>OZ012668.1:11702500-12403685 GCA_963942505.1 Lordithon lunulatus | reverse complement strand
CTGAGCATACTTAGCTGACTACTACTAGCTGAACTACTTGAAACTAGAAACATGTTTAAGTTTCTAGTTTCAAGTGCTATGTTTACCTCATACTCTACCCAATCAAGTACTGAGCATATATTACATACAAGACGTGATTGATCATAGTACTACCGAAAAAAAAGGAAATACATGTAACTAGACGTGAGACAAATGAGAGGGGCAGACATCAACTCTGAACATACCCTTCTAAGAGGAAAATTCAAAATGAATCTGGCAACGAACAACGTATCTTGGAGGGAGAAATATAATGACAATGGCCCTAGACAATTTAACAAATAAAGAACTGAGTATCCACCATTATGGCAGACATACATTATTCTCTCTCTTCTCGTAACTTGTTTTACTGCTCCATTGCCTGTATTCTACTTTTGTCCCTCTTCGTTAGTTTCCACGTCTCGCTCCCATATGTCAGTATAGGTCTATATATGCATTTTTGCAAACATTTAGATAAAGATATTCGAGATAAAAATGGTAAAGTACGGAACTCGAAAATAGAAACAATGGAAAGATGGATAGAATTTTTCTAAGAAACATGAGGAGATAATATAAACCCGATGATAGAACAATTGGAAATAGTAAACACATAGACATATTCACCGGAGAAATATGAGCATGTGAGAATCATATCATAAAATGAAATGCATGTGTCCATCAAAACAAAAAAAACTGAGTAAAACATCTGGCATAGCAAATGAAATGCTGAAATGCTGAAATCAGTGGATCAGTAGAGTAAAATTGATGATGTCTTATTAAATAAAATATGGATAGAAGAAATGATAAGCTACTGGGAAAAGGGTGTAATAGTTATGATACCAAAAAAAAGACGATAAGACGAAATGTGAGAATTAGAGGGCATCACAATTCTATGTAGCGTAAACAAGATTATAGCTAGAATCCTGTAAGATTGAATAAAAAATGTGCTGCAACATAAATTGAGAAAAAATCAGGTAGGTTTCCGACGTTTCAAGACGATTATGCATTTACCATTCAGTATACCAAGTAAATAATGATAAAAGTATTATATGAACACTAGTGGAAAAAGCGACATAAAATTAAGAGTGGTGTAGGCAAGGCAGTATAATACTATCATTTCCTTTCTAAAAGTTAATTGTGTGGGTGATTTTTAATCTGCAATTTCTTGTACTATATTAGCAAGGAGTCTTCCCAATAATTTTCCAACACCATCTAGTAGTCAAATTGGTCTGTATGAAGAAAAGACCAAACTTACTCTCTTAAATTTTTTGGAAATACACCTTCTTTAAGACAAATATTGAATAATTCCAATAATTTTTCTGGGATTATAATCGAGGATAACTTTTGGAATACTATCAGGATCTGTTGCTTTCCTATTGGCATTCATTTAGAAGCTAATAACATCTCGTCGACTGACCATAATGGACATATTTCTTTAATATTACTTGTTATAATATCATTTGGCTGTGGGTCAGGAGGAAATAAATTCCTATCCACTCTATCTACTCCTTCCTGATCTGATGCTTCAGGACGCAGTTGACGACCTCCTAGTTTGTTCCTTACTATTTGGTAAGGCAGGCCCCAATGATCATTTTCCACCGCTTCACGTAAATATAGCCAGCAACTTGTTTTGCTTCTCTGAATTGAAAGTCTTATAAATATCTATTAACTGATTAATTGCAGGATTGTCATGTGCTCTAGCACTAGATGCTCTTCTTCTTGCCGCACTAGAGAGAGGCCTTTCGATAGATGCTTCGTTTGTACGGTTCTTATATATTCATGAAACTAAGGTCAAGTCAAGGAAAGACAATAATTTTCTCTTACAAAAGTAGGTCTTCCTTCATTATTGCAAATATAAAGGTTTAATGACCCAGTCAAATCCATTAAATCCTCACCTTTTAGATCTGTACGGTGATGATTTTGAGTAAGTAACTATGGCCATGCCGTTTTTAGACCGAATCTTTCTATTTCTGATAATCAATTGCGAAAGACTACCAATCACTATTAGGTGTAACATAGCTAAACATTGTGATATCGTCTAATTTCGAAATTAATGAACAGGCACATCACGACGAATATCAATAATCAACAAATCAAATTTCAAGAAGAAAAGGGTTGACCTGGGCCTTTGGTACATATCCTTAAAGAACCGAAAATCCTTATAAACCTGAATCACAAAGTACAACGATCGCTATTTATGTATTGATAATTGATAAGATTTGTATTGCTAGGTGCCATCCGACTGCACCATCGCAAAGTTTGACATTTTTGAGACTATACGGAATCAGAACGTTTTGTCATAGATACGCTATTTGTATTGTTAACAGTGGATTACATTTCTTATCTCGGCCAGACAATGAATTCGCATCGTGAAAATGTTCGTGTTATGATTTTTTATGATTTTCGACGTGGATGATCTCAACAACAGTGTGCCGATCAACATACTACGACTTTTGTTGATGAAGCACCATCCAAGGCCATAATATCTCGATGGTTTAGTGAATTCAAACGAGTCCAAAATCGGTCCATTGTGCTAGAAAAGACTGATGAGCAGTGTACGAACTGATAATGCAAGATCGTCATGTGACCTTCGTGAGATTGAGGTATCCCTGGAGATTAGTATGACAAGCATTCTTAAGAAATTGCATGAATATTAGCCATCAAAAAGATTTTTTCGCGTTGGATTGCGTAAAATTTAACAATCAAAATCAAAAAAGTACCTACTTCGGAGTGGAAAAAGTTCCATGCCAATTGGTTTAATCGAATGCAAAAATATGTAGATCTTAAAGGAGAGTATTTTGAAAAACAATGCAGAAACTTCTACACCCCAATAATTGTTTTTCTTATTTATTCTCAATACATAAATAGTAACCCTCGTATACGATGCTTGCAGCCTGCCAGTAACCACATACGGACTCGAAACCGTAACAACAACTAAGAACAGTGCAAAGCATCCACGTGTGTCAAAGAGCAATCGAGAAGAATGGTGGTGGTGGGCATTAGAGGCAGGATTAAAAAGGTGGATATCAGAAGCGAAACAGGGATCACGGATGTAATGGAACAGATCACCAAAAGCAAATGGCGATGGGGTATGTCGCCAGGGATGACTAAACATGGACGAAAATAGTCACGCAGACAGCCGAAATGGTGCGTGGGTCGACCAAAAGCAAAGGCAAGATGGAGGGACGATATCCAACTCCAAGCGGGAAATAACTGGATACAAAGAGCCCAAAACAAACAATCGAGGACACAGATGTAAAGGGCTCGCGTTCAGGTGTGGACTTCTACAGGTTCATGATAATGATGTATTTTTTTTCGAGGTTCTCACCGTTAAATGAAATTGAAACCGGATATATTTATATTAAGGTTCCAAACTTTGTTATTTTTCTTAATAAATGTTCAGACAAATGGCTGTTTTGCCGAGTATTGAGGCCTTTTGCATCTCGATGATGCTGTTGGTAGGCCCATCCCATTTCTATTAGATGTTCTTTAAGCCTTTTGTGGACGATGCCATTTACTGCTAGTTGGGATGGTCTTGACTGATTTTAGTTGCCATATTTTTGATATTTCTATTTCCATTTTTCATGTCTTTGTTTCTTTGCGGCATACGCTTTAGCTATGTTTTAATCCAGCGATATTGTTATGTCTATTAGTTGTGCGGTTTTCTCTTTCTTATACGATACCACAATACCAGGCTCTCGTGCACCACTGTGTTGTCTATCAGTTTAAATCGATAAATACCAGTAGATTTGTGTATCTTGGTTTTCGCTTACTGGTCCTGGGTGGTATCGGTAGTATGGTGTGGATTGATTTAAATGGCCTATTCGGAGACTCAATTCCCGGTGTACAATTTACACACCAAGTAGCATGTTAGAGCCAGATAGGTGTATGTCGATATCATATGCTGTATGGTTTCTTCTTTTTGTAACACAGTCTGCATTTTGTTCGCTTCTTTGATGATATACTTCGGGTACGAACGAGTTGCGACTACTTGGTCTTGTACCTTTTGTGTCACCAAACAGTTATCTTGATTTAAGGTATGCCTTTGTGAACTCCGGGCATGCCTGTTCCAGGTTCAACCCTTTGTGGTACCAGTGGTACAGCCCATGTAATGCTTGGTCTTTCCAACGTTTAACAAAATCAGATCCTGTATGATGTTATTAGTATTATTATTTTATATTCTATAAGTGCTAGAATTATTATTAATCAATGTGCATTCATTAATAATAATTCTAGTACTCAGTACTAAGTACATATTCTTGTGCTACACAAAATAAAATCAAACTCAAATCTATAGCTATTTTCAAGAGTTAATCTGCAAATTTTCTATTTAAGCGGAACCGGATCCTGTAAATTCTGTGAGCATCGTCCACCATTCCCGGTCCCGGTTGTTATTTTTCGGCCCATTGATTTTAACTTATTGTTGCAACTTGGCAACCGCACGCAAAGCAATGTCGGCAATGCATTATCGCGCGGCCGTTTGCGAACGCGGGAATTGTTTTATTATTCGAACTGCAGGATTGCAAAATATATAATATTAATAACCTAGTTCTACATTTCAAACGATGTAATTCTAAATATTGGCAACAAAATTATAAATATTTTGCGCGCAGTTTATGTCCCGAGCATTAAGTACAGTTCAAAGAATTCATGGTATCTTCAGAAAGCGTATTTAGCGTGACATATAGGCAGTTAATTTTGCGATAACAAGAAGTAACAAAATAAATGTACGTTTAGATTTATTTTATACAGAAAATTTTCTATTTTAAGTTAATATTAAAAAATATATACAAAATATCCTTTTAGACCTTTCTATTATTTTATTGTATTGCCTCTTCGTCAATGTGTGTTTATAAGATGGCCAATAAATGAATTATTATTTTTATTATTATTATTATTATTAGAGATACACGATTCACGTTCTTCAGCCGTGGCTGGGAAGCTTTCAACTACCCTGGGGCTAGGCTGCCAACAGGGTTAGACTCTGATGAGTGCTTTATGCGTCTGGGTGTCAATGACTTAACGACTATTGTGGTGTATAGTTTGTTACTCGTCCAGAAATTTTCTTACTATACGACACGTACTCAGTATTACTGATTTCTGTAATTTTATGTACAGTTTCGAGTCCAGTCCTATCAGTTCCAGGCTCCCCTTTAGCGATAGTGGTACTACTCCTGTACTGGATACAATAATCGGGACGATCTTCACAGTTTTCATTTTCTACAATCGAATCACCTCTTCCTTCAGATCTGCATACTTCCTCTTTTTCTCTTGAGTAGTATTCACAATATTGTGAGTGTTTGGGATAGCTACATCAATTGAAAAAAGGTTTCCTTTTTATGCTTATCCTGAAGGACGATATCTGGTGTATTGTTGGGTATTGATTTGTCCTTTATTATGGACCTGTCGTAGTCAAGTTTGTATTCTATTATTTTCAAGTACTTATAATAAGTACAAAGGCCAAAAAAGTGAGGATATTTGTTATAAAGAGACATCTTTATGTCCGGGGTGTAATTCCAAAAAAAAGTCTAGCTGCAACTAATATAACAATTTCTATGACAAATATATGAAATGGAATTCTTTTCATTCATAATGAAACGCTTCTGAGCGGAGTGTGAAATATTTTGGGCTGAATATGACGAATGCTGCTCATTAGTACTGATTTACGCTCTTTTTGGAAAATATATATGGCTCCCTATTTGTATTATTTTCCGAGATATAGTAGCCATTATTCTCAGCGGTGTTTCGAAATGGCTCTAATATTTCCTCACTGGTGTGCCTCTTTCATTACACATTTGCAGGGCGGCGGAGCGCAGTTAGCGCGCCCGAAATAATTGAGCAGCCCTTAGAAAAAAATATTTTTCTTCGGGGATTATTTTCGCGCACAAAAATATCCTTAAAATCGAGGGTGGAGCACGTCTGCATGCCAGCGGGTTGGCCGTTTCGAAATAATTCCGAGGCAATTTAATTTTTTATGACAGCTCCGCGGCGTACCATGTGAGCGATCTGCACGTGCGCAGAGCTACTCTGGGTGCCAGTATTGATCTTCAATGACGTCACCACTACTTGTGAATGATCCACTACACAAACTGTCACTAATTCGCGTGCATGTGTGCACGTGTGTGTAGAGTGCGGGAGCATCCGTCCGGGCGACTGTCACCCTTAAGCCCTGACCGTATAAGGGGGTCGCACGCTGCTGCCGCCAGCATGCCCCTTTTAATTCCGCATAGTATCTGATTAGTTCAAGGCTTGGGCCTCATGTAAGGACGTGTGCTGCATTTTCCTGGGATTAAAACCGTAAAATACAATGATTATTAACTAGATTAAAGGTGGGTTTATGCTGAGAAATTAATTAATATAAAATCAATATCAACTTTTCTTATTTTTGACTATGTGTACGTACGAAAAAAATAGCTACCTCAATTACTACGCCTTTAAATTCTCTAAATTTTGTCATGTAAATCATCTTTCTATCATTTATAATAAAGTAATTATGATCGAGTAAAAACTGAGTGTAAAAAACGTACGTTTCCCTCTAATTTTATTTTTATCGCTTTTGCAGGATAACTATGATACCTAGCAAAAAATACTCAAACCGCAATTTGCTACAGCCTTGAAATTCTCTACATGTTTTCATGTTACTCATCTTTCTATCATTTATAATAAAAAAAGTTATAGTGGAACAACCAGGACCTAAAACGCAAGTTTCCCTAAATCCCAGTTTCGTACAGTGTTTGCGAGAAAAAGGTGTAACTAGCGAAAAACTTCCAAACTTTAATATGTCGGCCTGGATATTCTCTAAAATGTTTGTGTTAATAATCTTACTAGCTTTTATAATAAAACAGTAATGATAGAAAAACCGAGTATATAAAACATAAGTTTCCCCATAACCTCATTTTCGTACCGTTTTTCTTTTTAGGAAAACGATGATATTTAGCGAAAAATACTCTAAATACAATAAATAAATAAAACGAATTTTTCTTTGTTTTTTATCACTTGTTTATTACTGTTTGCGAATATTTTCGGCTACGCTCTAGCCATTATCAAGCTAATCCGATGATTAGCTTGATAATGGCTAGAGCGTAGCCGAAAATATTCGCAAACAGTAATAAACAAGTGATAGAAAACAAAGAAAAATTCGTTTTATTTATTTATTATAATGAATTATCACAAAGTAGATGCCGATTCAATTCAATATTCAATATTACTCTAAATACAATTTGTCTCTCTACATGTTGTCATGTTAATCTTCTTTCTAGCTTTTATAATAAAAAAGTTATGGTCGAGAACCTAATTTTCGTATAGTTTTTGCGGGAAAACGGTGATACCTAGAAAATTATACTAACCACAATTTATCTGCTTTGAAATTCTATACATTTTGTCATAGTAATCATCTTTTTAGCATTTTTAATGAAACATCTATGTTCACAAAACCTAGCACAGAAACGCGCAAGTTTCTCTTAAATTCTATTTTCGTACAGTTTTTGCTGGGAAAGGATAATAGCTAGCGAAAATCTACCAAATATAAGCATTCGAATTCTCAACATTTTGTCATGTTAATCATGATCACCTTCAGGTCCCAGGTGATCAGGTTATCGCAAATTATTGTTAATCATGTTTGTAGTATTTATAATAAAAATGTTATAGTCTCAAAACCGATTGAAGCTAGACGTTTTTCTCTAGCTCTTACCGCTTTCGCGCTGTAGCGGTGAGAAAATGTGAATATGACGACATTTCATGTTTTCCCCGATTTAAAATCTGTAGCATCCTTATTTCAAAACCTAGAGTAATGGTTTTACGTGGAAATGTAGAGTATTTCTACCCCTACAAATTGAAGGTAGACGCTTTTCTCTACCTCTTACTGTTATTGCGCGGTAGTTGTGTGAAAATATGATTATCATGAAATTTCATTTCCCCGGATTAAATTAAGGCGAATCTTCGAAAATCTCGTTCAAGTATTCGAGCTGAATATCTATTCGAAAAACACGTTGTGGAACTGGTGCTACTTCTTTGGCAGAGTGTACAAGCCGTGGCCCAAGGAATAACTGGAGGGGTGCGCACCGAGAAATAAATTCATTTCGAAATAATGCAGCATTTTGTGATAATTGCGCGGATGTCTATAAACTATACCACTGTACTTAAGCATTATCAAATTGTATTTATCAAAACTTGAAATATGAAACTGCAGTCTCTTAGAGGAATTTCTTTTGAATTTTGATTACAAATCGAAGTAAATATATACTTTTCTGATGCAAATATTGACTACTTTTGCATATTTTTGACAACTATTTCGAGACAAAAAATTAACTTTTTCATCCTAGACCTCAGACTGGAGAAATATCCAAACATATTTTCAGAAAATTATAAAATGTTGACTAGAAGAGACCGCACGATTAGGTCAATATTACCGTATTTCATCTTCTGAGATTCGCCTTAAGCTCTGTAGCGTCGCTATTGCCAATGCTAGAGAGATGGTTTATATATGAAAAAGTAGAGTATTTCCAACCCTTCGGATTGAGGCACTTGTTTTCTACCTCTTACCGTTTTCGTGGTGTAGCGGTGAGAAATGTGAATATTATGAACTTTCATGTAGTTTTGAACTCTGTACGTCTCTATTTCAAATACTACAGAGACGGAAAATGTACAGTATTTTTAGCACCACAGATAGAGGCTAGACGGTTTTCTTTACCTCTTACCGTTCTCGCGCTGTAGCGGTGAGAATATGAGAATATGATGAAATTTCATGTATTTCCCGGTTTAAACTCTGTATCGTTTCTATTCCAAATGCTAGAGAGATGGTATATTTGTGAAAATGTAGAGTATTTCTACCCCTACAGATTGAGGATAGTTGCTTTTCTCCAGCTCTTACCATTTACGCGCAGTAGCCGCTGAGAAAAGGTGCATAGATGCAATTTCAATGTCCTCGGGCATATAGTCCATGATTCTTGCATACTACCAACACTACAGCAGATTCAAATTTGCCACTACTTCCCCACCCGATTGTGATGTGTTGTCCAATATACAAGCCCGAGCTGGCTCGATCACAATGATATTTAAATTTAAGTCCAAATATCCCTGGCAGATCACAATTCGATGACGACAAATGTTTTCTATCACCGTATTGGTCGACGGATCATGCGAGGTCCTTTTGTACATGGTCCTTCGGTACCGACAGAATTCGAATTAGTCCAAAACGATCAGGATAGAAATGAATTTGCCAAAACATTTAATATAATAAAAAAAGTTATGGCGGATAACTCGAGTGAAAAATGCTTAAATCACAGTTATATTGTGTTTATAACACAATATAACAAACTTCCTGCAAGCTCTAATACGTAGAAATAATCAACAAATAGAATAGAAACTATAACTGAGAATGCATATATAATATTTCTCATCCCTAATGAATATTTACTTGTGAGTTTACTAAAACTGAAATATAGATAAAGAAAACACAATGTCTTTGCATATTTCTGTTCTGAGCGTTCTCGTTATCCACTGACGAGCACAAATACAATTTAAAAAATTCCAAACGATCTGGATGTTGATACTTACGCGCGATATTTCATGGAAATCGCAGCGTTTTAGCAGAAATTATGTTAAATTATTCCTGCCGCTTCCTAGCGACGTAGAAAGCTTGAGCAGCCCGCGCAAAAAAGTGCGCGCCGCCATCAAGATGCAACGCGAATTAATTCGAAATTAGAAATTCCATTTATTTATAAATGCATCATGGATGTAAATTATTTATTGAATTCTATTAAATTATAACATTTGCGTAGCATAAATAGCTTCCGCATGACAACTTAGTGCCCCGCAAGAGCGAGCATTAATGATAATGCCATGTATGAATTTGATGTTATCAATTGAAATTAGTCGGCAAATTATGGTTCAAGATGTTTATAAATTGAAATGCATTGAATACGTATCAGCGGATAGATTAAAATGTTTATTAGATTGCTTTTGCATTTCAATAAGGCAATTTCTATTAAATATTTTGTTTGTTTTATAATCTCTGTGATATTAATAATACACCTACATTTAACATTCATTCAATACTAATTAGAAAAAGGTTAATTATTAAAAAATAATTTATTATTAACAGCCCTCAGGATATTACGAAATTTCTAGATTGTCTTTTGCAGATAAATTATTTATGTTAAATTATTTTCCTGGACAAATACCAGGTATTTTTATGAATTAGTATCGAAAAATCCACTAAATACTTTCGACAACACCCAAATTTACTAAAACCATATATCTCTTCCGTCTAGTTTTGTATATATATTTACCACCCTTAAGTGGGTATGATGCGTGAGAGAAGAGGGCGCATAATATCGTCTTAGACGAGAAGTTTTACACCGTAAGCGAGACGAGTAACATGTCTCTCGCTATATAATAAAGTATTTTAATGTTTTTTTTTCAAACAAATCCACGTTCCACAATTAGAGAAACTGTAATACAGTAGAATATCTATTAAGTATTATGTATAAATATAAATGTAGAAAATATAGTAACTATGACTAATAATTGACTACTACTACTATTTCTATTACAGGTAATATTCACTTAAAACAATAAATTATAAAGTATTTTAAACTCTTTAGCATATATGTATATCAACTATATATTTATTGAGCTGAAAGCTCTATTATTCATCATCCAAGCACGGATATGCTGGTAATTACTCATAACATTTTACGAGCCAGTATATATTTAATTGAAACATTTTATAATATTTGTAGTGGTGCTGGTGGTTATTTGATGTTGCGCCGGGTATGCAAGAGTCAGCGTTTCAGTTATTTTTCAAGATAAGACGGGCAGGTTTTATGGTCGGCCCAGAGGGCTTAAAGGCACCGCTGGAAGGGGGAGATTGAAAGATATAAAAATAAATAGCATATGAGGGAGAGAAGATGGAAAAATATTAGTTAAGGACAGCACGGGCCTAAACAAATATTTAAATCGCGCAGCACACGAAATTGAAGGAAAACACGCCGAAAGCGCGTTGAATAAATTCCGGCTCTAAAAACTGTAATTATTGCGCAGAAATAATTTGTGTTGTCTTGTTGGCGGGGAGTGATGCGCTGTTGAAAAGGGAAACGACAGTGGGGCGGCTGGCTGGGGTGAGTTTAGGCATTGTTTCTTGATGCGAGAGAGGGTGCACGTAATCGAGTTAATCGGACCGGTCGGTGTGGTGGTGAACCAGCAGCGCCATTGGCCGCGAGCCTCTTCACTGCACCTTCTCCGTGGCGATCGATGCCATCCAGAATCCTCTTACCCATTCGCCTGCGGACGATTATCCCGCACACGGGGGGTTATCATAGCGCCCCGGCAACACTTTACGGCCTCCGCGCGAGGTTACGATCTTTTGCAACCCCCTCAATTACACCCGCGCCTTCCCGGCCATCGGCTTTAACGCACAAAACCATCAAAACCAAATTGAATATAAACGAATTACAGAGGCGGCTGCAGCGGCGTGAATCACACACATACACAGCCAGCGTTTGCGCGAGAATATGAAATTTACGTCATTATACAATTAGCACGGGGTTTTGGTATGCGCAGCGACAATTTCCACATTTGTGTGTAAAAATACAGACCGTATATAAATACGGATAAGGTCAAGTAACTCTTTAAAATTCACATGCGGGATAAAAGAGGACAGCTAGATGATCCACTTAAAACGAACTATCCAAAAATGCCATAAAGCTTCTGTTTTTACGTGTATGTTCGCTACGCCGCATACATTTACACATATGCTCGTATGTATGCATTTAATGCTCTTTTCGGGGACGGCGAGGAGCGTTTATGTTCTCGTCCGGTGACATTTATGCGTGAAACAATTAAAATATATCATATGGGTAACCGACGTGGAGGTTTGGTCGTGTTGTCTTTCCCACTAGCTTTCTCAACTGTAATCACTGCGCAATAGTATTAAAACTATTTTTTATGTAAATTGAGAACATTCGTTTACTATGCAAGAATAGTATTCAAAAATATAGCTGCGACATCAAAAGCACAACATCCATGCATATAATGTTAAATATCGATGTTGCTAAAATATGAATATCTTGAAAACATCATATTTTCTTCTTAAAACTCATTTTTTACTATATTTGCAAATATTTGGCAATATTTGATGATATTTGACAATATTTGACGACATTTGACAATATATGATGATATTTGACGATATTTGACTATACTTAACAATATTTGACGATATTTTACAATATTTGACAATATATCACGATATTTTACAATATTTGACTATATGTCAGTGGAATCCAATTGGCTGGAAAGTGACTTTTACTGGGAAACGGGTTTACCAAGATTTTTTCTATGTTGACCTTTTTTGCTCAATTTTCACGGGATCGGTTGATCAGTTTCCCACCCGATTTGAAAATATAGTCGCAATCCATTCAGCCGTTTTCCCGGAATTTTATTCACACACACACATACACACAGACATTTTTAAAATAGTCTATTTCGATTAGAAAAGTCATGTGACGTGGAGAAACGTCATGAAACGTGGAGAAAGTCATGAAACGTGAAGAAAAGTCATGAAACGTGGAGAAAAGTCATGAAACGTGGAGAAAAGTCATGAAACGTGGAGAAAGGTCATGAAACGTGGAGAAAAGTCATGAAACGAGGAGAAAAGTCAAAATTTGCAACAATACCTTCCTAATACAGCAGTGCTGTATTCGGAAAGTAAAAAGCAATTTTCAGTGTTTTCTCACATAACTTATTATTTGATTCGATAGAATATTGAACCAAAATTGATTTATAGATATTTTCAATCTTCGGCCCAATAGGGTCTTCCGCTAGCTCTTATCGTTTTTTATATCGAAAAATCAACATTTAAATCTATTGTGAGATTTTGAGAAATGTTTAGTTTAGTTCTCCTGATTTGAAAGTAGGGGGAAATAAAGTATAAAAAACGTAATGAATAAGAAATCAGGACTCAAATCATCCAAAGTGATGGTTGGTGTCTTTTGGATAAAAAAAAAACCTTTAGTTTGCATTACCCATACATAAAAATCAGCTCATCCTCTTTTAACTATTCACTCACCTTTCTGCAATAATTTCAAACCCTAACATTCGTTGCTTAGATGCCATCACGTGTCACTCCCCATACTATTTAGTACACATGTGGTGTATTCTAGCCCCATCCACACTTCCTCAGTCTTCTGAACCGCACCTCGCTATTGAAATGACTATGTTCAAATACGGAGTGTAGTCCTTAACCATTCCATAATTTAAAAAATATGTTAAACGTAACTTGAATAAGAAATCAGGACTTTCTGCAAAATCAGGAAATTCAAATAGTGCGATTTTGAGACATTTGCAGTTTACAGCCCTTAATCACTGCCTATTTTCAAAATTTAAATAAAACGGAAAGTGAATAAGATTTTTTGTATATATTTGTATTTAGATAACATATTTATATTTTTCTTTAATGCGTATTGATTAAATTTTTAAATTGTTACCAAAATGAGAGAAAAATTATAAAATATTGTAAATTTGAATAATATGCATAACATTGTCATTACTGCAGATACAAAAAGTTATCATATATCTAACCATACTGCAATTAGTTGGCATACCGCATTTATTACTTTATGATTTAAAGATTATTTTTTGCAAATAACGACTGTAAATTAAATAATTTGGCAAGATAATTATATTTCATTAAAAACTGATTTTGAAAAAATTTCAGTATATGCTCTAAACAATATTTTTTTTAAATTTATTTATTTATTACCTCCAGTACATTCATATAATATACACAAAAGAACAATAGAAATATGGGAGGTAATGATTAGGTTCGGGTTAGTAGATTATATAATATATAATATTAAATGAGGACATCAATAACAGGCGAAAAAATATACCTAGCTGAGCTTGGTTTTTTGGGTCTAACTATTTATTTGTTGGCACTTAGCTATTGCTCATTTCTCAAATGTTATCTCTCCACATTTAAAAATTGATGTAAGACATAACGTGAATGTCGATAACAAATCAAGCCCTTCCATATTACGTATCGTAGAATGTACGTATTGATTTTAGTTTTATCCTGATGCCGCTGCATGCAAGCCTTTAAGTTTTCCCACTCACAAGAACGTGCACGTATTTTTAGACCTTTTTTTAATTAAACACAAATTCACGATGCAAAATTAAATTCCTCACGCGAGCAGAACAGATCACGGACATGAAAATGCGCGCCGCGCCGTAATGCATGCCCTTCTTCGATAATGGATTAACATAAAATAGTAATGGCCTGCTAGAAGGGTAATATAAATAAATTTCGAACTGGTTCTGTGGAGATAAGGGAAATGGGGTTTCTTTAATAGCGTCGTAATTATGACAAAGTCACGAATGAATACAATTTTATACACGTTATTACTTTTTCTTCTTCATTCGTTGTATGTATGCAGGGTTTTTTGGGTTTTCGAGAAACTTTCAGTATGAAGTATATGAAATGTACTGCGTAAACAAACTTAAGACTCTTAACGCTCGGTTTCTCCAACGAATCTTAACTAGTTTAAGATCGTCTTAATAATTCGACAGTCTTAAAGCGTTGCACCAAACAAAAATCTATCAAATAATTTTAAAACGCGAAGACGGTCTTACATTGTAAGACTAAGTAAGATCTACATATGTTTGGTGCAACAGAATACAAATTTAAGACGTGATATGTTATGGTGGCAAATGTCGAAAAGGTTAAAACATTTTTTATCGACAGAAACATTCCCCGAAATTCACAAATACACGACAAAATGGTTTTAAATTGTCTTTTTCTTTATTTTTGAGCGCACCCAATTTCTTATTGCGCGTCTCTCGATTGTACCAACAGCCCCCTTCACACACTAAAGCATCCCACTTTGGTAAACGCTACTCTAAATCAACATATGTTATAAAGATAGATTAAAATCTTGATTTTTATACGTATGGTATAATGAGATGAAAAAAATATATTGGTTTGTAAGAATTTTACGTGTTTATTGGTGGCCGCTGACATAAAATCAGGATAAAATCCTGAAGCTTCTCTCGTGTCAGTCGCTGCTACATTTTATTTACGCTCCTGTTTATGTTTAATCATAGCCAATTGCATTTCTGCCGGCCGTCAGGAGCGTCAGGACTCGTTAAATGAGGTAATAGGGGATTCGGGCTAGGGAGCGTCCCCGTCGGCGGACCCCGCGTCCACAGATTGTGATTTAACACGCGCATCTGTGTTGTCTCGGGGGCCCATAAATAAGCACTTATACTGGCCAGACCGCCATATGCAGAGGCCGTGCTTTAAATTATAATTTTATCAGGGTGCTTCCATCGCATTGTGCGAGGCTACACGCACACACACTAACGGCTTAAAATATGTACGGTCACCGTGGAAAACAAAATAATAACAATAATCGTAAAGGAGGGCTGTAAACTTGAAAATAATTCAACTTTATTGCTTAGCTGCGTCTTTTTGTATATTGCAGTTTTGTAAGTATTGTGATAACTAAAGGGTAGGTTTTATAGTTGTCGCTGAAAATATCAAGTTTCTAGCTGCTCTTATGGGCAACGGCTTTATACAAAAAATTCTACCTGGTCAAGTATACCCAGCTGCCGCCTTTATCGCATAGATAAGTAACCTAACAGAAAGAATCCCGTTCCCTTTACAATAAATTGCAAATAGAATATAAATACACAGAACTGCGAGATGAGATTCTTTTGTGTATTAGCGCAGGTTTGCTTTTAAAAGGAATCGTATATTTTATTTGCAGTGGCTGAAATATGTAACCCAATATATTTTACTTTTTATACCAGACGGATATATAAAACATTATGTACTATTGTAATAATTTCTGCTTATTTCAGAGATACTTATGAATGAAGCAGTAATTTTATTACAGTCATAAACACTCTTACAAGTCGCGTACACTAATTGCCGACAAGTTGACTATTATATTAATTGTGTAATGCAGATGGTCTCGACAGGTGGCTAGAGCGGACCAATTGAAACGGCATGATGCGTAGACGAAAGGAAGTCACCACTTCAACTTTTAACTAATAATAACAGCCACGCACTTAAGATGCATGCTTGATCGAGCATAGTATTAAATCGCTCATTGTCTGTTAGAATAGTGGTTCACCAACTATATTTGGGTCTACCAACATCATTGTTTTATTAAAAATACTAGACTAATTAAAGTTATAATAATGTATAATTATTCATGTGATAATAATAATAGATTTATTGTTCTTCATTCGTTTACAAAATATACTATAAATAAGAATAAGAAGAAAAAAATAACGTATTTCAGTATTTTATACTTTTTAATAGTTTCAATATACAGCTTACGTCTGCTGTACATAAACTTACATATTACGTAATTACATTGTGAATGGTTGCATTGTCTTCTGATATGTTTAACTTTATGGATTACGGAATTTTTAAGGATGTTATATGCTTACGTATATTCTGTAACTATATTTTATATTTTGTTTATGTTTCTGTTTTAGCCGTTTTTAGCAAAACAATGTTTATGGATAATTTCGTGTACATGTTTTGAACCCTAATTCGCCGACATTTGGTTAAGCTCGTTTTAAGGTCGTTTTAGGACCGGTTCTACAAATGTCATTTACCCGGAGAATAAGGCTATTCGTGGAATAAGTTTGAGATATTAAAGCCAATATGTCAAACTTATTCCGCGAATAGCCTTACTCTCCAGTTAAATGTCAATTGTAGAACCGGCCCTTAGTCAAGACAATTTCTCAAAACTTAGTCAAGGTGCGAGACAATCTAAATTTCCTCGTATAATACAGCAAATTATTTGATATATTGAATTGTATGGTAGATCGAATGTAAAATATAACGCGTTCTATTTGTATAGTACAAATTTGAATGGGAGGAGGATATAAGAATCCATTTCTTGAACAACTTGTGAGCTAAGAAATTGCCTTTTCTAAAACGACCTTTAGACAAGGCAATTTCTTGAACCAAAAGTTAGTCAAGATATGAATCCATCTAAATTGTCTAGTATCATATAGCAAATGTTTGAAATATTGAATTTGATTGTAGATTGAATGGAAAATAAAGTGTTTTCTATTCTTCAAGCACACTTTTTTTTTATGTGGAGCTGTATGCACTATTATTTCAGAAATTGTTTCGATTCATACATATTCATCAAGTAAACTAGACCATATCTTACTCAATATATTAATTCATATCATGAACAACTTTTGATTCAAGAAATTGTTTTGTCTAAAACTATCTTTAGCTGTGTTCACGATTTATAATGTATTTGTGATAATTTGATAGATCGCAGCCGCAACCTTCTATCCTCCTTACTTATCAATATTCGCTATATTAACGTAACATTGCAACGTCTACCATTTTTTATATTAACAAAATCTTGATGAAATATATATTAAGATTAAGATAAGTCGAGTATAGATACTCGACTTATCTTGTATATCCCACTAACAAAAATATTGGTTGATAATAATTGTCTTTAAATATAAAAAGTTAAATAATGTTTTTAAAAACATATGATATAAATTTATATGAAAAGAAGATAGCATGCAGTTCATACCGCATTAAATTAACCATGCATTACAAATATACATGAATATGCTTCACATTTATTATCCTTCTGACGTTAAAATTGCAGGTACGCTCCTGATTTACTAATATCGCCACAAAAAGTGGATATCTGCAGCATACTTCGTTAATCGATTTACATCGCGACTGGCATTTTTAATGTGAAATAAATAACCGACACATTTATTAAATTCCAGTCACTCGTTTCTCCGCGAGCAGTAACCAACAAATGAGACGAGTTTTATTATCGAAAAATATAACGGCGCTCCATATAACAAAATATAATATTGGAAATCAAGCACGCTGTGAATTTATGAAACTTATATCCGCGGGAATGCGATTAGTTCGAACATAATTGTAACGTATCGCCGGTACGTGCATACACGAAAATCCCAATAACAAAACCTAAATTGACACGAATTGGATGTTTTTCGTTGGGGGGAAAATCGAAATCCCACAACACACTCGATAAATAATTGGTTTAATAAAATAAACGATAAGTTTTATGCACAAAATAAATTCCACCGGGGGAGCAACTTGCAATATTAATTTTCCTCCAATCCGCATAAAAGGCGTCACGGGTAAACAGCGAATTGACCTGCAATTAACACTCCGGTTTATAATTAGAGCTTTAAAGCTGATGCTCCGCTCGCGCCACGCTACATCCCCTTTAAACACGCCGACTGCTCTAATCGCTTACTGGCTTCCCCTTTTCATTCTTGCACGTCGACCGTACAAACACATCCGAACGAACACCCCCCCCCCCCGCGTCGGTGTCCTCTCCCACAACCCCCGCGTGCAATTAGCAAGTGCACGCGACACGTTGACCTCCAGAAAAAGGGAAACTTCCGGCTTCCGCTATGTCGCGGGGTTACCCTAGGTTGTGGACCTCGTATTTTGCATGTGCTTAGGGTCTTCGAAATTTAATCAGGTTTATATTTCAATGGACGGACAACGACCTCCGAGCCCTCTGCGTGAGTTTCGGTTATGTGCGGCTTCTGCGTGGAGGCTCGTCTTTCGGAAACCACGTCGCAGGCATGTGTAAGGTGTAACGTTGTTATACGAGCGCGGTTGTGGAAGGAAATCCAAGGAAGTAGTGCTCGATGGTAGACGGACCTAAACCCACAACCGATACACGTAATAAGTTCCGTGAGAAAATCTAAACCGCCTTTTCCGTTTGATATCTTTAGTTTATCGTATATTATAAGTAAATAACCCAGCTCGGGTACCTATTAGTTAGAGGCGTCCGTCTCGTAATGATTATTAGAGGGCGAGTATTCAAAGCTAATTGCGGGCGCAATTTCGCGTAACACCTTTCATAGTTTTTTCCGTAAAGTTAAGGTCGTTAAATCGTGTGTAACGTCCCTCTAAGTTTCTCCATTTATCGGTGGAAAAGCGTTAGTTCTGAAAGTCATATATATTTTTAATAAGCAAATGCATTCACAATGAACGTTCCTCTTCAGATGCCATCAACGTTCCAGAGTTTGGCAATCATCATTGAAATTTGTATCTTTGAGGTCTAACGAATTGAGTACATCCACTCAATTCGTTAGACCTCAAAGGTACACATTTCAATGATGATTGCCAAACTCTGGAACGTTGATGGCATCTGAAACGGGTCTCTCCGATTTCGTAGCCAAGATATATCATTGATGGCCTAATTATCAGTAATGCTCCGCCAGAAATGCCAACAGATCAGAGCCGACCTGTTGCCTGAATTTTGTGTCTGGCTTAGGGAGATGGGGCATAAACCCATCCAGGTCCCTTGGACATGTATATGCCATGGTGGCAAAACAATTATTTGCTGCTGTTGTTTGTTTATCTTCTTCTATGGATACTTTTAGTGGTTACAAACTGAAGCCCTGCAGAACAATCCCAAAATCGAGGTCTCACCAGAAGGGAAGTTTCTCTTCAAAGCACTATTCAAGCTGAAGGATAGGAAAAGTTTGCTGAAGTTGCTCAAGCAGCAGGATTTGAAAAATTATGAATTTTTTTTTCAATAGTATGAATCAAACGATTTGGTAAATATCGAGTATTGGAACCATCCCTATAATATAAAAACGAAGACAATGTTTTGAAGCCGACTGACCTGTCATTTATGTTTTTTAGTCAGTATTGTCAATTCAAAACTGGGGGTTGTCGCATTTTCGAATTCTCACCGAGATGTTTCCTTTTATATGTTTTATTCATTTAATAATTGAAGTATTAACTGTTTTAAAGTAATAGCAATCTTTTAGTTTATTACAATTAAAAATGTATTTATTCATTGTATTACATATTTGTATATTTTTGTAATTAATAATCACATCACCGTTGAACGGCGGTGAAATGCCCGCCGTTCGACGGTGATTTTTAATTACAAAAATAGACAAATCCTTATTTTTAATAAAATGTATAAATACATTTTAATTAATCAGTGGTAAAAACCATATGAAATTCGAATATGGGAACGCTATATCCATAACTGCCATAGTACAATTCATTCAATAGTACCTATCACTATACTATAACTATTCGCGAAACAAGGATAGCCATTTTGTAGTAGAATGTATGATATAACACGGCATGTTTACGGTCGTGTTCGGACGTATTGATTAGAGTGTTATACGTAACTTCACATTATATCTTGATTTTTTTGTTTATGTTTCCATATCTATTTTATAATTTGTACGATTTATATGTTCATCTCTTTTTTAAGGGCCGGTTCTACAATTGACATTTAACTAGAGAATAAGGTTATTCGTGGAATAAGTTTAACATATTGGCATTCATATTCAAACTTATTCCACGAATAGCCTTATTCTCCGGTTAAATGTCAATTGTAGAACCGTCCCTAAGTTATTGTATAAATTGCAAATATGCTAAATAAATATGAGGGGCATTTTTCATGTTATCTACCTAGCTATGAAAACAATGAGGGCTAACATAATTTTGTTTTTCAACATAAGAATCATTAACAGCAATACACTTATTCCAACGCTTTCCTAATATTGCTATGCCTTCGAAACCAAATTCTTTTGGTTATTCTACAAAATTTGACAACGTTTTCGAAGTCAGCACCCTATCAAGAACTTTTTGAGATTTGGGAACAGATAATAGTCTGATACTAATAATATATAATAATACCTTCTAGTCGTAGTATATTGATACTAATAATGTAATAATTTTTCTGTAGATTATTTCAACTCTTACCTGTCCTCAAATGAAATGTTGGTTGTTAGAATAGACATGGAGCACTTACCTAAAACAAATAAAAACAACAATTAGGATAATACAAAACACACTCTTGAAAATTTGAAACAGATTCCTGAATTTTTTAAAAGCAGGCTATTTTCAAATATTATTTGTGTAATACCGCCATAACTCAATTAGTAGTTTACAATCTTCGAATATTATTTGTGTAATGCCCAAATAACTTGAATTATAATAAAGCCAATGAGACGAAAATAGCTTAAATGGTTCAAAAGATATTAGCAATAACTAACAATTTGAAACGCTTGCTTCCAAAATCGAATGTTTATAATTATAATTATTTGGTAATTTTTTTAAGCTGCAGCTAACAATTTTAAAGCAGTAGTTGTGTAAAACCGACTTAAGACTATATAGATCTGCATTCTGGCATCAATTTTAGGGTTCGGGAGCTGTTCCAGGCTGTTCTAAACCAGCTAAAGGTCGTTTTAGACAAGGCAATTTCTTGACTTAAAAGTTAGTCAAGATGCGAGACAATCTAAATTATCTCGTATCATACTGCAAATTATTTGAAATATTGAATTGGATGATAGATCGAATGGAAAAATATAACGCGTTTTATTTGTCAAGGACAAATTGTATGGGAGGAGGATATATGAATTCATTTCTTGAACAACTTTTGAGCTAAGAAATTGTCTTGTCTAAAACGCCTTAAGATCAGCCCAGAATGATAAAGAAAAGCAACTTATATTCAAGCTCGTCCACATCTTGCAGTTATCCTTAAAACGTAGTAGTCGTAATGCATTTTTTTTATAAGATAAATAAACAAGTCAAAAACATTATTCAAATTTTTTCTTCTCCAAGGCTTATTGAACTCTATTATATTTATAATTATTGACCCCCCCGTGTGATTCCTGTGAGCACGTGTCCAGATATAGCCGTCGAGCGTGCCCGCGTGGCGTGCAGTCGCCACTTCCTGTTTTCGCCGGCTTCCCAACATCTTTTAATTCATCGCCTCTGCACGCGGCGCGAGAAAACAGGTCTGACGGATTCGTTCGGATTTTCCTCAATTAACACATTTACGGCGCTCGGCACGTCACACAATAGCCACCGTAAAACAATGCGAGCACGGCGCGGAGGGAGAGCAAAAAAAAACGGCGCCGCCCGCTGAAATGCCCAAGCAACCGGAAAACGGTGGATTGGTAATGCATAAACAGCTGGGATCATAACGAGGATCTACCCATGTAAATGTTGCTTTATTAATGCATGAATCATAGAATTTCAAATTGCAGCTTGTGAGGAGGTATAATAATATGTTAATGGTGAGCGAAACACAAAGATGCCTTTCACTGACAAATGTGTTGGAATGAATAAAATAAGTTCAATTGTGCAGGCTATATATTACAGAAACGCTACATTTATATACGTTTATACGTTTGCGTCTTCACTTTACTAAAAATAATTTATTAACTAACTGTACAGGATGTTGCGTAATTCGAGGGCAATCCATTAAGTGGTGGCAGAGGCGATTTATTTATTTTCTTAAAGTTTTGATCATGATCATGTGATACTTTTTTCGTCTAAAATACATGACAATACCATGACAAACTCGGACAGGTGAAAGCTGATGTGATTCTAAAAGGCACCTTACACGATCAATAATACTGTTAATATTTTAGAAGAATGACAGTATTACTGTACGATAATATGTATTCTCTTCATTCCATCATTACTATACCTTACATGATCAGTAATACTGTCAATATTTTAGAATAATGACAATTTTAAACATATTATCGAATAGTAATACTGTCAATCCTAGTACTGTCAATATTTGCTTCGATCCTCCTTCCTTCCAATTATCCGGATAAAGAACAGTATTCTCTTCATTACATCATTAATATACCTTACACGATGAACAATACTGGCAATATTTTAGAAAAATGAACATCTTAAACATATTATCGTGCAGTAATACTGTCATTATTCTAAAATATTGACAGTAATATTGATCGTGCAAGGTGCCTTATAGAGTTATAGCACTGTTTATCAAATATGTTGAGATAACCATGGAAAAAACAAATGTTGCACAAGTGTCATTAATCATTAACTTCACTTTTAGTATTATCACTGGTTTGATTCGTATTATTTACAGAGTCGGTATGCAAAGTAATGATTTTTTTTTATACAGTTATAAAATGTTTTCGAAATGTCCACCAGAAGCTTGAATGTACGCTTGGCATGAACCAACGATTCTATAATACGGTGTAAACTGACTGGATGATTTCTTATTTGAATCGCAGCATCTTGTATTTTTAGACTCTTGCCTTACGACACAGTTTGCAGTTGACGTATCTCTTTCCAACATGTTCATCTTCTTGGTATGCCCTCTTCAACGTTGTGTGTTGGCGACCATCAGGACAATCTGAACCTTATTTACTGCTGCCTTAAATAGTTGGTTCAAGGCACATCCGAACCATTCTCGGAGATTGCGCAGCCACGATATTCTCCAGGATTATGAGCAGCAAAATCTTCTACCGGGTACCTCTAATAATGTGACCAAAATACCGGACTTTTCTGGGTTTCATTGTTATTCTGGATAGTTGGCTGGAAGGTAGCATAGCTGCAGACACTTAGGCCTCAAAATGGGCCCAGCAGCCTTAAAGGGAGGTTTCACACCTCCCATTAAGGCTGCTCACTCGTTCCACCAGTCAATTTTTCGTGCGAGCTGCAAAACTCTGGCGAGTGAGGAGTTGCCAATGCTGACCATACTAGGCCAGCACTCCCCTTCATTGTTGTTAATATATTTCCTTATTTTCGCAATTTCCGCTGCACCTCTTCATTAGTAACTCTCTTGGTCCATGGTATTTTCAGGATTCTCCGGTATATCCACATCAATGCCTCAATTTGGTCCCTTAGACATTGCTTAAGCGTAGAAGCCTCTTTACCATATAAAAGCACGGAAAAATGTAGCATAGTACCATTCTGATCTTAAGAGACTTACTAAGATATTCACTACAGAAGAACCGTTTCATTTTGATGACGATTCTGCGAGCATGTTTGATTCTGCTCCTTATTTCTAGTTCATAGTCGTTGTTATCCTTTACCTACATACCCAGGTATTTCTATGTATGGACTTTTTCGATGTTGCAGTGTTTGTCCCTTAGCTGTGTCTTGTTGTGTTTTTGCATATTAGCATCGACCATACACACCATTTAGTGAAGCTGGTTTAGATATTATTTAGATATTATTTTAAGAGTAGTGGTTTTAGTTTTATAAATGCTGTTCTAGCTACTTCTATCTTGCACTTAATTACTTCTTCCGTGTCCATTGATAGATTTATCCAACTGCCTAAGTATTTAAACTGTTGTACTCTCTATTCTTTTAGCATCAAGGGTTAGTACTACCGTTTCGGTGTCCATTTTACTATCATTAACTTGTTTTTTTTGTCGTTCATCGTGAGACTCAATTTGTTGCTTTCTTCGATTAGATTGTTGAGCAAATGTTGCAGATCTTCAACTAATTCTACCATAATTGTCGTGTCATCTGCAAATTATAGTTGCTGATACTGTCTCCCATCAGTTATTACTCCTATATTTCTCCCAGGGCCAAGTGGCTAAAGATATTTTCGGCAAACGTGTTGAGGGGGATAGGTAGACACATCCTCTTTGGATGGCGATTAGTCTCTTCGTTGTTGACAATAACGGTTGCAGATTAGTTCCAATATAGGTTGGCGAACAGTCCGATATTTTTCATAGTTTCGACCATCTATGCTGTACTCGATAAAAGTCTTTGTATAATCAATCAAGTATATGTAGAACGGGGTTCTCACTTCACAGCAACGCTGTAGGAGTCTTCATACAGAATAGTGCATCTCTAGGGCCTAGAACGCCTCTGAAGCCAAATTGCTCGTCGCGTATTATTTTTGCAGACCTCCTATTGATGCGGTTTTGTACAATGCGCAATAATAGTTTTAGGGTGTTAGTTTTCTAAGGGATAGGTTTTAAGGTAACGGTGCTCTGAAATGTTGCATATGGCGACACACTGAGACTGGAACTTCCGATTCTAGAACATCAGTGGCATTTGCAAATGATATGGCGTTAGTAGAAGGAACAAGCCGATTCTAGAACCTCCTCATGGCCATGAGGAACTATGAAACCTCCTCCTCCTGCCTATAGGTCAGAGGAGGAGGTTCCAGTATCGCTTTTCAGGGTCGTGAGAGAGGCAATTCAGGGAATAGGTAGCCCGAGACGCAAAACAAGATGAAACATGCCGTAGAAACAATGACGACATGGATGACGAGTGTTGCACTAAGCATCGCCAAAAAGAAGACAGAAATGGCCCTGCTCTCGACTAAAGTCCTGGTTTCCTAGAAAGCGGCGTTTTTGACATTTACACATAACAAGATACGTTTTAAGTACATGTAATTGAATAACTCACCAGATTCCGGTGTAATTCATGACATTTTCCCAATACTTTGAAGTATACCGCTCTCTGGATTACTAGATTAATTTAAATATACATAAAAGAAATGGGTGACGTCAAAATGACGTTAAATACGGCCGCTTTTGTCGACACCGCTTCCTAGGAAACCAAGGCTTAAGAGAGCAGGAATCCATTACACCACAACCCTGCAAATTATGGGGGGGGGGGGTAATTTCACCATACAAAGGAGGATCTGCTACATGGAGACTACACTAGAGGCGAACACCAACCACACGCAGCTGGAGGCAGCCAGGACGAAAGCAGCTTTGTCGAGGATGCTACCAAATATGGTGGGTCCGGGGTGAAGAAGTAGAGGTTGATGGCGACGGTGGTACACACCCAACTCCTGTATGCAGCACCTGTCTGGATCGGGGCAACCAAGGCCTAAGGACACGGTGGAAGTGCTAGTCGCGGCCACACCAGCCCACCTGCTGGTAGAAGAGCGGACAGAAATCTAAGGAATCCCTAAGGAATCCAAGATAGAAGCCAGAAAACGCGCAATTGTGGGATGACAAAGCATATGGAATGAGACCAGGAATGTTGAATGGACAAGGACGATCATTCCAATCGTAAAAATGATGGAATTTTGGGCCTTTTAAGGCTAGTAAACTGAAATTCCATAATTTTACGAGCTCACATCGTGAATTGTCCGTATTTTGATTGGCGACTTTGACAATTAACCGAATACATTCGAAACGAGTTTTAGAATCCCTCGTCTGGATAGATGTGTTCTATGTTTCTTTTATGATTGTGTGGCAACGCCATTCCTATGTATATACATATTTAAAATGTATTTCTACTATAATAGCCACTTTCGATTATCGTTCGGGAGCTGTTCCCGGCTGTTCGTCTCTTGTTCTATAATCAGTGCGAACCAATGCACGATTTTACCACGGTTACACACACCTAAAATTTGGCACGCCCGTTTTACGACACTTATGATGTTACTTTTCGACATGTTTATGCGCATTATCATTTCAATTTGTATATAATGTCATACGAGAGAAGTTGTATAAGATATAATTTTCCTAGAAAATTCGCAGTTGGGTCGACCGTGTACATTCTTTTGTTGTTCCGCGACGAGTGGCTCTGGTGCGAACCGTTCGGGGCAGCTAGAAACGTTAATAGAAGCAGCTTATGTTCGCACTATAGACGGTGTGGCGCACCAAATGTTGAGAACGCTGATTTAGTGAATATCAACAATTCAAATCCACCTTATATAGGTTAAGCCTGTAATTGCAAATACCCATACTATAATTCAAGCTGATTAAGCTCCACATGAATTAGAACGAACCTCCGATAATTAGAAATCAATACTCCCCACACACATCCGATTTACTTGTACAATTTGTTGTTTCCTTGGTAAATTACTTATCTGACATTGTAAATAATTTCCACGGAAGCATTTATAGTGACATTAAATACGTTCAAGGGCATCATTATTTAGATTTCAAAGCAGGATGGGAAAAACTAAATCTGAGCACATGAATTTACACATTAAACTTATTATCTGCCTCCAGGTTTCCCGGAGATTCCATCTAAATTGCCGGCAGAATGTAAATAGCAATTATGATATTTTTGTGCTCGGTGCTGTCCGTGCATGGTTATCTGATGTTTGTAAATACATACGAACTTTTTATGATTATAATACGTGTATTCAGTTACATTGTTTTTAACATACTGAATTTTAAGCTGATGTTATTTATCTACTAAAATTTAAATGTTCCATATCAACTTATATGCTTATTTTCAGCAAGTATTTATTTATTTTATTTTTCAAATTATACCTCTTATTCCGGAGCGCCCCCCGGATAAAGAGGTATACATTTGAAAAATAAAATTGACGCAGCCATTGAGCATATCAAAAAATAGTCGAGACATATACGTGGTAGTTTTGTGAACAATATGAAAGTATAACGAAGAAAAATAAATAAAAAATAACGAAGATATGAGTTGTCATTAGGACCCTTTTCTGAAATACCTTGCTGTTGGATTTAGCCGCCTGTCATTGTTTGAAAAAAAAGAACAAAAATCGGTTAAGTAGATACATAGGTACATATCGTGTATACCAGTTAGAAAATATAATCGCTATAACTTATATTGAATATTGTTTAAATTTAGAAATCATTAAACGTTTAAAATATTCTTAAAAGTATAAAGAATTTATTTAGCCAAGAAAAATAAAACGATTTTCTGAAAATCTCAAGGTGGTGTAACCTCTAACCCCCTAATGATACGTATTTATTTTCCTTACATATTTATAACATATGTGAACATAAAAGAAATGAAATGGACAAATATTATTAACTTCTTAAATGACAATAATATTCATACAAGTATATAGTTCCATATTTATTTTTTAAATTATTACCTTTGAATGCCTGGATATTATTAGTTTATTTATAACAATTCAGCAGTGAGTCAAGAGAATATGTGAGACTGTGCATGGGATATAGGTACAAACTATTTACATAATGTAGATTGTACTTCACAAGAACACAGTTTAAAACAAGAGCCAATAGCAAGTGGTTAAGTAACTTGTCTAATGTATGGATTGTTTGAAAATAAAATACAATATTTTAAATATAACTATATAGATTTTCATACTGAAAAAAGTTCTATGTTTGTACATACTAAGATATTTCAACAACACAACTGATATTCAGATTATTGTTTTAATAAACAGTATTGTTAGTTTCATTCCATCTAAAACTAATAATTAGTAAATGCTAAATAAAACGATTATTATTTTGATTTATCCCTCTTTAATTACACTTTTCAACTAGTTTCGGCTAAGCTCCGATGAGTTTGAAAATGGCTAGAGCTTAGTCGAAACTAGTTGTAAAACTAAATTATTATAGCTAGTTTTGTGTATCCTTTAAAATGAATTATCATAAAGTAGACGCCTTAACAATCCAATATTTAATAAAAAGTATGTTGCGTGATATGACATGTAAACATTTTTGGTAAATATAAAGCAGTTTTTTTTTTTCGGAAACATGGTACTAATTTGTACACATGCGGACGACAGACAGTCATTTTTCACAGATGGTCTTAAAACGATCTTTTAAAGTGTATTACCGCAAAAATTAAATTATTTTATTGTATATTCCAATGCTAGATTTATATATTCGTATAATAAAGTAGAAATTATAACGTAGCTATTACACGCGTTACATATCTAAATGTAATGACACATTAACTCGAACAACATGTCAGATAGTGAGAATTGAAAGCTAGATTGATAGGGTTATAAAGCAACTAACAATAATATTATTTACTAGAGTTGACATAATAGCAACTATGAAATCGTCATTTGGTCGAACCTTATATAAACGGCCCACTTTTGTGTATGTATATATTGAATATGGTAAACAAGACAAGCGATTTCAAAAAAATCATAGCTTAAAATTATAACATACATATGCTAACGAAATGTTAAGATTAATCTAAAAATTATGCACATAAATAGAATTAGACCCAACTGCTTTCCATTACCCCCGGCTACGCTCGTGCCTAACTATACCCCATAATCTCCATATGCCGGCCCGAAATTCTTTCAAAGCAATAAACGCGTGAAGTAGAAAATTTAAGCATATGCACACAGTGCAAATCATTTAAATATTCAGCATTATTGTTTCTGAAAACAGCCCGGGAGTGTTTAGTTAGGCGTTGCTTTTTTTATATAGAAAATTACGGCCGCCCTGCGCTGCTGGGGTGTGGCTGAGCCGCATAACGAATGTGGCAAAATTGCAATAGCGGCCGAGAACAAACGCCTCATTTAAATTGCAAGCAGTTCGACAGGGCTAATGTTATTCGACAGGGAGAGAACCGTCAAAAGAATTAGCATTAACGTCGCCACCCGCGCAGCCCCCGCAGAATTCCGTTCTTTTGATCCCACCTGGACAGCGTTGCGCCATTATCTAATGCAAAATGAATTTTAAAAGTGAGTATTTCGTCTTTTTAAAGCTTTGTGGGAAGCCAAAATCATCTCGCAATATCTCTAATTAAATAATGCATCGTCGGACAATAGAGACGATATTTATTACGTCGCTGGATATGACGGTGCATTGTGAGTGCCACCCTTTCATGCGCCCTTTACAGTACTTTAAGCTATTTGAACATTCAGGGTTCGTTGTTCCCAGCGTTGCTGGGGGAGTTCTCGCCACCAAGAATATTATTTAAACTAGTTCTTACATATTCGGTCCGCAAAACTAAACAAACGGTCATAAATCAATTTAATCCGGATAAATAAGCCTCCCATTTCAATAGGCGACTGCTATTCACAGAGATAGATAAATTCTGCTGAAACCTGTTTTGCGTATAAATAGTCAGCTAGGCTGGCAGGTATATTACAATATTTTTTCTCTGGAAAGTAAACTATTTTCTTTATTGAATCATCACAATTACGTCAAAGTTATCTGCTTTTATCTGTTTTCTGGGTAATTTTTAATGACACTAT
This sequence comes from Lordithon lunulatus, assembly GCA_963942505.1. Classification (NCBI taxonomy): domain Eukaryota; kingdom Metazoa; phylum Arthropoda; class Insecta; order Coleoptera; family Staphylinidae; genus Lordithon; species Lordithon lunulatus. The sequence goes on along the minus strand of OZ012668.1, from coordinate 12,373,947 downwards.
AATGTTTGCTTTTTGACATATTATATCTGAAACATTCATTGAGTGTATTGTGACTAACCGTGTGCCATTGGCATGAACAATGAAAACCACGTGAAAAAATTCACGGAATTTTGTTAAGGGTTACGTAAGTAGTTCAATCAAGAAGAAATTAGCAAGAAATTTACAGAATGGTACCGCAGAGAAGGAAAAAGAAGCAAAGGAAGACAATTAAAGCGACTTCAGAGCAGTAGCGGGAACAACATGGCGAAGAAAAGCTACATAACGAGAACTTTGGAGGAGGCTTATGCTGAAAGGCAATACTTGATAAATATAAAAGGAGGATTGAAGTAAATACTGACATTACTAGGACTGATAATATTATTAATCATGTAAGGTGCCTTATAGGGATATTCTAATATTTATTAATATTCTTAATATTATATTTTTTTGTTGTGTGTTACATTTTGTACTATATCCAATTCTAATAAAACAATTATTATTCAAATATAATACAAATAAACGTATCTACAATAATTTCAGTGCATTCTAAATAACATCCCTATGCAAATCATATTGCATGTGTATATACGAATTGAATCAACCCGAGTATTATTTTATTATTTTCATCAGACAAAGCCTGTCCGTAATCAGATAATGCTATAGATATTAAAATCAGCTGCGCGCTGCATTGTGCGCGCCTTTATTTATTTTTCCCATTTTAATCCGTAACTACAGCGGCAGTCCCTTCATATTTTAAGCAAGTTTAGCATAAATAATTTATAAATAATTGCGAGCCTTATCGAATGGATCTAATCAGTAGAAAGGCAGGCAGTCCCCCAAGCGTGCAGCATCTATGATTAAAGGGTGGTGTTATCATATATGCACCCCTAGCGCGTTGACCATCGATCGTATTATAATGATCAGTGCCAGTGCCCTGTAAAGTGTGCGATTTTCTCTGGAAACACGCTGGTAATTTCCTTGATGGTATTCGCAAAATGCAGTGGAAGCGCTCAATGCATATCAGGAACTTCCCGCGAGGCAGTTGAAAGAATTGAATTATCAGTTCATTGACCCGCCCGACAGGGGGACGCTTTTCACATGGCCGTCCTCCTCCTCTTCGCTTTGTGCTCGCTTGTATTTTTACACATGCTGTTCTGCATTATTGTTGCGCATAATGTGATATATGTAATATGACTGTAATATGGGGGCGCTTGTGTACGTCGCAGGCATAAAAAGATAAGCCGAGCCGGGATTTGAAGCGTGAAGAGATTGTTCAGCGGGCCGTCCTAGCAATTTTAATGTAATTTTTCCGATTCACAGCAAATACTCGCTGTTTAGGTATTGAACAAAAATTGATTAGAATTCACAACCTTAACGTTGTTTTCTTGTTGATACAGTACAATTTAAATTTAGCTCAATCATTATTTGTATCCCCTAATCTAGGGTTATCAATCGTAATGATATAGCCAGGACAATTTTCATCATTGAATTCGCTATGTATTTTGAGAACAGCCATAGCATAAACTATTAAACATATTATTTCCCCCATTTGGCTATCGACACTTGTACAATTACAATCCAGAAACAATAAACCACCAAGGAGACAAAGGATATAAAAATCTTTATCCCATTGCACAGCAAGCGCATTGTGTGTGCTCATTTGGTATCGTGTGTTACATTACGTCCTTTGCGGACTCCTCGGGCGTTTTAAACAATTTCTTGGGAACGAAGACTAGCACTGGCTGCAAACAATATCGCATTGCAAAGATGTGTGTGTGTGTCTACAAGGTGAAACACAATACCATGTTTGGCGATAAAATGTATATTTCCATAATGCGAGAAGCCACCAGTAACCGATATTGCGCAGCGATATTTAATTGTAGCGTGCCATTTGCAGGATGAACTTTAAAGGTATCGCTTGATAAAAGGCCGGCATTAAATTGAATACCGTTGGGGTAAAAAGTTCTGTGTGGCAAGAGTTGCGACAGTTGGATCAAAGTAATTATGCGATATAATACGGGAGGGAATCCTTCCATGAGACCTTATACTTGTGTGAATCATTAGTGTTTCAAGTTATTCGAATAGCAAGGTTAGATGTTGTGAATCATAGGATTTGTAATGCTTTAAGAGAGATTAGTTTCTAAACTTGTTAAGAACAAGAACAAAATCAAAGCACACACTATACAGATATCTCTTCAATGTAGAAATCGGAATAGTAAGGTGGAATGGCATAAGATCGTATGTGGAGCAAGATTGTAAATGGCATGAATTTATTCTAAAGCGTCAATTATATTGTCAAACAAATTGTTTCTAATTGTTTATGTACTATATATGTACAGCTCTTACTATGACCAATAACGTACTGCGCATGACTTTTATGCAAGACGTGATGGTCATGGTACAAATATAGCACTACAAAAGAAACTAGAAACTTGTTCAAGTATCCTGATGAATCTAGTACTTTCATGCTTTTGAATAAATTCAGGCCATTTACGATCTAGCCTCGGTTACGATCTTATCCCACACGACCTTACCTATTTCTACATTGAAGAAATGTCCATAGCACAAGCAAATCACTTGGGAGAAGAACCACCATTTCAAAAGATAATGAGAAGCGGTTTGGTGATTATGTAGGAATACGGATTCGGACTGTTCAGAAAAGAGGTTAGAAGTGGGTTGAACAGTTTATAAAAGCCAACAAATTAAAAGCCCCATTTAAGACGATATTCCTGGAAAAAATTGGTTTCAAGTCATTAAGATAAAAAATTAATCTTTAAAAAAAATACAAGATATGTACGTAGTCTGTACATGATGTTGCAATCCTTTTAAAATCCAGGAATATTTTACTAGATCCTCTTCTTTGACTAGACCTTATCTAGTCAAAGAAGAGGCAATATAAATGCGAAAGATGTATTAACGAGGATTAAAATGTGAAAAATATCAATTATAGTCGGCATCAGTACATTTTGATTTTTGTAGGGTTTTGCGGGAAGAGAGAAACAGACAAGTAGAATGAAGAAAATAGCAATATTGAATTGACGACTAAACATAACATAGGATGATGGATTTCAATTCGTTCTAAAAAGCTTCGCAAGTTCGGAGTAGTTTTTTTCTTCAAATTTTCTATTAAAAATAAAATTGGTATTTTGTCAATAAGCATTAGAGTATTTATTAAGTCCACTCCGCGTTGATACTAATATATGTTAAGTATTTATAAAAGAACTTAAACATAAATGGTTAGAAGTCGCACTTAGAGCAAAAACAGGTCCGAACTGAAAATAAAACTTTGTAAGGTGGACCCCCCTTATAAAGTTTAATTTTCCGAAAAGCATTATTATACAGTGAATAAATAAGTTAATTTTGTGTAAAAAAAGACATACACTAGTTAACGATGAAGATTAAAATGTGTTCATAAAAAGAAGTGAACTAAAGTTATATTATTGTCGTGTTTTTTCATGTATTTGTATGTGTTTTTAATGATAGGAATACATTTATTATTGTTATTTTAAGTATACTACAGCTCACGACTAGTATTCAATCTGTATACTAAAATATCAATGCAAATTAATATATACAACTCCCATCTAATTAAATTCCCCAAAAGAAATGAGTGCAATTGAATATCCTTAGCTATCGCATTCTCCTTAATCACCAACCCTCATTAATGTAATTTGGCAGCACTTTTGTATGCATATGCTACTTTAATTACAAGTAAATAACACACAAAATTATGTAAATAGCGGCGTATTCAACATTTCCGAAAATAATAAGCCCAAGAATACATGTGGTTAATTACGTAATTGTAGGGCTCAGTTCTACCCAGTAGCCAACAACCGTTACTAGTTAGAATATATTTTTGGTGGAAACATACATAATTTATCAGGGCATAGTTATAAATCTCGACGGCAGTACTCAGAATAAATTATTTTTAAAGAACGCACATCAAAGAACAAAAGTATTGACTAAAGTTCTACAAATTGTTGAAACACGGTGTACACATAAGGTCTTACTATCTAGTAGGGACGAAATAAGTATATAGCGATATTTAGGTCCTTTTGATGTTGGGTATATACGTTTAATTATCTTGAATTTGAAGTAATTTGCTAATATAATAAATATATATGAAACGATGCATATCCAAAGCATTCATTTAGCGACTAGTACATGTAGTAGTATATTGCTAATTCATTAGCTAAGTTTGAAAAGTATCCATTGAGGGATTTTGGAGAAATGTACAAATTAGCAATTAAAACGTACAAAATAGTCCAGTAACCTTATAATGGTTGTAGGGGGCACAAGTTGCATTAAGTGGGGGTAGTTAGTTTCTTTTTTTTTTCATGTATGAGATGTGCTTGAGATGCAAAATCCAAGTTTTCGACCTCGGCAGCCCTCCGGAACACTTTTGAATATTTCAAAAACTGCTCAATTGTTGCATTTTTTTTTTAGTTCCTTCCCATTTTGGCCATGAATGAGCACGTTTTCGACAAAGGCCTTTCTATGCATTTTTAAACTAGATTAAATTCTCTACAATTTGAGACCAATATGGGATAGGTAGCCCTAATAGTTTCCGAAATACAGCTTTTCAAAGTTTGGCCAAATCTCTAAACTTGAAAATTCTATGCTAATTTTCATGTTTCATCATATACAACTGTCTTTACATATTCAATAACCTGTCTAACATGAGTCAGTGAGGTAAACAATTATTCAATCTAAAATTTTGAAAGAAGTGGGGGTGGCGGGGGAAAGGTGGGATGGGTGGAGGGTAGTTGATACACATTCTTCTGCTGAGGTGATATTTGAGGAAACAACCACTATTAATGTTTCACAAGAAACTTTTTTAACAATGATAAATACAAATTAAGATTCATTCAACTACTGAAGGTGAAATTTGACGCAACAACTTTGAGGTTCTTCAGGTTGAAGAAGATGCTGATACTCTAATCATCACTACAGGTATCAGTAAGGCATTTGATTTTTAGGTCGTGGTTAATGCAGGAGAGGACGTAGACTTGTTGGTGATCTTCATTGGTCTCAGATGTCCCACAATAGTATCCATATATCTTCAGAAGTGTGGAAGAGGTAAAAAATCAGATGTCTTCTACTCAACCATATCAACATGTACATACAGTCAGCTCATCACTTTTGCTCATGCCTTCAGTGGATGTGATTCCACCTCGCGCTTCATCTTGCTACAGCACGAGGCCTTTCTCCAAAGATGTTGTTCAGGGAAGTAGCCCCCTTAAACCTGCTGAACATTAGCAAACATTTCTTTTACACTTTTAATAAGATATATATTTTGGATTTCAATTAGTCGTTTGGTTGTGAACAGTGGCTCCACCCTCCACCCATTCTACCTTTCCCGCCTGTTTCAAAATGTTAAATTAAATAAATGTTTACTTCACTGACTCATGTTAGATAGGTTATTGATCTTTATATCTATAAAGATAATTGTATATGATGAAACATGAAAATTAGCATACAATTTTCAAGTTTGAATATTTTGACAAACTTTGAAACTATTAGGGCTACCGAGTCCATCCTGAACTTGTAGCAAATTTAATCTAGTTTAAAAATGCATAGAATGGTATTTGTCGGAAACGTGCTCCTTCATAGTCAAAATGGGAAGAAACCGAAAAAAGTGCAAACATTTAGCAGTTTTTGAGATATTCAACCGTGTTCCGGAGGGCTGCCGAGGTCGAAAACTTGGATTTTGCATCTCAGGCACATCCCATAGAAGAAAAAAGAACGAAACTAACTACCCCCACTTGATGTAACTTATAATGTACTAGGTTACTGGACTAAAATGTATTCTCATGAAATACTTTGACATTAAATAACATGAAAACTAGCAACTTTTTGAATTATGACTTCTGTATTCTTTAGAAGACTGGTATGTTGCTAATGCATTAGCGAAGAAAAAAAGAAAAATACCCATCAAAGAATTTTTGAGAAATTTACAAATTAGCAGTAAAGACATGCAAAATGTAATTCTATGAAATACTTTGACTTTGACATTAAATTGCATGAAAACTAGCAACCCCGTATTTTTAGATAATGACTTTAATAGATAGACAGCTATGTTGGTAATGTATTGGCAAAGTTTGATAAATAACCATGGAGGGATTTTTGAGAAATTTACAAATTAGCAGCTAAGTCATACAAAATGTAATTCTATGAAATACTATGACTTTGACATTAAATAGAATGAAAACTAGCAACCCCGTATTTTTGGATTATGACTTTAATAGATAGACTGACTGATATGTTGCTAATGTATTAGCAAAGTTTGAAAAATAACCATCGAGGGATTTTTGAGAAATTTACAAATTAGCAACTAAGTCATACAAAATGTAATTCGATGAAATACTATGACTTTGACATTAAATAGCATGAAAACTAGCAACCCCGTATTTTTGGAGTATCACTTTAATATATAGACTGGTATGTTGCTAATGTATTGGCAAAGTTGGAAAAATAACCATCGAGGGATTTTTGAGAAATTTTCAAATTAGCAACTAAATCATACAACATGTAATTCTATGAAATACTATGACTTTGACATTAAATAGCATGAAAACTAGCAACCCCGTATTTTTGGATTATGACTTTAATAGATAGACAGCTATGTTGGTAATGTATTGGCAAAGTTTGAAAAATAACCATGGAGGGATTTTTGAGAAATTTACAAATTAGCAGCTAAGTCATACAAAATGTAATTCTATGAAATACTATGACTTTGACATTAAATAGAATGAAAACTAGCAACCCCGTATTTTTGGATTATGACTTTAATAGATAGACTGACTGATATGTTGCTAATGTATTAGCAAAGTTTGAAAAATAACCATCGAGGGATTTTTGAGAAATTTACAAATTAGCAACTAAGTCATACAAAATGTAATTCTATGAAATACTATGACTTTGACATTAAATAGCATGAAAACTAGCAACCCCGTATTTTTGGAGTATCACTTTAATATATAGGCTGGTATGTTGCTAATGTATTGGCAAAGTTGGAAAAATAACCATCGAGGGATTTTTGAGTAATTTTCAAATTAGCAACTAAATCATACAACATGTAATTCTATGAAATACTATGACTTTGACATTAAACAGCATGAAAACTAGCAACCCCGTATTTTTGGATTATGACTTTAATAGATAGACTGATATGTTGCTAATGTATTAGCAAAGTTTGAAAAATAACCAACGAGGGATTTTTGAGAAATTTACTAATTAGCAGCTAAGACATACAAAATGTAATTCTATGAAATACTATGACTTTGACATTAAATAGCATGAAAACTAGCAACCCCGTCTTTTTGGAGTATAACTTTAATATATAGACTAGTATCTTGCTAATGTATTGGCAAAGTTTGAAAAATAACCATCGAGGGATTTTTGAGAAATTTACAAATTAGCAACTAAGTCATACAAAATGTAATTAATTCTATGAAATACTATGACTTTGATCTTAAATAGCATGAAAACTAGCTAACTGGGTTAATTTTCGAAGCTGTGTAAGTTGTATGTTACGTCATTCGCAGACACTTGATATAAAATTTAAAAAACACGATACATTAAAGAATATATGCAAGAACATATAAAAACACGATAATCTACAAAATATATACAAGAACATATTACAATTACATATACATATTTGTATTGACTGTAATAGTCATGCGTGTATGGTTTCATATTTATCAAATTCTATATGTGTTTTAAATACATGGAGTATGTTTATAACATTTTCAATTAACGGCAGTGAGTTTCATATAGGGTGTAGCATAAGTCAGTTAACGCGAATTACGCGAATTTCTTCGTGTGTGCGGTTGAGTGGAGCGAAGAGAGGTAAAGAGGGGTGAAGACAGGTGGAGAGAGGTAAAGAGAGGTGAAGAGAGGTAAAGAGAGGTGAAGAGAGGTAAAGAGAGGTGAAGAGAGGTAAAGAGAGGTGAAGAGAGGTAAAGAGAGGTGAAAAGAGGTAAAGAGAGGTGAAAAGAGGTAAAGAGAGGTGAAGAGAGGTGAAGAGAGGTGGGAAGTGCACCAAATGTTAGTTTACAATTGTCGGTTATCGTGTTTACGTCGAAAAATCAACCCAGCTCGATGTAAAGTACACGAAATAATTTATTTCAGCATCTTAACTAACCTATGCCGCACTCTGTAGTTTTAGAATATTATTAGTACGGACCTATTTCTGATTTTTTTTATTAATTGGTAGATATAACATTTTTTAGATGCGAAAACATTCGATGCTCAAACCGAAGGGATACACGCCCCATCCATCAAACCAATCTAATGCCCGATATTAATCCAGTCTGCCGCCAGAGTATATCAATTTGCAAATAGCACCGCTCCACCTAATTTACCTCCAATTTCGTATCGGAGGGCAGGTAGTGTTTAACCAACTTCTATGAAATAGGTTTCAATTATTATAGATCGTGGCGCCGACACCGAAAAAAAGGGTAGCCATAATATCAGTGATTATGATACAAGCGGCAAAAACTGTGGCGCCGGCCATCCAACTGCGGGAGGACTGATCCAGTTCGTAATCTTCATTGTCTTCGTGCGTTTAGCTCGTGGCAGAAAAGGCGGCGGAGCGTAAAATGTAAACCGTACCGCATAACAGCTTCCGGTTTTCCACACGAGGCCAATTACGTAATTTTATTAATTATTACAATTGCAATTAAGTTTGGGCGGTTGTATTCGTGAAGGGCGGCCTTCATGTTTCGGTGGCTTTTCGACCTCTGCCGATAGATTCACCGCATCTTTTTTTTTTTTGCAAACAGTCCAACACAATGCAGGATAATCACACATTGTTTTCCCACCGGCTAATGGAATACACTAACCGCTGTTTTCAGGAGAGATTAAAATCGCTTCTGCGCTTAATTTCTAGCTTTAATTGTAACACCAAACAGTACGGTGTATTTATGTTTCTACTTCCGAATTTAAATTGCTTCACGCGGCTGTTGGCTTGGGTTCACAATCTCTTCCCAGGTTTATTCGGACAAAAATACAAGCACAAATCATGCAGGCCGCGGTAATTTAACATAAACTTCATGAGATTTATTACGGGTAATAAATATGTGAAATTTTTGAATGAAATTATGTTTCACATCCCGATAAGACAGACTGTATATTGAAAAATCTGTATCTGTATAAAAAATACAATTGTAAATTTCAATGTATACGGCAAATTGCAATAAGAAAAAGAGTTATTTCTGTCAGGATGCTCATGCCTACCTAACAATGGAATATTGTGTACAATTCGAATAGTGTATTAAGTAGTATATTGTAAACACTACTCATGGGCCTTTGGCCCATTTCGATACAAATATAGCGCATCATAAAAAAGAGAGATATTTCTGTCAGGATTCTCATGCCACCTTTTTTGCAATAAGTGTGAATTTACCTGTTAGCAACCTAAAGATCTAGATTTGGCTCTTATTAGACCTTATCAGTGTAGTTCAGGTAGTACGGATTTCGGTCGGAACCAAAACAGAAACTTTTTATTAGGTAAATTTGTGATAGATTTACTAAAAATTTTACATAGTTTTTGGTTATAATATAAGGTATACCCGTACAATAATCGAAATGCAATTAAAATATATCATGCAAATGTTTTGAAACTTAATAAAAAGCTATGACATACATGACTTATAATAACTAATAAATTAAATAAATACCAGGGAAGCTATGATAAAGCATAACACACTGAAAAGTATAGACAGGTATAAACAAGCAAGAAAGCAGTCTAAGTATATATGCAGGAGGAAAATACAACACGACGAGAATAAAATGGCAGTACTAGAAGAAAAATCCAAAAGAAAAGAATATGGCAACTTTTACCAGGATATAAAAGAGATAAGGGTAGGATATAACGCCATCGTCGAGGTATATAAAAATTGAAGAAGGAGAGCTAATAAAAGATGCGAAAGAGCACGGAAAGGTGGAAAGAACATGTTGTGGTATTGCTAAATAGGGCTGGGGCATATCCAAAGATTACCTGCGGAGAGGACAACGAAGAAAGCATTACGGCAATCAATAGGAAATGGGACGACCAAGGAAGAAAATGTGAGAAGCAGTGGTGATCTATACAAGCTCCATGTGAAGAATTGAACCAGAGCTGCAGATGATAGGTAGGTGTGGAGAAAGTTAGTTTGAAAGGGATATATTTTAGTATTTAGTTTATTGAGTTGGTTTATGCTGGTTGTCGCTAATGCCTGCGAATACCTTGTTTTTTGTGTATTTTTCGGTTCTAAGATGTGATTATCTTCTGATGTCATGTATTTAGTGTATAGTTTTTGAATTTATTGTAATCTTTTTAAATGTACATTATCGCATTAATTTTAATGCACGGGGTTTTGATCACAATTCAGTTTGTTTCTTAGTAATACTTTTATCGGTGAATTAATTAGTATCAGTGTTACTAATAATTGAACTAACATCAAATGAATATCCGTTGGTGACGAATTGACAAATTTATCCAGTCCCTCATCTAGATATGGGCCAGGAACCGACCTTTAAGTTCCCCCAATAATGCCGCACCCTCCGCACTTGTGGATTCCCCACGCATCACCGCCGCCGACAGCGGCTAATCCCTCGCCCGCCCGTCGCCACCCCTCTAGCCCAGCCTTTTCCATAGTTGTGCACCCTAACGCGCGCCACCTCTCGCTCCCCCTTCGCTTTTCGTGTTCCGGCAAGTGTCTCAAAGTGTATATAGCGCGGGCGGCAGGTTACGGGGCGCCCCCGCAAAAGGGTAGCCCCAGAAACAGCACGAATCCCGGAAACAAAACAGAGAGCGGAGAGAAACAAACCGCCGACGCGACTCTGGGGGCGGCGGAAAGCTCACTCGTGTCGGAACAACACCGAGAGAGGTTAAAACACTAATTAAAATAGTCACGTCTTGCACACAATTTCAATTGTTATCTCTTTAATGCTTCATTTTGATTGCGTTGTTATATACTAATGTTGCAGATTTAATGGAAATGCTGAATGAAGTAATATATCTGTTACTCGATTACACAAGTTGCATTGACAGTACCTCGAACTAATAAATAAATATTCTATATAATGATATAGTAAGAATAATAACAATTTCAGGTGTTACTGAAGAAATCGTCTTCATCCTTTTTTAGTAGGACTGTAGACTTTTCTTTCTTCGGTACTATTTAGGTTAGCCGTAAGTTATCACTCTATCATTGTCTCGGGCGGCCCTATACTCCTTCTCCCGGCAGTTGACTTATCATTTTATTATCTCTTTATTTGGAGTACCCATCCATTGAAACCGTCTAACTTGCATCGTCCTATTTTCAGCCCAATTCCGAGGTGTCCTACCGGTACTTAAGCTGTCTCGTTGCTTTTTTATGGGGGTATGTTGCTAGTGTAGCCCCAAACCTCCTCTTTTATCCTACTGCTAACTTTCTTACTCCACCCAGCAGCACTGCAGACAGACAGAGTATTGAGCAAATATATGCATAAGAAAACTAAACGTCGAAGTATGGTCGATGTCCTTTTGGACAAGGAACCATCAAAACAAAATTTATAAACCATTTCCTCAAGTTTATTAGACCATAAAAACATATATATTCCAAACTGGACATATAAGTCTTTATTTGATACCATAAACGATTAGTACCGTAAATATTTAAAAATATAATAAATTTAATAATTTATAGCTTTACATTACATCTGTAATTGCATATAAAAACGGGTGTAACTTTCCAACCAGTCCGTCCGTCCGGCATCGTTACCGCGGATAATTACACGAAATACATATTTATTTCGCTGATTGCTTATTTTATAAACATAAATTAGCATTTCATCTGAATCCTGACAGGCTGTAATATATAAAACATCCTCCCAATTTACCACTAATTTGGTAGTCTCGCCTTAAATTTCGGTAGTCGCCGTGCTTAGCCCCGGGGTGCTCATATTAAAATGCAAAAGAGGAAACGATGATTCCTGGCCAACTTTCTTGCCTGCTTTTAATAACACAGAGAAAGAGACGGGTGCACTACAGCAGGCCGCTGACCGGTAGGTTTTTGTTATATTTTTATATCTTCCGGTGACGCTCGTATGTACGCATACAAAAATGTGTGCAGATCAACAAACTCGCTGTCCTGAAGAAGAAAAGGGGCCGGATTTTAAATATTAACGTGTGTCCTGTGTGCACGCCTCAGGCTCCTCTCTAAAGTAGTAGTAATATTGATTTCGGGCGGCTGCTCCTGCCTGCGTCTGGTTATCCTGCGAGCCACGGGTACCACGCGCGGCGCATAATGATGGTCTTCGGCGAGGGTGTAAACGATACTCCATGGGATATACAGGCACCAGCGGGGGGGTTTATATGGAGCCCCTTTTGATAACATATGCGACCGGACAGGAACATGCGCGCGCTTGTTACGGTGATGGATTTGAGTATACGGTCCCTGATTCAGGACATTCAACCAACTGCTTGCACTATTGATAATGGTTTATTTATTCAAATCCTGTGATCACGTCGCTGTTGTGAGCGTTTAATTTATGCAAACCTGACTGACGTTTACACATGCGCGCCGGCTCTGTGTAGGGGGGTTTATTTTCAATATCGGCGTTTTCCTTATGCCCTATATATTATGTATACTAACCGAAAGGAAACATGCTCTACACAAATACGACTAAGAGAAATTCATCAAGACCTGAACAAATACTGTATCAATTCCTATAATTCTATCGAAATATTGTGGAATAATTAATTTTTTAAACTAAAAAAACATTTGGTGCTATATTGAAAATATAGAGGCGTTTTTACATTATTATAGCAATTACTCAAATTATTATTTTTAATATACTATTAAATAATTAATCATTGCAATGGGTTCGTCCTGCAACTCATGGATATGGGTGGATGGGTCAATATCTTCAGGAAATATTTAGGAAGATTCAGTTTTTATTATTGTCTTCATTTACAATAACTTTATCTCACTGTACTGCTGTACCTCGATACGGATGGATGTCAATATCTTCAGGAAATATTTAGGAAGATTCAATTATTATTATCTTCATTTACAATTTATCTCATTGTACTGCTGTTTCCTCGATATAGATGGATGGGTCATTATCTTCAGGCAATATTTAGGAAGATTCAATTTTTATTATTATCTTACAATTTTATCTCATTGCAATTATTCGATAATCAAGGGTAGCATATTGTAACAAGTACACGTTATTGTAATAAGTATGATAACGTAATGTGCATTGGGCAAATCCGATATTTTTCTAAATTAAAACTGTGAATGTGTAATGTATTCATAAAACTTTTGTAATTCTATAATTTACTACGAAAAGTGTTATGATGTTTCTTCCACGTAATTTCAAAATCTAAACAAGATCTGGTTGGAACAGAACCAGTTTTCTACCTTAAACTACTAGACAATTAAACTCACACTTTTTCACACGCGCTAGTTTGTGAAAATTCGTTCTTACCAGCGCCTGCAACGACGCTATTATCAAGCAATTAAAGTGCGGTCACATGTGCTGGCGGGCCTCTAAATTTTGATTATAAATTTTATCGCGTCCCCGCCGTGCTATAAACTATGCAACATAACAGTAAAAATCAATTAGAGGCTCGCATGCATGAACAATTCCTTTCAGGGCGGCCATCTCCAGAGTAATATAAATGGTATGAGTCAGAGAGAAGGGTGCATAGAAAATGTCTGCAGCTCCGCCGTGGAGGCTGACGGCGGGATTACCGGCTAATAAAGCAGACTCTGGGGCGGCTCTATTTGCAGCCTCCCCTCAATACGACACCGAGGCGTAGATGAAAACGATAGCCTGAATATTTCATTCGGGGGGCCCGCGTATGCATATGATTTGACAAAGGGAAATCATAGAAAATACGAGTGGGTTTTATTAAATAAATTTACTTGTCAGATTCAAGGATAGTATAGATGAGGACGAGTAAATATCTAGCCTACTACTGGCTATAATAGGTTTTATTTACTATATTATGTACAAGACTAGTAATTTAAAAATGGGGATCGTAGAAAAAATAATTATAGATCATTCGGGATGGTTTTCTACACATATCTATTATTCGGGGAGTCGTTTGAAATTTGTATATACAAAAAGGGGTCGCGGGCCAAAAAGTATGAGAAATAATACTAGTAACAACCCAACAATCGAACGAGTTAGAAGCTACCAATATTTAGGATCACGTATTGAAGACAATAACGACCAAACCATAGAAGTGAACAAACGTATAGAAGCAGCACGAGCAATTTTCGTCAAAATGAAAAATCTTTTCTCAAATAGAAATCTCAATCTAGCCTTGAGAGTCCGAATAACTTGCTGTTACATTTTTTCAACACTACTGTATGGAGTGAAAGAATGGACATTAAAGAAAAATAACATAAAAAAACTAGATTCGTTTGAGATGTGGATCTATCGCCGCATGCTTAAGATATCCTAAACGGACCTAGTAAACAACGAAGAAGTCATGCGAAGAATGCATAAAGAAAAGGAACTGATCCTTATGATCAAAACACGAAAGCTAGAGTACTTGGGACGCATCACCCGGGGAGAGAGATACTCTATTATCCAACTGATCATGCAAGGAAAAATTCAAGGCAGAAGAAGCATCGCAGAACCTCATGGTTAAAGAACCTTAGATAATGGTACGGACAAACATCGGTCGTACTATTTAGAGCTGCAGCTTCAAAGATTAGAATCGCCATGATGATTGCCAACCTCCGATAGGAGACGGCACCACAAGAAGAAGAAACATTCTACGGTAGAACCACATCTCAAGTGCTTCTATTCTGTACATCGTCCATTCTTTCATACCGTAGAGGAGCTATGGCCACATGTAGCATCTTACAAATCTTATTTTAAGGTTCAGATCAGATTCGGTGTTGCTAAGAACCTTTTTGAATTTTATGAATGCATTGCGTACATTTTCAGTTCTGCACCTAACCTTGGTATCTGATGACCAGTCCTCTGCTTTCCATACACTTGAATTTGCTGACTTGTTATATTGGTAGATTGCCAAACGTCAGTACCCTCTTTTATATCTCGGGATATAACAATACATTTTCTTTTCGCAATATTTATCCCCTACCTTATTGACGAGTTCTTGGAGGTCCTCTAAGTTATCAGTGATCAGTATTGTGTCTTCTGCACATTTTATATTGTTTATCCATATACAGTTTTGTTTAACATTAATTCTGAGAACATACTCCTGGGTGCACTTTCGGACCTAGAAAAAGGGCATATAGGTTGGCCTTTTTCTAGGTCCGTAAGTGCGACCAGAAATATGTTCTCAGAATTAATGTTAAACAAAAGACATAACACAACCCTGTCTAAGTCGTCTGCGGATCTTGATCTCATTTTCTATTCGTTTTCAATGTTCACTTGGACTGTTTGGTTACATATATCTTCTGTGCGTCGAGTGTCTTTTTGGTCCAATTGTATCAGGATATGAATCTGCTGCTTTATTGGTCTTTACTGCTTTTATAGGGTTTTCAATTCCACCTTTACTAATTAACTGACGGGGTCGCCGTTACTTCGTTACTTGACTCTGTGTTGCTGTCTCCTCTTTGGTCTGCAAAGCGATTTTTAGTTGTCACACTTTCTTTCTTTTTTCTTCACAAAAGACATAACACACCCCTGTCTGACTCGTCTGCGGATCTTGATCTCATATTCAATTCATTTTCAATGTTCACTTGGACTGTTTGGTTACATATCTTCTGCGCGTAAAGTGTCTTTTTGGTCAAATTGTTTCAGGATATTAATGAGTTTGTTGTGTTAAACTTAATTGAAAGGCTTTTCGTAATCTATGAAGCATTGGTATACGGTATACTCTAGTCGTAACAATTGTGTACTTTAACTTGTTGCAACAATTGCTTATCTTGTTCCCCTGACTGAATATCCAAATTGGGTGTCCCCAACTGTGATTTCGCTTTTCCTACATATCCTTTTATGAATTATTTTGAGGAACAGCTTTAAAGTGTGATTCATAAGGCTAATGAACTTTTTGGAATTTTACTTTTTAGGCAGGGGTAGCTGCTGCTTTATTGGTCTTTTCTGCTTTTATAGGGTTTTCAATTCCACCTTTACTAATTGACTGACGGGATCGCCGTTACTTCGTTACTTGGCTCTGTGTTGTTGTCTGCTCTTTGGTATGCAAAACTATTCTTAGTTGTCACATTTTCTTTTTATTAGTATCTAAGACTACTTTATTCTTCTGATTCATTACGATGGAGAAGTTGGTTTTCCGAAAAGCTCCAGCTGTTTTCTTTAGTTTCCTGTGTAGGCTAAAGTCGCCGAGTAGAATCTGTGATTGATTTCTCCACATACCCGTGTCAGCCAGATGTTTGCCACGTAAATATTTTCTGGATAGTTTTATATTTGCTTCCATCGCTTTTGTTCTTAGGTTTGTGCCTTTCGTCCATTAACAACAGAATTTCGCCTGTCATCCATATTTGTTTCAGTCGGTGATTTTAAACTTACTTTATTTTGTGTGCTGTTTATTATGATACCTGTCACATAATCCCTAGAAGGATATTTTTGAAAACGCCTATACATACAGCCCGTTATGTAGAGTGTGCAATGAAGAACTAGAAACAGCAGAGCACGTAATGTGCCTCTGCCCCGCTCTAGAAAACACTAGGCAACTAATACTAGGGGAGTGCTGGCCTAGCATTGGCAACTCCTCACCCGCCAGAGTTTTGCGGCTCGTACGCAAAATTAACTGGTGGGACGAGTGAGTGGCCATAAGGGAGGTTTCACAATGGGCCCATTTTGAGGCCTAGGTGTCTGTAGCTATGCTGGAGGGTAGCATAGCTACAGACACCAGCCAACTATCCAGAACAGAAGATCTACATATGTTTGGTGCTGCAGAATAAACATTTATTAGCTTATGTAAGACGAGCTTTAAGATTCGTTGGAGAAACCGGGCGTTACTTACATGATATTTCATAAACAATAGACTTTGAATGTTTCAACCACAAATTCGTAAACATTCATCGATTTATTACAATTATTATTTACTATTATTATATTTATATCTATTTTTTAGATAATATACGAGGCGTGTTTTTTAATTAAGTACCGTTTTGATATTCCGCCGATTCAGCGCTGCGGTCGGTATTCCGCGCATGCGCGATGTGTACCTGCATCTATTGGCAAGGTTGAGACGCAATTACGGCAACACTGGTCCATGATTACGTGTGTTAGCAAGCATTTAAAATGGCAATGCCGATTGAGAGTTCCGCCGACTTTGAAGTTCGGTATGCTATTCGTTTTCGAGTGCAAAACGTTTAAAAGCGATCGAAATTCATCGTGAGATCTGTGCAGTTTATGAAGAAAACATTATGAGGGATGAAATGGTTAGAAAGTGGGTTCGAGCATTTATGCACAAATGTGCATGATTCGTTCGTCATCATCCGAACCCAATTTCTAACCATTCCATGGCTCATGAGGTTTTCTCCGTAAACTTCACAGATCTCACGATGAATATCGATCGTTTTTAAGCCTTTTCACTTAGAAAACGAACACACCGAACTTCACAGTCGGCGGGACTCTCAATCGGCATTGCCATTTTAAATGCTTGCTAACACACGTAATCACGGACCAGTGTTGCCGTAATTGCGTCTCAACCTTGCCAATAGATGCAGGTACATATCGCGCATGCGCGGAATACCGACCGCAGCGCTGAATCGGCGGAATATCAAAACGGTACTTAATTAAAAAACACGCCTCGTATGTTATAATCTTTTTTTAATGTGAAAATTTCACCAAAGTACAAAATATTTTCATGTGCATTAATCATATTTTTAATAATTTAAAATATAAGATATTAAACATAATTAATTCAGAGATTTGTGTCCAAATTTAAGAAGCCATTCTTGTATTAAGTAAAGTAAATATATGTGTGTGTGGTAAAAGTTACGTGACTTATCCGTGATACGCTCGCTAAACGTGCCGTGCCCGCAGCGAAAGAATCCTCGCTATTTTTCCCAAAACACAATCAGATTACAAAAGAATCTGCCCAAATTCTTGCCTTTATTATGAAACTTTTGACAGAAACAATATATATGGCCGGAGCGCACGCTCAAAAATAACAATGCCCCGAACAATTTGGGAAATGCCGGGGCCGATCAAACAAGTTTCCGCATCGCGATGCGCGGAAATAATAATAACGCACATAGATGGAATCGCGCGCGAACAATTTTCGGGCTCATAGTTACCCATACGTGGCGTGGGGGGCGGCGGCGGCGGCGGCGAGCTCGTTAAAATCTAATCTCCGTCGGCTGAAAATCGTCGGCCAAAGCACAAGTGTCACTCACCTGGAACAGAAAAAAAACGGTGGGCCGTAATTAGAAAAGTTTGCGTCGGGGATTAATAGAATAATATTATAAAAGTTGCGAACGTGTAACATCATTAAAAATCCTTTCAAAATGCAAGTTGTGGTAATTGAAAAAGTTTAGGGAGTTCAAAATTATTACTGATGTAAGTTATAATGTTCTAGATTAATAGATTAATATAATAATATTTTATATTACATATTTTGTATGAAAAGTAAAAATATTTACAAACTTTATTTTTTTTAAATTATGAATCATATGTATACAAATATTTATACAGAATTATAGTTTTTAAAATAACTTTTTAATAAGGCAGTGAACATTTTAAAAGGTTCTGCAACAATATGCATTTAAGGGGTAAGTGTGACCAGACATGCAACAGAAAACGTTTGTTGCACATTGTATATGTATTACAATAATTCAATTGGATGTTAAAAAACAATAATATTAGTTGCTATAGTCATTATTGAAGCCTCAAATATCGATACCAATATAAGGCACCTTACACGGTCAATAATACTGTCAATCCTAGTACTGTCAGTATTTGCTTCAATCTTCCTTTTATATCCATCAAGTAATCAATTATCTGGATAAACGTCAGTAGTCTCTTCATTCCACCATTACTATACCTTACACGATAAGTAATACTGTCAATATTTTAGAATAATGAACATTTTAAACATGTTATCGAACAGTAATACTGTCATTATTCTAAAATATTGACAGTATTATTGATCGTGTAAGGTGACTTTATAAGAAACCGATTAATATTTAAATCAGCAGACATATACTCTATTCTATAATAAATTACTATTGTTGTATAGTCTATTTTTAACAAATAACGCAGTTTCTAGTTATAGCTCTAACAAATTTTCAAGAAATACAGTAGATTATTGATAAAAATAGAATGAAAGGTGTTGCATATGGCGGTCGTCTTATAACTACCAACTCATCACATAATGTAAAAAAAGTGAACAAATATAATCAAAGATCGTTGACTTCTCGTCTAAAACACGTACCTAATCAAAATTCTGATATAAGAACTCAATAAAACTCAATGTATGATCAAAAAACGGCAAAACACAAGCTTATGCTTCTATTAGTTTGTCTTTTAGCCGTTTTTTGATCAATTGATTCTATTCGTTTGTGTTTTAGCTGTTTTTTGATCAATTATTGTGTTCTCATCAACATTTTGTATGGGTAGGTGTTTTAGACGATAAGTCAACGATTTCTTTATACAAAGCACAAGGTTTAATATTTTTCTTCAGTAAAATATCACGCGGAGCTACAAGTCATCCTTTACTTATCTATTAAAATTAATGACTCTTTTGTAGATAAAACTATAAACCAAAAACGGTGACTCCTGTCTGTAAAGTGATATCAATAAATACTACGAAAATTAATGATAAATGCTTAAAAAATTAAATTGTTAGCATCCAACTGTATGTTCCAAATAACTACAAGGTAATCATAGAAGATGTAAATGTATAATCGTTCATTAAAAGCAAGGTGTATTTAAATGCCGTTGTCACCTCCTAACTGATAACTTCTCCAATGTTTGCAAACACGGATGAATTTCCATGGCAAATATCGACGGTGCAACATCATGAGTCGCGCGTGTATAAATAAACAGCGAGCATTAATAACGGGGAAAGGTGATGATGCGGCGGCCAGCAGGTGGGGGCGGCGCGCCGGGGATCTAATTGTTATTTGCACGACTGCTATTACGGGCCCGATTATTGAATGTGAATTATCCTAATAGTCCAGCTATTGCGTTCGGTAATGTTTTGCATAAACGAGAAATTGTAACGCAATGGTCTATATACGTCCGCAATAAATATGAGTCGGATAACAAAATCCAAACTCGAATGAGTTATGTTTTTAATATAGGCGCGCACACGGAGTTGGTGCTCTATTTTAGAATTTTTTCCCCGCTATCAGCGTTTCCATGTCGTGTTTATTTCATACAATGCAATCGAATCATGTCCGCGTAACATAATCCGAAAAAAATGGATTCTTTTAGCATTTTCATTTGATATGCACGTGACTGTTATTATAGACAGTTGTCTTAAAAGGTTGACTGATATGAAATGTAAATATGTACAGTACTTGTAAATGACGAACATTGTCCACCCCATCATTATTAGAATAGTTTTCATAAACGGATATACAGTATTTGTTTAAAAAAATAAATTTTAATCGTCTTAAAACTGTATATACAACAATTTACATATGTCAAGCATATAGAGATGGACTAAGATTAGTAGAATATAGAATAAATGAAAATATTACACTGTAAAACTCAACGAATGCTTTGAAATACCCGAAAATACATACAACGCAATCGAAACATGTCCGGGTAACATAATCCGAAAATAAAATGGATTAAAGTTACATTTGATCAAGTACGTGACTGTTATTATAGACAGTTGTCTTAAAAGGTTGACTGATATGACATATACAGTGCCTTATTTAGTGCTTATAAATGACGAACACTGTCCACCCTACCATTATTCGAATAGTTTTCTTAAACGGATATACAGTTTTTGTTTTAAAAAAAATCAGAAAAATGTATTTTAATACATTTTAATCGTCTTAAAAAACTGTATATACAACAATTTACATATGTCAAGCATTTAGAGATGGACTAAGATTAGTAGAATATAGAATAAATGAAAATATTACACTGTAAAACTCTACGAATGCTATGAAATACCCGAAAGTATCGCCAAGTATACAATTATATGTAGTTTCCCAGTCATACTAATAACAGTTTACTATTCACGTATTATGATTTATTATTTAACATTCTCGTATTAAGAGACGGAAGTCGTATAATATTTACGAGCTCAAAAACTAAGCTGTTTTTTTCAACTAGTTTGAAGAAACATTAGAATCGCGAATAGTTTTTGTTTCAGAAAATATTCAAAACTTCCTTCCAGCCACAATTTGCTAACCCGTGTTTTTCATACCGAATAAAAATTTAAAACAAACAGCACTAATTAACAAATAGCCAACGCAAATGTTGAACATACACCCACCCCTCTCTGGCCGCTTCCATAATTAATACAGCTGCTCACATTATAGTCATAATGAAAAATATACATAACCCGCAAAAAAAAACTAGCCGTAATCAACCCAGGAGCAGTAACCCGCATTAAAATCGAATTTCAATATGCAGTTTAATTAAAACCGCTGTAAATATATACAAATATGTTGCAGCATCAACGCAAATATGCAGACAGACGTTATTTATCAACAATTAACAGCCATGGGTGCACCGCGAAATCCATATTTTAATATCGCATAATATATTCGCATTTGATTAAACACACATACATTTGAAGCCACCAAATATTAATTAGCGGACGGAAAATGTTCGAAAGCTCGGCGGCCGCGGGGGATGTCATTACGGCGGATACGCCGCAGCCGGTATTTACTTCTTTCGTATAAACAAAACAGGGGTAAATTGGTAGTAATTTCAGGCGAGGCAAAAACAAGAAACGTAAATATTTTATTTCTAAAATTAATTTGTTTGGGGAGGAACACTTATTAGGAACCAATGAAGGATGGTTCAAACTGCTTGTTAAATCCTTATTTTGCAGTTGAAGTTTTTATTTACAAATCATTTGAGGTAATTGTCAAATAAAGTAAAAAAAAAATACTTCTTTTTAGCCTCACGACTAAAAAGAAGTTTTTTTTTTCCGCCGGTCAAGGGAGAAGTTAGAGGAGTTTTAATCACCCGGTATTTACCTTCACGGAAAACTTCTGAAAAACTGTGAAAGGTGATTCGCGAAAATTCGCTTCCTGCTGGGGATCGAACTCAGGCTCCCCAATGCTCAGCACGAGACGGACGACGCCTCTAACCACTCGGCCATTGAGCTGGGTCCGGAAAAAGTATTATATTCATTTAAAAAAAACGCTTGCAATAAAGATAGCTGTAAGGTTTATCCGCCTATAAAGGGAACCCTGTATTAACTTTAACTTCACAGAAAATTTCTCTAGAGCTGTGAAAGGTGAAATTTCGTCCGCAACGGGGTTTGAAGTCTCGCTCCCCCATGCTCCGTAAAGGATAGGCTGCGCCTCTAACTACTAGGACACTAAGCTAGGGTTTGAAACTTAAATTAATGACATTCTACATTCTATGCGGTTTTCGTTCATCACTATTTGCTGCTCCGGATGTATTGTCTCTTGTTCGTTGCGCTCAATTCTACCTCGTCCCTTACAACCGGTGCACGACCACAACACCACAGCGATACAGCCCGCCACGTGGCGGTTAAACGAAAGCACCTAATATCTACGAATTTAACTGTGTTTAGCCAATCGCAACTTGTATAAATAGTATGCTGTTCTAATGTAATGTTGTTGCTAAAAGCTCAATACAAATTCATATTGCACTCATGAGACAAGTGTAGACGTGACCAAACACACTAGCCTCTCTAAATTAATTTATACATTGATGATAGAGATATGGCAATAGATAATTTTATATCTACATTGCTTGTATTGCAAATTGTTCGTAATTTTTGGGCATTAATACGGTTTTCATTTGGAGGATTAGACAAGGCGCATCCAGAAGAAGAGCACCAATAACTACGGCAAGTTTCTGAATGAAATATCGAAGCAATGGATGACGAATACCAATATACCTGATATATTGGTATTCGTCAATATTTTGGAATTTTGGTGATTTTATTAATTTCATATTTTATCTCGTTAAACATGCTGGTATTACATCTGTGGAATTATATCCGCTTTCGTTTATCGTTAGGGAGCTGTTCCGGGCTGGTCTAAGCCAGCTAAGACCAGTAAAGCTCTCAAACGGTAAACGAAAGCGTCTTATAATTGTATAAATAAATAATAATAATAATAATAATACTCATATGGAGAAATATAAAATACTATTTGATAATTAATTTAGTCATTGACATAATTTATACATACTTGCGACTTGCACAAACGAAAGCGTCTTATATTTGTATAAATAAATAATAATAATAATACTCATATGGAGAAATATAAAATAATATTTGATAATTTATTTCCCCATTGGCATGATTTATACATGCTCGCGACTTGCACCTAACATTTTCACACATTTAAAAAGTAAGCTCTCTTTGTTTTTTTTGTTGTTGTATGTAGCCGCGCCCTTGTTAGTTCAGATATTAACACCCAAGCTGCATTCCAATAATAGTTCACAAAGTTTACATTCGCTTGTATTAATTGGCGTCCCATTGTGGGGGACTGTGTTTTGTGTTGATGAGTGACTCGAAGCTTCAAAGATGAAACGCGCAAAGTTTGCCTTGTTTCGCAGGACGAATGTCAATATAACATGCCCCATTTGCACAAACTTGAAAGGTCATTTTAATTACCCCCCGGTACCTTTCATTACGGCCCGTTGGACATTGTTGTAGGTGAATGGAATTGTAAATTAGGTAGTGATAAATATAACAACGTTTGCAAATACGTCTGCTACAATCTACAAATCTAGACAGAAGCTCGGTGTAGTCTACATGTGTTTCAATAGTTAGATTGTGTTAAATTTAAAAGAAATATTTTTTAAATTTGAATTTTTTGAACAGCTACTATTTGAAATTTAGAAGTTTTTTGTAGTTTTAAGAATGTAACACAAATAAATTAATGGTTAGTATAGTTTTGATTAGTTTTGATACGTTTTAAATAATTTTTTTAAGTCAATCAATAATTTGATTTTTACAAGATTTAAAAAAAAAGAAACTAGAAATAATAATCAACTAATCCCTTAGGAGGATCAGGAACATCAATTATCAATGCACACCCATATGGTAATAACCGTCAACATGCTCATGCCATCAGGATCACCGGGTAGTGTCCTCTATGGAATAATATTCCAACAGAGTCCTTGAGATATCAGCACAAGGCCAATCTTATAAAATATATATAAGTGTGAATCCATGTGTGCATTGCTAATTGATGTGGTGCCGCCAGATGGCGTTTAACTTTCCTCCCTGGGGGGTTAGTTGTATATTTTTTGTATATA
This sequence comes from Lordithon lunulatus, assembly GCA_963942505.1. NCBI lineage: Eukaryota > Metazoa > Arthropoda > Insecta > Coleoptera > Staphylinidae > Lordithon > Lordithon lunulatus. Next base: position 12,349,605 of record OZ012668.1, on the reverse strand, counting down.
ACCACTCGAGATATTGTGTGAATTCATCCTCACTAGCTGAGCTACACTGATGAGATCTAATGAGATCCTAAGACCTAAGAGGTGGGTTCACACTTATATATGTCTTACGCAACTAGAAATGTATAGAAGATTTAATCCCATATGTGTTGTAATATCTAGATTTTGTGTAAAACTGCTCCTTAGATGGCGGAAACGAGTCCATCCCCTTGATTTTTATACGATTTTAAAAAATCAAACTAGAAATGTATAAGATTTAATCCCATATTCGTTGTAATATCTAAGTTTTTTTTGTACAACTGCCCAGCGACAACTCCCTTAGACGGCGGTAACGTGCCCATCCCCTAGACCTAACAACAAGATTTCATCAAGCAGATCGACGGTAGCACGAATAACCCAATATTATACTAATATGTTTAAATACAGGAGGAGCTGCCTTTCCCACATGACCGCTAACAGCACATAATTTACTGAATGCCCAAACGGGTAGATTGTAAAAAACATTGGAGATAATAAAGAAAATAGTAGGAAATTTTTAATGTTTACAAGCTACATGAAGCTAATTCGACTGGACTATAAATGAATACGACGATTCTATTATTCTCATAGCCACTGCGTACTAATATAATATAATATTTTTGCATGCCCAATCTAGTTGAATGTTTATTTTCTTATTCCTACCACTTCTAAATAATTCCTACCACTTCTATCAGCTTGAAATATGTTCACGCCTATTCACGTTCGAAAGCCATCCGACTACAGCAGTCTTAAAGAGCGATGTCATTTTTTATAATAGTTGTAATATTAATATTTGTTTTCTTATAATATTAATGTCGAACAACAAAAATGTAATAATAACGGAAAGGATGTTGAGCATTTAAAGTCAGACTATTCATTGGTAAAATCATATTATACTAATTTTGAAGGTATTGATCTAGTTTCCAATGTAGTAGATTTGGCAAATCTTTGCGAGGGTGCTTTAGACATCTGAAATGGATGTACTTTTTCTATAAATGCGCTCGTGCAAATACTTTCAACTTTTCAAGCGCAGCCATATGTTTGAGAGTGCTGCAGGGAGGATACAGTTACAGTAGACGAGAATTATTGCAGATATATTAAAAGTTTTAATTTCGATTTAATTATACTGTGTAATCAACAGACGAAGAGTCAAGTAACATGTAAATGTAAACGAAAATGTATCAAAATGTTGAAAAATGCTGTAACATGTGGGAATATTTTGGCATATGGGAGAAAATGTGAGGTATGCGAGAAAATGTAAGGAAAAGGGAGAATATGTGGAAAAATTAAAATATGTGAAAATGTGAAAATGACCAAATATCAAATAGTCAAAATGTCAAAAATGTTAAAAAAAAGTAGAAAATGTCAAAATTGTTAAAAAAGTAGAAAATGTCAAAAATGTTAAAAAAGTAGAAAATGTTATAAAATAAAAATAGGGCATGTAATTCGGAAAGTCAAATGTGTCAAAATGTTGAAAAATGCTGGAACATGTGGGAATATTTTGAAATATGGGAGAAAATGTGAGGTATGTGAGAAAATGTAAGGAAAAGGAATAATATGTGGAAAAATTAAAATATGTGAAAATGTGAGAATGACCAAATATCAAATGTAGAAAGTAGAAAATGTCAAAAATGTTAAAAAATAGAAAATGTTATAAATAAAAATAAATAGGGCATGTAAAAAGTCATATGGTGCCCACACAAGATAAAAAAAACTTCTAACTTTATAGGGCTATAAGCCGTGAGGCTTTTCCGCCGGTCAAGGGAGAAGCTCAGAGGAGTTTAATCGCCCGGTATATACCTTAACTTCACAGAAACCTTCTGAAAAACTGTGAAAGGTGATTCGCGAAAATTCGTTCCACTCGAACTCCCCAATGCTCAGTACGAGACGGACGACGCCTCTAACCACTCGGCCACTGAGCTGGGTCACACAAGATATTTTTGATAAGTTAGCTTCTTCGATCTTTTAGTGCGGATTACGACATGATACATACTTTTATTGCAATCCTACGTGTGAACATAGTAAATGTATCAACATAATTTATTTTCTCCTTCTGGTATATCTGGTAGCTCTTTTATATTTGAAGATGGTCATAAGTAGACAATAATGCGTTTGCGAAAATATTGTTGATATCGGATATAAAGTGAAAAGGATACACTTGCTTACAGTATCTAAATGCAATTCATATGGTCATATTTTAGTATGATAGTGCGTGACTTATTACACTCTTAAACAAGACACCGTATAACACAGTTTAATTGATACTTAAAAAAAAACATAATAAATATTAAAAACTAAAATTACGTGATAATCAACTTAATATGTCAAAAGTCCTAACACTCACAAATACACTAAAACATAGTATAAGGACCCGAAGGTCGATAGCCAGTTATAGAATTATGACAAATAGAGTAACTACTACTACGATATCTAAAAACCGAAAAACGTGCTTTTACATATAAATCTATAGCATGGAATTAGAATCTGCTTGATAATGCAGTGAGATGCCTGCTTCGAGTGCAGAAACCTCATAATTCCGCCCATATTACCGCTGCGATCCGCGCATTGGAAAGTGTCACAACTAACATATTAGATATAATTGTAACGCGTATTTATTGGCCTGTACATTGTAATTTGCTAGGTGCTCGCTCGTGGGCTAATAACATACGTTTATATAATTACTAGTTCGCTTAGTGCAAGCTAACTCCGGATTAATATTGTAATGGCGTTTTCATTAGCATTGAAAAATATATTAATTTATTGCTGAGCTTTTACAAACAAAAAAATTGCTGACGCAGAACGATTTTTTTTTACTAATGGTACCAACTACATTCGAAAGGTAGAAGGCAAACGATAATATAACCAACTACATCACGAATGGTTATAACTGATAGCACGTACATTACGAACATATGTACATTTTTTAAATTTCGTTGTTGCCAGGACAAATCCATATAAGTTAAACGAAAATAGTTCTTTCAACAAAGAGAAAATATATGTTAATTGAATTTTTTATTTTTTTTGAATTATATATAATCTCGTCTTATATAAGCACATCTTATACAAGATCGTCTTATATATAACCACGTTTTACATTTTTATTTTGTTGCACCAAACATATGTAGATCTTACTTAAGTCCTGGTTTCCTAGCAAGCGGTGTCGACGAATACGGCCGTTTTTGACGTCGTTTACACATTACAAGATACGTTTTAAGTACATGGAATTGAATAACTCACCATATTCCAGTGTAATTCATGACATTTTCCCAATACTTTGAAGTATACCGCTCTCTGGATTACCAGATTCATTTAAATATACATAAAATAAATGTGTGACGTCAAAATGACGTGAAATACGGCCGTCTTTATCGACACCGCTTCCTAGGAAACCAAGGCTTAAGTCTTACAATGACCGTCTTATCGTTTTAAGATCCGATTTTTGTTTGGTGCGACGCTTTAAAACCGTCTTATTATTAAGACGGTCGTAAACTAGTTAAGATTTGTTGGAGAAACCGGGCGTACAGGGTTAGGCGTTGACATGTAGTTTAATCTGTACAGAACTGAATTTAATATAAATGGCAACCAAGGTTCTGATTTTTTGTAAAAAATGACCGAATGACCACTCGTATTATTCTTAAGCCCGTATTCCTGCTCTCTGTCAATGCGCTTTTGTTGCTGTATCTTCTTCTAATCTTCTAATCAGAGACCAGGTTTGGATCAGCTGTACTCTGTCATTGCTAACTACAACTATACCGTCTCGGTCAGATATCGCTTCCTGCCGCGACAGACCGCCATCTGTATGGCCGAGCCTTTATGGCTTCAAACACCATGCAGGCTAGACTCTTTAGTTTATTGTGAATGGTTCTTCAACCATTCACAATAAACGCGGTAGTGGTTACCAATGTTTTGCATGTCTATAGAATCCAGAAGTTCAGAATTGGGCAGTGATGAGATAATTAAGGTCGAGGTTACTCATATTCCGTCATAGTTCTACCGCGCTGCTGTAAACGCCTGAATTTTACTTTTAATTTAATTATTGGTGCAATGCTATAATTGTATACATTTTTATATTATATAATGGATGCATTATATACATTATGTATACATTATATAACATATATTATATACATTATGTATATATTTATTTTGCTCGCTTCGTGTCTACCTATTTTGTGTCGTTTGTCCTTGTTGTTACTCTCCTTTTTGTATCTGGTATGGTATTTTCTGTCTCCTCCTCTCCTTTCTTCTGTTTCTCGTCCGAGCCACGGGTGTCTATTTATATTGTGTATATATTTTTATGGTGTTAATTATTTAATCTCTGTACATTTTATGCTTCTTCTCTTATTCTATCTCGTCGCATGTTTTCCTTAATCTCCCCACGTCGTTCCTGCTTCCCTACTCTCGTATATCATTCGCGGCAGTCTTTCTTTTTTAATACTTTTGTATATATGATTATATTTTAGTGGTATTAAAAAAAAATTTAAAAAAAAAAAAAAGAAATACGGCATATGTGCCTAACCATCTGAACTGTCCTATTATTATCTCGTTTAAGGGTTCTATTCGGAGGTTTTGTCTATATGTTTCGTTTTTTATTTTGTATATTCTTGTCTTGTTTTCTATTTTTCTTAGGAATCTCATCAACTTGGCGTTTATTTTTCTTTTGTGCATTTCCGTCATGTTCCATGATTCACTGTAGTGCGTTATTACTTTTTTAACAATATCCGTTTTGATGTTTTTCGGTATTATCTTTCCTACTAAAGAACGTCTTTTTCAGCATATTAAAGATTTTTCCTAATCTCGTATCTATCTCTTTGTCTATTTTTCCATTGCTTTCTGTTATAGTTCCTAGCTTTCTACTTATTCGATTTATCTTTCGTTTAGCGTTATTTTGTGGCTTCTGTTTCCCTTGGATATTAGCATGTTCTTTGTTATTCTGTATTTATGTTCATGTTGATTTTTATTAGCCCTTTATTTATTGTTTTTATATTGTGTTGTAGGTCTTCTTTTGACTCCGCGAAAATCGCCATATCGCCTGCGAACATCAATAGAGTCACCAGTGTTTGTTTCATCTACCAGAATCCCACCCATCTTTATAGTCTTCAAATTTTCTCTTGCCTTCTTCATTGCTCCATATATTTTTGTCTATATTTATGTTCATGTTGATTTTTATTAGTCCTTTATTTATTGTCTTTATATTGTGTTGTAGGTCTTCTTTTGACTCCGCGAAAATCGCCATATCCCTTGCGAACATCAATACAGTTACCAGTGTTTGTTTCATCTACCAGAATCTCATCTTTATAGTCTTCAGATTTTCTCTTGCCTTCTTCATAACTTTATCTAGAACTATTATAAATAATAGTGAGCTTAAGACGCATCCTTATTTAACCCCTATTCTCGTTGTGAACTCCCCCGATACATTATTTATTCTTATTATATTATTGTTTTTTCTTTGCATTCCTTCTGGGAGTTTTGGCCGCAAATAAAAATATATACACCGAGTCTGAGTTAGTAATGTATTAATATATCAAAAATCAATATTTAATCTGTGATATTTTTTAATCTAGTCCATAATCCCAGTGCACTTTTATTTATGTTTCGATTGGATTTTTCGATTCCACCGCCAAACAAATCGCCAATTTATGGATATTCACGTGTATGCAGCATTCGGGTGGTATATGAATACACATCCACCGTGAATTATTGGGTTAATATTGAGAAATAATTGAATACTATTGAATAATGCACGAACGAACATTGTATTATGCTCGGAACGATGCCAGTTTTGATGCTATCTAGGCTGTATATCATCTGTCCAGGGGGCGGCGGCGGTATATGTGTTGCAGCGCCGCTTGTATCATTGTGCGATGCTCGGGTCACTTTTTTCCCGAAGGTCGCCCCCCCATAATGGAGGCGTGTTCCCCAGCTACATTACACAATAGTTAATTTACAGCACCGAACCGCCTCTGTGTTATTATTTTAAGTTATTAATTTTTCGGTGAATTATTTGGGCGACGCGGACAGGAGGAAGAAAAGTTTCACATGGGGGGTTGTTGATGTTTTAGAGGCGGAGCACTTTCTATTACATTATGGGTAGCAGCAGCAGTTGGTAAGGCAATACAGTGGTGATCCTAATTATATTACCTGTATAATAAGTTATTAAAAATATAATAGTAGCTCATTATAACAGATAGCAGAAAAAATAAGATATTAACCTACTTTCCGTTTCTATTTCTTCTGATTTTAAAGGCACCTTACACCCTTACACGGTCAATAATACTGTCAATCCTAGTACTGTTAGTATTTGCTTGCATCCTCCTTCAATATTTATTAAGTAATCAATTATCCGGATAAACATCAGTATTCTATTCATTCCATCATTACACAATCAGTCAATATTTTAGAAGAATGAAAATTTTAAACATATTATCATACAGTAATACTGTCATTATTCTAAAATATTGACAATATTATTGACGGTGTAAGGTGCCTTTTAAACTGTTCCAGGTGTATCAGTATTTTGGTTTTTTCGCTGCGGTATTAGGAATATACTTGTGCCTGTGTTACGGAATTAGATTTGCCTGGAACGTATATATATATATACGTCAATACCAGCCCCACTTAGTATACTATTCTACGTATATATATCGTGTGTATAAATTGGCGAAAGAACTTGCATGAAGCGATGTTGGTCATCAAATTCTGAGTAGAAAATCTTAATATAACACAGACACGGATCGTAAATATACGTCTGTAGCAGCGAAAAGGATTAAGGGTGGGATCACGTATATACTTTTCTTATGACGCGAATTATGAAATTGTATTGACCTTTTATCAATTGTATGTTATCAGAAACCACTGGTTTCAAAAGATATACAAAAACCCTGTTTGTTAAATCTTAAGTAACCATGACAAAAATATGCGCTTTTGAAAAAGAAAAAGAAAGAACTTTCTCCAAGGAATCTTAACTAGATTAAGACCGTCTTAAAGCGTTGTACCAAACAAAAATCGGATCTTACATTGTAAGACAACGCGGAACTGGTGGTGGTGGATATTCGAATTCTAACCTAGTGTTAATTGAATATCCCTAAAAAATGGTTAATGATTTATTACAAGTGATTGCTATTATTAAGACGGTCTTAAACTAGTTAAGATTCGTTGAAGAAACCGGGCGTTAGTTCTTTCTTTTTCTTTTTCAAATGCGCATATTTTTGTCATGGTTACTTAAGATTTAACAAACCGGGTTTTCGTATATCGTAAAATCCAATATTGAAAAATGTACTGGCTGATTGATCGCAATCAGGTACTTCGACCGACCATTACTTGTACGTATGGTGCTACGTTAGGGTGTCTGTTAAATTTCTTAATTTTGGGAAAGTCATCAATGTTGTGTTTTTATGTTGAATGGTTGTAGGTATTTAGTATTCAAACCAATATTTGATAGTATCGAGAAATTATTTACCTAAATATTATAGAGAGAACAACGAAAATATTAAAAAGTTCATCACGTGGATAAATTACCTTTCATTGAAATTATTATCAACACCGTTAGGTGATCATCAATAAAAGTGAAAGGTGCATCGCGGAAGGAACTCATATGTCACTAAAAGTAATCCCCGACGTTCTATTATGTGCGTGTCCGTAAATGGTCATCTGACCTTGTGCGTTTCTCATGCGCTTCAACAATAGGTTCAACAATGATTGTAACTTGTATTAGTTTATTTCCGAGAGATCGTCTCGTTGAGTTGACTCACTAGCATTCACATATAACCAGACACGTTCCGCTGTGTTTGTGTATGTGTAAATGGACGTCCGGCCAGACTAGGCGCTTCATAGCCCGCGCCTCGCCTCAACACACACACATACATACATATATACCAACACATTCACACACAAACACATGAACCCGTTAATGTGTGAGTGCGTGCGTCCGTCAGCTGGAAATGGGAAAGAGAACACGCCGCGACTTTAAACGAACAGCTGATTTAATAGAACGCCTTTTATACGCAACCGAACGCTGCGAGCTAAATAATAATAAAAGCGAAACTAGTTTTTTTTAGGTTGTATGGCAGCAGCAGTGCAATAGAAAGAGATTTTTATCTGTGTGGAATTAAATGGTAATGAAACCGTTCCCCTATATATACAACAATCGTTGTATGTGGTACGATGCCTTATTAAAATAGATGAATGTAAAACGATATACAATTAGGGAAAATGTAAGAAATATTTACTACTAGGTATATTTGATTATTTTCTATGGTCATCTGATATAATTTGATAGTATATCAAAACTGGTACCGCAATTTGAATACTTGCCAAAAACGATTATCTTTAAAAGATATATGAAAATTCTGTTTATAAAACATTAAGTGAGCATGACAAAAAATGGAAAAAAATTAAGATATGTGCACATTACAGTATGGTGGATAGTTGTTTGTGCATGAAGTAGGCTCCGTAATGTTTATCATTCTATAAGTATACGATGCTATAGAACATGCATGTCAAACCCAAAGGCCAACATGTGTCAAAATAAAAAGGTATAACTTTAGGTGGGCCACAAAAACAGCATATCATATGTTCATAGAAACGTATGTTTTATTTCGAAAAGTATGGACAAAAATCTAGTGTGGACATACCACACGAATTAATTGGACGGCCTCGTTGTGAAAGGCAACCAAGTCAGAAATCTAACTTTTGAAGAAACAAAAAAAAATGGTTCCTGAGTTTGCCATGAATAAATTATTGCAAATATTCTTATAGCCTCACGTTATCTGTGGACTTGTTTCTTTTTGCACAGAGGTAGACTTTGGTACAATAGTTAATACCAGCTGAAAAAAAATCGAAAAAAATGCTTCCAATTATTTAATCACCATTTAAGATATTTCGATTTGATTCACATTTTCGCATTTTCACCTTTTCATTATCTTAAGTCTTGGTTTCCTAGCAAGCGGTGTCGATAAATAGGGCCGTTTTTGACGTCATTTACACATTACAAGATATGTTTTAAGTACATGTAATTGAACAACTCACCAGATTCCAGTCTAATTCATGACATTTTCTCAATACTTTGAAGTATACCGCTCTCTGGATTACCAGATTTATTTAAATAGACATAAAAGAAATGTGTAACGTCAAAATGACGTCAAATGCGGCCGCTTTTATCGACACCGCTTCCTAGGAAACCAAGGCTTAACAGCTGACTTTCTCAGTCGATTTCCCAATTTATTCGCGATCCGTTGTAAGCACAACTGCACTAAACTAAATGTACTAAATTTTTTTTGATAATAAACAAATTGTTAATTTCGCGATAGTTCCGGTACGTCTATGTATGCGAAACGTAGGGCTAGAATCTGGGGCTGTTTCTATGCGAAAGGTCACCTTATTATAGTACAAAACAAAACATTATATTCGTTACTTGGGAAGAGAGAATTAACTCAAACGTAATCTTCTTCAACTGAGAAGGAATTTAAAAAAAGGTATTATGACCAATTACTACCGTATGAAAGATAATTTTTTTTTTAAGTATAGCAGCTCGCTTCGTAAAAGCAGAACTGTCAAACACACTTTAAAATATAATGCATTGACGTAATGAAGAATTTATTGGTGCGGATATCCTTTGTGCATCAAACAAGTTCATAACTTTGTAACGATTTGGCATGTGTATTAAAACATGCTACGCTAAACGTTCCTAACGTTCATACGAGAAATATCAATTTACATAAATGCACGTAAAAGGAGACGTACAGGATGTATAAAATTTGTCCGCTAATATTGCCCGTCATCAGTAAACCCGACTTCCTTTTTATTGTCGTTCACACCATTGTTATGCCTGAAAACAGACAGCGTGCCCCCCCAAAAAAAATCGCAATAAAATCAAATCCCGACATCTCACGTCCTCACGATCTTCAGCCAGAGATTACATTATGGCACCCATCCCCCGCGCGAACAAAATTAGCTTTTTACAACGCTAATAACCCGGGCCGATGTGTGATTCCCCAACGAGTTTATTGTCTACCCTTTTCGACCTGCCGTCATAAAAATAATGGAATCGGGGCCCCCACGACAGCTCAAATCGCCGTCCCGAAAACATCGGTCTGCCTGGGAGAAGACAAGTGATCCAGGGGGTATTTTCTGCCTGCACTTATTATAAATCACTCGGGGCCGCGATTGGATCCCTGGGCGTCCATACAATCACGATGATGTGCTGCACCATCGAAACAACTGACGTTTTCTTAATAAATAATAACACAATGGGGGCGCCATCACGCTAAACAATAATGGGAGAGGGCGACGGTGTTTGACTGTGACACAGCAAGTCTTTTTTTGTATTCGCTTCATGTAATTCAAGGTAATAAAAATGTATGTGAAACAAACATATTCTATTTTTAATGACTTGTGATAGCATTTATTTGCTCGTTTGCATAATCGAATATGTTAATATCAAGCTACATATATGTAGAAGTAATTAAAATAACACTAATTTGTTATAAAAGTAACGCAATTTAGGCATGTGAAATAATGTTAATGTTATTGGATTAATTTATATAGACATGTATAGTATAGTATAAATGTGTTTGGGAAAGTTTCCAATAAATACTACTTGAGTAAGGATAAATATCCTTAAGGTTGAGCCAAAATCGACAACATTAGGACTAACCACCTTATATAAATATATAAGTCCTAATGTTGTCGATTTTGGTTCAACCTTTCACTTGAATTTTCTGTATATTTACAAATAAGTTAAAGTTTATTTTTAATTATTCAAGATTGTGTTATTGATCAGCATAAAAATAACGTTGTACTAATTTACCCGAAATGGCATATATTGAGATAATCAACAATATACAACTAAACACGCCCGCTCTATATGAAAGTTGCTATTTCAACCCTTAGTCGATGTCAGGAGTGAAATATCTTTAAATTAGTAAACCGAGCCTTAATTCTGTATAAAACAATATCTGTTCACAATCTTTAAAAAAAATCATTTCAAATATTATGATTCACGCCTATCCACACAATCTTATCAACATTTGTATATCTAGTAACGAATGCTATCCGTTTGTTGTGCGTAGGAGTTAATCTGGCGTCCGGAAAGAATTTTCCAGTTTTTAGGAGTGTCCGGGCGAGAGAGACTGTCTCCCATGGGCGCGAAGTGCCTTTATGATTCAATGGCTGGCGTTGGGCAATAAGTTTGCCGCATTTACCGCCGTAAGTACCTATTTTACATAAGTTATTAACGGTCTGAGCGCGGACGAATTAATTACGGGGTGCCGCAACGACGTATTTATTGCCGTGAAATTACGGATAGAGAACCGTCGCTTCCTAAATTAGTCAAAATAAATTAAAGTGTTAATTATAGATAGCAAACTTTTATATATTACGGCATCGTTAGGCGAGTCGTGCTAGTGCTGCATGTGGTGTGGTTGAAGCATAAGTTACCATAACGAGGCCATGTGTTATTTTACTATTTGTGGTTTATTAGTGCAGCAGATTAAGAACCATGCGCGGTATAAAATTGTTGTATAATATTTTAATATTATTTTGTATACAGCTATATTTTTTTTATATTTTTAGAAAAGTCTGATAAGTACAGAAAAACGAGATACTGAGAAAAGTGACAAGCGCGAGATAATTACATTAGCGTGTTAACACGAGGCAAATATATTAAAAGAAAATGGATAAATAAAAAAAACGAGATACTGAGAGAAGTGACGAGAAGCGTGAGATAATTACATTTGCATGTTAATACCAGGCAAAAATAATAAATGAAAATCGATTAATAAAGAAAATCGATAAATAAAGATAATCGAGATGCTGAGGGAAACGCGAGATAATTAAATCACAACTTGATAATCAGGCATGTGAGAGAAATTTACAAACAGTATAAAATCGGACACATGCCCGAGAATTAGAGACACTGAGATAATCATAGAAGCGGGTAAGAATCAGAGAAACGCGTAAAACATAATAGACACGCATACGAATCAGAGAAACGAAAGATTATTATCTTTCGTTTCTCTGATTGATTCGTATGTGTGTCTATTATGTTTTATGCGTTTCTCTGATTCTTACCTATGAAACCTATGAAACGTGTAGGAATCAAAGAAGAAGAAAAACAGTATTAGAGAAACAAGGGAGAATAAAGACACGCATGAGAATTATAGAAACGAGATCGAATTTGAAAAATATAGAAACCTGAATTAAACAAACCACCCAGCGAGGATGCAGGGAAGATTTTTTTGTTATAAATATACTAGAAATAATTTTAATCAGAGGGAAAGGCCACTGGCCAGTAGCCTAATAAATATTGTTTTCTGTCTCTAATTTTAATTTGATTATAATTACTAGCTGAAAATCCCGTCGTCCGACACCAACTCCTCTGAAAATATTACCAAACGTAATATTTTGCGTACTATTTCTTCTAACTAGGCACTTGCAACTTCTAAAATAACAATAGAGGCAACTATCCTACTATCGCGTACTTATAATTTTCAGTATTAGTTTCGAATTTCGAAACAAATTAATTATTTAGGGAAGACTGTTGTATGTTCCCTTCCGTGACGTCTGTCGTTTACAGCCATGTGTTTATATTGTAAATAAAATGAAAGATTATTATTATTATTATTAAAATTAGGAAAATCAGCAGGAACTAAAAATAATTTAGAAAATAACGAATCAGATCAATTTGAAAGTCATAAGGTGTTTTAGTTTAACCGCCCTGTGTCGTGATGTATCGCTCCAAGTTTTATGGACGTTCACCTGTTGTACAAATAGAACAAGAGACAATACGCCCAGAGCAGCAAATAGTCATAAACGAAAACAGCTACAAAAACCACAGTTTTCTATAATTCTTGATCAGAGAAATACGAAGTTCATTAGTGAAACACAAAACCCTACTAAAACTAAAATTAGACACAAAAGTATTTTTTATGGAATGCATTACTTACACACACTTGTTCACACACTATTAATTATTATTTTATTAATGTAGCAATCTTTAAATTTTAGTTTTTCTTTGTATATATATATATATATATATATATATATATATATATATAATATATATATATATATCTTTAAATTTTAGTTTTTCTTTGTATATATATATATATATATATATATATATACAAAGAAAAACTAAAATTTAAAGATTGCTACATTAATAAAATAATAATTAATAGTGTGTGAACAAGTGTGTTCAAATGCATTCCATAAAAAATACTTTTGTGTCTAATTTTAGTTTTAGTAGGGTTTTGTGTTTCACTAATGAACTTCGTATTTCTCTGATCAAGAATTATAGAAAACTGTGGTTTTTGTAGCTGTTTTCGTTTATGACTATTTGCTGCTCTGGGCGTATTGTCTCTTGTTCTATTTGTACAACAGGTGAACGTCCATAAAACTTGGAGCGATACATCACGACACAGGGCGGTTAAACTAAAACACCTTATGACTTTCAAATTGATCTGATTCGTTATTTTCTAAATTATTTTTAGTATGTATTATTATGTAACAATTCTTTGTTTCCGTTTCTCTGTAATTGGATTAAATGTCTGTTGAGAAAATAAATAAATAAATAAGATAATTGTCGAGTATATCGATTGATCCCACCGGTGTAACAAAGTTGATTGTGGATACAAAAAATAAGTTAACTTTATTTATTTGTTTACGTGCGTCAGTTCATTCAATTAATGTTTGATAAATCCGATAAATTGAGTGAATATTAGAGAAATTGCATTTCTTACAATTTCGTATCATAAAAAAGCGAAAGAAATAATCAATTAAAGAAAAACAATACAAAAGTGGTTAAATCAAATCAAATAATTACTATTATTATCAATCAAATAAAGTTCTTTACAGTGCTGGAAAACAGCGCGACTGTAACGTGCTGGTAAAATAATTTTTTTTTAAATATTGGATTGTTAGAATAGAATAGAAATTTATTTCGGATGCATACAATACATATACAATAGTACATTAAATATCATGCATTGAAATATTATCAACAAAGGTTACTTTCTGATAATTCATTTTAAATAATAAATCAAATGATTTTTTACTTTGATTTTTATCACCTCTGATGTAATTGTATGTTTTCCTTTTTTTTATTATACAAAGAGCAATCGGTTACAATTTCTTCAGTCATCGGATCTCGAAAATGGCTAGAGCTAAGCCGAAACTAGTTGCAAAGTGTAACTGAAGTGTGATAAAAAAAACAAAGTAAAAAATCGTTTTATAATTTTTTTTAGTTAGGTGAATTAGTTCAAGAACCACACATATGTAATGCAGATAGTTTTTATACTATTTACATTCAACTATATATTTACGACATACGGTTATTAACGCCTACTCAGTAAGGCAAATTTATATGATCTCTCGTTATATACTTCATTTACATCTGGACATTTTGCAATTCGGTGACGATAATATCGTGGGAACCGTTTAACGAATTAATCTAAGTATGCAGATGTATCTGGTCATGTCGACATAATGCGGAATTATTTTAATTGCGACATGTCATAATTTTTACTATTTGCATATGCACGAGTATTTGTTAGATTACAATACTATTAATTACCAACAACTACAATCCCAACAATTAAACAACTCCCGCATTGCCGTTTGATAAATCTATCTATTACTATTAAAATCATAATAACTGCAACTATAGACAAATACAAATAATTGCAAGTATAAACAAATACAAATAATTGCAACTATAAGTCAATACAAATAATTGCAACTATAAACAAATACAAATAATTGCAACTATAAGCCAATACAAATAATTGCAACTGTAAACAAATACAAATAATTACAACGATAAACAAATACAAATAATTGCAACTATAAACAAATACAAATAATTGCAACTATAAGCCAATACAAATAATTGCAACTATAAACAAATACAAATAATTGCAACTATAAGTCAATACAAATAATTGCAACTATAAAAAAATACAAATAATTGCAACTATAAACAAATACAAATAATTGCAACTAAAAACAAATACAAATAATTGCAACTATAAGCCAATACAAATAATTGCAACTATAAACAAATACAAATAATTGCAACTATAAGCCAATACAAATAATTGCAACTGTAAACAAATACAAATAATTACAACGATAAACAAATACAAATAATTGCAACTATAAACAAATACAAATAATTGCAACTATAAGCCAATACAAATAATTGCAACTATAAACCAATACAAATAATTGCAACTATAAGCCAATACAAATAATTGCAACTATTAACAAATACAAATCATTACAACTATAAACAAATACAAATAATTGCAACAATAAACAAATACCATAATTATAGTTGAACAAAAAAAACCTAGCAATGCGAAAGCTTATTATGTCGGTATTTCTATTGAAATTTGTGACCATTGCCAACTGCATCAATTAAAGCCTACTAAAATCAGAAAAACCTTGTTTAATCAGTATTTTGTTTAAATTATTAATATACTGGCTAAAAAGCAGGACCGTAACTAGGCAGGGACAACTGCGGTGCGTGCACAGGGCCCAGACACAAGGGGGGCCTCAAAAAGGCCACAGAAAGAACGACAAAATTCGCATTATATTAAAAAAATGGTACGCCTTTCAAAGCTTTACAACAGTACAATTAGATCAATTTTAAGTTTAAAAACTTTTAAATATTATAAATTATTAGAAAAATTAAAATTAAAATGGAACTACTTCCAGGATTCTTAAGGTTCAGAAAGAGGGACGAAAAGCTACCACAGGAAAACATCTGTATAATGAAA
This sequence comes from Lordithon lunulatus, assembly GCA_963942505.1. NCBI lineage: Eukaryota > Metazoa > Arthropoda > Insecta > Coleoptera > Staphylinidae > Lordithon > Lordithon lunulatus. The sequence goes on along the minus strand of OZ012668.1, from coordinate 12,333,811 downwards.
AAAAAAGAAACGTATACTAATTATAAAGAATTGTAAATTGTAAATTACATTGTATATTGTATTAATAAAGAAATACTTTAAAAAAATAACCTATTACAACAATAGACTATTTTTTTGTGTATAGTGGTTTTAACTCTATCAGATTAACTCTTTATTTGAAAAGGAATAAAATATATGATTGTGCTATATTAAACATATATTTTATTCCTTTTCGAAATAAAGAGTTATCTGAATTAGTTAAAACCAGTGGCCCATACCAATAGGGTATATATTGATAAGCTTGACGAGAACCGTCGTATCGAAGTTATTGAACCAAGCTGGGAAAAGTGTATCGAGTTAAAATGGGACTATGATGAGAAATAAAGATATTTTGTTTCCATTAGTTTGTGTTTTCTTTGTTAAATCGGGTACTTCTGGTACTACCCTCATAGATGTAGTTGATGATAATACGAAATTTTATAGCATCACCAACATGATGTCTGAAAACGTCATAAAGCCTGATAGAAAACATGATAACTCAATTTCTAGGGCAGCTAAGAGAGTTCTAGGGCCGAGAATTGACAATATATTAATTTCATTAACATCTCACTTGATATTGTATAATAGGACATGTGATAATTCGAGTTCTAGGGCAACTAAGAGAATTCTAGGGCAGAGAAATGATAGAAATGTGAATTTCATCAACATCTCTCTTGATGATGTATAATAGTATATGTGATCACTCGAGTTCTAGTACAGCTATGGTAGTTCTAGGGCAGATATATGAATTTCATCAATAACTCACTTGATAATGTATAATAGAAAACATGATAACTCAATTTCTAGGCCAGCTAAGAGAGTTCTAGGACCGAGAATTGACAATATATTAATTTCATTAACATCTCACTTGATATTGTATAATAGAACATTTGATAACTCGAGTTCTAGTACAGTTATGGTAGTTCTAGGGCAGATATATGAATTTCATCAATATCTGACTTGATAATGTATAATAGAAAACATGGTAACTCAATTTCTAGGGCAGCTAAGAGAGTTCTAGGGCAGAGAAGTGACAATATAATAATTACATCAACATCTCACTTGATAATGTATAATAGGACATGTGATAATTCGAGTTCTAGGCAACTAACAGAATTCTAGGGCAGAGAAATGATAGAAATGTGAATTTCATCAACATCTTTCTTGATGATGTATAATAGTATATGTGATAACTCGAGTTCTAGGACAGCTATGGTAGTTCTAGGGCAGATATGTGAATTTCATCAATATCTCACTTGATAATGTATAATAGAAAACATGATAACTCAATTTCTAGGGCAGCTAAGAGAGTTCTAGGGCAGAAAAGTGACAATATATTAATTTCATTAACATCTCACTTGATATTGTATAATAGAACAGTTGATAACTCGAGTTGTAGTACAGCTAAGGTAGTTCTAGGGCAGATATATGAATTTCATCAATATCTCACTTGATAATGTATAATAGAAAACATGGTAACTCAATTTCTAGGGCAGCTAAGAGAGTTCTAGAGAAGTGACAATATAATTACATCAACATCTCACTTGAGAATGTATAATAGGACATGTGATAATTCGAGTTCTAGGCAACTAAGAGAATTCAAGGGCAGAGAAATGATAGAAATGTGAATTTCATCAACATCTCTCTTGATGATGTATAATAGTACATGTGATAACTCGAGTTCTAGAACAGCTAAGATGGTTCTAGGGCAGATATGTAAATTTCAGCAATATCTCACATGATAATATATAATAGAAAATATGTTAACTCAATTTCTAGGGCAGCTAAGAGAGTTCTAGGGCAGAGAAGTGACAATATATTAGTTTCATTGACATCTCACTTGATAATGTATAATAGGACATGTGATAATTCGAGTTCTAGGGCAGTTAAGAGAGTTCTAGGGCAGTTAAGAGAGTTCTAGAGCAGATAAGTGACAGTATGTGAATGTCATCTACATCTTACTTCATAATGTATAATAGAACATATAATAACTCGAGTTCTAGGGCAACTAAGAGAATTCTAGGGCACAGAAATGATAGAAATGTCAATTTCATCAACATGTCGCTTGATAATGTATAATAGAACATGTGATAATTCGAGATCTAGGGCAGCTAAGAGAGTTCTAGGACAGAGAAGAGACCAACATTATCTACCCTAGTACTTTTGGTAATAAAAATCATATTTTATACTTTTACAGCCACTACTGCCTTGGCTACGATCTTGCTCTGGGGAAGCTGTACCCAGAAATCAAATGCCCTAGGGTCAGATTTTATACTGTTGCTAGTTAAAGGCTCGGTTGTATAAAGCAGATAACTCTCGAGATAATTTTTAATCCGTTATTCTAACTTTTATATATATATATATATATATATATATATATATATATATAAAAGATGTTTCATCCCAATACATCGATAACCGATGGCATACGCCTTGGCAATGACAAACAACAAACAAATTTGGAATAAATTCCTAGGGAATATTTTCAAATTCTTCATGGAGTATGTTTTGAAGGTCAACGAGACTGGTCGATTTTTCACCCTACGCTAAAGTTCATCCCATAGCTATTAAATACTCTTGTGATGCAGGTACATTTAGACAATTAAAAATATAAAAAAGTTATTTCTACCCAGGCTGTATCCCTACGTCTACTAGGGCTGTAATGATGTTACAATTGTTAGTATTTCTCATGCGGATAGTGAGAAATGAATTTTCAACTGGACATCCCGTGGACGTTTGTTCTCTATTATATTTGTCATGACACTAAGTACAACATTTTCTCATCACAAGAAAATCTGGCTTCCTCTGCATTCTAGAACCATCTACATTGAATTAAAATAACATAAATGTGGAATAACAATGGACAGATTTCGACATCAACAGTAAAACAACTCTTTCTTATCAGTATATTGTCTGAAAATCCTGTAAACAACCCTTAAGATACAAAAATCCTAACATTTACCAACCGTATTTTTTATCACCAAATTTTAACCACCTATTACATTCCTGTTATTACTGTTATTACTATGGGGTGCGTTTGGCTTAACTGTAACCCACAAAATATTCGGGTGAATTTCAAACGGACATATGTGTACAATTTGTATTTAATGCAACCCTGATGCGACTTATCTCCTACAGTTTTATCAAAACAATAAGAACTCGCCGTGTCTCTCAACACACACACGCTATTGTTTTTGTTGTTTCTCTCAAATGGTCATCAGGCGCTCGACCTATTAATTAACATTTATATGGTTAACTTATCGGTAATAACGATTTATCCTTGTCACGCGGGTTTTTCTCGAAAGCGTATTCGATACCAAATATGCACTCGACGATACATCAAAGTCACCACCATCGCCACCACGAGGAGCGAGAAAAAAAGCAGAAAAATTTCGGATGCGGTCTCAAAATACCGATCAGGTGCCGCCGCCGCCACCGATGTTTTCAGCCCGGCCAATACAGCCGGAGAAACGCACATAATGCGAAGGCGCCGGTGTCGGTGCGTTGAAGAAGGAGCCCGCTGTGCGGCGTGAGACAGAGAGGGGACAGAAATGAACACGGAGAGACGTGAATGCAGCGCCTTTTGTCCCATTCAGGGCCCGGCTTAAGAATGCAGCAGCCTCCCTCTCTCTCGCGCGCCAAATTACATAGGACCGGGTCTGGAGTGCAAAAGTGGAGACCCTCCATTGCGGGGCCTCCTTGTTATTACAAGACCACCGACGGAAAATACTAGCTCATGGCATCTGTACTGGAGACCGTGCGTGTGTATGTGTGTTATCACAAAGGGGGGACTACTCTATTTGAATTGCAAAATTTCGACAAGGCTTGAAATTAAGCATTTCTCTAGCTAGTGGAATGCATAATGGAAACGATGAAAATTTATATATGTATGGGGGAAATCGATTAACGTGAGAAAATTTAGCAAGAGGGAATTGTTAAGGCAGGGTGTGGTTCAATGGACATACAGTTTATTGAGTCCTGTTGGGATATATAGATTGGAGTATTTATTAGGCTTACTTTCAAGTCACATTACCAACCCACATGAAAGAATAATTAATTTCAAGCAATTAAAAAATGCAATCTTTAAAATACTCATAAAATATGAGTTGTATACAGGAATATTTAGTTCTGTTATAGTACAGGGGTGGGCACACATGAAGCCAAAGAGATCCTAAAAACGGAATGTAAAAATTCCGTATTTAGGGTTGACGTTTTAATTCTATGGAGACATTTACAGATAGTATTTATTAAACCTCACAAATAATACAAGGCATTTCTATAATTCTAAAACTTAAAACTAACATAAATGTTCCGTCTGTTTTGTATATATATTTACCACCCTTAAGTGGGTATGATGCGTGGGAGGAGAGGGCACATGATATCGTCTTAAACAAAGAGTTTTACACCGTAAGCGAGACGAGTAACATGTCTCTCGCTGTGTAATAAAGTATTTTAATGTAAAACCAGTGTTTTCTTCAAACCAATCCACGGTCCACAATTAGAGAAGCTTTAATACAGTACAGTAAACTTAAAAGAAACATGAGACCTTTTAAGTTTACGTTAGTTTTAAGATTTATAATCATAGAAATGCCCTGTATTATTTGTAAGGTTTAACAAATACTATCTGTAAATGTAAGCTGCATAAATAAATAAATACAATCTAAGCCATTTTACCCGGCTTTTCTCGGCAATTATTATAATAATAATTAGTGATGGGTAATTAAACCCATGACTAATTATTATCGATATTCATATTTCAACAAATAAAGACTAGAGCAATAAGTAAAACGGACAAATTCATAATCACACCCACAATAGTTTAATTTTGATCTCAGTTAAACTGGCAGAAGAGTAGGTTTATACAAAAAAAAACTTCAAATCTTTATAGGGCTATCAGCCGTTTCAGGCTTTTCTGCCGGTCAAGGGAGAAGCTCAGGAGAGTTTAATCTCCCGGTATTTATCTTAACTTCACAGAAATACTGAAATTATCTGAAAAAATGTCAGAAGTGATCCGCGAAAATTCGCCCCGATGGGGTTGAAACAATGCCCAATGCTCTCAGTACGAGACAGACGACGCATACTATTACGTATACTATTACACATAATTATTAAGTTATGACTAACATTCATGAATTGGTCCAGTACCAAGTATGGTGCAATAGCACAGTATGAAACCTAATTATTAAAGAATCACTGAAACAAACAAAAAATGAGAATTATTAAGTTAAGAAACATTAATAACACAAATTTATATTTTGGGTAATTACACAAAATATAAATTTGTGTTATTAATGTTTCTTAACTTAATAATTCTCATTTTTTGTTTGTTTCAGTGATTCTTTAATAATTAGGTTTCATACTGTGCTATTGCACCATACTTGGTACTGGACCAATTCATGAATGTTAGGCATTTGCGTTGGAAATAAATAATCTATTATGTTCTATTTAACTTGTTATTTATATATAATTTTGATTCTTTCTTCCCTATTTTATATCCAACCCGTCATGGTCAGACATACAGCTTTCCTTTGTACAGTCTAACCTTATAAGAAAGAGGTGCACATTATTCATGCATTCGATTTTGTAATAAACTTCCAGGTATATACAAGAGTCTCAAACTTATGCAGTCATGAAGTCTTAATTATTTGATTTTTTATGTACATTAGAACCATGCACCTATGTAAACTCAAATATTGGACATCAACATTAATACTTTACATTCATTACTTGAACAACTTTTGATTCAAGATATTATCCAATGTAAAACGAGCACTGATGTATTCCGAATAGCTTTTTTAGGATTGCATTGCGCAAATGATGTTCTGTTTGTGCAGTAAATGTTTCGGAAATTAAATAATTTAAATATATTACGTAAAACTACATTAAAATCTTATCAGTGATTATTTCCATTGGGATAATTCCCGATAAGATTTTAATGTCCAGCAACAAAAAATATTATTATATCAATGGATAGTAAATATTAGCAAAGAGTCGCCATGAAATAACAACACAGCCACATTTTAATGTTGATTTTAACAAGATAAACAAATATGTTTCACGGACATCGCTGTGTATCATAATGATGTTGTTTTTAACATCCCACCATATTATATTCACGCGTGAACGTTGATCTCCACACATGAATATTTTTAGCGGGGAGATAAGTCCGTAATGACCGTAATTATCGATACAGAAATGGACATGTCTAGAGGTAAAACGTTTTCGGTTTTAAAAACTGCATAAATATTTATCCGAGGTCTCATTAATTTAACGGCGGGTCGATGAAATTTTAATATTAATCGAGGCTGTTGTGTGCTGTGTCCGTTCCGTGATAATCAGGAGTTTCGATATAAAAATTTCCATTTGTGTGTTAACGACTATCAAGCAACATTAAATCCGGCCGAACGTAAAAATATGCGACGACAATTTTTAATGCTTTCAAATCAAATTTATTGCCTATTCTATTTCACGAAGCATTACATATTTATATTATTTATAATATGACTGGTGTGGCCTGTTTCGACTGTTGTCAACTCGTTGTAAATATGGAATATGTGATTTACATGCTTGTCGTTCAACATTTTTATTGGTTGGTATACCTATAATGCGAGGAATCGCATTAAAGGGGTCTTAATTAGAATTGAAAATTATCTTAAGGTGTTTCAATCTAAGCGGAATTCTCTATTCAGAAATGTACATCGCAAGTCGGTAGAAATTTCGAACATTTGTTGTAAATCAGCTAGTACTGAAGTACGTTTTTTGTTAACGGTGCTAAAGGCAGAAATCTTTGGCAGAAGTTCCCAAATGCCACCTTAAATTGTAAGACAAACTATTTTTTATAAATAGTAAAAGTACATTTTTTGTTTCTAAATATTTTCAAATTATATCTGTATATTTCTAGTAGTTTAATGCAATCTTGAATAAGACAAAGTTTACCTAAGATTTGTATAAAGGTCGTTTTAGACAAGACAATTTCTTGACTCAAAAGTTGCGACACAATCTAAATTGTCTCGTATCATACAGCAAATTATTTGAAATATTGAATTGGATGGTAGATCAAATGGAAAAATATAACGCGTTCTATTTGTCAAGGACAACTTTTGAGCTAAGAAATTGTCTTGTCTAAAACGACCTTAAGTAACTGTCAGATTTTTATCATGTCAATTTGATTCTTTTTTCTCGACCAAAATATGAAGCCCCTTCTTATTTGTCAACTAAAAAGTTCTCCAGTTACCAAACATGGACTAATTTACAAATTAAAAAAAAAGAGTTCTTGCTAGATTAACGTTAAAACGAATGGAACAAATTAGTTGATTTTGATAATCCATCTTTATTATTTGTCGTTGTGTTATAATAAGGGTGCTAAAAGCGATTTTCTAAAGTAACAAGTACATACAATAACACAGCAGAAATCCCTGGCAGAAGTTCCCAAATAGCTTTAATTGTAAGACAAACTATTTTTTTAAATAACGTCTGATAACAACCAAGTTTTTCAATGATATCTCATGTCCACTCTTTTTCAGAAAGCTATAAAATTTGCTTCTTAAATTAGAATAATCTATATACTAGACAAAATAATTGAAGTCGATTGAAAAACCAATTGAAACCTTTGGTCAAAATCAACATTTGCAAGATTTTTCAGTGAGCCGTAACTCAGATTTCATAAGAGATAAAAGCTAATATAAAATAGAGCATTTTTGTTTGTTAAAGATATACAGAAAAATTGTCTGTATATGAATGAATAATTAATTAAAAATTTGTAATATTCAATAAAAAAAATCAGACTATCATAAATAAAACCAATGGAACAAATTCAACTATTTTTTGGTAGTCCATCGTTATCATTTGACGTTGGAATCAAATAATGGCAGTCAGGACGATTTACTAAAGTAACAAGACCACATGTACACACAGCAGAAGCTCCCAAATGGCAGTTATAAAAGTAAGTAAGTAAAACTGTTTTTAAATGACTGATAACTAAGACCATAAACTTAAAAGTTTTTCAGTGATTACTAATGTTCACTATTTTTATATAGTCAAATAAATATAAATATGTATAAAAAGCAATCCTAATTTATATTGAATATTTAATTTAAATGCTTTGCAGTGATGTATAAGCTTTAAAATTGTCTCTTTACCAGACATTACTATGTGTGATACAGTTTTGGACAGTCTGATTAAATAATTTTTGAAATAATAATAAAAAAATAATAAGTTAGTACTATTCTTTTAGATATTGCCTGAAAATCTATACCATTACTTTCGAAAAATGTCTGCATTAAGAAAAACTGGCTGAAGAACTTTATAAGCTTTAAAATTGTCTCTTTATCAGACATTACTATGTGTGATACAGTTTTGTACAGCCTGATTTAAATTTTTTTTGAAATAATAATAAGAAAAAAACAATTTAGTTGTATTCTTTTAGATTTCGCCTGAAAATCTATACCATTACTTTCGAAAAATATCTGTATTAAGAAAAACTGGCTGAAGAACTTTATAAGCTTTAAAATTGTCTCTTTATCAGACATTACTATGTGTGATACAGTTTTGGACAGCCTGATTTAATAATTTTTGAAATAATAATAATAAAAAAATAAGTAAGTAGGTTTCTTTTAGATATCGCCTGAAAATCTAGACCATTCCTTTCAAAAAAAAGTTCTGCATTAAGAAAAACTGGCTTAAAACTCCAAAATTACATTCATCCATATATGTATAATGGTAGATTAAAAATAAAATTGAAATTTTGGTCAAAATCAACATTTTCAGGATATTCAGCAAGCTATAACGCAGATTTCATAAGAGATAAAAGCCAATGTAATATGTTTTTGGCTAGCCTGATTAATCTATTTTCAGATAATGGTAGAAATAATTCCAGTCATATTTTTTGAAATAATGACTGAAAACTAAGACGATGATTTCAGAAGTTTTTCAGTCAGTTTTTCTTAATGCAGGAAAAATTTCGAACGAAATTGTCTAGATTCTTAGGCGATATCTAACAGAATACTACTAACTTATTATTTTTTTATTATTATTTCAACAATTATTATATCAGGCTGTTTAGTTTTTAATTGAAATATTCAAAACCTGAAACAACTGAAACTGTATTATTTTAATACACATGCATTATGCTTGTATAACTAAAGAATTGTAGCTTGCAGCAATAATACTAACCACACATTATCTGGGGTTAAATAAGATATTTATAAAATCTATTTCTTATAATCACAGATATAATGATAGTGACCACACAAGATATTTTTACAGCATCGCAATTTAACATAAATAACGTCTAGTTAGTATAATTGCAAGCTGCAATTATTTAGCTCGTTTTAAACGATAATTCTTAGTTGCGATGTATCCATAAAATTTATTGATTTAGAATTGCTTGCTGTTATAGACAATACAAAATATGATTGTATTTTTTAACAGAAAACAGATAATTATGCCACTCAACAGTAATTTAGTCGTCATTTTGATATTACTATCTTAAAATAAATTATTTACAGTAGGTATAGCTTGACGCCACTGAATATGGATACAATAAATTACATTAATGTTTATATAAATTACCACGCAGCTGTACAAACGCGCGTTTGTTATTAATTACAGTACAATTATTTATGAACAAATATTCTCAAGCGTGCAGTAATTTTCACGTGAATAATAATATATAAAATCAATAGGATTCGTTTTTATCTACAAGTAATTGACCTCCACAGATATTGTTTATATAAATAAAACAGTATATAGCACAATGCACTAGTGTTTTTGCATATTTGTCTATTGTGGCAGCAAGAAGGTTCACTAATTGTTCTACCTGCCATTTAGGTCAGGTAGCAAAAAAAGGCCCAAACAACTACAACTTACCAACTTGCAAAACGTTATCCACGCATCCCGTCTCCAGCAGTTTTAATCCTTTACAGAACGATAGGTTTTGTGGTTCACCACCGGCAGTGTTCAGAGGCGGCACTCGCGACAACGAGGAGTACATGCATATATCGCGTTCGTTTCGGGGGAAGGACCAGAAGATAATTCTGCGTTGCACTGGTTCCGGTATCCGGTCGTACCGTTCCTCGATCCGCTGGAACGGTATGTTTTCCGCGACGATTTTTGCTGTGATATCGAGCAACGAGTCGGGAGAGCGAGCGCCCTCCCATCGGGAGCAACACAGCCGCCTGCCCACCGCCATCGACTCTCACTAACTGGCGCTCCGCAGCGGAATGAGTCGGTGCGCTGTATGCGGCGTGCAATGCGCTTGCGCCGGCCACAGCTGATGGGACCCCCCCAACGAACCGTGCGTAATGTCGTTTGTTTATATTCGCCACATGGCGCAAGGTGCGGAGGAGCCACCGCCACCTCGTCATCCCCCGCGGCACCCGGAGTACACTTCCAAACCAGCGATGTTGAATTCAAAGATTGCCAATAAAACGTTTCTTCTCTCTTGCAGGGTTAAAACTAGTGATGGGCAAAGAACTTGTAGCTAGTGATGAAGTTATCGAATGAATAGGCGACTCAGGGAACCCATTTTGTAGTAGAATAAATGAACCCTCAAGGCTTGCTTAACTATCTTTCCTGTCTTTCTTGTTTGATTATTATTTCCTCTATTATGGTGTCCCACTCTTTTCTTGGTTTACCTCTTCTACTTTTATTCTCAGTTCTTGCTTCCCATACCCGTTTTGTCTGATTCTTTTTGTCCATCCTAATTAAATGACCCCATCAGTTTAGTTGTTTCTTTTCTATATACTTTTCCATAGCTTCAATTCCCAGTTCTTTTCTGATGTCATCATTTCTTATTCTGTTTCTTCCCGTAACTTGTTTTACTCCTCTGAGATATTTCATTTCCATTGCCAAAGTAGAATACAACTTTTATCCCTCTTCGTTAGTTTCCACGTCTCGCTGCCATATGTCAGTATAGGTCTATATATGCCTTTACATATATTTATTTTTGTCCTTCTGTTGATCTCTTTTTTGTTAATCATAATATTGCTCAATGCGTGTTATGTTTTATCTGTGTGATTAATTCTGTTACTTAGTTCACCTTCCATTTTCCCCTCTTCTGACAGTGCTACTCCTAGGTATTTGAATTGTTCTACTTTATTTTGTGATGTTCTATCTTTATATTTATTTGTTCTTCCCGGCTTCCTATTATCACTTTTGTTTTGATATAATTCATTTTCATATTATACTTCTCTAGATGCGTATTCCATACACTCAGGTTGTGTTGCAGATTAGCTTCATTATCTGCTATCACTACGACATCATCAGCGAATGCTCCTTCCGATATTTTTACCACTTGCGTGTTTTTGTATCCTATATTTGCTTTTTTGATTTCTGGTTTCTGGTTTCTTCATTATTTCATTCATGTATATTTTATATAACATAGGACTGTGCCCGCCTCCTTGCCTTAAGCCCTGGTTTCCTAGGAAAGCGGCCGCTTTTGACGTCATTTTTACGTCACAAAAATAATTCTACGTGTATATAAACGAATATAGTTTCCTATAAAGTGTAATACCTCAACGTACTGCAAAAACGCAATGAATTACGATGAAAAATTGTGAGTTCTTTTATTACATATACTTAAAACGACCTTTGTGATTTGTGAATGACGTCAAAAGCGGCCGCTTTAAAGCGACCGTTCTCCTAGGAAACCAGGGCTTAAGTCCAGTGGTTGTCTTAAATGTTCTTGATGTTTGTCTCTTGTGTATTATTGCATGGGTGTTGTTGTTATATATGTTTTATATTAATTCGACTGTCTTTCTTTCTACGCCTCTCTTTTCTAGGATTTTCCATAATTTATTGTTTGGTATCGTGTCGAATGCTTTTTCCAGGTCCATGATACCTAGGTATGTGTTTTCATTACTTGCATTTATTTTTTCTGTGATTTGTTTTATCGTGAAAATATTGTCTTGCGTGGATCTTCCTTTCCTAAACCCACATTGCGATTATTTTAGCGTCTGCTCTATTTTCGCTAATATTCTTTTGTTAATTATTTTTTCTAAGATCTTCATACCTATGCTTATTGAGTGTTGTGATACCCCTATAGTTTGAACATTTTGTCTTTTTTGTGGATCGGTACGATTAACGATATTTGCCAATCTTTAGATATTTTATTCGTATATTTTGTTTATCAATTTCAGTAGGATTTCGTTACCTACAGGTCCCATGTGTGTTGTCTTGTCCTGGTGCTTTCCCTATTTTCAGTTCCCTTATTATTACTAAAATCAATACTACAAATCAACCTATCTTCTAATAAACCAACAAATTATTTTTCTTCTTATACTAAACATTTGCATATCTTGATGTATAGTAGTTTAGGCGTCGGCAAGCCTATACCCGCAGGTTATTTCAAGATGTGTGAATTTCCACTTTTAAACCTAGCAAAAATTATGTGGCTGTCTCCTAGCTTGTCTTAAATATGTCGGCACACCACTGTGTACTAGTATGATTGTATACTTTATGGTGTATCTGCTCTCTATAATTTGTTATTGCCGATTGCCTTAGTTATGCTTTACAATTTCTTGTAATTTCTTCCCGTTGTTTTTCTCGTCACAGAAACTGATTCTGAATGGCTACACTTTCATACATTTTATTTTGCTTTATTCCCCATTTAGTCTCTCTTATATTGTTCTCACCTTCTTTCACTACCTTACTTAGTTCTTGTCTCTCATAGATGTTTTCACATTAAGTTATAAACAAGAATCAATTGTTCAATCCCATTTTGCCGCCCTCCAGACGTGCCGCCCGGGGCAGTTGTCTCTCCACGAAATACTAAAATTAATGGAGCAGAGACGAGAACAAAAGAACAACAATGAAGAATACAGAAAAATAAACAAGACAATTATATAAGTAATTAGAAAGGCCAAAGAAATAAAAAGAGCGGAAGCATGTCAAGAGATAGAAGAGCCGCAAAAAAAGATATGATGATTTTAATGTGCACCGAAGAATTAGAGAACTGACAGGCAAACCAAGAAAAAAGAACTTTGGAAAGCTGGTGAACAACGAGGGAAAAAATATCATAACCTTAGAAGACAAGAAGAAAAAGTGGAGAGAATATCTCAACAAACTATTTGAAGATGAAGTGAGAATAGCAACACCAATCATCGAAGGAGAAACGGGACCGCACATCTTGGTGGAGAAAGTGGACGTAGCAATAAAACGAATGAAAGATGGAAAGGCGGCAGGGCCGGATGACATACAAGTTGAAATCCTGAAACTGTTAAGTGAGAAGCATATCAAAACACTCACCAACATATTCAACAGAATATACAACTCGGGCAGCATACCAGAAGAATGGTTGAACTCGGAATTCATCGTATTACCCAAGTTACCTGTAGTGGTCTTTTGTAAGCCCGCATGTTGCCTCTGGTCATATATAAGAGTGCGTCGGCGACTTCGTTTCCCTGAATGCCCTCGTGTCCGTCCAGGTACCCACATCAGAGTGAGTCTGTTATCTTCCGCTAGTTACTTCAGGGTTTCTTTACAGTTACAGATCACTTTGAAGTCATAGCTATAGGCGTTTAGCCGCCTTAAAGCTGCTTGGCTGTCTGTAAGATTAAGTTTACCTCATTTAATAATTCTAAAAAACATCGTTTATTTCGTATAGATATAATTTTGGTAACAATGTTCATAACATCTTCCAGTGACTTAAAACTCTTAAAACACTTCGCACATAAAACCTGCTGGTGTATAATGCAATAGAGCCCCAGAATTGGATGTCCAACACGCTGGTCAAATAGAGATCTATTTCTCTCTCTGTAAGCGCATTTATAACAGCGTTGCAAATAATTACTTCTTTTTTTGTTGTTGCCAAAGGAGTTAAACTTATCAATTCAACTGTCTCCTGTGTTCTAATGCGATGGTCTGAAGCCATTGCGTACGGAACGTTAGTGGTTCGAATCCACTGCCAGCCGGGTAAATTTTCCATAAAGAATTAACCCGGCTAGCATATCATGGACGCTGTATGAGGCACAATAGGTCCGTGAAGGGCCGCAGTGCACACAGCCTAGGGGCGGGGGCTGTACCCATCGTAAAAAAACAAAAATGTCTCCTCCATCCCGTGCTGCCTTCTTTTCCGTCTATTCGCCGCAGTCTTGCCTCTTAGTCCGCCGCGCGCTCGAAGGATACTAAGTCCGCAGGAATGAGGGCCGCGATGACATCTAATTTCTCTTCAAACTTTACCTTATCATTCCTCACTCCACCCAAACCATAGTACGCTCTCCCTCCCCTCTTCCCGAATTTTAATAAAAATAATGTAGCAAAGTGAGTGGTAGGATAATTTAATAATTTTCATATAATATTGATACATGTTGTGGAAGCATAAGAATTTGCATTTGTGTATTTATAGAATACATGTTTTAATACATTATATTAACAGTTATTTTTAATTTGGTTTGTCTTAAACAGTTTCTATACATTAATTACACCATTCATATATGGTTTGCCTTAAAAGGCTTCTATATCTTTACTACTAATAATACTGTTAAAAGTGAAAACCAAACTAAATACTGTGTAGCTAACTAAAATACCTATGTTGGAGACTTTTTATAAGTTATTGGTCTGTATATTCTGCCATACCACGATATACTAACCAACAGCTCATTTTCTGAATGCAATGTGGTCTGTAGCCTATAAGTGCCTTCCGGAATATGAGGAGGATACTTGGTAACATCGGCAACGTAATTTGAAATATAATATGACCCCTGAAATAAATTAATAAATACTAGTAGACTGCACCAATGTCGATTTTGTTAATATCGTGGAATTTTCGTATGGAATAAACCCAGTATTGCCCTAATTTGTAATTCATTAATTTATATTATATATATATTGGATTGTAAAGGCGTCTACTTTGTGATAATTCAGTTTAAAGGATAAATAAAACGAGGAGCTCGAAAATGGTTAGGGCTTAGCCTAAAAGTAGTTGCAAAGTGTAACTGAAGTGTGCTAAAAAACAAAGTAAAAAATCGTTTTATTTATCCTTTGATATTGATTAATCATCACCTAGATGTTCAACGTCTGTCAACGCCATGGCGTTTGCAGTGTTGACCTACCAATGACTCTGTCGGCAACATTTGCCCATTTTGATATATGCTTAAGCGGACACAAAACGTAAAAAGTTAGGCGGTTCTACTATCACTTCATCCCAAGTATTGCACTAGCAATTGTACGAGGCATATCCAGAAAGTAAGAGTACTGAGGCTCTCACGGTCGGAGGGATTCTATTTTCATCATGTTGGCCACACGGGGCAGTGTAGCCTGACTCCTCCCCTTTGCACCGAGACCGGTTCGAGGTCAGTACGTTGAGAACTGTTGACACGACAACAAGTTTCGTGAATAATGTCAATCCAATCTCCCGCCAAGTGCGAAATACGTTTTGGCGGAGGGTGAAGAGGTGTGACGCCACTGTTGTGACTGTCTTTTGGTTTCGGGCGTGTGGTGTGCTACCCAAGTTTCATCTCCAGTTACGATGGAGCGGAGAAATTCATCTCATGGAGTTTCCAGCGCTTCAAAAACTCTTGCCCGGCCTCCACTCGATTCAATTTGTGCTGGTATGTCAGTTGTTTTGGGACCCACCTCGCGGACAGTTTCCGATATCCGAGGGTTTCTGTGATTGTTTCGTGTAGTAGAAATCTGGAGATTTGCGGAAACATCGCAGAAAGTTTATCCACAGTCAATCTGCGATCGTCACGGAGCGCATTTTCAATTTTTGCCACAATTTCGTCAGTCACAATTGAAGGTCTTCCGCTCCTCTGATCATCATGCACAGACGTACGACCGTTTTTAAACTCGCGACACCACTTGTACACATTCGTACGATTCATAGCTTTATCACCATATGCAGTTTTCACCTCATTATAAATCTCAAATGGAGGTTTTCCCTTCCAAACGAGATAACGGATGACGCCGTGTATTTCGCACTTGGCGGGAGATTGGATTGACATTATTCACGAAACTTGTTGTCGTGTCAACAGTTCTCAACGTACTGACCTCGAACCGGTCTCGGTGCAAAGGGGAGGAGTCAGGCTACACTGCCGTGTGGCCAACATGATGAAAATAAAATCCCTCCGACCGTGAGAGCCTCAGTACTCTTACTTTCTGGATATGCCTCGTACATGGGCGTTAAGTGTCTTGAAAGTATATTATTTTAAAACATTTTAATATAAAGCTTAAAAAGTCATGTAAATATAATATAAAATTGCGGAACCGGCCTGCGGAATGTCAATTGGTAGTTAGTTTCACACTTCTACACGTCTTGTCCATTTTATTAGTACTTATCGCAATTATAATAGGTACAGCATAAATTGACCCACAGGTCCATCGATAGGTCGGCACTGCAACGTCTTATAACGAACAGAACACAGAATTTTATTTCGAGAATAAATTAAGGTATAAATGTATACTTGGAAGAAGGAATAGTAGTACTGCCTAACTATCTACATCCCTTACCCCTTTACCAGGGATAGCCGTATGTATTGTCATTAACAATTTATTGGGCCGTAATTAATCAATGTATGTGTGTTTTAATGTGTATATTAATGTAGCCTAATTTACCCAATTAAACCCACAACAATGTGTTTCTCTTTAAAAATGGGACTAACTAGACGGTTCAATATAGACGAGCTAGTACTATTTTTCTTGATCTTAAGCCGGTTTTCCTAAGCAGTGTATCTAATACGCAGCGTGAACTGAATAGACATTTCATGTTGGAGGGAGCGTAACGTTGCGCATTTCTGTTTTCCTAGCGAACGTATAAAGTAGTATACAATTTTGTCAGCATGAGCCGGTTGGCAAAAATAAAATAAAATCATTAGCTTTTTTACACCTTAAAAGACATTTGGCTGATGAGATGAAGTAGAAAAAATACTGATAACTTACGTAAGCTGGAAACTTATCTTCAATGTGTTTTTAAAACGTCAAGAGGACGGTGCTTTTAATATATTGATCTACAGCCATTTGAAGATTAAAAGACATGTTTTTTAGAAATTTCCGGGAACAACACGTGAATATTAGTACCAGGCTCCTCTGAATGCAGTCGGCCTTATCACGCCCGACGTACGATGCTGGCGTAGTACGTAATTGCGCTATGTATGAGAACGCTAGCATTACTTTCCTATTGTGTAGTGGTGGCGTATTGCGCTGACGTCGTACGTACGCTGCTTAAGCTCTGGTTTCCTAGGAGAGCGGTCGCTTTAAAGCGGCCGCTTTTGACGTCATTCACAAATCATAAAAGTCGTTTTAAGTATATGTAATTGAAGAACTCACATTTTTTTATCGTAATTCATTGCGTTTTGCAGTACGCTGAGGTATTACACTTTATGGGAAACCATATTCGTTTATATACACATTAAAGAAATATTTTTGTGACGTAAAATTCACGTCAAATGCGGCCGTTTTTAAGCGACCGCTCTCCTAGGAAACCAGGGCTTTAGGAAAACCGACTTTTAATTATTTACATTAAAAGCTGACTTTTCCATTACCACTTGCCAACTCGATTAACTAAATGTATTGCCGTATTACAACATGAATCATCCCTTAATAATTACATGTTCATACCTTTCTAATGGGACACTCTGTTAAATTTCCAGACTTTAACACTTCCTTTATACCAAAACTGTTGGCCGCTATGGCGACACAGAAGCTTGCTTTGAACTGAATAGGAGCATACTTTTGGTAACGATTGTTCAACCATTTGTAAACCTGAATAGTTGCCTGCAAAATAATTCGATAATATTTCTTGAACAATTATTACTAACTTGCATAATATACTTCAGATTTCACTATGTCCTTGAATACCGTGATATTGGAACTGTACGCTCTAGTGGTCCTGTTATACATGTCATTTCGAATATTCATTTTAACCCGGTCGGGATTTATCTCTTCTATAACAGCGCGTAAAGGGATAAGTATGAATTCTCCTTGATGGAAGTTATAACTCTAAAATATTGATGAAGAATAGTGAGGAAATTATTTTTTCATGCGAAGTATGAATGTTACTTAATTATAATAATATTTCTTAACAGTAAAACGCCACAATGAAGATATTTATACTATATTGCACAGAAGAAAATATTATAGTGACAATAAAATACAACAATTTAACTCAATATCCCTGAGAATCAATTTTTGATGAATTTAATAAATGGCAAATTTTACTTTGCTATGAATTTAAATTCTAGGTCAGTTCGATGGGGATGATTTTTCATTACAAAATAGACAAATCCTTTTAATACAAAGAATAAATACATTTTTAAAGTAAAAAACAAACTTAAATCATTGCTATTACTTTAGAACACTTAATACTTCTATTAATGTATGAATAACAAATTTGAAAAGAAACGTATCGGTAGAAATTCGAACCCATGACCCCCACTTTTAACTGACAGCACAAAAAACATAAATGACATAAAGTCGATCGGCTTCAGAGCCATTGTCTTCGTTTTTATATTATAGGGGTTACCGAAAATATAACTGATAAGAATCATCAATGTTCATCTGTGACAATTTTCTGTGTAACATTTGCATAAAAACTACAGCAAATATTCCAATAAAATTTCGCATATGATTATTATACGAAGAATCCTACTTTTGATTAGTTTTTGATGTGATTTTGTCTCGGAAAACACTTTTTAGCTGATTTTCCGACATTGAACAATAAATAACACGGTATTTATGTTAGTTTGAATAATAAAACTCTAATTGACTTACTTTTGTGACATCAATAACTAATAAAACATAAATGAATATGAACTGCATTTTGTACTGTTTTAGTTAGCAATGTTTACGATATAATAAGGTTACTACTTTTATAATGCGTGTCAATTTTTTTATCACTGATACAATCGCAAAAACCAGTAGCTTAGTAATAATTATCATTATAGTAATGGTAATGTTGTTTGTATGGTTAATTCAGATTTTTTTTAGCGCTGCGGATCGAGCAGGATTAGTACGGATCACTTACTATTTTCATTAATCTGATATCAGCTAATCAACTGTTTTCATCAGAATCCTACTAAGAGAAAAATAGAGATGCATATTTGGTTCTCGCTTTGCCGGTTTTACATTAGAATACTATCCCTAACAACTGTTCGAACGGCACCAGTAGTATACATTTGTATTTATTGTTGTTCTGTAAAATGTTAATCTTATTTATTATTATTAATTATAAATAATACTTCATTAAGGGACACTTTTTAAAATAAAATATTTATTTTATATCTACAAGAAACGGATACAAACAAATTTATTCACAACCAAAATTATTAATACGGTGTCATATTACGCTTTTATGACCGCTCGTATTCTGGCTGCCATAGTTTACAGCAAAGGTTTATAGTAATTTGGTGTGAAAGATCCTCACATTTCTATCAGTTTTGTCTTCTAATCATGTGCGGACGTTTCGTTGAGAATTGTTCCACAAGTTACGTTTCGTATGATGCCACAAGGTCTCAATAATATTTAAATTTGGGCTGTTAGAGGGCTCAGGCAGAACATTTTTTGTCGTCTTTGCTTTTGTATAATAATAATGTTATTTCCCTTTGACATACATAATTATATACATATAAAGCTTTCGTTTTTCTCGAATAATTATTTTCCTGCAATCACCTACAGAGACGTCGAATATAGATTCTTCGTTAAATGCAACATTGGATAAGTCTTCTACTGTCCAAGATAATTTGGAATTAGCCAAAATTAGACGATATTTCTTCTGTTTGTTAAAAGAGGTTTTTCTTTGGCCTACAATAAAATAAAGTAAACTTATTTAATATTTTATTTATTATGTACCTTATAAAAACTGAGCCCTGACATATGCCACCGTTTCCCTTTTAAAAAGCCGTCTCCTTTGCAGTGACTTTGATGTATGTTCACAAGCTGCCCCTTCATTCTGCCTGTTATTCTACTAGCCGGTACCCCGAATTTTGTATTCCGGTGGCAGCCATCTACATTCCCTTACTGCTTCCCTGGTAGTGATTGTTATGTCCAAGTTCTTTGCTCTGGCTACCAGTGTCAGATCATCAGCGAATGCAATGGTGGCAACGTCTTCAGGTAGGTCTAGCCGGAGGGCTTCACCGGAGGCCATGTTCCACAGGAGTGGGCCCAGTACAGATCCTTGCGGTTTCAAGGGTCTCGGCAATACAGCCCGCTATCAGTCACTTCGCGGTCTTCGCCACCCCGTCCAGTAAGCATATAGGGCGATAGGCGCTCGGGCACTTCCCTGGTTTAGGAACGATAGTCAGTTTAACCGTCTTCCATCTTTTAAGGAATTTTCCTTCATCCAAGTATCTGTTTACTAGAGTTGCTATGTCCTTAGCAAGTGAGGATGCACCTGCAAAACTTAATTAAGTATCCCGTCAGGCCCAGGAGCTATTCGGTTTGGCCTCTTCCTTCCAGCTGATAGTGGTCTGTGTTGCGGTAAAATTTAAAGCCTTCGGCAGTGCTATAGCCGATATTATTTCCTCGGTTGCTATAGATATAACCGATGATATATTCGACCTTCTCTCAGTCGATTGATTAAATGATAGATGTCAATAAATTTAAATGTGAATTAGACAATTGAAGAGTAAATTCGTAATCAAATAAATACGACTCCGTTTCGCGAAGTCAAACACAAAGTGGATGAGGACATGTGTGCTGTGTATAATGATAATAAATATAAGTAACATATAAATGTCCCAAAGAGCCAAACAAACTTTATCAAATCTTCAGGTTAATGACGTCACTGATCCAGTGCTCGGGTCTCCCGGTGCCTACTGGGGTAGTTCGGCCTCGACAAAGCCGAAAAACCGCCTATTGTTTTTCTCTTAGTGTAGAGAGTTGTTTCCAACAGGTTTCCTGGGTGCGTCGAAGCGCCCGCCCGAGGTTTCTCCTCTGTTCCCGGTTTCTGTCCTGGAGTTCCTGGGTCACCGCTGAAACCGCTGTTGTTCGCTGCACCCGCCTTCCCTCCTTGTTAGCCTCCTTCGGCATTTGGCTACCTCTTGGCACCACCAGTATACAGTTATTTTCCTTCTGCTGGTCAATGTAGCTTCATAAGTATTTGTAGTTTTGTATCCAGCGCCTTCACCATCTAGTCTAGGTTGGTAAGTAGTAGTCTCGGCTCGTTCACTAATTGAGCCATCAGTGCCTCATTGTCAGTTGTTTTGATTACCCATCTCCTTGTGCGTGGGGTTGTCTGGGATGAAGTTTCTGCTTGTGCGTGGTTCTGCTTTGTTTGATGCCAAACACAACATAATTGTAAATATTTCTTCTTCTACAAGAACCCTTCAGCCCAGTACGTGTTCTATCAAATTTGTCGGTGTCTGTATGATATCAATACTCGAAGTTTATTCCCTTCTGCTGGTGGGCGCGTTCCATGTGTTACTTCTAGTCAGAGAGTGGAGGCGAAGTCCAGTATTGCCTTCTCCTCGCGTGGGCGGCAGGTGTTCCTCACGCTGGTGACTTGACATTAAAGTCTCCTGCCACCACCTGCCCCTTATTATGAATGCACGGATCTTTCCAGTTTTTCCAGCCTATTTGTACAGTATGTTCGGCTGCAGTTCGGTGACAGGTAGCAGCCGTACAGTATGACCAGAGGCGTAACTAGGGCAGGGCAGGCAGGGGTGCACGTGCTATGGGCGCCACTGAAGGGGGGTGTGAAAAAGCGTTTTTAGAAAATAAAACGTAAGCAACCTAACGTCGGACAGAAGTGTAAGATCGGAGTTTGTCCTAGGCGCCATTTACCCTAGATACGTCTCTGCGTGTCGCCGTGGCGAGCAGCTAGTTGGCTTCCTACGCACGCGTTCCTAAGCTGTTTTCGTTTATCGCTCTGTGCTGTTACGGGCTTATTCTCTCTTGTTCTATTTGCCGCTCCCGATGCGCACAATTCTCGGCCCTTACAACCGGCGGCGCTCAACCGCAAAACTTTGACGATACAGCACGCCACGGGGATGTTAAACGAAAGCGCCTATGGTGTCCTTGGCCTTGCCTTTAACTGGGAATCGGAGGCCTATTGCTGCATGCCTTTCTGCTTTGCATATGGCGCAGTATAGCGTCTCCCTTGCATAGCCTGCTTGATATGCCTCCTCCTCATACCTCAGGCATATATTTCTTCAGTCTTCCCCTGTGCATAGATAAGCCCGGTGCCCGGTGCCCGCCTCCCAAGGACTGTATACAAGAGGACACCGCATCGCATGTTCCGTCGACCAATCGGGAATTAGTGGCAAATTTAAATCTGTTGCAGTATATAAGTTGCCAATACGGAGTAAAGATGTGGATGGCAACACGGTATGTGTTAGATCGGATGACGTCCAAAAGAAAACAAACTTCGTCACGGTTCTTCAATGATCTCTTGGTTCTTGCATACTACCAACCCTACAGCAGATTTAATTTTCCACCCGCTAGTGTGCTGCCCAATATACAATTACACTTATTTAAATTTACCGCCAGATCACAGTCCGATGACGACAAATGTTTTCCTTCGCCGGATTGGTCCTGGAACATGCGGGGTCCTCTTATATACAGCCCTTGTGTCCTTCCAGCATCGACTGCAGCCATATGTTGACATGGGGGCCTTTAAAACAGTGGTTCCCCGTTGCCTTCTGTATCCTTATGGCATTGACCTTTTTGATGATTCCTCTGCCTTATGCTACGTTTAGTCAGGGTCTGGCAAGTTACTTGCGACACAAATCTCGCGACAGACTCGCATGTCCGTTTACATTATGACAAATAATTGTCATACAGCAAATTATTTGAAATATTGAATTGGATCGAATGGAAAAATATAACGCGTTCTTTTTGTCAAGGACAAATTGTATGGGAGGAGGTTATATAAATTCATTTCTTCAACAACTTTTGAGCTAAGAAATTATCTTGTCTAAAACGACTTTTAGGAGAACTGTCTCGACCCAGAAGAGTGTTATATGTGTATAATTGCATCTTTACTTTCTGAAATGTTAGGCGGCCCTGTTTGCTCGTGTGCGCGCATTAGCTGGTAGTTTTCTGGAGGATCATTGAAAGGACTTCAGTCAAATGTTCTTGCCATGATCGCAACAAATACGAGTATATCTATTCTAATAGCAAATAACCGATCCTACATTTTGTCATAACCATTGCTATAATTATAATTATTATAAAAAAGTTCACTGAATGCTTTTATTGATTATATCAATCATCATAGCAAAAATGTTTGGCATGTTTTTCAAAATTACATTACACTAACACTACTAATAAATAAAATAAGTGTTATGCTGCTAACACTTATTTTATTTATTAGTCCTTGGACTAATACGGGATAAAATAGTTAAGTGTATTAATCAGAATTCCTTGTTGAGTTGTTAAGTCGACTACAGATTGTTACCTTTTTACGCATTAACGATTTACTGAATTATTATATTCTGGTAATGTATATTGTTAGTTATATTTATGCAAACAATTTTTATAAAGATTTATTTAAATTATTCTATTCTTACAACAATTAACATGAATACAATAACAAAAAGAAATATATATTTACAATGATATATAACATAATGTAGCGTGAAAAATAAACAAATTTCATTAATATAACGAATTGATATATTTGAATTTGTTGTCTGTATGTAAGCATAGTGTAGTAAATGTTTACTAAGATTTAGTTGTTTCGTGTTAAATTCGTTTTCATTCATTTATAATATCTAGCTAATACCATAGTTATTTTTAAAAACAATTGAATGTTTCTAAAATCTGGTGTTACAAAAGAAACTAAAATCATAATTTTTTTGTTAACTCTACGAAACTTTGCAACTCTGTGAGCCATAAGAGCTGTTACGTATGTTGGATCCCGTGCTGTAGTGTCGTGGCGGGCCAATGGAGCGCCAGACGTAATTGCGTCCGCCCGCATTGATTAGCGATCAAAGCGGAAGATCAATACGAGAGAGAGACCCCCCCGATTATTATGCACACTTATCATTTTATTGTTAGTCGATATCATCCCGCTCTGCGCGCTGTTTCCAGGGGCCCCGGGAAGTTAATAAGTTATCGCGCGCGCAGCCGACTTACCGGCCGCCGGGGTGCACACGCACCCGGTATAAATATCACCATGTAAACATTAAAGCTTCTTGGAAGGGCAATAAAGAATTTTATATCTGGTTCTGTAATTTTATAGGGCTCTGGTGTGTGTGGCGTTTTCTCGAGAAAGCACGGTCCGAAAGAACACGCTGGATATTTATAACCGGCGTCTTTTTTATTATTATTTCATTTTGTTAGTGTTGTTGGAATCTATAACGTTGATCTATGAGAATGTTTGAGAAATAAAACCGTTTTATCTCATTGACCCAAACCAGTGATTCTCAACCTATTGTTTATCACGGTTCAGTTTTAATAATTAAAAAAAATGTCGGCACACTAACAATAAGATAAATATTAAAATAATTATACTTAAGTGGTTAATTGATTGATGTACCTATAATAATAGCATATGATAATAATTTTCAATGAAATTTGAAATAAAATTGCTTTACAAAGTATACAAAACTATTATTTAATAATACTTTCTTTTTCATGACACCATTTATTTAACATACATTATTTTTATTGTATGCATTGGTAAAATTTGGCGGCACACTACAAAAAAACTCGCGGTACACTAAACTGTCGCGGCATCATGGTTGAAAATCACAAACCTAAACTGTTTTGTTGAAAAACATTTTCATTATAAACCTACTTCACCCAGGTAGTTGGGTGAATGGGAACTAACTTAAATATGCTCTGCTATAAACAGTATAAATAATATTTCTACATTTTTAGAATAATCATTTAATTGTATTAATGACGGTATACAAATTATTTTAAAAGACTATAGATAAGTAAAGAATACACTATAGAGTGCTGTTTAAGGGCCGGTTCTACAATTGAAATTTACCGGAGAATAAGGCTATTCGTGGAATAATAATAAAGTGTCTTTATTTTTTTTCAATTACAATTTAAAAGTTACATTAGATCAGTACAACATTGAAAAAGAAAACTGCGGTTTTCAGGTGATTGTACATCTAATACAAGATGGACAATCTTTGCTTTTCAAATAAGTGTTAGATATTGACGCAAATATCTCAAACTGTTTCCACTAATAGCCTTATTCTCCAGTTAAATGTCAATTGTAGAATCGGCCCTTAAGGTCGTTTTAGACAAGACAATTTCTTAGTTCAAAAGATGTTCAAGAAATGAATTCATATATCCTCCTCCCATACAATTTGTCCTTGAGAAATAGAACGCGTTATATTTTTCCATTCAATGTACCATCCAATTCAATATTTCAAATAATTTACTGTATGATACGAGACAATTTAGATTGTCTCGCATCTTGACTAACTTTTGAGTCAAGAAATTGTCTTGTCTAAAACGACCTTTAGTGAGCTATAATCTTATACTTTGTGATTATGTTTCTATCCGTTTGTAGCGAACAATTATTGAATTCTTATATATGAATTTCGTTTGTGTAAGTGTTTCGAACGTGAATTTAACGATTTATTGTTTGGATTATTCACGATTTGTTAACATTATGTGATAATTTGGTGGTACGCAGACCTTCAACCCTTTACTTTTCAATTGAAATTCCTAAATGTTATGATATAAAATATTATTTGTACAAGCGATGTCCCAGATGCCCGAAAGGTCGAATATTAAGCGATAATTAGATTTATAAGTATGATCGACTTTGTAAAAATCGACATCATTCTCTCTTCGTGGGTCTTCGGTGTAAAGGAATTCGAATTTAAAGTCGAAATATTCAAAAATTAAATATCTGGCTGACTTTATACAAAATGACTTTCGCGAATATTATTTATATTGGTTTTCGATATCAATGAATTCGAATTTGAGGTTGAAATTTTTATAAACAAAATGCCCGATTAAATAACCGATCGACTTTATCAAAAATTACGTCATTATTGCCATATTCAGTAGGTAAATAACCGATCGACTTTATCAAAAATCACGTCATTATTGCCATATTCAGTAGATTTTCATGGGTTTCGGGATCAAGGAATTCGAGTTCAAGGTCTAAATTCTAACACATATTTTGTGCAACGGAATTAATTATTAATGAATGGGGCTTTCATGAAGTAACCGAGACATCTAGCATGCTTACATGTACAGCATAACATATATAGCACGTGAGAAATAATAATACCTACCTGCAATTAGTAATAACATATTATTTATTACCTAATACTTTTTGTATGTTCACTTCAGAACATTATGTGTAAGACATATATAAATTTGAGGACTATTTATAAAGGAATCTTCAGGCAACTAAGAAACAAAGGATTATAAAAATGCCTCATCACTTTTTCATACTTAAATTTATTTACAATTTAAAAAAAATCGCATAACGAAATTCCATTATGTTATGCAAATACAAAAAATACCATACAGTTTAAATGTATTGTTAATTATTAACTCTTCTTGTTATTTGTTAAAGTTGATTGGACTTACCCCGGTCAACAGACGAGCCGATAGGAAATATAACGACCGGCCGTTTCTGACGGTCGGATGATCTTGACCACCTGCAAAATAAAGTGAACTTTCAATTACACCCGGTGGTAATCCAGATACCCCTATACAACCGAAAGAATAGAACCGAAGAAAATGACGCAGGTGCGCTGTAGTTACGCATTAAAATAAATAAGGGTGCAATTACAAGGAGGATGTTATAACGGACGAAAGCTAAATTAGCAAATGCGAATAGTTCTTTAACTTATATCATAGAACTATTCGTATATGCTAATTTTGCTTCCGCCCATTATAACATTCTGTTAGTATTGCTATAAAATAATAAATTTAAAAAAAGACTTATTTAAGATTTATACACATACAATATATTTATTAAAGCAACTTAACAAAGTCAAAAGATATAAATATATGTGTGTTCCAAATAGGCCTTTAAGCTATATTTATTTAAAATGGCGGTAAAAACATAATTTTATCCTCAACATTTTGATCTTGATGATCAAAATATTTAGGATTAAATTGAACTATTAAACTTGGAAAGTTAGATAGAGAATAACGTGTATTAAAATGTCAATAGAGATTTTCTTTTATATTTACAAATAAGCTGTTAGAACATACAAAATCGTATTTTAAAGAATTAGTGACTTTGGCTTTAAATTGCAGGAAAACTGGCGAAACAATAATTTTTCAAGTATAAACAAAACGATTTTTACTTTGTTTTTTATCACACTTCACTGAAGTGTGATAAAAAAGAAAGTAAAAAATCGTTTTATTTATCCTTTAAAATGAATTATCACAAAGTAGACGCCTTAACAATCCAATATTTTTGAATTATGTCTTTAATGTATACACTAATATATTGCTAATACATTAGCGGCGTTTGAAAAATATCTATCTTCGGTTTTTTTTTTAAATATTTACAAAATGGCGGTTAAAACATACGAAATTAATTTTTAATAAAATAGGGAATATTTTACTTCTTCAAAATCCTTTTATTATTGAAATTTAAAGACGTTAATGAGTTTCAATAATTTCAACTTGAAAATATATATATATTCTTAATATTTATATAGTTGGCTGTGCTTAAAACAAATTTTGACATTTTGTTCCTATTGAAAATATAAAAAGCAGAAAATCAAAATCACCCTTGTTTAGAAGAAGATATGTAAGGTATAATCAAAGAAACTAGTGGTGTGTGCATAAGAGACCGAAAAACTAAATAATTGACATGTAACCAGAGCAATGGAATTTACTGTTCTTACTGCAACATAAATTAGGGAACAAATTGAACCAAAAAAATCTCGCCGTTTTGTGTCGAAAATGTGTGGTGAAAAGGCTCTTGCCGTACCCTGCAATTTAGTTTAAATCTATCGTATCTATATATAAAGGGTGAAAATTCAATAAAACCTTTATTTATGATTTTTACAACAACAACAAAATCGGACACATTGATTTTTAATTTTAAATTGCCAATTGAAAGTGTCAATTTGTTTCGATCATTTTCGTCTGACATTTGAAATAATGTTTCTCGGAAATTTCCTTATGTGCACTCTATTATAATAGACATCGCTAATGGTAGAAAAATAATCCCTTTCAGAATACGCAATAAAAAAATTGGGTTGTCGTTTAAAAAAATGTTCATCACGTCATTGCTCATTCAAAAATGGTCGAAAAAATTGACTCTCATTAAAAATGGGCAATTACATATTAAAAATAGAAGTGCCCAAGCATAAATAAAGGTTTTATTGAATTTATTCGCTACTTAATTTCTACGCTGTAGAATTACATAAGGAAAATAACGGGGTCCGTTGCAGTATTGGATTGCCGGTCGCTAGGTCTTCTAGACGTCGGGCACTATGGCGCCGGTGGGAAAAGCTGTGGAAAAGTGGAAAGCCAGGAAAGCTTGAAACATGATGTTCACGGTAGAGAAAAAAATCAACTGTCAGTATGTGCGCGTTAAAAGCTATAGAAAATTCGAGAAAAGGAGTATTACAAAATGTCTACCAGTAGCTGTGTACTTCCGGAAAAGTGCAAAAATAGAGAAATGTAGTTTTTCCGAGAAAAAAATCGATTTTAGGCTCATTGGATAGATAATTCCAAACTGACCGATAAAGCTTATTACTTATAATTGCTCTAAATTTACCGACAAAGCTGCAAAAGGCACACATGCAAAATGTATACAAATTTCTGTCAACATTAAGGTCGTTTTAGACAAGACAATTTCTTAACTCAAAAGTTAAGGTCGTTTTAGACAAGACAATTTCTTGACTCAAAAGTTAGTCAAGATGCGAGACAATCTAAATTGTTTCGTATCACACAGAAAATTATTTGAAATATTGAATTGGATGGTAGATCGAATGGAAAAATATAACGCGTCCTATTTGTCAAGGACAAATTGTATGGGAAAAGGATATATGAATTAATTTCTTCAACAACTTTTGAGCTAAGAAATTGTCTTGTCTAAAACGACCTTTAGTCAAGATGCGAGACAATCTAAATTGTCTCGTATCACACAGAAAATTATTTGTAATATTGAATTGGATGGTAGATCGAATGGAAAAATATAGCGCGTTCTATATATCAAGGACAAATTGTATGGGAAGAGAATATATGAATTCATTTCTTGAACAACTTTTGAGCTAAGAAATTAGCTTGTCTAAAAAGACCCTTAAAAAACGTTGCGGTCACAATTGGGGCCGTCCCAGAAGCGACCTGGCACTGAAACTAATTTCATTTGATTGGAAATATAGTCTAGATAGTGGAAAAATGTCGAGATTGCTTCATTTATTGGTTCTTTCTGTATTTTTTTTTCACACGTTTCGTTTACTCTATCGCTTCTCGTCTTATTCTCGATTTTTCAGAAGAATCTCATTTCTATATCGTTAATAATGAATTTGTGTTTATCTGCCATGGTCCATGATTCACTGCTATGTTAGAGGAATTTATAACTTTTTTCACTATTTCTGTTGTTATTTCTTTTTTTCGGAAGAATTTCGTTTTCATCTTGTTGAAGATTTTACCTGTTTTTTCAACTCTCTTATTTACCATTTATGTATCTACCACATTCTACGGAAAAGGGATTGAACATTTAATCCGTTTTCCCTGAAGTTTTATTTTATATATTTTCTTTTTCCTACAAAATATCATGAATTTTGTTTTATAATCCTTCGATCAGCTTTCAAGTTCTTTGCAATGAAACAATCTCATTCTCGACAATATCGAGATTATTCTCCTTATTGGCTGCGAAGTAAAGTGCTGCAGTATAACGCCCTTCAATCCCAAACAATGAATGGTTTGACCATCTTTTTAGTCACATTGCTGGTGCTCAACGAACGCACCAACGTATTTAATTTATTGGATGCCATTATGAACGATAGCGATGGATTTATAGGGATGTTAAGAAATAACGGATCACCAATCCATACACACGTCTATTCTAATTTTATATCCTGATTTCCTACTCGTCCATGATAAATATATTTTCTAATCCTTCACCTTGTTTTCCCCATAGGCTGTTATTATGATCCATGATATTCTACTAACATAATTCTTTCGCTTATGTATATTCATATTGTCGATAATTCTGGCTGGTACAAGTGTTAGTCGTTCTCCTTTTTTGGCTCTTTCTTTTTCGTCAACACCTGCCCAAAACATTCAGTATCCTTTATGTATTCTTTTCAGTCCTTTTCCTTTCTTTTTGATTCTGTAAATCCTAATATCACTATTTGCAAATAAAGATATTAGTTATTATATCCTACGTCAGTTCTTCTTCCTTTCCGTTTAAGCTACGTACGTTCCATGTTCCTATTTTATGTGATTTCTATATCTGTATTCATTTCCTATATTATTGCTTTTCCATTATCCGTGTATTCGTAGTGTTTTCCTTTTTCTGTATGTTTGGGTCGCCCTTAATTTCTTGTATCATTTCCAAGCTATTACCAATTTCTTATTTATTTTATATATATATATATATATATATATATATATATATATATATATATATATATATATTTGTCTCCTTTGCCTATTCTTTTTCTTCCCTTGCCATTTTCCTTATTTCCACTTGTATTTCCAGTACTTTTCTCGTTAGCTCCGGTTCAATATACACTAAATCATTTTGATTTTTGATCTTGTTTCTTCAAATCTACTCCATGAAACTCTGTTTCTCATTCATATTTTCTCCTCTAATTTCCTAATATTTCTTATCTTAATTTTTATTTTGAGTTTCTCCTCTATAAAGCCTTCCATCTCTTCTTTTAGCTATTTGTTATCCTGTGTAGCTATTTTGAATCCTACTATTCTTGGAATAAAAAGAATTTTATCATCATTTTCAATATTTTCGAGTTTTTCGATATCCTTCTTCATTTCCGTTTTCGTTTGTCAGCTCTTCTACTTGTTGTAGATTTTGCTTATTTGTTTAATTTCTCCCATCATTTCTGCATTTGTTATCATCTGTTCTTGCATCATATGTATCATTGTCATTTCTGTCCTCACTTTTTCCTTTCTCTACCTTCTTTTATAGGTGATCTCTTTGGGTATTTGCTTCTGTTAAAATGCTCGTCTAAGGCTTATACTTATACATCTGTATCCTTTTCATTTTCCCACTCCCTTCCAGTTTTCATTTTGTTTATAGAAAATTTCCTTTAGTCTTATTATGAGATTTATGATAAAGGCCATAAGATTTTTTATTTAATCTAACATAATTGAAGTATCTTTTAATTAAAATGACCATATGGTAAAGTAATGCACCATGACGATGACTCATCACATTTTTTACACAGTTTTTACTATTT
Organism: Lordithon lunulatus; assembly: GCA_963942505.1. Lineage (NCBI taxonomy): Eukaryota > Metazoa > Arthropoda > Insecta > Coleoptera > Staphylinidae > Lordithon > Lordithon lunulatus. Next base: position 12,302,543 of record OZ012668.1, on the reverse strand, counting down.
ATTCAAAACAACTAAAATAAATATGCAACGCGATTACATTTTTACATGTATTTAATTATGCGGGATATGCTACAAATTTTGTAGGTATGGGAACAATTATAACTTAGTTATGCATACACAAATAATTTGCACGTGCACATATTAAATGAAGCAATTGTGTTAATTATATGTCGGCAACTATTTACTTGTTTCGTCTTAGCATATTATTTTAATGGCAAAACATTATTCTCACAATAACTAAAATATTATTGTCTTTATGCATGTTGCAGCACCATTCCTTTCAATGCAGATTTTATAGATAAATATACAAAATATATGTTTAGCGGGCCGCATAATTAATACTCGATAATGCGTATTTACACACAGTAGTCGTTGTAGTTAATAGCAGATAATAAGTGTAGGTTTAAAATACATTTCCGCCCTTGGGCATGTTTAGTCTACTTCACTGTTTAACTATTAATGCATTTACCGCTATTATTACAGCCCAAGGGATTTAATTATTTATTTTTATATCACTGTTTACCACAGAATCGTTATGAATCATAATTCCATAACGATTCTGTGGTAAACAGTGATAGAAAAACAAATAATAATGTATAAATGTCAAAATATTAATAAGTAGAAAAATTGAAAATGTCGAAAACGAAATAGGAAAATCATGTGGTGCCCAAAAAAGGCATTTTTCTATTTATGTCTGTATGTGATTATTTATATTTCTATCACTTTTTACAACAGAATCATTATGAATCATAATTCATAACGATTCTGTGGTAAACAGTAATAGAAAAATAAATAATTACATACAGATAAAAATAGAAAAATACCTGTTTTACGCACCGCATTATTTTCCGAATTACAGCGGGGAATTGTCGAAAATGGTCGCATGTTAAATGTACTAAGGTAATGAAAATGTATAAATGTAAAAATGTCGTAAAGTAGAAAAAGTTGAAAATGTCGAAAATGAAATAGGTCAAATTTTCGACATTTTCAACTTTTTCTACTTTACATTTTTACATTTATACCTTAGTACATTTAACATGCGACCATTTTCGCCAATTTCCCGCTTGATATGCATCACCGCCGATGACGTACTTGTTTATTATACCGAGCGAAATTTTGGAGCGGCCCCGCCTAATTATGCGCAGGAAGTCGGTTTTATCGAGTTTTCTTCGTTGTTAGTGAACCGATTTTGCTTAAATTTTCGCTGGAACATCCCAGGTAGGGTGGTCGAAATCCGTTGTGCCGTTTTCACGAATTTTTGTTCTTAGACAAATAGATATCCGGATATACACACACACAGAAATCGCAAAAATCAGGTTTATTTCGGCTATGTTAGGCATAAAACGTAAAGAAAATTGTTCTTTTTTTCTAACTTATTCGCGACAACAATAGCTTCGTTATAGTGTAGTTCCGGAAAGTTATCGCATATTTCGACAATCTTATTTAGAAACGGGAAGATGTTTGCGGTAAAATAATAATACCTTCCTTTACATCAGTGATGTATACGGAAAGTAATATCAAACTCCAGTATTATAGTTGACAATACCATTGACTAAAAAGTCACCTAGACGTTTAACTTTAGGAGCATTTTGACGGCAAACAAGGCGTCGAACAACATGTCTCTGCCCGTCAGCACCTGTCGGTCGAAACCCGAACTATTATCTACATGCTTAGTTGCCATATGTGGCATATTTTGTGGCCGTCATTAATTTTCTACTAAATATAAATAAATTTAATAAAAATGTGTGATTTTTAGGAGGAAAAATGTTGTACGTTAGTAATTAACCAATAATTAAAATAATGGTGAAACTAAATAACTAGCGATTATTACTTTAACTAACAGTACTAATCGCTGGTTATTTTGTTGCACCATTTTTGTAGTCATTGTTTAAATACTAACCCTCTTTTAAAAATAATATCTGCCGATTTCGGCTGGGTAAGAATTAATAGGTGACATACATTAAATCATTTCGATCAAAATTTAAACGTCGGCTGCACATTTAAAGTGGTAGTAGAACACATTCGATACAGCAACATGCAATAAAGCCTTGGTTTCCGGTGTCGACAAAAGCGGCTGTATTTCACGTCATTTGGCGTCACACATTTCTTTTTGTATATTTAAATGAATCTGGTAATCCAGAGAGCGGTATACTTCAAAGTATTGAGAATGTCATGAATTACACTGGAATCTGGTGAGTTATTCAATTACATATACTTAAAACATATCTTGCAATGTGCAAATGACGTCAATAACGGCCGTATTTATCGACACCGCTTGCTAGGAAACCAGGACTTAAAGCCCTGGTTTCCTAGGAGAGCGGCCGCTTAAAAACGGCCGCTTTTGACGTCATTTTTACGTCACAAAAATAATTCTACGTGTATATAAACGAATATAGTTTCCTATAAACTGTAATACCTCAACGTACTGCAAAAACGCAATGAATTACGATGAAAAATTGTGAGTTTTTCTATTACATATACTTAAAACGACCTTTGTGATTTGTGAATGACGTCAAAAGCGGCCGCTTTAAAGCGACCGTTCTCCTCGGAAACCAGGGCTTAAGTGAGCAATGATATTTAAATTTACCGCCATATATCATTGCCAGATCACATTTCTATGACGACAAATGTTTTCCTTCGCCGGATTGGTGTGGTTCCGTCGACCAATACGTCGAAGAAAAACATGTGTGATTACGACGTCCTCTTGTATACAATCCTTGGATTGGTCTATTATGCATGTAAGGGATATTTATTTTTAACAGACGTTAATAACTAAATACTAAATACCAACTGGTATGGAATATTTAATTCCAAATGTATGTATAATCAAGAGAAGTCAAAAAAACATTGTCAATATATTACCGGGTTGAAACAGTATATTCCTAAAATCGTTCTGTCCTAGTTCTGAAGTACCTCATAATCTGTGAATATTCTTACAAAACGAAAATGTCGACACAGCACAGAGTATAAACTTTATATGCAATAGTTCGCGCTTGGTAACACACTTTACATAAATTAATCTCTAATCAATATAATTACTTGCAACCATGGTGGTTTTTCAGAATCGTTAAAACAATTTCAAGTGCGGCGCGGTGTAAGACGGATTCAAATGGTGTATTTTCCCTGAGAAAACATTGAATAATGTGCTCACAAATTATAACGTGGATGCATTAAGTGTGGCCAATTTCGAAATATAATTACAATGGGGTTAAGAATAATAAATGTACCGAGTATGTGGGTAATGACGGCATTGCGATCGTTAGCGCTTAACATCCGGAATAATTTGTGCTGTGTGTATATCACATTTTATTATTAATTGTGAATTTTATAATTTAGAGTTTGTATTAATTACGAAGTTCTAATGACTGTACTTATGTATACCACAGATGTTCAGCTGTGTGTTTTATGTTCTATATGTGTATACATTATTATTATTATTATTATATACATCGCGAAAGTAAAGATTATAAAGTTTGTAAGCATGCGTAATACAGTGTAGTCCCTCCTACACTGTATTAATTTATTTATTATTATATTATATTTATTTATTTATTAATTTTAGTTAACTTTTAAAATCTCGTGTTTTACTTCCGCGATGTATATACTAATAATAATAATAGGGAGAGAAAAAACCTTTTTTGTTCGAATTTTGCATTGAAAAGTTCTACATTAAACCTTTTGGGGTCGTTTTAGACAAGACAATTTCTTGACTCAAAAGTTAGTCAAGATGCAAGACAATCTAAATTGTCTCGTATCATACAGCAACTTATATGAAATATTGAATTGGGTGGTAGATAGAATGGAAAAATATAACACGTCCTATTGTCAAGGACAAATTTTATGGGAGGAGGATATATGAATTTATTTCTTGAACAACTTTTGAGCTAAGAAATTGTCTTGTCTAAAACAACCTTAACGCGTTCGATTTGTCAAGGACAAATTGTATGGGAGGAGGATATATGAATTAATTTCATGGACAACTTTTGAGCTAAGAAATTGTCTTGTTTAAAACGACCTTTACGAATCGTATTAAAATCATATTACCATGGGAAACTTTGATATTTAATTCACCAAATCTATAGAAATAAAAAGAGCATTGTTTCAATTGAGGGAAACAGTTCCCTCTTACCCCGTGTAGTTTGAATTGTTAAGTTATTCTTTGGCATTTATTTAAACAATATATATTTTCTGTTTATCCAAACAAACAATTTTAACTAATTGAAAACAATTTAACTAATTGGGGTTGTTGGTTGGGCCTAAGGATTGTATACAAGAGGACCTCGCATGTTCCATCGACCAATGCGGTAAAGGAAAACATTTGTCGTTATAGAACTGTGATCTAGTAGGAATATTTGGTGGTAAATTTAAAAATCATTACGATCGGGCATTTATATTGGGCAGCACGACACGGTCTGGTGGAGAATTAGCGGAAAAATTAAATCTATGGTCTCGCAAATGTTCTTAAGGAAATCTAATATTCAATTTGCCATTCACATTTGAAGACAAAAACAAAACCTAAAGTTAGATATATTTTGTATTTTCCTTTTTGTTTTATTATACAGTAAGTATAGATAAAGTATTAGAAACGCGCCATCTAATAGAATTATAAGATATTGGAATTCAAAAAAAAAAAAAGAATATTACCGTTATTATTCAAATTGAAGAGTATTTTTTATAACGAATGTGCTCGCCAGATACTCTATTTATTTCGTTTGGAAACTTCGGCCGTGTGTTAGTGAATGTGTATGTAAGTGCTTTAATTAATATTGAATAAAAATAGATAACATAGATATTTCTCAAAAATGGATTTGATTCAAATCGAATGCTTTGATATAGATCGGTTCGTTTCAATTTTTCACATTTTGACTATTTATTTTTAATTACTACATTTAACATGCGATCATTTTCAATTCCCCGCGTGATTGACGTATGGTAGAGTCACCGCCGATGACGTCTCTTGTTTACTTAACTCGCTTTCTTGTATCGTTCGGGAGCTGTATTAGGCCTGCAAAGACCAGCTCAGAACAGTTTTCCGAACGATAAACGAAAGCGGCTTTATAAAGCAGTGCTGTATTCGGAAAGTAATAAATAAATATTATAAAAATCCACATTACCTGTCCTCTTTTCAAACCAAAATATCGAGCAACTGGATCTCCTGCCTGTATCCTCATCAACATGTTCTCTTTTAATTTACTGATATTATGTTAAAGGATATACTGTGAGAAATTGCATGTTATATATACAAATAATTGTTGTTTTACACATCATTTTCGCGAATCACCTTTCACAGTTTTTCAAACGTTTTCTGTGAAGTTAAGATAAATACCGGGTGATTTAAACTTCTCTGAGCTTCATTGGCGGAGGAAAAGGCTGTGGTAATATACATAGATATCAATTTATGTTGTACTTTCAAGTAAAATTATATTACATTCCTTCAATAAAAACAGCAAAAAAATCTTCTATCTTTATAGGGCTAAAGATAGAAGGTTTTTTTTGCTGAATTTTATTGAAGGAATGTAATGTAATTTTACTTGAAAGTACAACATAAATTGATTTCTACCTACGTTACCAGCACTTTCTTTACAACCCTTGTATATTTCGTAAATAGTAATCTTCTATCTTTATAGGGCTAAAGATAGACGGTTTTTTTTGCTGATTTTATTGAAGGAATGTAATGTTACTTGAAAGTACAAAATAAATTGATTTCTATCTATGTTACCACTACTTTCTTTACAACCCTCGTATATTTCGTAAATAGTAACTGCTGTAGGGAAATTTATTGATGTTGATAAAATTAAGTCATCTGATCTTCTATTTTTTTTTTTTTTAATAATGACCAATCAGGACATATTGTTATCTCCATATTCACAAGGTTTCCCACATAAAATTCTTTTATTTGCTTGAGCAAATATAACATCCCTAATGTACTACAAATGCCAAAAATTTCTTGTGATGCTTACAATTGTGCAAAATTGCACTATAGATTAGATAGATTTTTCAATATTTTGCATACATTTAGTGTCAGTATATAAGAACATCTATAAAACCAGCTTAAGCTCCAACATGAAAATCTCAATTATTTGGTTGCATTGTGATACAACAATTATAAATAATAATTGTATTGAGTCTACTATAATTATTATGGTAAAAAGGATACTATCTAGCTAGCAACTCCTGCTTCTCCTCAGGTGTCATAACAACATGTTCAGGCACCAACTCATGTTCAGTGATATTAATCAACAGTTCAGACTCCAAAAACTGTTCCAAAATATACTTTGGAGCCATATCAACCAACGATTGTTTGGCTGATGGCGTCATACCAGTCTGCACCACAATGCATGCCCTATGAATGTTTTCATCCTGCATACGCTGGCAGTATGTTTTGATGGTTTTAATACCAATTTTTGGGTCATCTGGGAAAAACACAAACATTTGATCTGTTGGATCATCATTGTGAGCTACTAAGAGGATTAAATCACTTCGAGAAGGACGTTTTTCACTGAAATAAAAGAGTTGGTTATAGAAGACTCATTTAAGGTTCATATTTATTTTGTATTACCTTGGTTTGTCTCCAAATTGTTCTTTGAACTGTTCTAATGTCTGATCCAGTTCGTCTTGTGTGATTAGGTAGCCACGATCATGGCAAAGCTGCAACAATTAATTCACAGTCTATTGATTTTCTAATTATTAATTTCTCTTCATATTTATAGAATACTAGGTGAAATAGGTGGGATGAATTTTAATTATAAAAAAGACTTAATTGGGGTGCCTAAAAATCAACCAAGCCATGCTCATTTACTATTTCTAATGACTTGAACTACTGATTGTGATATTAACTGTAGTCCCACTAATGTATGATTGATGATGGGACAATTAACAATATAATGAAAAATATATCCCTTTTTAAAAATACTTTTACTCCTCTTCTACTAGACTGAAATCCTATCTGTAAGTTCAGACTGGTCTAGTAAATGATCTGACTGGTCCGTTAACTATGGCAACCAAATAAACAACTGTTTCAGCCCTATGAACACTAGTGTAATACTGACTTACGACAAATGTCACAAGTTTGTCAAGAGTAATATTTAGATAGTGAAATAGATTATCCTATCTATTTTACTAACATGTGACACTAGACATAGGGCAGTATATAACTAGCATTAGCAGAGCATGGTGCTGAAACAGTTGATTATTTGGTTGTCATAGGTAAGACTGGTGTGATTTGTTACCAGCACAGTCTGAACTTACAGAATCCTAACCATACAGTAGGTAAGAATGACCAATACTTTGTATGACCATAGCACAAATAATATTGATATACCGATTGTTCTCGATGAATACCGGTATTTAATCGGTCAAAATGGTTCAGGATTCCGGTATTGCAACCCTAGTCAAAGCCCAATACAGCAGCTTCATATAGCAACTTAGTTGTTAGCATTGCAATACATTAATAATCTACTAGGTAGGTAAGAATGACCACTAACCAAGATTTAATGATTGATTTCATTTACATTAAAACAATGTTTACCATAGAATGGATAATAAACACTCTAATAAACTAATGTATGAGCAAAACTTAATATATGCTGCCATTTCTAATTAGAACAAGCAATATATATAATTTTTAGTTGTAATACAATATTTTAGGATATAGATAAAAATAACAAAACTAATTTTTTTAAATTTGAAGGTTAGTCCAATTTTGTACTCAATGCCTCATATATTTACATCATCATCATATTGGTATTACCACTAATAAACTATTCTATGAAATTCTATTATTGCCCAGTAGAAGTTATCAACCTTTGGGAGGTTATAGACAAATAAAACCTATTACATTTAAAAATTATTCTCATTCCATAAATTTACAACTTTTCACACTGAGAAAGTATAACAGATTGTGATTTTAGATATTTCACATTCGTACATAACTAGTCAGCCAGTTTTTACTGAAATTCTTATAGTGCTCTGTGCTGAAATCCTACAAGTATCTTAAGAATAGGCCTATTATGCTACAAAACTTTTGAGGTTAAATATTTGTTTTACCTGCATAACAGTCTTCCTGATTCTCCACAACTTGTATGTTTCCGCTTCATCATCCATTGTGTCGTAATATTATCAATTTATTGTTTTAAACTTATTTATCACCTAAATTATTGCTCTTTATAAAACAATATAAAGGTTAGTAAACAACACGTGAATGTCAAAAACAACAGGCATACCAACTCTAGAAGATGAAAAATGCAAGAGCATAAACCAAGTTCGCCATCATACCAAATATATCTAGAAAGTTCTTTGTATCTAACTTTTATGGCGGGCTTTTATCCGAACAAATATATAAATTTATTTCTTGCTTTCTAGAATATATACAGACAAGGGTATGAAACATAATATTGTGTCTTTTCAATTTTCCATTATATAAATTTCACGCGATTACTTGAAAATCAAAATGGATTGTGAATTATTTTAAATTATGTTGTAAAGATATTCAAAAAGCCTTAAAATGGTTAGTAGCATTTACTATGTTATCACTCAAAATACCTCGTCAAAATGAAAATCCGAATCAACGTCGATTGGAGAATGAAATTGTTTTCGAGCTTGTCAATTTATTTAACAGGTGCCAAAAGAGTCCCCTCGCCACATGTAAGTGCTTTACACGAAACATCTAAAAAGCTGCATTCTCCAATTTTTAGTTTAACATGGAGCTCATTGAGGGCGGCCAAATATTCAATTGCAGCGGGAATTTGGTGGACATCAGCAAGGCATATAAGAATAAGAAGGTGGTCGCATATTATTTTTCTGCCTCTTGGTGCATGCCCTGCAAACAACTGCTGCCCAAAATGAAAAACATATACAAGGTGAATTGAAATCAATAACTCTGGAACGATTTTTAGAAGTAGCTAGTCCTAACACGCACATGCACATTTATATATTATAGTTCGATAGCTAGTTACAAAGGCACCTTACACGGTCAATAATACTGTCAATATTTGCTTCAATCCTCTTTTTACATTTATCAAGTAATCAATTATCTGAATAAAGATCTCTTCATTACATACCTTACACGATTAGTAATACTGGCAATATTTTAGAATAATGAACATATTAAATATTTTATTGTTCAGTAATACTGTCATTATTCTAAAATATTGACAGTAATATTGGTTAAGGTGCCTTATAAATTCTAACAATTACAGTAGTAGTTACTGTAGGACTACTTAAAATCAAAGAATATTAAAATGGTTTAAAAGGAACCAAGGGCAGTTACATAATCCAATCTAATTAATATAAAATCTGTCAAAATTTGTAGTAAGCTATAGCTGCTTTCGTTTGTCATTTGGGAGCTGTTCTGGGCTGGTTTTAGCTATTTTAGAACAGTCAAATATCATATACTCTCCTATGTAGTATTTTTGGGTCTTCTGTAAACAATATTTTTACTTTCCGAATAAATCACTGATGTATAAAGTAGGTAATGGCATAGCAAACACGTTTTCTAAGATTGTTTTATTTATAGGAAAGTAAACGCCTCAACTCAGGCTTGGAAATAATATATGTCTCTTCAGACACAGATCATGATGTGATGCTGAAATATTTTAAGGAACGCCATGGGGGCTGGTTTGCGCTACCCTATGGCAACACTTCAGAGTATGGTTTTTTGAATTCTAAAAATCAGTTGACTTTTACTTTCTTCTTGCAGGATTTTTAGGCGAATGTATGGAATCACCTACATTCCACAAATTATTGTTGTTAAAAATGATGGTAATATTATCTCACCTCTGGGTGTGCAAGACATAAATAAACTTGGCGTTAATGTGTTAGTGGCATGGAATCCAAATCCAATATAAATTATATATGTTTTAATGATTATACTATATTATATTAAAAATAAAAAAGAATTGGAGCCACAATTGAGTAACCAACTGGGAATATGATGAAGCTGCAGTTTCAATCCCTGTATAATATAGTTATTTATATTTTGCTGCAAAGCTTTGGGGAATAAACTTTTATTATACTTAAAACTAAAAAAAAATCTGATGTGGCCTGTGTTTATGTATTACAATACTTTGTATGACCATAGTGCAAATAATATTGATATCAAAATACAGATTGTTCTTGATGAACATACCGGTATTTAATCGGTCAAAATGGTTCAGGATTCCGGTATTGCAACCCTAGTCAAAGCCCAATACAGCAGCTTCATATAGCAACTGTTAGCATGGCAATATCTTCTACTAACTATCTAGTAATAAATAGTAGCAATACTAAAGAGAAAGTACCAATATAAATAGAGAGTACCAAGCACAAACATAATACCTGTCATATAAATAGTATCTTATTAGTGTGTTAATAATTTTGTTCTCAACAGAATAATGGTAGCTGATTATTATTTTTAAGGACTGAGGGCATAAGTCAAAAATAAACCTTATTAAATTATTTTATTATCAAACAGAAAAAGTTTAATCATCAGCAACTTCTATGCTGCCATCGTTGATTTCATCGATGACATCATGTGGATTTTTACCATCAATGGTGCATCCAACAGACTGTGCAGTTCCCAGCACTTCCTTTACGGTACCGGAAAGAGCTTTGGCCATGGAACGCGGCCTCATCTGCTTGGCAATAGCAATGACATCATCAAAGGAGATGTTGCCACTGTGTTTAACTGGAAGAGAAAACAAGATTTTGTTAGACTAACAAGTTATCATATTAAGTATCCTATTTGCAATTCTAATACTAATAGTTTTCTTCAAGTTAGTATGTTAACAGTTTGAATTGTCAGGTCTGCTGATTGCATTCAAATTACACAATTTTAGTCACTGCTTCTACAATAATACATTATCATTAATGTATTTTTAAGGTATATGATGAAAAAACAAAAGTTGTTCAAACTAACTCCCTACTAAACTTGGCAATAGTTCATTATCTGGTACCACATAGAATCACCCAAACATTTCATAACACAGATAACCCTGGCATGATATATCTGAAATTGCTAACTGAGACCACAATTAGAAAAAATTAAGATATCAAGCCAGATCTATTTATGTCAAAATCTGTAAGATGAGTATGATAAAACACTTTTTTGAACAAAGAAGTTATCTTGGGGTAGTACTAACCTACTATGAGTGACAAAATTAAGGATGGGACATGTTATTGATAACTGATAACATAACTAAATATTTTTAGATCAACTTACTGTTCTTTTGCTTCTTCCTGTCACGTGGGGGCTCTTTCAGGGCCTTAATGATAAGGGAGGCAGCAGATGGTACAACAGAAATTGTAGCCTGTCTGTTTTGGATTTTCAGTTGCACTGTGATCTTCAATCCTTTCCAGTCAGCAGTACCCTTGGCAATGTCATCACCAACCTTCTTGGGAGACTATCGAAGAAAAATTTATCTAAATATGCATAGTAGAGATCATATGCACGATGAATCTATTAAGGAGGGAATATTAAGGATTCCAGCTATATTCAGTTAGAAAATGAAAATTCTGTATCAATGCACAATGAGATCAAGTAATTTTGCCCCTATTAAGCAGCTGTCCCAAATATCTTAACCTTCCGGCACTCATGCACAGTCTCACAGACCCAGAGCATATATATGCTCCAGGTCTATTAGACTGGGTGCAAGTGCCGGAAGGTTAAGTAAATAACATTTATTAGTTGAGACAACATTCTGACATTGAAAATGACAAATAATGAAGGAAATCCTGTTTTCATTGAACATATTCTTTCATGTTCAGTGAACTTTTTCTAGAACATTGTAAATTTAAATAACATAGTATTATTATTTTAATGATGCATTATGTAGATATTTAATAATTTTAATGGGAGAAGATTTATTTTGATTGGAAACCTTTATTTAGCATAGATAATTAATATCCAATGTTATTCTTTTATACCAATACTAAGATTGTATCAGTGGGTATTAACCCTCTAAGTCCAACTCCACCTCAAGGCGGAATCATGCTTAATTGCATATATCAATGCATTTAAATATTGTATAGCTTCAATGCCCAACATCTCAAGGCAGGTATACCTTTTGTAGGTGTAGAAACTGTTGGTATACTGATAGCCAACATTTGAATACAGATTCATGCATACATTCATCAGCAGTCTTCAATTACAAAGAACATTTTTTTTGCAATAATACAAAATTTGGGCATAAGAGGGTTAATGATGAATGTAGAATGAACCAAATTAATAAAATGGTATGAGAAAGCAATTACATTAAAAATATATAAAACAAATGGTGAGGTGAATTACTTAATTTAAAATCTATTATATACAGTAATACAATCAGACAATTTAGAATGTAATTCATTTTTAGACACCACAAGTATAGCCCAAAAAGGTGAGCAGTGGTTGCCACAGGATAGAGGCCAATCTGTTATTTTTAATAGAAATGTTCTTAACTGACAGAATAGACCCCTAGACTAATTGTTTATGCAGTTGGTGCATACATGCAGCCAATTCTTGCAGTTTTTATATTTGATACATGGAATCACAACAAATAAAAAGCCCTTGTGAATAATCTCATATCTTTACATTCATAACACACACATTACTTATGTGATGCACCATGCATATTTGCACCTTACATCATGAAATATGTTTTATAGCTGTACGATAATAACTTATGTTTTGGATATGGTTATCTAGTTAAGAGAGTAGGACAGCTACATAAACTTGTACCCACAGAGCACTATATATGCTTATACCACAGGGTGGGTTCAATGTCAAAATGTTTTATAAATCAAGACAGACATTTCATATCATGATGCACTCATATTTGCACCTTTACATCAGGAAATACATTTTATAGCTGTAAGATAATAAATTATGTTTTATATATGATTATCTAGTTAAGAGTGTAGCAGCTACATAAACTTATGCCACAGGGTGGGTTCAATGTCAAAATGTTTTATAAATCAAGCCGCTCATAACAAACACATGTCCGAAAAATCTTTGAGGTTATCCAAAAAACATAACATGAAATTACTTACCAGACCAAGTGGACCGATCTTGGGGGCCAAGGAAGAGGTAGCACCTACTTCACCACCAACACATCTCAAGTAAACTAAAAACAAAAATACACATTTTTTACCGCTACACGAAAAAAACACAAGATTTTTAGGAAACCGTATTTAATTCCCTGGGCACTCACCGAATTTAACTTCGGTGGGATCGAACTTTGGTGGCATGTTGGTTTGTGTTGCGAACTAATTCACTTAAATTAGGGACGATTTAACGCCGATGATTGTGGATTTCAAAAAGAAATTCACGTCGTCCAAACAGCCGCGGAATGGACGTTCGGGAGAAGAGAGTTTTTTGTTTCACGTTGGTACTGGCTCTCTCACCAAAATGTAGCGCGAAATTTAAAATGACTTAGCCATATATTATTAGCGTATTAATTATACAGTGCTTGAAAATCACAGACACACAAGTACTACAAACACTCGTAATATATTTCATATGTTTGTTGTATGCTTTTTGAAAATATTTCGAGCCCTGATTGAGGGTTTGATATCTTTTGAAAGAGATTGTTAGAACTTTTTAGTTATTAAGTACTTTATAAATAAAACACAAAACGCTCAAAATGTAATGGGCTTCAACGTTTTATATTATTTTTAAATTGTTCAAGCTACCGAATTTAATTTTGTTTCGATGCGCCATCTTCTGGTAGAATTTAAAGGTAACCTATGGTAATCTAAACAGATTTCTTCTATATTTCCATTGTAATTGATGATTCACTCACATATGTCATTGAATCAATCTGTCAGCTGGTACATCAATAAACAATTTGTTCAAGTTTGCATTAGTTAGACTTGTGTGTGATTTCAAATGCAATAAATTGGATAAGGATGTCTGTTAGTCAAGGCAAGTAGCTATACATTATGTCCTATTATTATGTTCAGTATTAATGTCTGTACATTCTGTATGGAAAAGTGGTTTTAATTGTTGTCTTAAATCACTCATGGGTTTTGTTTGTTCTTATGCATTGAAGATAAGGAGATAACAACTTCAAATAAAGTGTATTAAATTTATATTTAAAGGTATTATTAACAATCATTTAATTAATATTACATTGATCAAACTATTTGTTAAAATGATATTCATTTCTGTTATATTGTTTTTATTTAGGTTATACAATTATATTTAGCTTGATAACTATATAACGCTTGATAACTATATAACGCTTGATAACTATATAATGCTTGATATTTGGTTTCTTTTGTTTTGTTTTTGACTTGAATCTGTTTGTCAGATTGATGGATGCCATGAACCTCCTTTTAGAATAAAATGTTTAACCTTCCAGAATTTGCATCCAGTCTCATAGACCCAGAGCATATATATGCTCCGGGTCTATGAGGCTCGGCTCGAGTACTGGAAGGTTAAATAAAATTTAGCTAATTATTTAAAATAAATTACCTAACTTTATTTAAAATACATATCTGTGCATATTTGGCAGAAGCAGATATGTGAATATTACGTCTTTTTTCCCTCAGTAATAAATTGGATGCTGGTTTTGATAAAATGTTGATGTGTATGTTTTGAAAAAGATTGATATTTGTAATTTTAATAACTTACATCTTTCATTTTCATATCTAAATTATTATTTTTATATAACAGTAAATGTGGTAATTTAAAGTTAAGTAGAATAATCGAAATAAACAAATCTGCTTTTTTCAAATAGCTGCAGATATGATATACTGTGTAATCATGGTGCAGACAGGGGGGTGCAATGAGGATAACTTATGAAATGTATTATTTGTCTGTTTAGCCTACACCGAAAGGTAAAAGGCAATTGATAATATATATATATATTATTTGTCTGTTCAAAATTTCAAGCAAGTTGAACCTTTTCAACACAATTTTCCATGATTTGGGCAATTGCTTTGATTAATTAATTGTATTTGTATTGTAATAGTGAAATCTGTTAATTTGCTTAAAACAGTCCAGGGAAGAAACTCCATTCTTATAGCTCATACAATTACACCTATACATTTAAACACTATATGGACTTACATATTACACATTGGAGGCAATTAGGTTTTCTACTAACAGTGACATTCTTTGAAGGATTAGCACCGTCAGTATTTTGTATGTTGTATTTAGCAGTGAAATTCCTCTGGAGTTTTCAACAACAAAACATTGTTATAAATATGTTACCATTCACATTATATCAAACCAGTTTCGAATCCACCAATACACAATAAGTAACAATAGTTTTTTATTGCAGATAATCGCCCAGAACTATATGAAGAGGTGAAGCTATATCACAATGCTAGAGAACGTGAAAAGTTTGATAACTTGGCAGATCTCTATGCTGTGATAAATACAATGCAGCAATTGGAAAAGGCATACATTAGGGATTGTGTTACTCCAAAAGAATACACAGGGGCATGTAGTAAATTGTTAGTGCAATACAAGGCTGCTTTTAGGCAAGTGAAGGGTGATGAGTTTCCAACAGTTGATGCATTTGTTCGGAAGTACAGAGTAAGTTCTTAAATTGTTTTAAATGTATAATGGCTCAATTACATTATAATGTTATATATATTACAGTTTACTCTTTTTTGTCTGCTATATTTGCCATTGTTTTATAATTTATGTTATGGTTAAAATATGGTTATTTAGTGTATAGGGTCTTTGGTAGCAATGTTTTACAGTATGGCCACTATATAAGTGGACCACTCCTTTAAGATTGCTAAATTTTCAAGCTGCTTGAAAAAACAATATGAATTTTGTATAATAATAAATTTTTTTTTTTATTTATGAATTTTGTATAATACCCCATGTCATTCTTTTATTTCAAGCCACTTGAGAATTTTTTTTATTAATTTTGTATAATAACCCATACATTTTATAAATAAAATAATAACTAAAAATACATGGGTTATTTTGTATTACTAAAAATACATGGGGTATTATAAAAAATTCATAATTTTTTTTGAACAAAAAAAAATAATTATAAATTTTATAAATAAAATAATAACTAAAAATTATATTATATAAATACATAGATTATTATACAAAATTCTTAATTTTAATTTTCAAGCGGCTTGATGATAATATTAATTTTGTATAATAATCTATGTATTTTTGGTTATTATTTTATCTAAACAGTTAATTTTTTATTTTTTTTTAAATTATGAATTTTGTATGATAACTCATGTATTTTTAGTTATTATTTTATTGAGGCTTGAAATAAAATAGTAACTAAAAATACATGGCTTATTATACAAAATTGATATATTTTTTTGAAGCTGATTTTTTCAAGCGGCTTGAAATAAAAGAATAACTAAAAATACATGGGTTATTATACAAAATTCAATTTTTTTTTTCAAACTGTTTGAAAAAATTGTATTTTTAATTTTAATTTGTATAATAATGTATTTTTAGTTATATTATTACAATTTATTTTCATGTGGCTTGAAATATTTTTTTTTATTATTTTTTTCAAAATATATTACGAATTTTGTATAATAACCTATGTGTTTTTAGTTTTATTTTATTTATAAATTTTATAAAATAATTAAGAATACATAATACAAAATTCATATTTTTTGTAAGTGGCTTGAATATTTTTTTTTTTTCAAAAAAAATTATGAATTTTGTATAATACCCATGTATTTTTAGTTATTTTATTTCAAGCCACTTCAAGAAAAAATATAAATTTTGTTAATAACCCAGGTATTTTTAGTTATTATTTTATTTCAAGCCTTAATAAAATAATAACTAAAAATACCTGGGTTATTAACAAAATTTATATTTTTTTTCAAGCGGCTTGAACTAAAATAATAACTAAAAATACATGGGTTATTATACAAAATTGATAATTTTTTTTTCAAGCGGTTTAACTTTTTTTTTAATCGGCTTGAAATAAAATAATAAGTAAAAATACCTGGGTTATTATGCAAAATTCAATTTTTTTTTCAAATTGCTTGTAAAAAAAATATTAATTTTGTATAATAACCCAGGTATTTTTAGTTATTTAGTTATTATTTTATTGAGGCTTGAAATTAGGTGCTTGAAATAAAAGAATAACTAAAAATACATGGGTTATTATACAAAATTCAATTTTTTTTTTCAAACTGTTTGAAAAAATTGTATTTTTAATTTTAATTTGTATAATAATGTATTTTTAGTTATATTATTACAATTTATTTTCATGTGGCTTAAAATATTTTTTTTTATTATTTTTTTCAAAATATATTACGAATTTTGTATAATAACCTATGTGTTTTTAGTTTTATTTTATTTATAAATTTTATAAAATAATTAAGAATACATAATACAAAATTCATATTTTTTGTAAGTGGCTTGAATATTTTTTTTTTTTCAAAAAAAATTATGAATTTTGTATAATACCCATGTATTTTTAGTTATTTTATTTCAAGCCACTTCAAGAAAAAATATAAATTTTGTTAATAACCCAGGTATTTTTAGTTATTATTTTATTTCAAGCCTTAATAAAATAATAACTAAAAATACCTGGGTTATTAACAAAATTTATATTTTTTTTCAAGCGGCTTGAACTAAAATAATAACTAAAAATACATGGGTTATTATACAAAATTGATAATTTTTTTTTCAAGCGGTTTAACTTTTTTTTTAATCGGCTTGAAATAAAATAATAAGTAAAAATACCTGGGTTATTATGCAAAATTCAATTTTTTTTTCAAATTGCTTGTAAAAAAAATATTAATTTTGTATAATAACCCAGGTATTTTTAGTTATTTAGTTATTATTTTATTGAGGCTTGAAATAAAATAATAACTAAAAATACATGGCTTATTATACAAAATTGATATTTTTTTTTGAAGCTGATTGAATTTTTTTTCAAGCGGCTTCAAATAAAAGAATAACTAAAAATACATGGGTTATTATACAAAATTAATTTTTTTTTCAAACGTTTGAAAAAATTGTATTTTTAATTTTAATTTGTATAATAATGTATTTTTAGTATTTTTTGCAATTTATTTTCATATGGCTTGAAATATTTTTTGTAAATTTTTTTTTTCAAAATTATTACGATTTTTGTATAATAACCTATGTGTTTTTAGTTTTATTTTATTTATAAATTTTATAAAATAATAACTAAGAATACATAATACAAAATTCAAATTTTTTGTAAGTGGCTTGAATATTTTTTTTTTTTTTCAACAAAAATTATGAATTTTGTATAATACCCATGTATTTTTAGTTATTTTATTTCAAGCCACTTCAAGAAAAATTATGAATTTTGTATGATAACCCATGTATTTTTAGTTATTATTTTATTAAGGCTTGAAATAAAATAATAACTAAAAATACCTGGGTTTTTAAACAAAATTTATATTTTTTTTTCAAGCGGCTTGAACTAAAATAATAACTAAAAATACATGGGTTATTATACAAAATTGATACATTTTTTTTCAAGCGGTTTAACATTTTTTTTTAATCGGCTTGAAATAAAATAATAAGTAAAAATACCTGGGTTATTATGCAAAATTCAATTTTTTTTCAAATTGCTTGTAAAAAAAATATTAATTTTGTATAATAACCCAGGTATTTTTAGTTATTTAGTTATTATTTTATTGAGGCTTGAAATAAAATAGTAACTAAAAATACATGGCTTATTATACAAAATTGATATATTTTTTTGAAGCTGATTGAATTTTTTTTCAAGCGGCTTGAATTAAAAGAATAACTAAAAATACATGGGTTATTATACAAAATTCAATTATTTTTTTCAAACTGTTTGAAAAAATTGTATTTTTCATTTTAATTTGTATAATAATGTATTTTTAGTTATATTATAGCAATTTTGTTCATGTGGCTTTAAAAAAATTTTTGTATTATTTTTTTCAAAATTATTACGAATTTTGCATAATAACCTATGTGTTTTTAGTTTTATTTTATTTATAAATTTTATAAAATAATAACTAAGAATACATAATACAAAATTCATATTTTTTGTAAGTGGCTTGAATTATTTTTTTTTTTTTCAAAAAAAATTATGAATTTTGTATAATACCCATGTATTTTTAGTTATTTTATTTCAAGCCACTTCAAGAAAAATTATGAATTTTGTATGATAACCCATGTATTTGTAGTTATTATTTTATTGAGGCTTGAAATATAATAATAAGTAATAATACCTGGGTTATTAAACAAAATTTATATTTTTTTTTTCAAGCGGCTTGAACTAAAATAATAACTAAAAATACATGGGTTATTATACAAAATTGATAAAAAAATTTTCAAGCGGTTAAACTTTTTTTTTTAATCGGCATGAAATAAAATAATAACTAAAAATACCTGGGTTATTATACAAAATTCAATTTTTTTTTTCAAACTGCTTGAAAAAAAATATTAATTTTGTGTAATAACCCAGGTATTTTTAGTTATTATTTTATTTTTAATATAAATAGTATATTTAATTTTAATTTTGTTTATAAAATTTATAATTTTTTTTTAAATTATGAAATTGGTATAATAACCCATGCATTTTTAGTTATGTTATTGCAATTTTTTTCAAGTGGCTTGCAAAATTCTTTTTATAATTTTTTTCAAAATAAATTATGAATTTTGTATAATAACCTATGTATTTTAGTTATTATTTTATTTATAAAATTTATAAAATAATAACTAAGAATACGTTATACAAAATTCATTTTTTTTTCAAGTGGCTTGAATTATTATTATTATTTATTTTTTTCAAAAAAATTATAAATTATGAAAAACCTATTTTAGTTTTTATTTTATTTATAGAATTTAAATTTTTTTTTTTTTCAATAATATTATGAATTTCTTAATAATGACCCATCTATTTTTAGTTACTTTATTTATAAAATTTATAAAAAAATTATGAATTTTGTATAATAAACATGGGTTATTATACAAATTTCATAATTTTTTTTTGAAGAAAAAAAAAGTTATAAATTTTATAAATAAAATAACTAAAAATACATGGGTCATTATTAAGAAATTCATATTTTTGAAAAAAAAAAATTAAATTCTATAAATAAAATAAAAACTAAAATAGGTTTTTCTTAATTTATAATTTAGTTATTATTTTATTTAAAAAAATTATTTATATATTTTTTTAAAATTATGAATTTTGTATAATAAACCATGTATTTATAGTTATTATTGTATTTATAAAATTTATAATTTTTTGTTTTTCAGAAAAATTATGAATTTTGTATATAATAACTTTAGTTATATTATTTATAAAATTTAACTTAAAAAAAAAGAACTAAAAATACACGGGTTTATTATACAAAATTCATATTTTTTATTATTTTTTTAAAAGAAAGAAAAAATTATAAATAACATATATATGGGTTATTATAAAAAATACATAATTTTTTTTGAAAAAAAAAATTATAAATTTTATAAATACAGTAATGACTAATAAAAAAATTTCAATAAAATAATAACTAAAAATACATGGATTATACAAAATTCGCAATTCGGATATTTTTATTTAATTATATATTTTCACAAGTCACATATATGTTCTTATATGTGACTTGTGAAAATATGTAATTATAAAAATATCCGAATTACATTTTCGAAATTTTTGAATTTTTTGACAATGTAAACTATAATTATAAAAAAAATACGAGCCGCATTTGACTCACTCAGCTCTGAGAGACATATTTGGCCATCATTGGAATACATATATGTTTTGAACATTACAGATTGATGTTGGATATTGATGTCTACTGTAAAATATAATATGTTTGAATATTACAGCTTGATTGCCCTGCTGCACTAGAACGTATTAAAGAGGACCGACCTATTACTATCAAGGATGATAAAGGAAATACTAGTAAATGTATTGCTGATATTGTTTCGGTATGTAAAAAACTATATATAAAATATGAGCTGTGTGACGTTATTCTAAAAATGCATTATCCTACCAGTAGCAGGTTCTAATAGTGCACATTTTAATAAATGTATTTGGATATTTAGAGTGGGTAATCTTTCAAACGTTATTATTTATTTTATATATTATTATTTACCAGAACAAGGTGATAATACTGCATCTTTTCCTTGGTGCATTTGTATAAATGCTCCATTTTATACTCATCCTGTATTTAGAATGGGCAATCCTAATTTAACTAATCAATGAATGTATTTAATATTAACTTTTAGCTGTTTATAACGTTAATGGACAAATTACGGTTGGAAATTCGCGCTATGGATGATTTACATCCGGAATTGAGAGACCTCGTCGACACAATGAACCGATTGAGCATATTGCCGTCGGACTTTGAAGGTAAGCAAAAGGTAACCGAGTGGCTAGGCACACTAAACGCAATGCAGGCATCTGATGAACTTTCTGAAGCTCAAGTACGGCAATTGCTGTTCGACCTGGAAAGCTCTTACAGCGCTTTTAACAAAGTGTTACACAACTCTTCGTAAATATAAATTCTGTACATATATATCATGTTAGTTTATTTAATATTACTAATTGTATATTTTACGCACGTTTGATTGCTTCTATTTCTGTATTTAGATGAATATTTTTAATAAAATATATCCATTATTGAAAAATTATATCACAATAGTGACACCTTTTATTTATCCTGACTATCCTGAAATAAATCAGTGTAATATTAAATAAATAAATAATTTAAGAGGAGTTACTCCTGATACTGTCCTAGTGACACATTTTATTTATCCTGACTATCCTGAAATAAATTAGTGTAATATTAAATAAATAAATAATTTAAGAGAAGTTACTCCTGATACTGTCCTAGTGACACTTTTTATTTATCCTGACTATCCTGAAATAAATCAGTGTAATATTAAATAAATAAATATTTTAAGAGGAGTTACTCCTGATACTGTCCTATATCAATTTTAAGCTCTTCCTCCCAAAGGTCATTTTAGTCAAATACATTTCTTGAATCAAAAATAGTTCAAAAAATTAATTAATATATAGACTACCCGGGCCGGGATTTGCACTCTAGACGTTAAGCAGGAGTGATAAGTACTGCATTATATCTACGTATTCTAATAAAATTTTCTATATTTTTCACCAACAATTTCTTTTTTTTATATAATATTTTTTTCAAAATATTTATGTCGTCCTTTTATATGTTTTTACCTTACCTTTACTAGTTTTGAATACTATTCCTGGCATGCATAGCTTCCAATTTGGTATGTTTGAGAAACTAGTTGTAATCCAAAATATATATATTTTTTCAAAATAATAATGTCGTCCTTTTATATGTTTTTACATTTACTAGTTTTGAAAACTATTCCTGGCATGCATTGCTTCCAATTTGGTATGTTTGAGAAACTAGTTGTAATCCAAACTATATTTTTTTCTTACAGGAGCTATAGTATTATTATTAAACCTGTGGCTTCCAGGTAGAAGCATAGGGCATCTCTTTGGGATGATTCTGTAGCTGCTAATTGTAAACAAGATTGCTAGACTTGCCTGTTTTATTTTGCAGCATAGTTTTTTACAGTATTTGTCCACTCTTGTTTTTCATTTGTTTTTTGTCTTCATGTCCATCCAAGTATATATATATATATATATATATATATATATATATATATTTTTTGTCTTCCATATGTACCTGTTTCTTCCATGTTTTTACCAGTTGTCCTTTCTAACTTACCCCTCTAGTGTACTCAAATGATTGCTTTGGTATAGTAGATATAGAAATAATTCACTTTGAAATAGATTTATATTTATTTATTTCAGATATATTAACCTATTAATTACTGGTCACTACAAAAATAAATCAAATTACTGCTATTAAGCAATTAAGCATTACATCTATGTTACTAAAAACGAATTATATACATTTTAATGATATTTCGATTGAATCTCAACTTTGGTGATTCAATCAAAATCATTGTTTACATGCAGGAGAAGTAGATTATGGAAATAAATACATATAATTTTCAGCTTATAAAACTAATCCTCCATGTATGTAACTCTTGCCTATAAATATCAATCAGTGTGATATTGCAGAAACAATTTCATTGTAAACATATTTATGTAGGTTTAGAGCCCCACCCCAATATAGCCATAATTTTTTCATTGTTTAAGGAACACTAGACAAAAGTGTTTTCTCATGGAAAAAATGTATAATAGAGAAAGGCGGGCGGACGTTTGCTTGATAACAATCAAACTATGCCCATACGCTATTACAAACGAGTTGTATTCTATACTACATTATTTTTTTTGTAGTGTTTATGAATGAAGTCTAAATTAACCAATGAAATTAATTGAATACTAACTTGCATGACACTGCTTTCTGCAACTTTCAATAATTAAATCAATTTCATTGATTAATTCTGGCGTTTTTAAATTAATTTAGACAATTCGTAAAAAATACGGGAAATAATGCAGTAAATTTCAAGTCGTTTGAAATAGTGTAGATTTATAGAAACTTTTTATGATCCAATTAATTTAATTGGTTAATTAAAATAGACGTCAATTTATAACAAATTGAGGAAAATAATGTAGTATAGAGTTCAACTCGTTTAGTTGTGAATATTGTCCTGTAATTGGATTTCTGTTGGGCAATAAACTATATATTTATTTATTTATTTAGTAATAGTGTATGGGCATAGTTTGATAATTTGAAATAGTGGATATATATATATATATATATATATATATATATATATATATATATATAGCCCTATTACATCCAACCTTATAAATAAGACAAATGTCTGCTCATAACTTATTTCAGCAATATCACAAAGAGTTCCATTCATCATCATAAGGATCTAAATGAATTATTTGTTGAACAACATAATCCACTCACATCAGCTAACACTTAACTCAGATAAACTTCGATGATTAAATTGTGCGTTGATATAATTTTCATTTAAACAACTAATACATAAATAGCTACAGTAGAAATATTGTATATATCACTTGTTGATAATTTCTCCTACATAGAGATATGGAAGTACTATTGCTCGGAGCAATTCATTATTATTGTAATGGCAGAGTGTGTTCAGGGCACTCCGTTTGTACAATTTATTATTTTTGTTTTTTATTTATAAAAATAATTGTTAAATAAAGCACAATCAGTCTATGGAGATTGAAACTTGAAATTTCAGTTTATAGAGCCTTTGTGGTTCATGTAACCATCAAAATGACTGCTGGAAAGTACTTTGTCGATTGCGGCGCGTTTGAGTCGCGTGCATGTTGCGAGCAACGCGCCTCCTAGCAGACACATTGCACCTCCTCCTAGTGCTAGGAGGGCTGAGAACCAGCCGGTTTTCATGCAGACGCTGTTGGGGTCCTTGTTTAAAGCTGTAAAAATTAAATAACATTAAAATCATTCTTTTTAAATGACTATTGGTATTTTTCTTAAGCTCTTTAGAGACACTGTGTTGAACGTAAGCGAATGTAGGCGTATTTGTTGATTTACAACCGTATGTGTATAGTTGGATAGTTGACTGGATGGTACGGACACGTAGACCGCAAGGCCCACTTGAATTGTGAAACATCCCTTTAAAGCTATTCATTCATCACTTTTCCCAGAGAGGAGTTTTTCATATGATGAAAAAACGGGAATCTCTTCACACCCTCTCCATTTTTCATGTACTTCCCCCTCCATTTTCTATGTACATCCCCCCTCCATTTTCCATGTACTTCCCACTCCATTTTCCATTTACATCCTCCCTCCATTTTCCATGTACTCCCCCCAATCTTTCCCATATGTCTCATCATCAGCCTGTATGCGTCCACTCCTGAACGTAGGCCTCTTCCATTAATCTCCACTTGTGTCGGTTTTGGGCTCTCTGCCTCCAGTTTTCCCCCCTTTGGCGTTGGATATCGTCTCGCCATCTTGCTTTGGGTCGACTTACGCTCCGTTTAGATTGTAGGGGTCTTCATTACTTTTTTCCATTTTGTGTCATCTCTAGCAACATGACCCGCCCATCGCCATTTGTTTTTGGCAAATGTTTCACACTATGTCATTCGCCCTCCCAGCATTTTCGAGGCACTGCACATATCAAAGGAAATACGAATGTTCGCCTACGCATTCGTTTACATTCGCCATATCGTCTACTTCCCGGTTATTTGTTGTGAAAGAAAATAGTGAGCACAAGAAGATACAATAGTTTGGCAGAATGTGTGATTTTTCATGATTTTTATAGCATTTCTTCCAGCAACTTCAACACATTAACTTACCAGATTGCGTAGTGGTATTTCGGTCCTCCTCTGATTCACCCTCCTGTAAAACTCGTAGTGATTGGAAAAGATTGACATTCTCCGATAGAGATGGTGCTTGGGTAGTTGTAATCGCATCCACTTCACGACGTTTCCTTGCGTTTTTTATGTTTCTCCAATGGCAGGGTTGTGACTATAAAAATATATTAATTAATTAGATTATGTTACTATTGAACCAAATTCCATTTACAACTGAACTGATTTTTTGAGCAGAAACCAAAACCGGCTTTTATCTTAATTTTCGCTGAAAACGAAACTTTTTAAATCAATTTCCGATAGGTTTAATCAAGACATTCTGTAGGTTTCACTATAATCGTTGATTGTTATGTACTTCAACGCTATAATATAGAACAGTGTCTTCCAAATATTTCCGAGGCCCCCTTTGTACTTAAAAATTTCAAAAGCCCCCCCGAAGTATAGCTATGTGTAGAAAAACATCCCGAATGAGCTGTAATAATTTTTTCTGCAAATTTTCTACAATTGTTTACATATGTCTTGGTAATCATAAAATAACAAAAAAATAAAGTTAATTTTGTTAACTGTTATTGAATAATATTTGCAATAAAACAAAATTCAATTTAAAAAAAAATTCGGCCACGATTTTATTTTGAAACTTTCATATTCTGTTTAACAATTATCAGACATTTCTTTATTTTTACGGGCCTTACTTTTCCGATATATCGGGCCGCCGCGTGAGTCCTCGCGGCAGGATCTTTTTTCTCGGTGCATTGTGGCTAAACGGAATGTGGAAATAAATTGATTTTTTCTACAATTGTGTACACATGTCTTGGTAACCATAAAATAATAAAAAAACAAATTTAAGTTAATTTTGATAGTTATTGAATAATATTTGCAATAAAATATATTGCAATTTTTAATAAAGTTCCGCCCACGTTATTTTTAGAAACTTTCATATTTTAGATTATGTTCTATTCATTGAGACGGACAATTTTGAGAGACAATTAGTGTTTTACACCGAACTACTAACCTATCCAATGTAATATGCGCATTATGTCAAAACACTATTTTGAATTTTCAATGAAAATTTATCAATTCAAACATATTAGAAGGTGCCTAGTTCCTTTTCTTGCATATTTTACATAATATTGCAATCAATTTCATATGAATCTAAAGAGAGAATTATTTTGTCCTCAAATATATGTAGGCTTGAATTACTTTGTAGATTTGTCAAGAAACTTGAACAAGTTTCTAGTTTTAATTATCAATGTTCTATATTCCAACTCGTACTATATACTATTA
Source organism: Lordithon lunulatus (assembly GCA_963942505.1). NCBI lineage: Eukaryota > Metazoa > Arthropoda > Insecta > Coleoptera > Staphylinidae > Lordithon > Lordithon lunulatus. The sequence continues at coordinate 12,276,075 of OZ012668.1, read as the reverse complement.
GATTGTATGTGAAAGATTGAATGCACTAACTACTCTTCTATACAAGCCGGGATTGGTCATAGAACGGGCTGAATATAGCACTTGAATAATTGATACTAGAAACTTGTTCAAGTTTCTTGATAAATCTAGTGCAATGTAATTCAAGTTTAAAACTAAATAAGAAGCCTACATGTATTTGATGTAATAACGGGCATTATTTAATTAAAATAAGCTAGTACACACTATCGAAAGAAGTTTTCGAGACTGGTTGGTTTGTGAAACAGAGAAAATATAATCCTGAAGCGGGTGAAATCAACACATCTATATATGTAGTATCGGTGGTATTGGTGAAATCAGTTTATAACTATGTAATTTCTGGTAGCGTTTAAAAGTCGGCAATAAAAGTCAGAGGAATATGATTTTTTTTATAATACTTACTGGACATCTTCCGTGGCACATTCGCACGTCGCATTCAATATAAAGCGCAGGCGAACCGGTGAATCTGAAAGTTTTCATATAGGCGAACACTTGCGTTTCGTAAACGCCGCTTTCAGACCACGACCCTCTAAATCTTGAGATTAGTTTGTCATCCACAGGGCATCTGCCAATATAATTTACGATTAATAATAATGTTTATTTTAAATTTGTTTGTATGGAAACTTACCCATATTCATCAATTAATTGAATCTTCTTTGTAGCTCCATTATGCGCGAAGCAATCGTTTACAACTATATCAAATCCATCTAAAATAAAAATATATAATGATAATGATATATTATCTATTTGCCTTTACCTTTCGGTGTAGGCTATTGCATTTACATTACTTAACATTATACTTTACTAAATATTACTTTAATAATAATACATGTATTTTACAAAATAAAAATACATACACACACACACACACACACATATATATATATATATATATATATATATATATATATAACAATAATAAAATATCAATATATAATTTCCTATTTGTGCAAAGAATTGATTGCACAATATGGTTGAAATCAATAGCGTATGTAAAAGTTTATAGTAACATATTTCCTGTTTTTATAAATCGTTAGACTAAAGGAGTTCGAATCAATATTGCAGTCGATATTTATCATATTAAACCGGTGTAGAAAACTAATAAATACTAAAAATAAATAAATATTATATACTACTAATTACTAAAAAGTAATTTATGTGAAATGGACTGATGTGCCAAAGGTTTGACTTGGCACATGCCAAAACAAATTTTACCCGAGCCACATGTTGACGGTTATTACCATATGAGTGTGCATTGCTAATTGATGTGGTGCCGCCAGATAGCGTTTAACTTTACTCCTAGGGGGTTAGTTGTATCATTTTTGTTTATAACCACTCGGGATATTGTGTGAATTCATCCTCACTAGCCGAGCTACACTGATGAGATCTAATAAGATCGAAATCTAGATATGTAGATTCCTAAGACGTGGATTCACACTTGTATACGACTTAGAGCTGTGTTTATTTCACACATGGAATTAAATCATCAATTTATGTTTGTTTATTAGTAGTATTTACTGTATTTGTTACAATTCGAGCAATATAAATTCGGGTTCTTCTGCTATCTGTTGTGAGTGTGAGTGATAGGACTTGCTAAAATCGTCCCCGAATACAAATTGTCGTTAATTGCATCCCAACGAGAAAAGGTACCGACCATAGTGTAATATATTACACTATGTTACCGACTAACTGGGCCGGGATTCAAACTCAAAATTTTGTTACGGTTATACATTAATAAGAATTAGTAATAAATTTGATTCAAATATTTTTGTATGAAAATTGTATATAGTGCTTACCATACTTGCTCCTCATGTAAATAATCAAAGTAAGAGGGTCGCCTACTCTCACAGGTCCAGTAACTCTATTTCCGGAGGTTCCATAGCCATATCTTATTTCCATGTAGCATTCAGGTGGCGTTAAAGTAAATACTACGGGGTTTCCAGTTGCAACTCTAGAAAAGTCGAAGAGGCATTTTAAACACGGCATTGATAATGATGATGGGATCATATAAATTATGGCGTGATTTACGATATTGTATTGAGGTTTTAACAACAATTATGCCACGGATTGTGATACAATTTGTTCAAGTTTTAATCAACTAGTAAAAATTGTATGACAATCTTCAGCATAGTTTTTGCTAAAACCTCAATACAATATCGTAATTCACGCCGTAAGAAGAGTTGGGAATGCAATTTCACAATTTGCACCATAAGAAAACTATAAACGTAATCCCATCTTTAAGGCGAAAGCTTAAACCGACAATTCCGGACGATTCCTCGGTATAGAATAATAGTACCTGTGTGACGTCTACACAGCAAATTATGTGTGGGCAAATTCATACAAACTGGGGTGTATGATAATTGGTTCACATTCGTGATATTAAAAACGTCGAATTCCAATATTTTAATGGACTTAAGTAATTAGTAAGTAAAGTAGAAGTCTGATGACGTATAAATAATAATGTATGACTGATGTAACTAAAAAAAATATTCCTTACTCAACATCAAGGAATGGGAACAACGTAACCGTTTTCCAGATATCATATTCGTTTTCACAAGTTAACGAATTCCAAATATGACTGATGTATCTAAATAATATATTCCTTACTATACATCACGGAATGGGAACGTATCCATTTTCCAGAAATCATATCCGTATTCACAAGTTGACGAATGCCAATATTTTAATGAACTTAAGAAGAAGTCTGATGTCATATAAATAATAAAGTATGACTGATGTATCTAAATAAAATATTCCTTACTCTACATCCCGGAATGGGAACGTATCCATTTTCCAGAAATCATATCCGTATTCAGAAGTTAACGAATTCCAATATTTTAATGAACTTAAGAAGAAGTCTGATGATGTATAAATAATAAAGTATGACTGATGTATCTAAATAATATATTCCTTACTCTACATCACGGAATGGGAACGTATCCATTTTCCAGAAATCATATCCGTATTCACAAGTTGACGAATGCCAATATTTTAATGAACTTAAGAAGAAGTCTGATGATGTATAAATAATAAAATATGACTGATGTATCTAAATAAAATATTCCTTACTCTATCTACATCACGGAATGGGAACGTATCATATTTACAGAAATCATGTCCGCATTCACAAGTTGACGAATGCCAATATTTTAATGAACTTAAGAAGAAGTCCGATGATGTATAAATAATAAAGTATGACTGATGTATCTAAATAAAATATTCCTTACTCAACATCAAGGAATGGGAACGTAACCGTTTTCCAGAAATCATGTCCGTATTAACAAGCGAACGAATTCCAATATTTTAATGATGTTAAGAAGAAGTCTGATGTCATATAAATAATAAAGTATGACTGATGTTACTAAATAAAATATTCCTTACTCAACATCAAGGAATGGGAATGTAACTGTTTTCCAGAAATCATATCCGTATTCACAAGTAACTTTGAAGTGCTCATCATACTCCTCCTCGATTAGTGGGTTGTATTGTACTGTTACAGTGTTCCACATGAAGTTTTTCTGTAATGAGAAATCAATCGAACCATTAGTAATAGTCATAATTAGAATGTTTTGACATTAACATATTATCAATTATAAATTTAAATAATAATAATAAAATAAATTTTATAACTTTAACAAACACACTCACGCGTGTTGTTTGTCGTTCAGGTTGGGGCAGATAGCACTGTTTGTTAGCTCTGAAACTTTTGTTGTAATAATTGGTGACCATCTTTACCATTTACAAAAAAAAACTTCTATCTTTATAGAGGCTTTTCTGCCGAACCATTTACATTTGTATATAACTACTGTTATACAATGTTAGTCATCAAATCTTGCAAAATAAGTTTCATAGCAAATAACAATATGATTTTATTAACTTTAGCAATTTTGCAATTCGCGCTATAAGAAAGTATATTATAAACATAAGCCCCGTCCTAAAATAAATACTAGCACTTAGCACACTAGTGGGAGTATATATTTGTTCGCTTAGGCGTTCTATCACATTCGCCACATCGCTTGTAGGGATCTGATTATAATTTTAATCATTTAAAAATTACAAATTATAAATTCATACTTATATTTTATTTTTTAATGTCGAAACCTTAAAAAATACAAAATAAACTCAAAAAGCAGTACAAGCAGGGCCTTTATTATATATTATTTCCAGTTTTCTAGAAATAATATATAATAAAGGACCTGCTTGTACTGCTTTTTGAGTTTATTTTGTATTTTTTAAGGTTTCGACATTAAAAAATAAAATATAAGTATGAATTTATAATTTGTAATTTTTAAATGATTCAAATTAAAATAACACTAATTATAATAATTAGTGTTATTTTGATGTAAAAACAAACCATATATAATTATACAAAAAGAATCGCCCGAGCAGGGACTTGAACCCTGGACCCTTGGATTAAAAGTCCAATGCTCTACCGACTGAGCTACCCGGGCAGTGATGAATACCTACATAAGACTATATAAATACTTACAGTTGGATTTTTCCTATTGTCCTCATGATGAGTGTTCTTTCCTAATGTTCCACAGCGGTTTAATTGGATGTAAAATTCATAATAATCTCTGCCCGTGCCATTGATATACATACAATCAGGATCGTATGCGTAACCTATATAAGAACATATGTGTAAATGAATTTGCATATCAGGTAATATTTCAATTTAAAAATGTATGAATAGGAACTAATTATAGTTAAAAATATTTTTTATAAATAATTTTCTGAGATAACAAGTTCTGACATACTATAATAATACATGGGAAAGGGACTAGCCAAATTGAAAAACAATAATACTTCTATTAATTATAATTATCTTGATTATAATTTATGTAAATTAATTCTAGTTTTCGTTAGATGTGACAAAATTTGTATAAATTTCTTGTTTAAAATTAGTTCGTATCTTAACTGTGTTTAATCTCCAAATATGTGTCTTGCCAAAGGGCGGAAGTTAACGGCCTATTAAGATTCAGATTTTTGTTGTTGCAAATAGTTGAGAAATGTATGTGAGTTGGGTTAATCTTAATAAATAATTATCGTAAAACAAATCGTAATTATAATTATCTAGTGGTAGTATTTGGTAGTCAAAAGTTTTCTATACATAGATTATAATTTCATAATGATAATTAAAAAAATGAGCGAGTGAAGGAACAGGACAGGAACTGGAGCTGACTACAATTGGTAGAGACATTGCTCTGAGATGCATAGTAGGTAGGGGGTGGGAGTGTTAATGAATATTAAAAATAAAAGTGTAGTAGTTTATTATGTTAATAAGTTAATAAGATATTTTATAACTATAAGTAATAGTGAGAGTTAAGAGAATTAAAAGGGAATAACGTTTAATTTAATTTTCATTGGCTCTGAGGTCCATTGTAGGTAGGGGATGGGAGTGTTAATGAATAATAAAAGTGGAGTAGTTTATTATGTTAGTATGTTAATAAGAATATATATATATATATATATATATATATATATATATATATATATATTACTGTAAGTAAAAGTTAAGAAGATTAAAAGGGACAGAAAACATAAATGACATGCCGGTCGGCTTCAAATCATTGACTTGGTTTTTATATATAATACTATTATGCAATTATCTCATAACTATTTGTATGCTGTTCTTCTCAAAACATTATCAAATGTAATATAGTGCGTCCGTCCTGTTCTTCTTCTTCGTCTAACTATCCAGATGCAACTTTTAAGATAACAATAGATGCACCTATCCTACTCTTGAGTTGTTTTTATCCCCATTTGATGAACACAACTGTCAGTATACAAATTGTTTTCAGCGCAAACGTGATAAATGACAGATTGGTCGGCTTCAAAACAATGTCATCGTTTTCATATTATAGGGTTGAATTAATGCCCGTCGACTTTCGGGAGAATATTTTTAATTTCAAAAGTCCTTAGTTTATGATTACTAATACATCAAAATACAAGAATTAAATTTGTTCTTTGAGGGTGGGATCACATCTATAATATCTTTATTAGACGAATTATGTAAATTTATAAAAAAAACTACGTTTAATGTGTATTATGTCTACTTTTATCTATCTAAATTGTGAGTTAAAAGTTAAAAATGGGATATATATATATATATATATATATATATATATATATATATATCCCTTTTTTCATCGTACATTCTAATATTGTGTTGAGCTTTTAGAAAAATCTAGCCAATAAAATATCTAATTCATAGATTAAACGTAGAAGATAGCTGACACGGTATATTTTTTGACTGTAATGTAAATTGATTCAGGTATATTTTCATGTAATTTTCATGTATATTTTCATATATATTTATAATCTTCTTATACATTAAATGTAATAATGTTGAATGCCTAGCCAGCCTAGCCCTACATAATTATAAGTTGGCTGTACGTATCACCTTAAAAATAATAACGGAATTGATCATTTTAAATTGTATATATTTGCAAAGAAAACTCTTTCATTTGCTAAATTAAATTTCCACCCAATCTGGCGCCGCAACTGTGCTCAGTAATTACTAATCCCGCATACCGGCATCGCATCAAATGCCGCCTCCAACGGCATCGCAGACACCGCACATTCCATATCACCGACCGTATAATGAATATTATTGTTATCATTATGCGAGAAACGTTTTTGCCGTCCGCGAATTTCCACGCGCGCCACCGCGCCGTAACGCTCGGATAAATGCGCTAGCCGCGCACGGTACAGTTCTTTTCTTGTGCTTAATGAAATTATTAAAAGTGCATTTTCACACTATTATGTTTTCCTCTCGTCCTCACAAATACGTTTTTAATATCGTCCGCTGGTACACACAACAGTGGTAACGGGGTTTTTTTTGATGTAATTTATTTACCATTTTTCAAGACGTCTTCAGTTATAATGCGTACACGGTGGGCTTTTTTTTGTAATTGAATAACAATAAAGGTCTGTTCCCATCACGTGTATTATATAAGCGCGTTTGTAAAGGAGCCGATTTGGATCTAACATACTTCTTTGCTTGAAATGTTTAGCTTTTTTTTACTGTGTTAAGCGGAGAGGATTCACAGTGCGGGTTTGTAATTATGTTCTCTCCCGGACCGTAGATAAAGCGATTAAGTAGCGGTCATAAACTGTCAGTGATGTCTTTAGATTACTTCAGAAATGCTTTCATTCAGTCTTTGAATGAAACATAATCAAAATGATTTATTGTTTACTCTATTTGTGTAATACCTACATACTTATATAATATTTTTATAATTATTTAGTGTGTAGAAAACAAGGGGGCGATTTTTTTAACTAGCAAACCCTAATGAGTTATTCACAATAAGCGCGGTAGTGGTAAGGTATCGGTAAGCAATATTTTGCATGGCTATAACAATTCAGACGTTCAGAATTGAGAAGTAATGCTATGCGATAATTATGGTAGAGATAATTACCTATGTTTTGTCATAGTTTTTACTGCGCTGCTGTAAACGTCCGCATTTTTATATGTGTGTGCAATTTCGCTTACCTCGGTATTTGTGAATGGCCCATTACATTGGCACATACATACAATATCTCACATCAATAGGACTCGAAGGACGTTTGATAGTTACTAATGTATCAAATATAATACTGGCATGTTTTTAAATCATAGGCTATGGCAAGAATGGGTGGACCGATTTGTTTGAAATTTCGACAGCTCGTCATTCTGATATTTCGCGGCGCGAAACAACCATGTTTTTGCGTAGAGCCAGTGTTGTGTGAATTTTGAAAAGAAATATGGGTCGTAAAAAAGCGCCAAGCGGAACTGCTGTAGTAAAATTGGTGAAAGAAAGAAAGTTCGTAAAATAGGTTTGCTATTGGATAACTAAAGTTGTTCCCGGGCTCGAATAGTGCGCGTTAGAATATTGAAGCTGTGGCCCATAGTGTGGGACAGGTTCCATCGATCTCAATTCAACTCGGATGCAGAAACTGGCCAATAGTCGCACCAGCCTGAGGAAAATACTGCACAAAGTCCTCGGATTATTTGCAAACAAGGTCTAGATGTCTCCGGAGTTGAAAGAGAATAACTATCCGCTTCGATATCTTTTCGCCAGCTCAATAATGACATCGATTTTGGTCGAATCATCTTTTCAGACGAAGTGTATTTTCATCTCGGGGGCTATGCAAACAAGCAAAACTACCGAATTTGGGGTTCAGAACAGCCACACGTAACTGTAGAGGGCGATGCATCCACCAAGAGTAACAGCTTGTTGTGGATATTGGCGTGGTGGCATATGTTAACTAGTTTTTATCCGATTATGTATATCGGGGGCTATGCAAACAAGTAGAACTACCAAATTTGGGGTTCAGAACAGCCACACGTAACTGTAGAGGGCGATGCATCCACCAAGAGTAACAGCTTGGTGTGGACATTGGCGTGGTGGCATATGTTAACTAGTTTTTATCCGATTATGTATATTAACATGAATCAATACTATTATTAAGACTGGGTGACCTACAAAAGCAAGCGGACGGAAACGGATTTATACAAAGAAATTCGCTAAGCCAAAAGGGACAGCTGGAGGAATTTCTGCGAGGAGGTAAACGAAGCCCCCGCATGTGCTACAATCCAGAAAGTAGTAGCGAAAGAAGGCAATAAATACACTCAAGTGAACTTCCTTAAAAAAGTAGAGGAATCCTGCAAATACTCACGAAGGCAAGTTCTCTGGCCGCAATAATTATCCCATGTAACCAAACCCCCAAAGGAAGCATGTGACCCATAAGACCCAATGCAGGCGATTGGAAACTCGCAACAGAAATAAACAATCCCACACAAAGTAAGACGGGCTATAAACTAATTCCGTCTGTTTAAATTGCCGGGATTGGGATCAGATATACTCTATCCTACTACAGAAAGGACAAGGCATTTTCGTCACATTGTGCAAAAGATTCATACATAATCGGAATTAACTGGAAGTATATATCGCAGAGGTGGCAGAAGGCCAAAGTCATATTCCTACTAAAAGGTTGGAAGGACGAATCATCACACAGACAAGTCATATAGAACCATTAGCCTTATGCGTCCTCAAGAGGCTAGAAAGGCTAATAGACAGATACATTAGGGATGGTATACTGAGAACTAATCCCCTAAGCAATCGACAATACGCTATCAGCCGGGAAAGTCAACTGACTTGATCCTGGCTGACCTAAACAGGCTACTGACAAAGACATTGTATGATGGAGAGATAGCTACGGCCATGTAACTTGACATTCAAGGGGCATTCAACACACTCAATGGTCAAGGCAGTACAGGAGAAAGGCATACCACTATGCCAGTCTAGTGAACAGGATCATCATATCTACACTCGGCGAGGCCACCACAAAGCAGTGTGGAGTCCTATCACCGATAAGTTGGGCAGCCCTAGTAGCCTTAGAAGACATCCAATCTCTAGCATACGCGGACGATATCGTCGTGAAAGGACAATTCGCGGGAATAACCTCAGAGCGTACGCAAAGAGCCTTGAACATAGAGGACAAATGGTTTGAGGACGAAGGCTTGTCCATAAACTCTCTGAATACCACAATAGACAACTATACAAGAAGAAGAGTACTAATAGGTCTAAAAGGCCCGATACTTAAAGGTGTAGATATTCAATTTGCATCAGATGCCTAGGAGTTAACTTTAAGCTAGCGTCGGTGCTAGGGCATAGTAAGGCAATAACAGGGCAGATGAACTCGCCCGAGAAAGCGCATCAAAAGCCTTAATCGGCCCGGAACCCAAATGTAGTTTTTCAAAAACAATCACAAAGACATTCATGGAAAATGGATGGTAATAAAGTCTCGGGACTGGTGTTAAACCAGCCAGGGCAGAGACATACAAAATAAACGAATTCGGGAATAGCAAACGAACAAATCTATATATGAAGGACATCCAGGCTTTGCAGTCTGATAGACTATTCATAGTCCTTTAAGATACCTCGGGGACCACTAAAGTTCTATAGAGGGCGCAGTGGTCTAGGTCCTGAAAGGCCACCCCTTCCACAATCTATTCCAATCTGGAACTTCCTATTTTAATGTGATATTTGATGGTAACCATCACTAATATTAACAGCTCGGTAATCGACTAACTTGGTATGATAATATTTTAATAAATAGTGTATGAAATAGAGATGTAATGAATGACTACGTTATGCACATGTAATAACGACCAACTCTACATATGAAGGACATCGAGGTTTTGCAGTCTGATAGCCAGGATAGAGCTCATAGTCTTTTAAGATACGCCGGGGACCACTAAAGCTCTACAGAGGGCGCAGTGGTGCAGGTCCTGGAAGGCCACCCCTTCTTAATTTATTCCAATCTGGTACTTCCTATTTTAATGTAATATTTCATGGTACCCATCACTAATTTTAACAGCTCGGTAATGGACTAACTTGGTATAATAATATTTTAATATAATGAAATAGAGATATAACGAATAACCATGTTATGCACATGTATAACTATAATAATGAGTATTTACCTGCTGAGTAAACGAGACCCGTAAATGTTCCATTAAATCCTACTCTGATTTTCATATAGTCGTCTTGGCACTCAGCTTCTATATCTGTAATAAAAAAGATCTATAGTATAATATTGTATTATTCATAAACTAATATTCGGTATTATCCAAACATTAATATATAGATCTTGAAGGAAATTATTAGTAACACAAATTTTTAACATATAATACTCTCAAACACGAACAACCGAAACTATAAAACAATACTATGGACTATAAGAGTATATATAAAACCCAAAATTACCCCACTTTAGAAACTGGTTGCCCTTTATTTCAGGCCGATCATTAATTGAGGTGTGAGAATGAAAGTGGCGTAAGTTTTAACTATATCAACAAATTCTATAATATATTGTATATTTTTCGTTTTTTTTTAGTTTGAATTGAAAATTAAGATATCTAGGCAGTTCTAGCCAAGATATTATTAAAACATCTTTTATAAGGAATTCTTGATTCATTAAGAAAGGAAAGACAGTTAAGCAAGCAAGAGAACTGGCGAAGAACGGAAAAGAGTGGAAAGAATTCACAAATGTATATATAAACAGCAACTATAATTGTAAAGTATAATGTTAAGTAATGTAAATGTAATAGCGAAAGGTAAATATATATATATATATATATATATATATATATATATATATATATATATATATATATATATATATATATATATATATATAAGGAATTCAAAAAAGCAACTAGCAGTGGTATCTCCAGCAGATATGGATTCCTCATAAAAATGGTTATTGGAATCATCTGCATATAACACAGTGCTATTTCGTCCTCTGATGCTGCAGATCATTGATAAATACCAAGAAAAGAAATGGCCCAAGAATAGATCCTTGTGGAACTACAATGCCGTTGAGATCTGATATTTTACCACACCAATTTCCACATACTGGCTTGTCTATGTTAGGTAATCTATCCACCTCAAACCTCTACCATCTACTCCTATCCAATCTAGTTTTTCTAAAAGCAGTCAATGGTATCAAAAGCATTTGAAAAATCAAAGAACAATCCCAGCACTGGTTGTTTATTATATAGTGTCTCCTATATAGTTTCAAGCATGGAAGTTATTGCTAATTCTATGTAGCGTTTTTTATTCTGAAGCCGTGTTAATTATTAGATAGACATTATTTGTCTGCTATATATTTGTAGGCTCGATTATAGAATCCAGTCTCTATAACCTTGGAGAATAGATTTTGAATAGCATCATTCAATGTATGAGGTCTTGCTCATATATTGACACTATTTTAGAAAGCTTGAAGCTTTTTGGAAAAATGCCATAAACAAATGACTGATTGACCAATTAAGACAATGCTATTTCGTTGGCACACTGTTTTATTATTGTGGCTGGAACCTCGTCGCAGCCTGATGGCGTTTTTGTGCAACGGTTTTCTATAATTGCCTTTATTTCACGTTCTGCTGTATGTGATAGAATTTCTAATGGTTGGTAATTATTATAACACTCATATGAAAGGTTTTGGTTAATTTGTTCATTTGCAGTTATATCTTAAGCCCGTATGACATTATCTAGTTTCTTATATCGTTTTCGATGTAGACACAAACTACATAGTGTCATACATACATGTAGAAAATGATATAGCGGCGGAATAATAATAAATTCACTTAACAATAACAACACCGTAATACACAATGTTAATTTTCCATTTAGAAATAATTATACAGTTTAATATATCAATTCTTATATATAAAACGATATAGGAAACTAGATAATGTCACACGGGCTGTGATTTATAAAATTTGTGTTAAATAAATCCCCTATTTTCTTGTTCGTTATTTCGTTTCCTTTGTTATTATGAATCGTGATTGAGTTTATTGGATTTTGCATTGGTTTAATAATATTCCATGAGTGTTTCAAGATATTGCTTTATCTGACTTAATTTGGGTTCGTTTTTTTGTGTGATATCTGTCGGGAAAACTCCGATTCATACAGTTTTCTTATAATTTTGTACAAAATTCTAACTCTGGATTTTTTTGTTATAATGTATACAAATTTAATCTTCGAAGCTTATTTGTAAATATTTACGTTATCTATGGCACCGGTCGAAAATTTGCACGTACAAACGTTTATAATGGAAACAAGCACTACATCGTGCGCAAAATCACCGTGTTATGGCTCTACCTGTAGATTGTCTGACAAATAACCTGAACAGAATTTTTTGAGTGACATTACATGCGTTATTAACATAAAAAGGTAAACATTAAGCTGTATCCTTCGGTCCATTTCCCAAAGCGTTGCAGCGATTGCAAACTCCCGCGGGTTCCGGTAGCTTAAACAAAGTGTGTGGGTGCGTGTAGCGGAAAAGTAAGTGACATAACTCGATAATATCCGATGACGAGATGCACGTGTGCGTATACACCCCGCGCCGTATCGACGCGCTGAAAGTATTTCCGTTGATGCAAGCCTGTTCCGGTCAGGCGAGGTGGAAAGTGACCGGCCGCGCGATCGCGCTGGACGATAACGCGTGACCCACTTGGTGTGCCGTTTGTTCGGCATCTTCGGCGGCGCGAAGGCTGCCGTTTCGACACTTATTTAATGGGAAAAAACATGCATTATTCAAACCGGCGCATTTCGGCACGCCGTCCCGCCCTGTGTGAAGCAACCGGCCGGCTGACCGACCGACCGACCGGCAGCGATCAATTCAGGAGCTGTCAAACGGGAACAATGCGAGACCTTGCATTTGAAACTGCAAGTTGTCGTTAGCCGGGGATGCGTTGAGACATTTACATTGATGATTTCGTTAATTACACTCGTGCGTTCGTAATGCGCAACTGTACGACGTCGTTACGCTAATTACGGGTTAGGAAACGGTTTTAAACGGGCGGATGACCTTTAAATCTTTTGGTGTAATGTGTGCCGTAGGATTACAATCATTAAAACATATTTATTGAATAAACCTCAGTTTACTAAATAATTATAATAATATTTATTTATAGTCTAATAAATTACCCATCAAATAAAAGTGGAAAAAATTAAGAATATATAATCACATCATTTGGGGAGTTAAGGTCAAACCCCTGCATTTACTTTAAGTCACCAATGAAGTGATCATTGGGGAGTTAAGGTAAATGCAGGGGTTTACCTTAACTCCCCAATGAAGTGATTATATTTTCTTAATTTTTTCTATACATACATTCTTATTATTATAATTATTTAGTAAACTGAGGTTTATTCAATAAATGACTCAAACAAATGACAACATCTTCTGTATCACTTGGTGTCCCATAGGACCTCCTATTATTTATAATTTATATTAATGATTGCCTGAATTGCCGAATGAGTCATGTCATGGTGCTGATGAGTCTACAGTATTGTTTAGAGTCAACTCCTATATTGCACTTTAGAAGGATTTGACATCCATTTCGGGAATATTGAGAGTTGACTTATGAAAAATCGTTTAATATTGAATAATCATAAAACTAATGTTTCAAAAAATAGGTCTGCTCTGAGCATTCTCAATGATATTATTCTTAACAGCATAGATCTTAAAACTGTTTCAAGTACCAAATGTCTTGGATTGAACGTCGACCACAAATTAAATTGGGATTTCCAGGTAGAACCGCTTATTAAAAACTTAAATTCACTAAGTTATCCTTTTGGGCTAATAACTCTTGTTTCAATATGTCACGAGTTGTTCAAAATAGCAGGTTATGCTAAAGCGTGATTAACATTACATACTAGATTCGTCAAGAAACTTGATTAAGTTTCTAGTTTCAATTATTCACATGAATAATTAAAACTAAATACTTGTTCATGTTTCTAGAATTAAATTTAGAAGTACAACTGAACACGGACAAAATGTCAGAATTTTTCAGGGATAAAAATTTCGTAAAATAATATGATAACATGAGAACAAGATTCTCTCAGCGGTTTTTAAAGGTCGTTTTAGACAGGAAATATTTTTAGCTCAAAAGTTGTTCAAGAAATGAATTCATATATCCTCCTCCTATACAATTTGTCCTTGACGCGTTATATTTTCCATTCGACCTACCATCCAATTCGATATTTCAAATAATTTGCTGTACGATACGGAGACAATTTAGATTGTCTCGCATCTTGACTAACTTTTGAGTCAAGAAATTGTCTTGTCTAAAACGAGCTTAAATGTTTCCGCTATGACTGGAATTTTTCCCGTCCATAACTTTTAAAATCAATTATTATTATTATTATTACATTTTCCTCTATACTAAAAAATGTCTATCTTTATAGCTATCAGCCCGAGCGTTTTTCCGCTGGTAAACGGAGAAGAATGTAATCACCCGATATTCACCTCACTTACATAACTTCACACTAAACCTATAAAAAACTGTGAAGAGTGATTGGCGAAATTTTGCCCATAACTGGGTTTGCACTCTGATCCCTCTAACCACTAGCCTACTGAGTTGGGTCTCTATAATTATTTCTGCACCTTTGCAATCAAACCAAAATTTTAATCTTTATTTAGATTTACGTATTTTTATTTTTTAAATATTATGATGTATTTGTGGGTCAGTGGTGACTTGCGGGTCATAGTTTTCGCTTGTCCTAGATGTTTTGGGCAATAGCGACAGCGAGAAAAGTTTGATCTACAAATTACTCTGTTAAATAGTTGTTTTTAGTTTTCTTATTGATTGATTTTAAAACTCGATGCAATTGTTACGTAATCTACATTAATTTATATACACAAATAGATAGAAGACGGAAGGATCTGAAGATTGATACCCAGTATACAAATTATAATAAATAAAGTACTATTACTAATGCAACTTTAATTTGTGTAATGAGAGGTTTTTTTCTTAATATATTAACGCAAAAGCAAGATTTCTACTTACGTTGCACTCTAGTGGTATTAAACCTAAACCGCCGATATTCTCTATCCCACGAATCCACAGCAGTCGTTGGTGATCGCCAATCTAAATCTTCCTCAGTGGGAGGTACTCTTGCCCTTAATGACGGCACCGGCACATACCCATTGTTTTCGCCAATGAATACCACCTGTGATTAAGAGAAAACAATTATAATTTTATATACATTCACACATTTCATATGCAGCAGCAGTTATAAAAAATAAACCAGATGTAATGTTTTTTGTTATTCACTCCAGCCGCTATACAGTTACAGCAAATTTCAATACAAATACTTGAGTAAAAAAGAGCTAGTGACACCAATATAAGTACTCTGACTGAAATTATTATGATCTGGGGTGAGATTCGTCACTTCATTTAAATTTCATTTCTTTTGTTTCTGTTAAATTAATTAATATATACCGGGTGATTAAGCTTCTCCCTTGACTGGCGGAAAAGCCTCACCGCTGATAGCCCTATAAGGATAGTTTATTTTTGATTTATTAACCTTTTTTTTTTCGAGACTTCCCAAAACAAGGCCAATGCCCGCTCCAGAGCTACCACAATAAAAATTATTATTTCCAGTTTATTTTTTTGCTGAATAGTGAAGATTAATCAAAAATCAAATAAAAAATAAATAAATTAACAATAAAAAATGATACAACTAACCCCCTAGGACGAAACTTAAACGCCATCTGGCGACAACACATCAATTAGCAATGCACACCCACATGGTAATAACCGTCAACATGCTCATGCTATCACGATCACCGGGTAATGCCTTATGGAATAATATTCCAACAGAGTGCTTGAGAGATCAGCACAAGGATATTGTGTGAATTCATCCTCACTAGCTGAGCTACACTGATGAGATCTAGTAAGATCGTAATCTAGATATGTAGATTGCTAAGAGGTAGATTCACACTTATATATGTTTAACAATAAAACATATATAGAACGGCAAAACCCAATGCAATGCGAACATGGTTACCATATTCTGAACGTATTATATGACATGTTATGTAGAGTTAGTGCAATATATTTAAAAAAGCAATACAAAATTATATACACACAGCGATAATATATAGCAACAAAAAGTATTGTTATTAAAAAAACCTTCTATGTTGATAGTTATCAAGCATAGGGATTTTTCGCTAGTAAAGGGAGAAGCGCAGGGGAGTGTGGTAGCCCGGAAGTTACTTAAACTTCACAGAAAACCTCTGAAAAATTGTGATTCGCGAAAATCATGCATCCCAATGCTCAGTACGAGACTAACCACTAGGACATTGAGCTGGGTTATGCAAAACAAATCCATCAAATATTATATTCTAGGCCATTGAGTTGGGTCGTTTATTTCATTTTATTAAAATGCCATCCTTTGGTTTTGTGATAACATACATAATACATTGTTACATGTTTATATCATTTCTATTTTGATTTCTATTCTACATTTGAGTCAATTATATATTATTCTCGAGATTTCGAGTATTTCTGCGAAGTTACCGGGTGATTACACTCCTCTGAGGTTCTCCCTTTACGGAAATGCTTCGGGCTGATAACTATAAAGATAGAAGTATTTTTAGAATAGAATATTTATTTTATATAATAATAATAATAATAATAATTTTAATTATTGTGATACATAACATTTACATTACATTACATACCATAATGGGCTAACGACCGGAGTCTTTCTGTCCCATTTTTAATATATTAAGAAATATTTAAATAATTTGATATATCTTCCTACTACACGGAATGAAACAGAATAGAAAAATGTAGTTGTTAGACTCACTTTTATAATAATGTGGATCATGTACTTAATGTTACCTCACGACAAAGGATAAATGTAGTATAATTATCATTCCTATTATTTTCGCTCTGTTTCAGTAGCACGTTTTATTTTTCGACATAGAGACATAACTATATTCTAGCATTAATTTTGAAAATACATGTCACACATTTATATATTAAAAAAAATAGACAAAAATATTTAATTTGTAACACTGTATAACACCATTTTTCCTACACATTATTATCGCTCTGTTTGCCTATGTGGCAGCTTTAAATTTGAAATTATTTGTCACACATGTATATATTAAAAACAAAGAATAATATTTATTCTGTAAAACTGTATATAACACCAAATTTCCTACAAAATGCAAGTAATTCTTAATTTGTAATACATGTATTACAAATTAAGAATTTTTATTTTAATTTTTATTTAATTTTTTTGTGACTGTTTCCTTCCTCTGTTTTTGGCACAATATTTCTGACTGAGGTTGTCAGGCTACAGGTGTGTAGTTTTATTTGTTATTTGTTTACGTTTTATTTAATTTAAATTTAAAAAAAAAAAAATTAAATATACAATTTGTTTGTATATAAATATAAATCACACAATCTAAAGGACCTATATATACAAAATTTTGGATTTATTTATTTAATTGTATACCCTCTACCGTTACGTGTGTGCAGTTTTATTTTTTGTATGTGTATTTCTCTCTCCTTTTTTCCAATCGTGTGTTATTTGTTTTATTCCTTGCCATATATCTTTTTTTTTCGTTACTTCTCATATACCGTCCTCCCATTTTTTTCTCTTTAGTTTTTCCCTTTTACCTTTGTTTCGTAAACTCTTTTTGTTAAAAATAGATTTCCTGACGTCGCATTTCGATTTGTTTTTTTTATCAGAAAGTAATGTACTTGTAATATGGCATTTTATTTGACTTTGGTGGATGATATGATACCAAGGTTGTATCATATCAGCTGTCAATATACATTTGGATGACAGATTGATTAATATTTTGTTGGTAATAATTCTGGAAGAATTAATGTTAATTATTACCTAATAGTGGCAATTATTACGATTTCTTCTTATTACAAATTTGTTCTAATTTTTTTTTACTTGCTGTGTTTGTATGTATAATATATTCCTGAGAAAACTCACAATTAGACATAAAATGGCCTAACGCTAAATTCAGTTTAGAGAAGATGACTATAACAACTACAACAGTTGAAGTATGTAATCTCTCTAAATACTAATTGACAATAACCGTAATCGTTTACAGCAAGCTTCGTCTGTAATTATTTGCCATGCAATTATTGTTCTTGTTTATCACACGCTAAAGTGCCACCAACTAGTTATTATTCCTTCGCATGTCTGCGATTTTACGTAAGTCGTAGGTGCTAATTTGGTACTTAGGTGATATAATTTTGAAAACTAAGCACATAACTGGACTATTATCATTATTACGATTAACGGTGAAAGCCATGTACTATCGTAATTTTAAAATATACAATTTACTGTAGTAATATATTTTAAAAAAAGTAATTAGATAAATCTTTTTGCTTATCCTAGTATGTATTAAAGCGTTGATTGAAGTATTTATATACTAATAATACTTCAATCAACCATTAAAGGGAGGACTTATTATCACAGAAAGCATTTATATTATATCAAAAAAAGTAGATCGTAATTAAATGCTCCTAAAATAGGAATTAGAAAATACTTAAGGGGTCGATTAATCATATACATTTAGTACATTAAAAACATATGATTAATTATTAATTTGAAATTCAATTTAGTACAGAATCTGCTTATAAGAAAAGTCCAGCTCGCGAATATTTGTAAAGTAAAGGTGAATTTCTGCTGAAATAAAATAGGAAATAAGAAATACATTTGGGTGTGAGCTATAGAAAGCTGTAAACTCTAAGTACCCACATTCGTAAAGGGTAGATATTTTGGAGGATTTTGAAGGATAAAAAACTTCTATAAATGTATAAAAGATTATTTTGGTATAATATATATATATATATATATATATATATAAGTGTGAATCCACCTCTTAACAATCTACATATCTAGATTTCGATCTTATTAGATCTCATCAGTGTAGCTCAGCTAGTGAGGATGAATTTTCACACAATATCTCGAATGGTTAGTTGTATTAGGGGGTTAGTTGTATTATTTTTGACTATTTTGGTGATTTTCTGGTCATAAATTGCCATTACATAAAATACCATATTTCGTTACTATACAATTCTAGGGGCTGTAATTTATTAGTACATAGGGCTTCAAGAGCCGTCTTGAAGCCCTATGATTATGGTTGATATCAATTCCATAGAACTTCTACGAAATAAATTATACAATCTCTTATCGATAACATATCGAACGTATCATAACAACTAATTATCTCAGATGCACACTCAATGTTCAATGGGATCACTCCCTGGAAATAAAACGAAGAATTGAAATCGAAGGAGCGGAATTCACCAAAATGATTTATTATTCTGCAGTCATGACATATCGTTGACAAAAAAATGAGACTGATTAGAGGTTACATTTTTTCCACTATTCTATGTTAAAATAATTTGATATTGATAAATAAATAAAACGAATTTTTCTTTGTTTTTTATCACTTGTTTATTACTGTTTGCGAATATTTTCGGCTACGCTCTAGCCATTATCAAGCTAATCCGATGACATCGGATTAGCTTGATAATGGCTAGAGCGTAGCCGAAAATATTCGCAAACAGTAATAAACAAGTGATAAAAAACAAAGAAAAAATCGTTTTATTTATTTATTATAATGAATTATCACAAAGTAGATGCCGATTCAATTCAATACTTGATATTGAATTAAAAATTAGCATACACTATGTTTCTTTTAAATTAAAACTTATGTTTGCCTTTAAATTGCTACTTTTCCCATGATAACTTAATACATACAATGTAGGTAGACCGCCACCTATAATTTAAGAAACAGGTCGCCCGATGAGATCAAAAGTTTGACCACCCCTGATTTATACGATTCACGAGGCGCTACAGGTCACCCTTTACTAATAATAGCTTGAATGGAAAATGATTTAATTTTGTTTATATTCAAGAAACTAATAAATTAGCATTATTTCTTGGGGTGTTTCAGATTAGAATGTCTTGTATGTCTTGCCAAACAAAAGGACATGAGAAAATCATTATTAATGTAAAGACAGGATGTTATGTAATTCGAGAGCAATCCCTTAAGTGGTGGTAGAGGTAAGTTCATCTAGCAAGGATTCAGTTTTTGTATTTGTAAATTCGTCTTTGTTTGGTAACTGGAGGACATTTACGTAGACCAGTCAGAGTGCGTTACACATTTTGTATACAAAAAAGAATCACATTGCCATGATAAAAATCTAACACTGACGTACATAAATCTCAATCAAACTCAGTAGCGTCGGACGTTTTTTTGTATTAGCAATTTGTAAAATATTGCAGTATTTCTCTATAATTGTATGTATACTTACGGATTCGTGTTCACTAGCATCGTGCGATAAGGCTTCCCTGGTGTGATTTTTGTGCCTGGGGTCGATCAATGCAGCCGACTCGGCTTCTAATCCTTTTTCAGTGTATCCTTTTGCTCCCACATTCACGCTCGTACTACTACTAACACTGAATTGCACTTCCGTACTGGTTTCATCAATGACTTGAGCACTGTTAAACTATAAGAAAATAATTTGTTGTAATGTTATATTTTACTTGTTTCTGTATACAATTACTTACTTGTGGCACTGACGAGACTACGAGCAAAACGAGGAATATCGAGTATTTCCGCCTGAAATAGAACGAGAATATTTTATTAAATGTCATCAAACCATTATCTCTTATCTTATTTACAATAATTTTCTTAATTTTTATTACATTATACATTTTCATAATAGGTACATTTTTACCACACGATATTTTGTTATTTATTTATTTAGTTATTTATTTTATTTTTTACATTATTATTATCCATTATATTATTATTTATTTATTATTATCATACGAAGTATTGTAATCGTGCAGAAAAAATCAAATTTTTGATCAAATCATATTTATTATGTCCACTGTTCATTTTAAGACCATCTTTGGAAAAAGTCGGTCTGTAGTCAGTTTTCAACGTTTTCAAACCAAATTGTGTATTATGTAACTCCTTGATTAGTTTATAGTGTAAATCGGCCGGGGAAAAGGTCCATGTTTATCTACTGAGTATTCTTAATTTAAAAAAAGTATCCGTGTCCGAAATTTTGTACAATTTATTATTTCGAGTAGAGAAAGAATATCAATCTTTCTTTAGGTTATCGCACAAAGACCTTTCTGCCACATTATATTTTTATATACAATATTACATATATACATATATATTATTTGATATTACATATCAAAAAAAATCTACGATCTTTGGTTAGCTTTCTGCACGGTTTGTTTACATTATGTGATAATGCACATTCAAGTACTAAGTACTTAGGTGCACAAAATAAATGTGATAATGCACATTCAAGTACTAAGTACCTAGGTGCACAAAATAAATGTGATAATGCACATTCAAGTACTAAGTACTTAAGTACTTAGGTGCAGAAAATAAATGTGATAATGCACATTCAAGTACTAAGTACCTAGGTGCACAAAATAAATGTGATAATGCACATTCAAGTACTAAGTACTTAAGTACTTAGGTGCAGAAAATAAATGTGATAATGCACATTCAAGTACTATGTACTTAGGTGCATAAAAACAACAATATCTAATTATTTAATATGTAAATAAAATGACAATATACAGGCGCTACAATTTTATAGTAACGATATATAGTGTTTTATGTAATGACAATATATATAGATATATATATATATATATATATATATATATATATATATATAAATTTAAGGAATTTTAATTGTAAACATGTAATATGTTTAATATTGTATTTAAAAATATAAAGTGGCAGAAATGCCTTTATCCGATAGGTATATTTTAATTAAACCTGTCTCATATATTATTTGCAGATAAAAAATTCCTTTTATTTGTCCTGTGAGTTATAAAGATGTTCGTAAAGTGTTTTCTTGGGGTGTTTCAGAATTGCATGTCTTGCCAAGCAAAAGGGCATGCGAATATTTTTGTTAGTGTAAAGACACTATTGTGGCAGAAATTCAAAGACATAGTCATAGACAATGGCTTTGAATTTCTGCCTAAATGTGTCTTGTCTATTTCGAGTATTTTATTAGAACTGAAGAAAATGTACCTCTAACAGAATTGACACCTTATCTTTTTCAAAATTATACATTCGATTCAGGTAAAATGTGTTTTTTTGTATGTGGAAAATATCGGAAATGGCTATAACTATAAGTTTATTTATAATTAAATATGAGGAATTTGTACATATTTGCAGAATAATTGCGGATATAATTATAAATGAATAGAAAAATAAAGATATTTATTTTCTTTAAAAAATTATTCTATATTAATTAATACGATACGTATGATAAAGTAATGTGCACAACCCACATACATTTTTTCTTCATGTTATCGCTAATAAAGGCACCTTACACGATGAATATTACTGTCAATATTTTAGAATGATGATAGTATTACTGTACTATAATATGTTTAAAATGTTCATTATTCTGAAATATTGCCAGTATTACCCATCGTGTAATGTATATTAATGTTGTAATGAAGAGAATACTGATCATTATCCGGATAATTGATTACTTGATAAATATAAAAGGATTGAAGCAAATATTGACAGTACTAGTATTGACAGTATTATTGACCGTGTAAGGTGCCTTTTAGATTAATTTTATTATTATCCTGTAACTGGAATATATATATATATATATATATATATATATATATATATATATATATATATATATATATATATATATGACGATATATTGCATTCGATAACAATTCAAAAAGGCTAGGCTGATTATATTTATAATGTCAAGTTAATATTTAACCCATGACTGAAATATCACTTTTCGCGACATATAAAGGCACCTTACAGGATCAATAATATTGTCAATATTTTAGAATAATGACAGTATTACTGTATAACATGTTTAAAATTTTCATTTTACTAAAATATTGACAGTATTACTTATCGTGTAAGGTATAGTAATGATATATGAGAAAATACTGATGTTTATCCTGATAATTTATTATTTGATAAATATAAAAGGATGAGGATGAGGCTACAAAATGCTAAATGTTAACATCAATATATGAAACATCTATCATTGAAAAAAATAATATAATGAATAAATAAAACGAATTTTTCTTTGTTTTTTATCACTTGTTTATTACTGTTTGCGAATATTTTCGGCTACGCTCTAGCCATTATCAAGCTAATCCGATGACTGACGAGCTGTGTAAAGTGTACCTGTATTTATACAACATTAAATTTTGTAAAAACCCCAAACGAGACTGCCCTTAAAAAAACCCAGATTGTAAAAAGCTCATAAAATACATATTTTAGGCGAGTTACACGAAAATATTCGCAAACAGTAATAAACAAGTGATAAAAAACAAAGAAAAATTCGTTTTATTTATTTATTATAATGAATTATCACAAAGTAGATGCCGATTCAATTCAATATTTAATATAATGTATACAATATACAAATAATAATATTAATACATGTAATTAGGGGCTAAATTTAACTCAAACAGCTTCATAGTATGATAGATTAAATAATAAAAATATAAATTATGACACGAGAAATTGTGGGGACTCAATTGGATAGACATGATGTTTTCTGTGCTAGATGCTTACACTTTAGAGTTAACTGGACCATTTTAAATTGAGTCACACGAGGTTATGTAAACTTTCGTATTAAATAGTCTTTGCGCCGAAACTGACTAAACATGATTATGTATAATTGTAATTTTGTAAACCTTTTACAATTAGACTGATCATAGGCAAAATTGAATGGTGGGACGAGTGAGCAGCCATAAAAGGAGGTTTCACAATGGG
Source organism: Lordithon lunulatus (assembly GCA_963942505.1). Classification (NCBI taxonomy): domain Eukaryota; kingdom Metazoa; phylum Arthropoda; class Insecta; order Coleoptera; family Staphylinidae; genus Lordithon; species Lordithon lunulatus. The sequence continues at coordinate 12,251,928 of OZ012668.1, read as the reverse complement.
CCCATTTTTAGGTCTAAGTGTCTGTAGCTATGTTACCCTCCAGCCAACTATACAGAACTACCCAGACTGATCATACTATAGAAATTGAATAGTTTTGTGGTAATTAATTTTCAATGAAGGATATGAATTAAACTACTATGTTTTTTACTTGGAAACTTGATAATGCCTAGAGCTTAGACGAAACTAGAAGTTTTAAACAATAAATTAAGTGGTAAAAAACTTAGTAGTTGATTAATATTCTTTATTGATCATACTACACCTATGATATGGATTTTAATGTGATATAATGTTAATTAATACAATTATTTTTAATTGGTTTGTTGATTGGGGAATTGTTTTCTTTTGAAGGGTTGTAACGCATAAATGTTTCGGTTATTTTACGTGGTACATAATTTTTAATTACATTGTCTCTTCATGTATGCGTATGTGTGGCCCATAAATGAATTATTTTTACTATTTTTAAATATTTCGAGAATAACCGAAATATTTAAAAAATAATTCATTTATTGGCCTCACTTACGCATACACGAAGAGACAATGTAATTAAACATTAAACACTGGTTAAATGTGCTTGAATTGTTAGCTGTTAGATGTTTTATGATTAACACCGAATCTAATCTTCCTTCAAGCTCTTGTACTAACTAGTAATTAAGATATACAAAAAAAGTTAATAATAATTAAAAAATAAAGAACAAAATTAAATATTGAATTGTTAAGGCGTCTACTTTGTGATAATTCATTTTAAATGAAAATAAAACGATTTCTTACTTTGAAGTGTGATAAAAATTTTATAAATTTTATTTATCCCTCAAAAAAATTAAGTTTAAAATCATTGTAACTGTAACCAGAAAGATACTTTTTTTTCGGACATTGGGATATTTGATAAGAGATTTTTTTATAAAAATGTAACTTATACCGTGTTATCGACAGCTTGACTCCTTACATTTATGTGCACACACATTACTTCAGCAAGAGTTTTTGTTATGGAGATATGGTGGCATTTATCGATGAATCGTAAGAAGTAAGCTGCATTTTTTTTATATAGATTTTCAAGTAAACAAACCAATTTATTATTCATTATAATAATTGTTTGCTTGAATAGCTTTTCGTTCAAGAAATTGTCTAATCTAAAACGACTCTTGTTTGTTATTCATTCAACAATGGAGACATCAAAGCAACCATTTAAGCCTCGTAATTCTAGCAAGTTCCATTCGGGTGGAAATCGATTGCCCTCCAATTTTACGATATTGCGGTTGGCCTTTGTGGCTCGGGCGCAGTAAGTTTCGATGCTTGGCAAATAAAGCGTGAGAGCGTGAATTATGAAGATCGCAAATTGTCTCTCCCGCACACAGGCGCGGTGTAGTGTCGCCGTTTCGAGCGGGGCCAACGATGTGCGACACTAACGGCAAACGGTTCCATCTTCTGCTCCTCTTGACACCGGGATATATGGATTCCTGCTCTTATTATAACCACACTTCAAACAATAATAATAATCGCGTTATTAGCCAATGCAAGCGGCTCCTACGCACCTGTTTTGCTAACAAGCAAAATGTCCAGTTAGGAAGCTTCTATTTGCAAATTGTTCTAACTGGCTGGTTTGGGGATTTACAAGTTCGCTGGTTGGAATGAATAACACAAGACAAGAAATCATTATCTAATGATAGGCATTAGTTATGAGCCCCTAACAACTTAAAGTTCGGACGATACCAATTTTTACTATTATCTACAGTTTATTTTTGGCTGAAAGTTGCTACTTACATATTATATTTAGGATCATATCATGAATCCTCAATCAATATTCCTAAAAGAGATATAGTAATATGTGGGACCCCTGCTGTACTCTCTTTTAATCTTAAGTAAGTAAGCTTGTTTAAGTCTGAATATAGGATTTGGCAGTATTGCAGTAGAAGTATTTTGTGGAATTTTATGATAACTGTGTTTTTCATATATATTTTAGATATTTGTTCTAGATTATATATGACTAGATTCCATTGAGAATGTATTGAATGTTGAAAAATTACCGGTACTTGCGGATTTAATAACTATTGATAGACTTATGAGCGGTTAGTAAATACGACCATAACTTTTTGATACAAAAAAAGTTTTTTATTTATTTTTTTATTTTTTTAATCATTAACCTGTTTTTCAAAAATTGTCACTAGTCTAAAGACTAAAGAACAATTTATCTAGTATTTTAAATTTTAAATTTGTCTTAAAAGAGTTCCTATGGATCGTCTCGTACACTGTTCACTTTACACTGCTTATACATTATACCAACTCGAAAAGTTTTATTTTTTTGAGTCTCTTGTTAAATCAGTGTATATATTTTGATAGATTCGATGTTTATATGCTGTAGGAGCCGCTCCTCATGAATTTAAGCAATCTTCTTATTTTATCTTTTACCATCTTTATTCATAGCTCGCGGTGGCTGTCACTATTTCGAGCATACCAGGGATACTGTTTATATTATTTTCAAACGTTCTATAATTTGTATAGTTGATATCCCCATAGCTGCGCACCGTAGTTCTAAATGGTTTTTTTTGGTTATAGATCGGTAATTTGATATTTGTCGTTAGTTATTATACACAGTAGTCACCGCATTTTTTAGTCTTATATCAAGTTATTTTCGTTTTTTCTTTCTCTTTCGTAAAATTCACTTGCACCGATTTATTTATTTATTTATTTATTTAAATTTTATTTTATGATCACACATTGCTTGTCATATCTCAATTACATTACATTGACAAATTAATAGGAGTTTCGTTCGCAGTGCCTTTAAGTTAATCTGGAAAACCTTGTGTGAAGGGTGTTATTTGTTGTTGTACTGGATTAGTTTTCTCTTCTTAATTTGTATGTTATTACTTCATATTGTTTTACTACGTCGCCATGATGTATTTTTTAAGGTTAATCTTAACATCTTATATGTTTTTTAAATATACTGGTAGCTTGTTGTACTCGATTAATCCCAAATTAATGTTATTTTGTAGAGCAGAGGTTCGGCCTTTTATTGTACCTATTTCACTTCTTCTTCTGGTTTCATAGGTGTGTATATCTTTTCGTTTATTAAAGTTGATGTTGCTTTTAATAATGTTATTGTCTATTTGCATTGTTAATATTATACTTTTATGCTTGATTTTGTTTAGTATAGTTAACTCATTTTCTTGCTTATGTAAGTCTCTTGTAGAGTAATGCATTGGTTTTTTTAAAATTACCTTCAGGCCTTTACTTTGTTGTACTTGTATCTTATTTAAGTTTTTTGTGGTTGTGGCTCCCCATATGTTAGTTAAATAGTTGGTTTGTGATGCATAGAGTGCATTATAAATTTGCATCTTGTATTCAGCCGGCAGATAGTTTCTTATTCTATATAAGCCTACTAACGCGTTCGAGCTATTTTTGACTATTCCCTCTATATGTCGATCCCATTTGAAATTGTCTTTGATGTAGACACCTAGATGCTTTATCTCACTAACTTGTTTTAATTTTTGTCCATTTATCTTCAGCTCTAGCTGTGCTAAATTCGTTTTCCTATTACCTATAATCACTTTGGTTGAGTTTAATTTGTCACTTATTCTGCTATTTGCACTTTTTCTGTTAACTTTTCTAGGCTTTTTCGTGTTGCTATAAGGCCACTACCATATACAAATATTGCTATTTCTATGTTTTCGGTATGTGGTACATCTTATGTGTATAGTAAGTATAACACTGATCCTAGTATCTGTGGGACCCCTGCTGTACTCTCTTTTAATCTTAAGTATTCGCTTGTTTAAGTCTGAATATAGGATTTGGCAGTATTGCGGTAGAAGTATTTTGTGGAATTTTATGATAATTCTGTTTTTCATATATATTTTAGATATTTGTTCGTCACAAACGAGAATGTCTATATTGATAATAACTGAGTATTTGCAAGTGTATCGTTATTCGTTCCTTGACATTGCATTTGATGTTATATTATTTATCAATTAACAAAACTGCTTCTTTTAATGCAAGTTTAATAGTCTATAATGTTAAGTAATACACATTAATTATGTTATACAGTAATAATGTAAAATAATACTATTGAATAATACCTACTACTACTATATATAAACCCTCCACTCATAATAATAATTGTATTATAATACTTATAGTATCAGTTTTCTTATATATATATATATATATATATATATATATATATATATATATATATATATCATAATAATATATAATTAATTATTTTTCGTAATTGTATGCAGATGTAATACAGATTAGAAAAAACGTCATAAGCAATATTTGAATTGTTACCACTACCGTGCTTATTGTGAATAACCCTTAAAAGTTTTTGTTTAGGAAATAAATAGATGCCTAAGTTACAGGTTGCAGGTTGCAGTATACTGCCACTGATAAGATTATCTATTTTGTAGCAGATTTATCAAACGATAACAAAAACAAATTAATATTTTCATTCATTGTACGTTATTTATTTTGTATTCACGCTTATTCTCTCAAACGCCTCCCGGTAAATTATTTTATACGAATCTCCTTTTGCACAATAATACTACTGTAGACATAATGTACCATACAAATTGCAGTATAGAAATTTATAATATTATTCGCAAGGGGGTGCTAGGCATAAAAGTTCTTTTTTCAATAAGGTACCCTTACGCCCTTACTCCCACGGAAAATGATAATAAAGAATAGTCGTACAAAATCTACATAGATATGATACATAAGTAATATAATACATATATTTATCATTTTCCGTGTAGTGAGTAAGGGCGTAAGGGTGCCTTCTTCAAAGAAGAACTGATACTATAAGTAATATTATACAATTATTATTATTATTATTATATGTGAAAGATGTTTTTAAAGCAATTTGAAAACATTATAATTAAAATATATGAACTATATATATATATATATATATATATATATAATATTTATTATTATTATATGTGAAGGGCATTCTTAAAGCAATTTGAAAACAATATAATTAAAATATATGAACTATATATATATATATATAATATTTATTATTATTATTATATGTTAAGGGCATTTTTAAAGCAATTTGAAAATAATATAATTAAAATATATGAACTATATATATATATATATATATATATATATATAATATTTATTATTATTAATATATGTGAAGGGCGTTTTAAAAAGCAATTTAAAAATAATGTAATAAAAATATATGAACTTATGTATCTGTACTTCAGAGGTATAGAACACTATGTCATGTTTCGCTAACTTACAAGACATATCATTTTCTATATCTATGGGTAAAGCAAAAAAGGGTAATTATGAATGTGTAATAATGCTATATTGGTAGAAAATTGATGTATTATTCTATACCTTAGAGGTACAGATCAGTTTTGTCTATCAGCCGTCGCTGAGGCGTCAACTAATGTAAGCCTCTTTAGCTCAGTGGCAGAGCACTGGTCTTGTAAACCAGGGGTCGTGAGTTCAATCCTCACAGGAGGCAGTTCAGTGGAATCTAACTTTTTAGTTGTTTTATTAATATTTCGAATGATTTCCCATTAAGTTTAATTGTTATAACTTAGTTTTAACAAAATTTATTATTTATAAATTAGTATAGATAGAATTTTCTCAAATTTCAATTCTCTGTAATAGGTTTATTCGATTTTGTATTAAAATATGTTAGTAGTAGATTTTTGTTATTAGAAATTGTCCTTACATTAAAATATAAGTATAATTTTTATGATTTGTAATTCGTTCTACCAAAAATGGATTCTTTGTTTGCATAAATCCCTGGTTTCCTAGGAAGTGGTCGCTTAAAAGCGGCCGCTTAAGACTTAATTTTTTTCAGTTGTACGTATAGTATATAAATGAATATGGTTTCCCGTAAAGTTTGTATTTGTGCGGATTAGTACATTTTATTTTTATTTCTATGTATTTTTGTTTCTTGCTCTAGCTGTATGACGTGTATTGGGGGATGTGTGTATTTATTGAGAGATATGCCAAATAAAGGTCTTTTTTTTTTATTTCCCGTAAAAAGTAATACCTCAATGTAATGCAACAAGACAATGTAGTATTTATGGTGAGTTATTCAATTACATATATGTACTTAAACAATTTTTGTGATGTGTAAATGGCGTCAAAAGCGGCCGCTTTTAAGCGACCGTTCTCCAAGGAAACCAGGGCTTTATGCAAAAAAAGAATCCATTTTTGGTAGAACGAATTACAAATCATAAAAATTATACTTATATTTTAATGTAAGGACAATTTCTAATAACAAAAATTAAAAGTATATGTAATTAGTTACTGTATTTTTTACATTAGTAACTGGCTACCGACCTTCGGGTCCTTCTGCCGTATGTGAGTGTATGTGTATGTGAGACTTCAGATAGCATCCCCGATTGTCCTAAAGTCTCCTTAATAGTATCCAAATGACAAATGGTACCGAATTTTATTTATTAATAACTTAACGTGTCAAGTTTTACCCGATGACTGAAGGTACAAATGAACGAGCGCGCTTATATAAGTTTACAAACATCAATAAACAGTATACAATTGAACAGCAATAAAAAAATAAAATTAAAAAAATAAAAATAACCTAAAAGAAAAAATATATAGACATGTGAGACCAAAGAAGGAGGAAAACCCACCCTCGGGGATTACCCTGTAAACACTAATGGTTACAAACTAATTCCCGGATTTTCCAACTTTTAAGGTTTAAGACTATATAAAAATAAGTGGTAAAAAACATAGTAGTTTTATTCATCTCCTTTATTTAAAATGAATTACCACGTAGTAGACGCCAAAACCATTCAATTTCTATATGTAATTAGTTTTACTATCGTGCCAAAATCACAATTATTCAAAATATAGGAATGGCCTGATGAAAATGTGTCTCCTATTGTTTCAATATTTATATTATCAGAAGATTGAACAATTTTCTTCAGTACTCCTTTGCTTATCTATTTATTTAATTTATATATTAATATACGGGCAACCCCATTGATACATGTACATACAAAAAGTGTAATAAATCTATATAATTACATAAATATTAAAAAAACTAGCGCAAGTGCGCATACATGACCGTATCTGAGGGGGGTTTGGAGGATTTAAACCGAAATGTCATGTAAAGTATCATATATATATATATATATATATATATATATATATATATGTGTATATATATATATATATATATATATATATATATATATATATATGTGTATATATATATATATATATATATATATATATATAATATAAAATAAAATAAAAACGATCTTAAAGAATCGCAAACAAATAATGGTAAGGAACTTCGTTTCCTTACAATTATTTATAAGCGAACACATAATTCATTGAAAATGAAGTACGTACTTCAACGTTCCATTTAGACAACAGATTATACATACAAAAATAATTTTTCTGACTGAGCTTCTTTCTCTCTCTTTAGTATATTGGTAATAACAAATAAAAGGAAACTTTTTCGTTCTTAAGCGTAAGGATCGGCAATAGCGTTGATTGAAGTATTAAATACTTCAATCAACGGTAATAGTGAACTCAACCTCTACACCAAGCTCAATGAAGATAAATGTAATATTCTTTCATAGAGTTAGAATAATATAAATATTAATAAATATAAAATCTTTTTTTACATCACCCTAACTTTTGACATTATTTGTTTATATATCAAATGTAAATTAGTTCATCGTCAGCCATTTTTTTAAAAGAATAATTTCCTATAAATACTATTTGTACGCTGCATCTACATCTATAGCTAATTCACATACTCCGAGCCCTGATGAAGTAGCTATGTAAGCTACGAAATATTGGCAAAAGGAAGTAAAGTGTACTTCAAGTAAAATAGCGTTTTATTGCTGCACTACCCTAATAAACTAGAAACATATTATACTTATACAGCAAAATAAATATTTACTCTATATATATATATATATATATATATATATATATATATATATATATATATATATATATATATATATATATTGTTTATTGTTTATTGTATATATTATATGATTCAATAATTCAATTATAATCTAAGTAGTGATATTGATTTTCACAATATTTCTTTCAAGATCACTGTACAAGATGTCTATATTGAAGCAAATAAAATCATTATTATTATTTATAAAAGCGTATACGCGCCGGTTTAATGTCCATTTTGTAATAACTTAAAATACACTATGTAGAAGTTTATTTAACTTATCCAAATCACTAATTTTCAAATTTAAATGATCTATACTCTCATATCATTATATTTTTCTTGTATGAAATTATAATAATCTCTCTAAATATAGATAATTTTGCAGTTTAATAAAAACCTACCCATATATCCCTACATCAAGCTAATTCTGAATTGCTCGGCCATATAAACGTGTTATTTCATCGTAAATTGCGAGTGTTTTAGTTCTATAAAAATGTAAATTACGCCTCCTGTGAGATTTAAACTCGTGACCCCAGGTTTACGAGAGCACTCAGGCTCAGGGTACTGACCTTCAACCCTTAACCATGGTTGCGTGAAAGTAGTTATTATTTTAATGCCTCTCCATATTAGCAACAATTTATATCATTTTAATTTTATTGCCTGTAGTTAGAAGTACAAACACATATAGACGGAATTTTATAAAATTGCATGTGTGAAAGTTTTCTTGGCGAATCCCAAGACACCGTTATCAGTGTCGGTTTTAATTATTATAACGCCCGGGTCGATTTTTCACTTAATTACTATGTAATACATTTATTTATTTTGGTAACAACTTTACTTTAGTATACTTGATAATATATCCAACAAAACTAATTAATTCTTTAAACAAATTTCTGAGAAAAAAATTAATTTCAAGCTTGTACATTATAATTAGAATACTCTAAATAACTAAATCGATGATCTAAATTTGTATATACTAGGACTTTTGCTTCAATAATTTACTACTTTCACTAAAACCTCTGTAAAAACCAAAATAAATTACTTATTAACATCAAATTCTCAGCTTATTGAATATATATATATATATATATATATATATATATATATATATATATATATATATATATTATCTGCATAGTAAGTTAACTCCACATTATTTATCTATGCTATGTTCAATTAATTATGAGCACATTGTACTATTGTAGATTATCCTGATGATGCTCGAAATTAAAGAGCGAAATATTGGATATATTATAAAAGGAGTTTCACTGCCCTCGCTGTTTCCCAAAAATAACTTATATATATATATATATATATATATATATATATATATACCTATATATATATATATATATATATATATATATATTCGGTTCCGATACTGAAAAGTTGGTAGCTAGACACCCCTACAAAATTCTCTCTAAAGAAGGAGATTTTTCTAGAGGTGCCTCGCAACCAATTGTTCAGTATCGGATGTGAAAAAATAGTCGTTTTTTGACCCACCCTAATATGTATGTTATTGTCCTTAAATAATCAATATATGATTGCTAAAAATTAACCACATTAGGTTATACCAATTGGATAGTACAACCGTGATCTAATGGAATCTATGGTTATGTAAAGTTATGGATAACAATGTGGACACACGAAATTCAGCTTGAAATAATAATAATAATATAAGTGTCTTTATTTCATTTTCAATTACAATTTAACAGTTTGAACAGTGCTGATATAATTTTAATGAAAAAGGTTCGATAGGCCGTATAGTTTGGAAACCTCTAATGTAGACTAACCTCTTAGTGTCGTTTTTACACTAACGATGATAAGATAAAAAAAACATAGAAAGATAAGATAAAAAAGCACATATGTAAGTAGAGATGGAAATTTAATAATACGTCTTAGTGGATTAAAATAATATATATTATTACATAACTATTTATACCTACTTAAATAATGTTATAATCATATCTAAAGTAATTTAGATTTTCTATTAGCCAAAAATTATGTAATAACTGTTATTGTTGCATCTATGTATATTTACATTATTTACCGAAACATTGTCATTCATATTGCACATACCAATCGAATTTCTTTTTCGATTAATAATTCATGTTTTAATTTCATCGCCGCCACAACAATAGCATTGGCAAAGCTGCTTTTGCTGAGGCCTGAAAATGAGCACTAAAATCCCAATTAACTAAGTCACTCCGCGTAAATTAGAATTAGAAATTGAATAAAACGTTTCTCAACAGTTATGAAAGATTATGTGTAGGTATTTCACATATTAGAAACCGAAATAAGATTAGCATCCGTGTAAATATTTTGTAAATTATGATTTGAATTAAACACATTTATTACACAATTAATTATTACAACAAAGTACAGATGTAAAGTTATACTGTAATTAATTATGATGAGTAATTGTTGTAGATATAAAATAACAAGTTAGTGGCATTTATTCTCAAAACTACAATCTTTAACGTATGGAATTGGTAATGACGCCCATTGATGAAATTAGACCATAGTATCTTTTTTTTTTACTAAAATATATACATTTTATTAATAAAAACACAGACTTATACAACACCACTGGGCTAATCCTTATTCAACAGAGACTGGAACGACTACGAACAAAAGTTCAGCAAAAAGAAGCAAACAGGACGATACTGGATAATTTGACAGACGAACAGGAAAAAAAGACCCGACACAGACACTCTACGAATCTTATTTTTAGCATTCAGTATTATTTTCTATTTATTTATCATTATTCTTAATTTTTTTTTTTTTTTTTCAACATACTTTAGTTTAGGTTTACTTTTATTGTGTTAAGTATTAAGGGAATATTTATTTGTATTATTTTATACTTTTGAAAAACTAAATGTACACACACAGACGGAAAGACTCGTGAAGGGTCAATAATCTAATAGTCTAATAAAGATGGATATATATATATATATATATATATATATATATATATATATATATATATATATATATGTTAAAATCAATTATACGATTGACATCTGAGATGCCGAGATCACGGGCACTATCGAATCAATTGTACTATCTATAACTTGATAATTATAGATAGTACAATTATAAAACTATACTTTACACCAATAATAAGGTAAATAGACATTCGATTAAATAAATAAATAAAATATACAACGATGGATATTTTCCATTTGATTGTTATCCATAGTACATAGGCACCTTACACAATCAATAATACTGTCAATTTTTTTGAATAATGACAGTATTACTGTACGATGTTGAAAAAGTTCTTTATTCTAAAATATAGACAGTATTAGTTATCGTGTAAGATAAAGTAAGGAAGGAATGAAGCGAATACTGATGTTCTTGGAATAATTGATTACTTGATAAATATAAAAGGAAGATTGAAGCAAATACTAACAGTACTAGGACTGACAGTATTATTGATTGTGTAAGGTGCCTTTTAGTTGATACTAAGGACTATGGATAACAATCAAATGGAAAATTATATCCATAGTTTTATATTTTATTTAATTATTCAATCGAATGCCTATTTAGCTTATTATTGTTGTAAAGTATAGTTTTAAAATCAGACTAAAAAGTATCGACAGTCGCTGTTATCGGAGGTAAATACATAAAAAGTCGAAATATCGGCTTAATCTAATTTTTCCCGTTTTTTTTTAACATGCATGAGAATCAACTTGAATTAAAGTTATAACGAATTTATCACACTGTTGATTCGAAAGCTTATTGGTAACAAATGTTAAGTTTATCAATCTACTTTTTTTCCCTTTTTGTCTAATACGCTCGAGAATCAACTCGAACTAAAGTTATCACGAATGTGTCTGTAGTGTTGATTCGAAAGCGTATTAGTAACAAATATTACGTGAAAAAAAAAATAGTTTGAACTACTATGGAGCCCATCGACAGACCATCCGCCACATTACTGAAGATTGTCCCCTCAGACGTTTCCTCGGAAGCTTTGATGAATTACTATGTGCAACTAACAGTACAATAAACTACATAAAGACTTTAGACATGCGTTGTAAATATACGTTCTGACTGCTATAACTGATCTGTGTCTATGGATAACGTATTCACCACGTTGAAATGATTAAATTGCTATTAAAAAAGTTCCATAAAATGTTATAAATTTATTGTTTTATATATTTAATAGAACATTGTAAATACATATGAACATAATATAATGATAGTTGCTGACAAGTTCAATACACGCACAATTCTCCACGGAGTGTGGTCCAAATCTGAAGCCCAGCACAATTATTTCTGTATTTACATGGGTAAGCTGTGCGTAAAGCAAACTCCGGCCTTCTTCCTTGTCTCCGCGTGGACGTGCTCGTATTAAAAGTACATTTCTTCGCAAAGTAGAGTTCATTCACAGGTGTGTGGGGACAGACGAATTTCTGTATATCACCGGGCGAGACTAACGATAAGCAGGAAAAGAAAAGTGATTATGTTACCTAGGCCGCGTACCGTACCGCTATGTTAAATATACTTGTTACTATTTAAACACACACGAGATTGTATACGTTTTATATCATGTGAATCAATTAATTATTTTTTTCAGATGATATGGTTAAGTTGCAAACCTTTTCAGTTGTCTAGATTTTTATAGATCCTTAAATTTTCTATATATATATATATATATATTTAATGTATGCTATATGCTATAAACATCTAGTTACATTCGTTATTATGTTATGAGTTGACATTTTGTGTAATAGTTATGCCAAATAAAAGTTGTTCTTTTTAGTTATTCAATTAGTTGTAGTTCCTAAATGTTATGTGTGCTATGAACATAACATTTAGGAACAACAACTAATTGAATAACTACCAAAAAACAGCGTTTATTTGGCATAACCAGTACACTAAATATCAACTTAAAACATGATATCGAACACAACTAGAAATGGATGTTTTACTTTGGTTACACCAAAGGACCAGTTTCAGTTGAATAACTAACGACTAGTTTTAATATACCTTAAATGACGATATATATATATATATATATATATATATATATATATATATATATATATATATATGTATATGTATATGTATATGTATATGTATATGTATGTATATATGAAAATATTTAAGAAAAATAAAGTGATTGGAAATTGTTAATAAGCAAATCGTTGCATAAGTAACAACACCACACATCTAAAAATGTATCAAAAATCAAAAATATCTCAAAAATAAGAACTTCTACAAAACATAAACTGATAGGGATCAGCATTGTCTATATCCAAAATCTTCATTTTGTTGCTCTTGTTGCTTTTGTTGTGTAAACAGATGCTTGTAACAATTTGCAGAAAATCCTTATAAAGCTTATACGATTTTTGCTTCCGTTATTCAAGTTTGTGTTATTTATAGAATCATATACGAGTTTCATATTTAATCAAACTGCTAGATTAAAATCTAAACTAGCGACCACCCACTACATACGAAATTAATAGTTGTAGGAATATTATGTGTTTATATTTCACTTAATTATATAAATTCTCACATCACAACTCGTTTGGAGATGACATTACATCCTTTCTAAGCAAATAATAAAAAAAATCGGTCGTTAAAGTGTCAGGTAAGACTATAATGCTAATTATAGTATACAACATGGGTATCATTATATCTTAATCTAACATATTTAATTATAATACTCAAGATATGAATATAGTTTTTATTTTATAACATATTTAATTATAATAATCATGATATAAACATAGTTTTTATTTTATAACATATTTAATTATAATTATCATATGAAATAAAAACTATGTTGACACCGCTTGCTAGGAAACCAGGACTTTACAGTCTTAAATTATTATTAATTAGATTAGGTGATCAGGAAAATGAATTTTATACAAAAATTCTTTTTTATATATAATGTCAGTTTGTGGTTCTTCCATCTGTGACAAGGTGAATTTGTCTTGTGACTTGTTTCAGAAAAACTACTGTATATTTTATATCCAAATTGTGCAGGTGACTATATTTCGTAACATAGTCTTGATTTCGATTTTTTTTTTTGGTAAAAATCTGTTCGGGAAAAGTCGATGTTTATCAACTGCGATTTTCTGATTTTGATTTAAAAAAATGGTATCTTTGTCTGTATTAATATTTGTACTCTTAAAAACAAACAATCCTACATCTCGTCAATGAGGAGCGACTTTTTTTTGTATAAAAAATTCACAATGTGAAAATGGGGGTTGTAGTATTGTCTCGCTCTATTTCATTTTAGACGGTGTACGATATTTCATTCACACTATTTTGTATGAATAAAATATCGTACACCAACTTTGATATCATTGGAAAATCTGTATAATACGTAATACCGAAATATCGATTAATACCGGTTATTTAATATGGGCAAAATTGGTCTGGAGTATTCCGGTATTGCAACCCCTAGACAGTGTTTTTCAATGTTTGTTTCTATTAATTCATCTTACAACGTTTTAGTTCGCAACCCCCTTTTTCATTTGAAAATTATATAAAATGGACCCCTTCACGCACTGGCATTAATGTTTACGGCCCTAAATTATCGCAGAAAATCAAAGATAATGATGTAACACATTTTTACAACACAATCAAAATACATACATACGAAGTGCTCTTTTTATAGATTAGTGATTGTTTATTAAATTTTTCGTTGTATAGGAATTGCTTATTTGACGTTTTTGTAAACATTGTATTGTATTAACATGAATCATTATATAATTATTATTATTTATCGGGACCCCTTTAGGGGTCGCTTCCTCAAGTTTGAGAATCACTGAGTTAGAGTACTGTTTACCAGCAAATACCAAGAAGGGGTTAAATAAATATGAACTCTACCGTAATGTATGCTGGCATTTAAGTCTAAAATGAAAAAAATATCTTATTATATTCTATTTTATAATTAAATTATAAAAAGCAATGAGACACTAAAAGAGAGTATTAAGCAATTCAACGCCTATTTGAAAATAGTGACATAATAATCCATCAACAGTTAGACAAAACTGTTATACTTCAATCAATAACAAATTCAGGTAAACCAAATGTCCGTTATATCAATTTCCTGTAGGTAGCACAGAAACCAGAGACGTGCGCTTTTTATTAATTGCAATCCGATTGTTCTATATAATATAGAGAGGTTTCTTATAAGAATTAAATTAAATGCATGTGTTAAATTAATCTACAATTGATTATGTTTTCAACTGAATATTCACATTAATCATTTATTCTGCTAAAGTTGAAGTACATTAATGTATTTGCTTCAATTACTAACGCCACAGTGGATACAAGATAAAATGCACATACCGCAATTGAAAACATTTAAATTGTGAAATTTTAAAAGTTATTAAGATTTTATTGCATTACCCACATATTTAGCTATAGAATAAAGTAAAATTGGCTTGATTTAATTTCATGCAATTACTTTATAACCGAATTTATACATGTACTGCGTTTTACTTATTACACTTACTTTCAGTATAAATATGAATTTATGTTTAGCAAAAATATTGGTTCTCTCTCTCTACACATATACATCTTGTAAATAATGAGAGATAAAGTCCTTATTTTTAAATTACAACATGTATATGTGTAGAGAGAAAAACAATATTTTTGCTAAACATACATTCATATGTATCTTTAATGGGATTTCTGCTTTGATTTATGTTTATTTATACGATTAATTAATTAATTCAATGAAGCTATTAAGTCGCCTTATATATAAATTATGTTCTATCAGCTTCAGTTTATGTTTTTACACTATTACATAATTAGTTTTTGTCGTTTTCCGGGAAAATGGCAAACATTGTGTGAAAAATGTGTTTTCTTATTAAAGGTAGCAATATGATTATAATTGCAAATTTATATTGAATTTCAAGCCATAGAAATGGCCGTATAGTATCTTTTCCGCTGTCTTACCGATTTCCCGAAATAATGGGAAAATATTATGTGAAAAATGTAATCTTTTAGTTTTATCGCGGTTTTTCGACCGTAACTTTTTCTTTTTAAAGCTACAAGGATGATTCACATTTGAAAGTTACAGAGAATTTAAATTCCGACAAACGGCCCAGTGGATACTTCCGGTGTCACTAGTCGTTTTTCCGTAAAATGGTAACAATAGTGTGAAAAATTATATTTTTAAGTCTATTCACGGTTTTTCGGCCGTAACTTTTATTCTTTTTAAAACTACACAGATGATTCCAATTTCAAAGTTATAGAGAATTTCAAGCCCCCACACACGACCCTTTGGTTGTTTTGGTTGTTTCCGCGTTTTTTTTCCAAAAATGACAACAATTGTATGAAAAATCATATTTTTGAGCCTTCTCCTGTTGTTTGCCCGTAACTTTTTTATTTTTAAAGCAACAAAGATAATTCTAATTTCAAAATTATAGAGAATTTCAATGCCGACAAACGGCCCTATGGGTATTTTCGTTATCACTAGCCGTTTTTTCGGAAATTCGTAAAAAGTGTATGAAAATTAAGTTTTTTTTTTACCTCTTCACGGTTTCTCGGCCGTCAGGTTTTTCTATTTAACACTAAAACGATGAATCAAATTGCAACATTATAGATAGTTTCAAGCTCGGCAAACTGCTTTTTGTATGTTTCCCGCTATGTTTTTTCCCAAAAAATGACAACAAACGTGTGAAAAACGTGATTTTTCATACTTTTTACTCTTTTTCGACCATCACTTTTTCTATTTAAGAGTAGATGATAGTAGATAATTCAAATTACAATATTATACAAATTGCAACACCGACAGACGGTCTTTGGGATGTTTCCGCGATCTCTTATCGTTTTTCCGGAAAATAACAAAAATTGTGCGAACAATATTATTTTTGAAACTTTTCATGGTTTTTGGGCCATAGTTATTTTGTCTTAAAGTACAATGATGATTCTAATTTCAAGCCTGATAAACATGATTTTTGAGCCTTTTCACAGTTTTTCGGCCGTCACTTTTAAAAATGTAGAAGGATAATTCTAATTATAATATTATAGATAATTTTAAGTCCGGTCCTTTGGATCGAAACGACTAAAAAACCATGAACAGGCTCAAGAATATCATTTTTCAAGACATTTTCCGGAAGAACGAAAAGAAATTGCATAAACTCTTTTCGTTGTCCCGGAAAATGGCAAAAATTGTCTGAAAAATGATATTTTTGAACCTGTTCATGTTTTTTCGGCCATCACTTGTGTTTAACGTTAGAAGGATGAATCAAAATGCAACATTATTCATAGTTTTAAGCGCGACAAATTAAAAAAATTGTGTGAAAAAATGTTAATTTTGAGCCTATTCATGGTTTTTCGGCGGTTACTTTTTTCTATTTAAAGCTAGAAGGATAATTCAAACTACAATATTATAGATAATTTCAAGCCCGACAAAAATTATTCTTGTTTAACATCACTACTCGCCCCGTGGTGTGCTGTATCGCCAGACAAACGACCCTTTGGATATTTCAGCTATCTATGCATTTATAAAAAAAAATCTCTGCCATAACTGTTATCTTGTAGCTTTACAAGGATGATTCCAATTTCGTTAAGTTATAGAGAATTTTGAACCCGACACACGGCCCCCTGGATGTTACCGTTATCTATTACCGTTTTCCCGGAAAATTGGAAAAGTTGTGAGAAAAATATGATTATTGAGCCTTTTTAGAGATTTTCGGTCGTAACTTAAAGCTGTAAGGAATATTGAAATTTCAAAATTATAACGAATTTTAATCCTGACAAGCGACTTTTTGAAAGTTCCTGCTATTGGTAACCATTTTCCTGGGACATGGCTACAATTGTGTGAAAAATATGATTATTGAGCCTTTCCACAGCTTTTGTTGTTGTTCTATATTATATATATATATATATATATATATATATATATATATATATATATATATATATATATATATTGTACATATGAAAATGTAAATTTATTTATTATTTATTTTTTATATACATGAATATATACAACAAAACTCCAATAAAATATAAAATTGGCATTTTTATAATACTAATCTATATAGACCGTAAATGCATAATCAGCTACTTAATATTATATATATATATATATATATATATATATATATATATATATATATATATATATATAATCTATTTGCCTTTTACCTTTAGGCTATTACATTTACATTACTTAACATTATACTTTACAATTGTTGTTGTTTATACATTTGTAAACTCTTTGCACTCTTTTCTGTTCTTAGTCAGTTCTCTTGCTTGCTTGACTGTCTTTCCTATCTTGATTATTATTTCCTCTATTCTGATGTCCCACTCTTTTCTTGGTCTACCTCTTCTTCTTTTATTTCCAGTTCTTGCTTCCCATACATGTGTTGTTTGATTCTTTTTGTCCTAATTAAATGTCTCCACCAGTTATTTGTTTCTTTTCTATATACCTTTCTATAGCTTCAATTCCCAGTTCTTTTCTGATGTCATCATTTCTTATTCTATCTCTTCTCGTAACGTGTTTTACTCCTCTGAGATATTTCAATTCCATTGCCTGTATTCTACTTTTGTCCCTCTTCGTTAGTTTCCACATCTGGCTCCCATATGTCAGTATAGATCTATATATGCTTTTGTATAAATGAAAGTAAATATGATTATCACTTTACTTTTTTATTATTTCTACGAATACCGTATTCTAACTTTGTTAGGTCATAATTATCTTTTAATGGCTAAATAATAAGAAATAAACATATATACTTTACACACGTACTAATCACATATTTTTATGAGCTTTCAGTTAACAAAATATAAAATCGTTTGTTCCACGACTAACCATTCATGCAATTTAAAATTTCTCATAGCTAGAGAAATGGTAATTTTATTACTGTGGGAAAAGTACGAGCGAGAAAACAGTTCACTAATCAAACATGATGTAGATTCAAATAATGTTTGTGTAATTGTTGTTGGAATTAATGCTTTATAGTCTTTTGTCTATGATAATAAGTAATAAATAGGAATCGTTATAATTTTAACTGTGCACTAATAATTAACTACGTTCATGAGATTGAGAAGTTCATACCTGCCAGGACAAACAAATCCTAATAAAAAAAAGACTTTTATTTTTATAGGGCTATTAGCCCAAGTGTTTCTGTCGATAAAGAGAGATAGAATATCCCCTAGTAATATTTATCATAATTAATTTTTGCATAAGCTTTTTAGCACAGTTTATAAAATATTATATATTCAACTATCAAGTGTTACTGTCGATAAATAGAGAAGTTAAGAGAAGTTTAATCAGCCTGTATTTACCTTAACTTTTAGAAAATCTCCTAGTAATATTTATCATAATTTATATTCTCCAATTCTACCAGCAACTACAATAGCCTCCCTTACATTCACGACCGTGTTTCTAATTTTTGATCATTATCTTTACTTTCCCGAGATTTTACCACCTATTCAACACCCTAAAACGTTCCATAGCACCCACTTTGGTTACACTTACAAAGCTTTTTCGTTCAAACTATTTCAATTTTGTAATATTACAAAATAATCATAACATACTTGTTTTTCAAATTGTGTCTTGAACCATAAAGTAATTTTCTGCAATTTTCTTGAAATACACAGATACTCACTTAAGGTGGGTTATGCTGATATAAATATAAAATAAGAAATAAAAAAGGAAACAAGGAATTATTTTTTGATAGATATTTTACATTATATAATTTAATGTAACAAAAAAGCTTGTATATGTCCCTACTGCAGTTCAACAGCCGAAAAATACCACCTCATCTCCTGCATAGAAAGGAATAACCGGCCACTTGTGCTGGACATCACCCCACCATATCAACAACCCTTAATTCTGGATGAAGAACATGAAACTATTACACCCAATGAAACTGTGTGTGTTTTTGTAGAAACGAAATAAGTAATTAATTAATTTTCAAACCTTCAGAAGTTATGATATGAAGTTATTGTCCCCAATTGGTAAGTAAATTGGGGACAATAACTTCATATCAAAACTACCTAAGATTTTTAACAACCCTACGAGATTAATTAAAGCCAGAAATACTGCTAAACAATAAATTTAGTATACGCAAAATTGACTGGTGGGACGAGTGAGCAGCCTTAAAGGGAGGTTTCACAATGGGCCCTAAGTGTCTGTAGCTATGCTACCCTAGGCCAACTATCCAGAATTATACGCGTAAAAACAATAGCAATGGAATATATTTATAATCATTATACTGAGCATTCACTAGAATAGACGGCATATTAAATTATTAAATCAAATCTTACATAAAATCTAATTTTACATTATCTTCCGTTATACACTTTATATTAATTTATTGTGCAGCCAAATTTCTTTGCGTAATTAAGATATTTTATATTGATTTATTATTATTATTGTTTAATATTGTATTTATATTGATATGTAAATTAAATAATTAAATATATATATATATATATATATATATATATATATATATATATATATATATATATATTATTATTATTATAAAGTGACAAAAATATTAAAACTAGATATGTGAGTATTCACATTTTGTCACGATAAAAAGTCAGTCTAATATAATTCTTATTTTAACTGATGATGCAGGCATTATTTCTATTTTATTTATTATATCTTATTTCATGCCAACTTCACTCATATAAATTACATATAAATTATTTTATAAAATTGTAAAGATATAATCTTTCATTTATAAAAATTATTATTGAAATACTCTTATAACATTACATTTGGTACATTCCATAAACTTAAGGTTTACTCTTCTTTAATTTATTATTACGCTTAGTCTTATAACAATAATTTTCTAAATCTCATAAAGATATAATTTACTCTTCCTACATTTGAAATTACCTCGCCGATGCGGCTCGCGTGTTATGTTTTAATTCGTAAAGATTACAACCGCAACTTTCATCGAATAAATTTAATGCGAAATTGAAATAAACTAATTACAGTATTATGTGTAGCATAGAAAGTGAACAATTCGACTTATAAAAACATATAAACTTACCGTAGAATAGAATCCATTTTATTTTAGTTTTTCGCGCACATTTATCGCGTAGGGAAAATTATATCAATTTTTCCTTAGTATCCTATATAAGTATATCACACGCACTATCTATTTTGGTTTTAAATAATATTTTAAAATATTGTTTATATATTTATAAGTCACAAAATAGCACTGCGAAATAATTTCAAATATCACTAGCACCCGCGTGTTGTTATTGTTGTGATTGTCGGTGCGAAATGAGTTGGACGCGCGGTGGTCTAACTTGGTAATAGTGAAGAGAGTAATTGCACTAGACTACATATAGTCCCCCACTATGGCAGGATTTTCTGCAAGACCTCTTCTATTCTTCTGCAAGATCGTTGTTTAAATCGGTTAGTACAAACGACAGCATTGGCATTGACGCCCTCCAAATCGAAATATGAAATGCATGCGTGCACGAGAGGAGGAAATAGCAAAATTGTGTAGATCCGTTTACGGATATACGAAAGGACATACATGTTTAATTTAATGTATTTATTAGATTAAATAGCTGTATGATAGTAATTTAAATATTATATTATATTATATACAATATTATTATTATATTATACTATAATACGTGCGGTTACATTATATTTTGAATGTAATCGCTGTTTTTGTTCCCCTGCATTATGTACGAGGTGACATTTTAAGTAGACTTTTGGTTAAATCGTCTGGAATAGTTAGAATAATATATTTAAATACTCTTATTTTGGCATTGTGTTATTTAATGTGTGTTTTGTTTTGTTTAGGCTTCTTGTAGCACAAGGTGAAATTTATGTTTATAA
Source organism: Lordithon lunulatus (assembly GCA_963942505.1). Classification (NCBI taxonomy): domain Eukaryota; kingdom Metazoa; phylum Arthropoda; class Insecta; order Coleoptera; family Staphylinidae; genus Lordithon; species Lordithon lunulatus. The sequence goes on along the minus strand of OZ012668.1, from coordinate 12,230,224 downwards.
AAATATTTTGGAGGAATGCAATATGGGTCACAATAAATCATTCTAGCTGACGATGTAAATATTATTTAACCCTTTATTGCATATTGATTCATATATGATACACGCATCATACGTACCGAAAAAAACTAAATCAAAACTAGCATATTTGGAATCGTAAATGCATGCCAGCAAAATCCTTGCATGCTCCACGATCAAACATGTTGTTTCAAAATATGTTTCCCTCTGATTTATACATATTTTTATATATTCAATTATTCCGTCTAAAAATAAAAATCATGGAATAAAAGGCTAATTTACAGCCCTTTAGGATACGTACAACTGTATTTTACCGATCTACAAGTCCTAATTATGTGCGTCAAATATAATTTTTGGCACTCACATAGATGGCAAATGATTATAGTAGAACCCTAAAAGGAATTACAAATTACATATGTATATTATAAATTTCTAAAATCGCGATTTATTCGCTCACCAAAATGCGGTAGATAGGCATTCGATTAAATAAATAAAATCTAAAATCAATTGAAAAATATAGAAAATTTAAAAACTAAAATTTTATTTCTTTAAAATAGATTATTATGATAAAATAATGTGCACGAACCACTAATTTATTTTTTTGATCAAATAAACTTTAAAAGGATATATGTATGTATATAAATATATAAATATATATATATATATATATATATATATATATATATATAATAAACCTTTATTGGCATTAAAAATCCTCAAACAAAAAGCTCAAAAGTGGGGGTTTGAATTCCCACCGGTGTTTTTATATTTTATATTCATTATTTAATTTAAAAGTATTAAATGTTATGTCGGAATAGTAATGTATAAAATAAAGTTTTGATTTTTTACAAATAAGAATGTATTTATTTATTGCATTCAAAGTATGAATTTCTCTACTTTTGTAATTAAGAATAATTGCCGTCGACGGGCGGGCATTTGACCTAGTTAATTATAAAATTTGTTAAACAGAAGACTTATAAATCTTCTATCTATGTATCTAGCAGGTTTAAACACTATTTATTTTAACTAGCATACGACGCGTATGTGTTACGAACGTTTTTTTATAACAATATACAAGCGTTTTATAAAAAAAACTCTCAAGATAATACGGCATCCTACATTTTAATGTGAACAGTTTTACACGTCCTGACTTTGTTAAATATAGATATTACATATTTGAGGAATTTTGTAGGCTAACCCATTTAACTGTATTTACTTGCTACTTATTATTTGTGTTCTTAAACTAATATATAAATATTGTTTATTTATTAGGCTCATGTTGTGTTATTAACTTAAATTAACGTTAAATTTAATGTATTTGTTTAATATAATAATCATTTTCTAAATGATTTTAACACTAAAAAAAATTGATTAATTGGAAAATTAACTAACCTGGCGTCCAGATTAAATCTATATCACGACAATTAGCAATGAGAAAGTAATTAACTAGTCATTTATTAGGATAATATTTATAAAATCACATTGCCTGTTATAAAGAGCATTAAAAATTTCTAATTTCACAACCTTAAAAAAAGATATTTAACATTTTTAATGCATATTATACCAGTTTGTATTTTACATTTGAAATGAATTTTCAAAAGCGTCTTGTATTTTGCATATTAAATGCTATAATATTACCAAGTCGTCTCCATATCATACAGTTGTGTACAGACCTTTATTTGGCATATCAGCCCAACCCTTCCCTTTTACACACATTCCCAAACAGTAGTTTCACAGAAAGAAATAAAAAAAGAATACAAATTAACATAAAATACATTTTTCTATCCATTAAAATAAACCCCCTATGCCCTCGCCAATTTCCTTTCCCACGTCAGCCTCCTGCAGATTTTCACGCCTTTCCCATCCTCTCCTAACCATTCGTTCAGCTTTCTGCACTCTCCAACCCACTCTTCTTTCACTCCGTTACATTCTTTGCTAAGGTGCCACCACGTGTCAGTTCCTACACAGCGCACGCGCCAGCCCCATCCACACTTTTCTTCCTCCCTCTTCTGAACCACACCTCGCTCTTGCCATGCATACTTTGTCCTCTCTGCTCCACTCTCCCCTGGCTAAGTAGCTCGGGAGTTTCTCCTGCACTTGTCACTCTACGTAGCCAGGGTTGTATGAACTCTCAGCCATTCTCACTTGCCTTTCTTGCCACTCAATATCCTTCAATCTCCCTTATCTCAGTTCCTAGGCTACCCTTTTTTCTCAACTTCTCCTCTACCCACACTTCCGACATACCCACTCTGTTCTATTCTTACACCTCATCCATACCTCCCGCACCAGTCTTTCCTCGCCCAAATCCTGCAATCTTTCCTCAAACTTCACAACCCTCACACACGACTCCCACCACATACTCATACGATTTGTCTCCTGCAACAGCACTGCCCTCGGTGTCGACCTTTCGAGCCCTAGCAGATTCTTCAGAAACCAACCTTGCTCCCTTTCTATTACTTCCCATTCACGCAATTCCCACACTTCCACTCCATACAACAATATAGGTTTTACACACGCATCCCATATCTTGCACGCCATTACGAGGTTACCACCCCACAAACTCCCCCATTTTCTGCACGCAATCCCCCAAGCCATTCTTGCTTTCGCCTGCATACACTCCACATGCATCCTAAGTCCTCCTCCACAGTCAAACTATAAGCCCAAATATTTAAAGCCATTCACTCTCTCAATCAGCCTTTCCTTCCATTTCAGCCCTTCGTCCTTACCCCTCCTGCCCCTATTCCTAAACAACATCCATTTGGTCTTTTCCACATTCACCACTTGCCCCCTCTTATCTAGGTATCTACCCATTCTATCCAACATCTCTTGCATCTCTTTCACTCTGTTGGCCACCAGCACCACGTCATCTGCATACGCCAACATCGACACTTTGGATCTACCGACCACGACCCCTTCTGCCTGTCCTCTCCTCAGCCCCTCTTCCAACTCGCTCGTGTACAGATTAAACAGGAGGGGGCTCAGCGGGCACCCCTGCCGTACTCCCACATTCACCCTAAATTTCTCAGATATTTCTCCATTCACTCTTGCTTTCGCCCATGACTCTTTATACACCCTTCTCACCCACTCCATTCCACTCCTTCCTCTTGCATACCCAATCTATCCATACATTCCACCAGTTTCCCCCTAGGAACTGAGTCATACGCAGTTTTTAAATCCACAAACACCGCATACACTCTCCCTTTGCATTCCAGCGTTTCCTCCACCATTCTAGCCAGCGTGAAAATCTGCTCCCTCGTCCCTCTTCCCCTTCTGAACCCACCCTGGCATTACCTCCAATTCGCCATTTCCCTCCGCCACCGCGTCTTCTTTATCTTACACTCCGCGTCAAACCAACATTCCCTCTCGCGTCCACTCTTCATCTTCACCACCAACGCAGCCGCCATCACTCTCTCCAACTGTAACATCGACTGCACCTCCTCCCACTTTACGCCCGTTAGGTTTTTCTCATACACCGCAATGTCTACTTCGCTCCATCCAAACCCTTGCTGCCCCTTTTTCTCCTCCCTCTTCAAACCTTTTGTCCTTCTCAAGACCACTTCCACCGGCACATGGTCCGACCCCCCCACATTTTCCACCTTGAAGCACTCCAACTCCTCCCTTTCGATACCTTTGACCACCACATAGTCCAAAACCGAACCTCCTCCGTGTCCACAGAACGTCTTCTTCCCTTCCCAGTCTCTTTCGCAGCAACCATTCAGTACGTCCCACCCCGACTTTCTCACCCATTGGATCCATTCTCTACCCTCCTGGTTGGTCACTTTATCCTGTGATCGTCTTTCTCTCCATTCCCCTCCCTCTCCGATTCCTCCTTCCAGCTCCCCCACCCTCACATTCCAGTCACCCCGACGATCCATTCATCTGCCTCCGTCTCGAGCCCATCCAGTATCTCCGTTAGTTCTAAACGGTTTTTGTTACAGTACACGGCCCCTACCCACACCGACCTTCTATCCATTTCCACCTTCCCTATTACCCTATTATAATAATTTAAAAAAAAAAATTTCAATACATATAACATAGTCATAATTATAACAGATTTAAAATTACTTTTAGTCTAACTTTAAAATCTTAAATGGGAACACCCATTTTTTTATTGCGAATTCGGATTCTATGGCTAAAAGTACGAAGGGTTTGTCTGAAATATTGTTTTCGATTCATGATATATGGATCTGTAATCGACAAAATGATCGACTTCAATACGTATTTGCGAGTATTTTCGAAAAATTCATGTTAAAAAACGTACCCAGTATATTATGTATAATAAAAAGATTGTGGCATTAGAAACATATTTTTTTCTGAGGGATACATTTTTCATATCCGCTCCAATAGTTTTCTGACACCAGGACTACTTCTTCTTCTGTTGTTGTCTCCTATCAAAGGTTGGCAACCATGGTGGCAATCTTAATACGCAGCAGCTCGGAATGGTGATTTGGTGTTTTGGCCGTACCAAACTCGATTCTTGCGCCACGATATCTTTCTACGTCCAGGATTTCTCCTGCCTCCTATACTGCCCTGTATGACTAACATCACGATTCGGTTATTGGTTTGCCGCATCACATGTCCGAAGTAGTCCAATGTTCCCTTTGATTTTGAAGACAACTTCAACCAAAACATACTAATACAGAAAATCAAAACATGTACAATAAAAACAAACAACCACCTTGCAACAAACAAACAAGTTCATGACTATAATACTAGAAGAAAAAGTGACATTCACCCAATAAAGAATAAAACTAGCACCCTAAATAAAAGCTTTATCATAAACAACTCATTGGAATATAACAAGCTACCAAAATATATTAAAGACATCAAGGACATCAAAAAATTTAAAAGTGAGTGTAAAGAACATATAAAAAGTGAAAGGACGTAACAATTGACCATCTAACCAAACATCCAAGACAACGGGCAATAGAAGCAGTTTCCTAAACCAAGCAGACGGACGAGCCCTTCACCGAGGAAGCTATGGTCCATTTGCTTGCAGGAAACATGATTTTTTTTAATAATCTGTATTACTTTTGTATATATTTTTATATTTTAGTTTTATTAAAATTTAAAAAAAAAACTTCAAGTTCATTGTTCATCCGTTGCAACACTTCGACTTTGATGATATAACCAACCCCCTACAACTAACCCCCTAGGGGGAAAGTTAAACTTCCTCCTAGGGGGTTAGTTATATAATTTATGTATATAACTACTCGTGATATTGAATTCATCCTCACTAGCTGAGCTACACTGATGAGATCTAATAAGATCGAAATCTAGATATGTAGATTGCTAATAGGTGGATTCACACTTATATATGTTTTACTTCGACTTTGGTTATTTTGTCAATCCATGAGAAGCGGAGCAGGCATCTATATATACACATTTCAATTTTTTTTCTGCAAGGTTTGAGTAAGGGCCCATCCCTCGAGTCCATACAGCTGTTTATGGAAGATGCAGCATTTTGCCATTCGCAACCCAAGAGCTTAATTTAAACTGTAGTTTGTCAATAGTTTCTGCATTTTTACAAAGGTAGTTCTAGGTAGTACACATGTTGATCTCCTGGCTGTACACTCGAACTGTTCAAGATATTTTTGTTGGCGAACGCGTTCAATTACTTCCTTATTAAGATGTACTTGGACAGCGATGTTGAAACGGATGAATTTCGTCTTTTTTATGTTAATTTTCAGACACATATTTATACTAGAGATGTTAATTCTATCCACTATGGCTTGTAGATCTTCCAAATTATCCATCAAGAGACAGTGTCACCTGCATATCTGATGTTACTAATTCTCTCATTATTGATATTGATGCCTTATATTGCACCATGTAGCTCCTCTTGTAATATTGCTTCCGAATAAATATTGAAGAATAATACATATAAAATACACCGCTGGCGTCCCCCTCTTTATATTTGAATATCTTCTAAGATACTAAAAATCTTGTAACAAAGTGCAACATTGTAAGTTAATAAAAATACTAAACATGGGGTTGGATGGCAAAGATACGGGTAATCTCTACCATAATCAAAAAGCAACTGTAAGCTCGACCCTTACAGATGCTTTTCGATTATGGTCGAGATTACCAATTATAAAAGTATCTCTGCCATCCAGACCAATGTTTAGTATTTGCATTAACTTACAATGTTGCACTTTGTTACAAGATTTTTAGTAATCGATGCAACATGAATACATCTTGATTCATATCCTGACATCTCTGCACTAGTACATGCATACATAATAGGGCATCTCCTGTAGCTAAACCCTTTCGGAATCCAAATTGTGACTTTGTTATTAAATAGTTGCATCTATTATAGATTATTGCATGCATCATTTAATAAATGCAGATTTTTGTTCCTTATCTTTGTCTCAGTCTCAGTCAATTTCTGATTGTAGGATGATCCTTCCATAGAGGCGGCTTAAAGTGCTGGTAACCGATATGCCCTGTAATTTGAGCAATTCAATGTATTCCCCTTTGGAGAATAGAGGAGTACACTTTACACCCTTTAAGAACAGGAGCAACATTTAGGTATTCACACCAAGCAAGTTCTTCAAACAGTTTCTCTGATCCATATTTGAATAGTTCTGCTAGGATTCCGTCTGTGCCTGAGCCCATGTTTCAACTACTGCACTGCTCTTTTAGTTCACAATATTTCCAACACAAATCTATATAACTCCGCCAAGATCATCCCTATCGATGAGAGACTCGAACGACTACGAAGAAGATTCTAAGAGAAAGAGACTAATAGGATAAAACTGAACGAACTATGCATAGCAAGACAACACAGACTTACTAAAAAAAACATCCGACTCAGACACTACACGAATCCTATTCCATACCCTAAACATACACTACACGAATCCTATTCCATACCCTAAACATACACCATATAATAGAGGCTTTAACCTACTACCAGAATTTGTTTTTGTTGAATAATAATTTGGGACACCTTCTACTTTGAGCTTATTTATATTGTTATATTTATTTTTTTCTAAGTCAACTTATTTTGTATACCTTTTTATATTTTTTATATCTTTTACTACTAAGTAATGTACACTTGTAAACATGTATAGCCCAATAAAGATGGTATATACACATATATATATATATATATATATATATATATATATATATATATATATATATATATATATATGTCTGTTGATTTGACTATGACCAAATACTACTTTATTTTCATAGTAGTCGCTCCACTTTTGCTGGTATAAGTTGTTTATTTGCGTTACTATTTGTTGTTGGTGTTTTTTGTGCATCATTACAGACGGGGTGTAATGATGCACAAAAATGAGTTTTAAAACAAGGAAAGGCAACAATGGCTAGACATCTTTCTCTGGTCCGGAGTAGATGATATTCTCAGCATTGAAAAAAATAGGAATTCCCAAATCTAGACATATTTTTTACTTTAAGGTTTAAAAATTGGGCGGTATAATTTTTAAACTTTAAAGTAAAAAATATTTCTAGATTTGGGAATTCCTATTTTTTTCAATGCTGAGAAAGGTAGTTTTAACGACCATTTCGACACGTTGTTTTCCATTATTCTCACTAGCATGTCGGGCGAAATTCTATAATTATTTTTTTCTTGAATGGCCCCAATTTTGGTTTGTCCAAGGAGCGAGGATGATGTTTGCTATATGATAAAAGGCATAAAGCACACGTGTAATATTTTAAGTAATACTGAAGTAAAATATAAATATAATAATAAAATTACTATTATTAGTATACTATATTTATCACTATCAATGAAACTTAAAATACTTTCAAATCAACCAACTAATACATATACATATTCACCTAGACCTGCATTCCTCTCTCTCTCAGTGACATTGGGTATTAATTTCGCATACACCCTCATTATTTATTGCCCAGTAATTAATTATTCCTCCTTACGGACATGGTTTCCGCAACGCGATTCCTTGGGTATCCGTTATTTTTTAATAACGTCTCGCCTTGTTTAATGGCCCTGGTGGACGCGGCTCATCCACCGAATTGTGTGAGCTTTTGTACATTGCACGTTTGAAAAAAAAGAGTAACAAATTGCTTTCCGAATCAGCTAATTGTGCGCTGCTCTATACCGTTCGTTTCTTCTGCTCGCAGGCAGTAATTTGTTATGAGAGGTGTCATTTAACTTGAAATTACAGTTTGGTTGAGTTACTGTCGCGGGATGCGCAACCGAATTCGGCAGGTGGGAATAGAACAAACAAAAAAATCTTCCGCTCGTTAAATTCGGGTGCACAATTGTGTTTCGTAACCGAGCACAGTTTGTTTTAATACCGTTTATATTTGTATGGCGGAGATTACTTTAAAGTGCGGGAGGTATTTATTTCGTTTTAGGTAAAAGTGGGAATAAATTTGCAGGAAACTATTTGTGTGCGGTGTTCGCGAAGCATTAAAATACTATTACTATGATACCGTTCGCTCAGCACACGGGTATAAAGATTATTTGAATATTTTCGTATTTTTTTTTTTGGCTATGAAATATTTATTATACAAGGACATGGGAACGCATTAAAATTTTTCAAATATCTGCTTTACGGAAATCGGGTGTATTAACTCTTCTACTATCTTTATGGTTCAATATTAAAAGAATGAAGGACTGATTTAATAACATAATGATTAGCTGATAATAATAATAATAATAATAATAATAATAATTTCTATTTGATAGTGCCTGTTAGCATCCCACTTTGTTTCTTTGAAACAAGTTCTAGTGAGGTCAAGGTGGGCTAACAGGTACTATCGAATAGATATTATTATTATTATTATTATTATAATTTATGTATTTCTTTGTATAACTATAATTTCTCAGGTGTTTACTAACATGTTTAAAGAGGTAAAATATGAATTTAACCCTTAAATGTATGATTTTTATTAAATTGATATTCAAAAATGTTTTGTACCAAGTGGACGACTGACGGTCCACTTGGTACAAGTACAAAACATAAGAATCGCGTATTTAGCAAAATCATGAATCATATGTATGCAGATATCTATACAGTTTTACAGTTTTTAAAATAACATTTTTAATTAGGCAATGAAATTTAGTAAATTTTATAAAATAAATTTATTTTAAAGGTAATGTTGCAGTTCGGCAACAACATGCATTTTATTGTTAATAAAATCCCCAACGTTCCAAAATATTGATGAATGCCAATATGCTCAATCTTAATATCCTTTAATACAATATTTCGTTTCGAAACTTGCAGTAGTTAAGGCCGTTCTTCTGCTGGTTGCCTGATATCATCCTCCAAATCAAAACCATATTAATGCTCATAAATTACGTATAATTTGTAAACTATAATATAGTTGTCCCATAAATTGGACACTTTCCCAAACCAGTGAATATTTTTTTTATGTTTTTTCCTAATCATCGGTTCAACTTGTGACTAATTATAAATAGTTATAGATTTTATTTAGTTTTCTACAAATCCTAATAGAAAATATTTAGTTAGTGTGATGCATGAACAGTTAGTTATATTACGTATTTTTAACTATGTAATAATGTTGCTGTTATCATTTTTACATGTTTGCTTATATATGCAAGAGAGTGTGCAGAAAATACGTGAACACTTGTTTATTACGAGAAGTGTCGCAATAAACTAGTCTGGAAGGTATCTCGTTGTCATTAGAGATGAACCCGAAATGCCAGGGATGAACTGTTCTCACGACAAGTCACGTGGGAAACATCACTTACCCCGTTATCTATCTACGCACATCGCAGAAAATGGAATTCGCCTAATAAATTTCACGTGCCCGCGGTCTGACGCATCGTTGAAATCACTAATTTGACGATGGTGGAGACAGGTGGGTTTATGTTGACATAACATAATGAATCAGGTTCAAAAATATTTTCCATTATTTGGTTTATTGTGACTAATATTCTACCCTATTCATACATCACGTATAAGGAATAATGGCTAAGAATAACGCGTAAAATAAAAAGTTCGGCCTACGGTCGGCTACATTCATAGACAGAATAATGATTAACGCCTAAGCGTTATTATTTAGGCCTAAGGCGTTATTTCCTTATTCTCGGTCTTTGAACGGGGCGTATATAAGTAATACGATTAAGTAATAAATAATAAAATTGTAGGTTCGTATTATTATTGTGTGACCATGAATAGTCCAGTATAATTCTTATTTATATTTTCCCTATTTCTTATTTTACAAATTCACCTATATGTCAAATAAGTAATAAGTAAGATTCACGATGTGTCTAACTCGGTCATATGCAAGTTATTAGGAAAACTTTATTTTCTGCTGTTTTTTTTATTTTAGATTTTATTGTATTAATATTATATATTTCAAGGTATTATTTTAAATAATTTTTTTATGTCAAAATTTTTGGCATGATATTAAATTTAAGTAAATATATATATATATATATATATATATATATATATATATATAGTAATGGGATTTTATGGTATATTACTTCAAAAATTAGTAAATAAATAAATAGATGTTCTGACCCAGCTCAGTTGAGGCGTCGTCCGTCTCGAACTAAGTATTGGGGAGTTCAAACCCCATCGGAACGAATTATCTTTCACCGTTTTTCAGAGATTTCTATGAAGTTAAGGGTGATTAAACTCCTCTGAAATACCTTGACCGGTAGAAAAAACTCACTTTCTATAAAAAATAGAAGTTTTTTTTAGAATTTCTGTAGTATTAAAAAATAAATGTACATATTTAATTCATTTAGACTTTACCACGCTGCTCAAACGTCGGTGTTTATTTACAAACCAATTTGTTAGCACTGTATTAATCAATCAACCACACTTTTAATACTATCAGACCTTATAGTATCTCTAATGGATCTTATATTATATAATGCCGGCTTCAGTTTATTAGTGTACAATCTAGTAATTATAATTGGCCACACATGCACACAACACAGGTGCTGAGAGAATGCCTAGCGATTGAATAAATTCTGAATATGCACGGGCAGCGTAATTAATATCAATTAGATCTGGTGGCGAGAGTAATGTGCAGGAAAATGCAGGAGCTGAAAGGTGCGTGCATTCTATAGAAATTGAATTAGCGTTCGATATGTGCAGATAAGGCTGCATGTGTTCTATTGGTTTCTTTATTATTTTTCTTATGTGAGATTAATAACTGAATACATTGGTGATCGTGAGAAAATTGTGCAAATTAAAACAGGAACGCTAGATAAAATTATACAAGTGTCCGATTAGTTTATTCATTCTGAAAAAAGTACCTCTCCCCACAAGGATCAATATTAGCTCCACTGCAATTCCTTATTTATATTAATGATGTCCCCTTAAGTATAATTTTAAACCACAGTTTAGAAACATAAATCACAAACAAAAATAATGTTCATTATGGCAGCAGTTTCTACTTTGTTATACATTGTATATATAAATTAATAAAATACGATAACTTTATAAACCACAGAATATTTTTTTAATGGCTATAGTTTCCGCTACTCACCTTAATTTAAAGTTTAAGTCACTTTATGTTTGTCAATGTCAGTTTGAGTTGCCGAAACTATAATCATTAAATTAATATTCTGTCTAACTGTGACAGTTGAAAAATGCTATAATAAATATATATATATATATATATATATATATATATATATATATCATCTTGAATCGGGCACATACAAGTACTACGTATTTAGGTGCAATAATGAAATTATTATAAAAATATTATAGAATAACGACAAATTTTATACATTTTTATATGTAAATATAAGTGAAATAAATAAATACAAATACAAATATCACTTTTTTATAGTTTTTCAATTTTGGAATGCATACTATGCATTGTGGACTAGTATGCATTTCGAGAGAACCTGCGAGAGGAAGAAGATAGAGGAGTTGCAGAAGGTAGAAACGAGGTTGAGGGAGTGTGTGACAGAGAAAGGGTTGTGGGAAATTCTGAGGGGAAGCGTAAAAAAGGGCAAAGTTAGCATAGAGCTGGCAGAGTGGGAGAAGAGCTGTAGAGAGATGGCGGGGTCAGAGGTGGATTTAGGGAGTCCGAGACCGGTGGTAGGAAGGGAGGCGTTTTCGCGGGAAGAGGTCGACGTGGCCATAGCGCAGCTGAAACTGGGAAAGGCGGCGGGGGAAGATGGGCTGAAGGCAGAGGCCTTCAAAAAATTAACAGAGGAAGGAAAAGATAAGTTACTGCAGGTTTTGAATAGAGTCTGGAGCGGTGAGGAAGAACTGCCGGAAGAGTGGCGTGTGGGGGTGGTGGTCCCGGTACACAAAGGGGGAGCAGCATCGGTCGTAAATAATTATAGGGGTATTACCGTTATGAATGCGGGGTACAAAGCGATGATGACAATTGTGAAAAATAGACTAGCGAGGGAAGTGGATAGAAAAGGGCTGCTGCCGGAATGCCAGGGGGGTTTTAGAAAGGGAAGAGGGACGAGGGAGCAGATTTTCACGCTTGCGAGAATGGTGGAGGAAGCATTGGAGTGCAAAGGAAGAGTGTATGCGGTGTTTGTGGATTTGAAAGCGGCGTATGATTCAGTTCCTAGAGGAAAGCTCGTGGAGTGTATGGATAGATTGGGGATGGAAGATGAAAGTGTGGAGTGGGTGAGAAGTATATATAAAGAGACGTGGGCAAAATCGAGAGTGAATGGAGAAGTGTCTGAGAAGTTTAGGATGAATGTGGGTGTAAGGCAAGGGTGCCCGCTAAGCCCCCTCCTGTTCAATCTATACACAAGCGAGTTGGAGGCGGTGCTGAGGAGAGGACAGGCTGGAGGGGTCGTGGTGGGGAGAACCAAGGTGTGGATGCTGGCATATGCTGATGACATAGTATTAGTAGCCAAGAGAGTGGAAGAGATGCAAGAGATGTTGGAAAGAATGGGAAGGTACATGAATAGGAGAGGGCTAGTAGTGAATGTGGAGAAGACTAAATGGATGATGTTTAGGAATAGGGGTAGAAGGGGTAGAGTGGAAAAGCTGAAATGGAAGGGAAGGATGATTGAGAGAGTGAATGTCTTTAAATATTTGGGTTTCTGGTTTGACAGTGGAGGAGGATTTAGGGTGCATGTGGAAAGTATGCAAGCGAAAGCAAGAATTGGCTTGGGGAATAGCGAGAAGGAAATGGGAGAGGTTGTGGGGCGGTAACCTCGTAATGGCGTGCAAGATCTGGGATGCGTGTGTAAAACCTATTCTGTTGTATGGAGTGGAAGTGTGGGGATTGCGTGAGTGGGATGTGATAGAGAGAGAGAGCAAGGTGTGCTCCTGAAGAGTCTGCTGGGTCTCGAAAGGTCGACACCGAGAGCAGTGCTGTTGCAGGAGACGAATCATATGAGTATGTGGTGGGAGTCGTGTGTAAGGGTTGTGAAGTTTGAAGAAAGGTTGCAGGAATTGGGTGAGGAAAGACTGGTGCGGGAGGTATGGATGAGGTGTAAGAGTAGGACGGAGAGTGGTTGGAGAAAGGATAGAGGAAGGATGTATGAAAGAGTGGGTATGTCTGAGGTGTGGGTAGAGGAGAAGCTGAGAGAAATGGGAAGCCTAGGAAGTGAGGTAAGAGAGAGATTGAGAGATATTGAGTGGCAAGAACGGCAGACTAGAATGAATGAGAGCTCTTACAACCCTGGCTACGTAGAGTGGCAAGTAAGTGGGAGACTCCCGAGTTACTTAGCCAGGGGTGAGTGGAGCAGGGAGGACACGGTATGCATGGCAAGAGCGAGGTGTGGGTCAGACGAGAGAGGGAGGAAAGTGTAGATGGGTCTAGGGTACACCGCGTGTGCGCTGTGTAGTAAGGGAAGCGACACGTGGTGGCACTTTAGCGAAGAATGTGAGGGTGTGAAAGCAGAGTGGGTGGGAGACTGCAGAAAGCTGAATGAATGGTTATGCGAGGATGGGGAAGGAGTGAAAATCTGCAGGAGGCTGACGTGGGAGAGAAAAGTGGCAAGGGCAAAGGGAGCGGCGATAGATGGGGGTAATTTGTATTATATTATATATTTGTAATTATTTTTGGCGGAGTAGTACTTTTATTTATATTGTATTTTTATTTTTGTGTATTTTTGTTGAGGTTTGTGATGTGGAGGGGCAGTGATGGAAATGCCAATAAAGGTCTTTTTTTTTAGTATGCATTTCAAAATAGAAAATCTACTAAAAAAAGTGATAACTCCATCATAGAATCAAGAAACATACATGTTTCAATTACGAAAAACTTAGACAACAAACTTTAGACAGGATTTTTTTTGTCGATGAGGGAATATTTTCTTTAATAACTCATGAGTGGACGACAAATGTGATTGATTTCAGTTTTCATAGATTCATGTTTATCTATTCATGTATATTTAACTTTATGTTGTAATATACTCCAGGGTACAGTCCAGTATAGTGTTTATTTAAGATTAAAATTACAACTAATTTTTCTTTTATTTGGTAACATATAAGCGTTGACATAACGTTGGAAAACCCCGTCCGGATTTAAAGCTAAACAGTCCAGGGTTATGAAGCACTTCATCCTTGGTTAGTGATTTTACAGATAACAACCCTAATCATGCTGGACCCTGTATATTGTTATAATTATACTATATGACGGAATAATGCTGTATATATTATTAAAAATCATACAAATTATCTCACACAATTTGCATTAAATTTCCTTAATTATAACTTATTAATCTCTTATCCTATCAGACTACTGTTTCCATTTTTTTCCTCATTTAAACGATTAATTTATATTATAAACGACCTATCCATAACGACGTTTATAAAGATTATAAGCGAATAATAGGTTACATGTCTTCATTAATTTGCGATGTGTTGTTTGTTAAACTTCCTCTTTTGCACCATCCGACCTTAACCCGAATGTTTGGGCACCGCGCTTATCTATGATCTGGTATCGTTGTAGCAATATTATACACACTCACTATACACATACAAGCCGCCGCAATTCTAGCTGGTGCGTTTTTTTTATTACAATGTCCGAGACAAATGCGAAGTAATTAATATCGTGCCAAGACTAATTAGAATGACATCGGCTTAGAATTTGATTGCGTTATAATAGAAATCGCGTGCCCGCGGCCTAATTAATGACGTTGCGATGCTCAATTTGTGTCTTTCGGCTATATACCACACACTTGAATTTGCATTCCTGTGATAAAATTGAAAGCCACGTTCACTCTTAATTATAATTGAGCTGCGAGCAATATGTATTTCCTTATTGGGATTTTATAGTCGCAAATTTATAAATATTAAAAAAATCTCTTTATAGATAATTTTAAAACTTCGTAATGCATTAACAAAACTATTGGTCCAGGGGTTGAGAAACTATTGACGCGGAGACCCAAATATATTATTCCACACAACATTTTTTTTTGAGATACTTAATTTTCAGATTTTTATAAAATTGCTTTAAATTTATAAAGGGAATCTTTTATAATTTTCAGATTTTTATAAAATTGCTTTAAATTTAAAAATATATATCTCAAAAAAAGTGTTGTGTGGAATAATACATTTGAGTTTCCTCGTCAATAGTTTCCCAATCCCTCAACAGCACTTTTTGTATCTATACTAAATATTTTCGAGTGAAATATACTAACAGTTAATATAGAAATTTTAAACGTTTTAGTCATTATACATGAGATTTTATATTTAATGCCTATTCTATAAAATTATGAAGGTTATAAAGAGAATTACAATACTTTTTGTGAGTCTACTAAAGTCGGATTTAGTCTTTTCGAGTTAACCACCTCAAAAAGTTTACAGATAGTTGAGACACAACTTTCAGACGTTAATTAAATATGATTATTTATCACGTTATAGACCTATACCACCTATACTAGACATAGACATATGGGAGCGAGGTGTGGAAACTAACGAAGAGGGACAAAAGTAGAATACAAACAATGGAAATGAAATATCTCAGAGCCAAACTACCAAACTATAGTATTATAAGTCTGATGACACCATCAATGCAGTTAATTGGGCAAAGACATACCGGGGACGGACATAGGATCAGATCACAACCAAAACCTTGTAGCTAATATAAAAATACATACAACTAAAGAAAATACATAAAGCAAAATATCAAATAATCAATCTTGAAAACTGAAGAGTAGAATGTAAGTTCAAAGTAGTAATTCGCAATGAGAAACTTAACATAGACAAGAGACAAGAATGACAAACTGACGGTATTAGAGTGTCTTCAAGGCGGAGAAGCCCTATAGCGACAGAAGGTGAGATTTTGTTTCGTAGCTAAAACAGCTACTTCATATATATATATATATATATATATATATATATCCACCCCTACAATAATGTTGGTACAAGGACAAAAGAAGCCACCTTCTGTTTTATATGTAATTTATAAATATTTAAAATATGTATTCATCATAATTTTCTTGCCAACAACATGTAATTACGGTGACGAACTGTAATTACATTATATGTGTATTTAAAATATATTCTTCACATTATAACATTTATATGTTTATAACAGGCTCAATTTACTTGGTAAATTTGGAAGCTGAAAAACGGATTTGCTCTGAAAATTGCGTTGGATCCATTTCACTCATAATTTCTGCATGCTCTAGACTTCACGTGTCACGACGCGTAGCAAGTAGGACTTGATATAAGAACTATCTGGCCTCGAAAATAAAATATAAACACCAAAAAAAAAACGTGATTAATTTAAATATTACACTACATCATTCGTTTCAATAATAATATGCCTAATCATATAGTTCTAGTGGTTCTAGTTACTATATTTGTTACAATCAGTGACTGGCTATCGTTCTACTGTTCCGCGTGTTAGTATATGTATCCCTCGTTATCTTGTAGTTTTCTAAATAAAATGTCGCTAATTATAGCAAATGGTATCAACTACCCTGAGCCCAATCACTTGTATCATCCTTATAATAATAATAATGACTTTTATTTTCCTTCTATAAATATAAAAACTATATCAACACATGTTTACAGTAACAACGAAAATAATAGATTAATAGAAAATAGAAATATGGGAAATAACGCGCAGTTCCTGTCTAGTATATGCAATGCATATGACTGCTCTTCCATTGAAACTTGACAATAACTAAATATAGCACTAACAATTAAAAAGTTATGCTCGATAAACCAGAAAATTATCCAATATTCGAATTTTTAGACAGTCTTGTTGTTGCTTGTTGCGAACCAAAGTCCAAATCAAAGATGAAATTTGATGCACTCATGATCACAGATTGGATTACAAAACAAAAACTCTCTGTAAAAATTAAAAATCGATTTTACAGAGAGTTTTTGTTTAGTAACCCAACCTGCCTTTGTTAAAATACTTCAATTTAAATCACCCTAATTTATTAAATAAATAATATTTCCCCAATCTTTTATTTCTGTAAAAAAAAAACGTTGTAAACAATAAAAATCGATTTTCAACAGTTTTTTTGTTACATTTATCAGACATAATGAGCCACCAGTCAGACTTTTTTATACAACTTTTTAATTTGAATCATCCTAATATGTAAAATGAATAATATTTCCCCATATATGTATGTCTATAAAAGTTGCAACAGTTAGCATTGTTAATTTTTTTTGTTCCGAACAAATATCACGACTGTTTACACCGATTGGATTCTTCACTTTTTGCTCTGCCACCGTCAATCCGTTAATATTAAATGCACGAGTTCTGCTTGATTTCTCCGAGAGATTTTAATCGATCATATTCACTTTGCCGTTTGCATAATTCATTTAATCCTATTATAAATAGAACTGTTAAGAAGAAATTCCATAAAAAAACAATCAGTTTACATAGTAATTCATCACAGTAAGTAATTAATATTAATTAATAATAAATCTCACATAATAAACCATGCTTTTGTTGCGCCTCCCATTGTAATCTTTATAATTTTTGCCGTTATCTATCAGACTGGCTTATCAACTTTATGTAAATTGCAAATAAAAAAGCGAAAACTGCAATTACCACATTCCCTCGGTGAATCGCGATTGATGCTTACGAACGTAAATGACTTGCATCTGCACTCTTTTATTCCACATGTTATAGATTTCAGCTTACTGTTACAATCTTTACTTACTCACAAAGCTCTTTGTCTCAGGAATTTATTATGCATCGACAACCTGCTGGCAGCTAATCGTTGCGGTAACTTACACGTATATTGATTAAAAATTATTGTGGTGTATACTTATTTTATTACACGTTCTTTATTAAAAATTGTGTTTTATATTAAAATTATAGTTCTATTTCATTTAAGGACGATTTTCTGATGGCTGAACATGTATTTAAAGATACAATATTTTACGGGTGGATGGTTCAATAGTAGGATAGGTCATGCAATATAATTTTATTAGTAATTCCTTTTTATTTTCTGAATACATTATTGATTTATAAGGAAGGTATTGTTTTAGCGAAAACAATTTTTGTTTTCTTGTGTTATTAATATTTCGAAATTATTGCAACCCTATGAGGGATGTTAATAAAAACTAAATCAAGGATTAAATTAGATTTTACACATATAAACAGCTCAAAATAATACTACCTAGATTATTCATAACTTGTCATGTGAACATGAGATGTTCCTGTTTATGAACATATCATGTTCACATAAAAAGATAGCAATATATATATATATATATATATATATATTGCTATCTTTTTATGTGAACATGATATGTTATATATATATATATATATATATATATATTTAATATGTGTTATTATTGCCAAATGTGAGGCTGTAAATATATAAATGCAAATTCTCTAATAATTTCACCCTCCGGTGATAGCCCGAGACGTGGGTTCGAACCCACCGGAGGGTGAAATTTTTACAGAATTTTCATTTATATATATATATATATATATATATATATATATATATATATATATATATATAAATCAGAGACGGGTAACATAAATGCCAAAACATTTCTCTGACAATGCTTATAAATTGTATTAAATTATATAAATATATATTATATATGAAATAATAATAATAATAATCTTTTACATGTGCTTGTAAACCTGTATTAATCATTACGTCACCTCATCTGCTTCTTAACAACAACAGTTCATTAAAAACAGGAACAGTTTAGAAGAATCGAAATTACATATTGTCTACAGCACGATATACCCACAAACCAGGTGTTTGTTAATTTATCAGCGGCTTTCGTAATAAACTTTTACATGGTTATTAGCAATTTGCACTGCCATCCATAATATAGTTAACTGATGGTGTCGGAGGAGGAATAACGAGTGTTTTCGCTCGTCCATTAATCGGTAGTGTGCAATGGAACGGGCTTGTACGAAATGCAATCAGATTCAGAACTTGGAAGAACATTATTCGCTTCATTTGCTGCGGGAACATTACGCGGCCCGACTGCACACGACCTCTGCAGCGCTGACAAGCACCGAAAGTCAGCAGAACTTTTCGTTTGTCTGTGCTTTGCTCGATTGCTAATCCCTTTGGAAACGGCGGTTTAACGATTTTACGGCAACGACGGCGATAATAACCGTGAGAAGATTCATTTTGTATCGGTCAGTCGTCCGGAAATATCACCGCATAAATAATTCACATACTTTAAGAGGAAATTCCGATGTTTACATATACAGAAATATGCTTTGTGTAAAAGGTCTTTATGAATCAGGTTGGTTTTCATCTATCACATCTGAATTTTCCGTCAGAAAAATAAATATTAAATTTCTGTTTTTGACCATTATGTGATAACAACAGATTTTCTGATATACCCGTCGTTATAAAATTATTTCATATTATTCTTATTTAAAAATGTTTTTTTCTTCTAAAAATGTGAGTTTATTACTAAATACATTTTTTTTTTCTGGAAAGAAAAATTAGTTATTAATTTATGTAAATATGAATATCAAATTATAATTTTTATTTTAGTTTTTTTATAATGGAATGTATAATAGTGAATGTGTATATGTAGATATATATATATATATATATATATGTATAAGTATCTATTGCATTGCTGTAAGGATGTTAGAAGAACTACAATTTTTTTAAAAGTTTATTACATACTGTGTAGAGGATTGTTAATACCAATAAAGGTTTAAATATATATATATATATATATATATATATATATATATATATATATATATATATATATATATAAATAAATTTAAATGTATTAAATACAAACCTTCTTTTACACTAATCCATTGAATATCTTTTGTATTTCCAAATTAAGCAGTATATGCAAAATATTGTTATCGCGAAAAAATCGGCCCTGTCTGTTTGGCTACTACTGACTAGTAGTGACACATGCTGACGTCGCGAATATACTAATAGTATAGCGTGATGTCAGCATTTGTCACTACTATTCACTACTAGTAACCAAACGGACATAGCCATAGTGGATTATGTATGCCTGTGAACAAAACTAGGGGAATACAGGGACGAATTTTAGAAGGTGGACAAAAAAAAGACCTTTATTTGGTATATCAGCCCAACCCTTCCCTTTTACACACATTCCCAAACCGTACTTTCACAGAAAGAAATCAAAATAGA
The DNA here is from genome assembly GCA_963942505.1 of Lordithon lunulatus. Taxonomy (NCBI): domain Eukaryota; kingdom Metazoa; phylum Arthropoda; class Insecta; order Coleoptera; family Staphylinidae; genus Lordithon; species Lordithon lunulatus. The sequence goes on along the minus strand of OZ012668.1, from coordinate 12,209,715 downwards.
CACAAAAAAAAGAATATAAATTCACATAAAATACATTTTTCTATCCATTAAAATAAACTCCCTCTGCCCTCGTCAATTCCCCCACGTCAGCCTCCTGCAGATTTTCATGCCTTTCCCATCCTCTCCTAACCATTCGTTCAGCTTTCTGCACTCTCCAACCCACTCTTTTTTCACTCCCTCACATTCTTTGCTAAGGTGCCACCACGTGTCACTCCCCTTCCTACACAGCGCACACGCGGTGTACCCCAGCCCCATCCACACTTTTCTTCCTCGCTTTTCTGAACCACACCTCGCTCTTGCCATGCATACCTTGTCCTCTCTGCTCCACTCTCCCCTGGCTAAGTACCTCGGGAGTTTCCCCTGCACTTGCCACTCTACGTAGCCAGGGTTGTATGAGCTCTCAGCCATTCTCACTTGCCTTTCTTGCCACTCAATATCCCTCAATCTCTCCCTTATCTCAGTTCCTAGGCTACCCCTTTCTCTCAGCTTCTCCTCTACCCACACTTCAGACATACCCACTCTTTCATACATCCTTTCTCTATCCTTCCTCCATCTACTCTCTGTTCTACTCTGACACCTCATCCATACCTCCCGTACCAGTCTTCCCTCGCCAAAATCCTGCAATCTTTCCTCAAACTTCACAACCCTCACACACGACTCCCACCACATACTCATACGATTTGTCTCCTGCAACAGCACTGCCCTCGGTGTCGACCTTTCGAGCCCTAGCAGATTCTTCAGAAACCAACCTTGCTCCCTTTCTATTACCTCCCGTTCACGCAATCCCCACACTTCCACTCCATACAACAATATAGGTTTTACACACGCATCCCATATCTTGCGCGCCATTACGAGGTTACCACCCCACAAACTCCCCCATTTTCTGCACGCAATCCCCCAAGCCATTCTTCCTTTCGCCTGCATACACTCCACATTCATCCTAAGTCCTCCTCCACAGTCAAACCAAAAGCCCAAATATTTAAAGCCATTCACTCTCTCAATCAGCCTTTCCTTCCATTTCAGCCCTTCGTCCTTACCCCTCCTGCCCCTATTCCTAAACAACAACCATTTGGTCTTCTCCACATTCACCACTAGCCCCCTCTTATCCAGGTATCTACCCATTCTATGCAACATCTCTTGCATCTCTTCCACTCTCTTGGCCACCAGCACCACGTCATCTGCATACGCCAACATCCACACTTTGGATCTACCCACCACAACCCGTCCTGCCTGTCCTCTCCTCAGTACCTCTTCCAACTCGCTCATGTACAGATTAAACAGGAGGGTGCTCAGCGGGCACTCCTGCCGTACTCCCACATTCACCCTAAATTTCTCAGATATTTCTCCAGTCACTCTTGCTTTCGCCCATGACTCTTTATACACCCTTCTCACCCACTCCACTCCTTCCTCTTCCATACCCAATCTATCCATACATTCCACCAGTTTCCCCCTAGGAACTGAGTCATACGCAGCTTTTAAATCCACAAACACCGCATACACTCTCCGTTTGCATTCCAGCGCTTCCTCCACCATTCTCGTCAGCGTGAAAATCTGCTCCCTCGTCCCTCTTCCCCTTCTGAACCCACTCTGGCATTCCGGCAGCAGCCCTTTTTATTCCACTTCTCTATCCATTCTATTTTTCACCATAGTCATCATCAATTTATAACCGGCACTCATAATGGTGATCCCCCTATAGTTTTTTTACGTCCGAGGCCTCTCCTCCTTTGTGCACCGGGACCACCACCCCCACATGCCACTTTTCCGGCACTTCCTCCTCTCCACTCCACACCTTGTTAATACTGTGCTGCACCTTCTCCCTTCCTTCCTCCGGTAACTTTTTGAAAGCCTCTGCCTTCAGCCCATCTTCCCCCGTTTCCTAGTTTTAACTGTGCCAGGGCCACCTCCACCTCTTTCCGCGAAAACGCCTCCCTTCGTACCACCTGTCTCGCACTCGAACTGCCCAGCTCCACCTCAGACCTCGCCATCTGTTTACAACTCCTCTGTCACTCTGCTAGCTCTATGTTCACTTTACCCTGATTCGCCCTTCGATCCGTTTCTCCACCACACACTTCCTCAGCCTCTTTTCCACTTTTTGCAACTCCTCTATTTTTTTCCTCTCGCACGTACTCTCGAACTCCCTTTTCGCCTGATTAACCCTTTCGACTGCACATCTGCCGTACCTCCAATTCGCCATTTCCCTCCGCCACCTCGTCTTCTTTATCTTACACTCCTCGTCGAACCAACATTCCCTCTGGCGTCCACTCTTCTTCCTCACCACCAACGCAGCCGCCATCACTCTCTCCAACTGTAACATCGACTGCACCTCCTCCCACTTCACGCCCGTTAGGTTTTTCTCATACACCGCAATTTCTACTTTGCTCCATCCAAACTCTTGCTGTCCCTTTATCTTCTCCCTCTTCAAACTTTTTGTCCTTCTCAAGACCACTTCCACCGGCACATGGTCCGACCCCCCACATGTTCCACCTTGAAGCACTCCAACTCCTCCCTTCCAATACCTTTGACCACCACATAGTCCAAAACCGAACCTCCTCCGTGTCTACAGAACGTCTTCTTCCCTTCCCAGCCCCTTCGCAGCAGCCATTCAGTACATCCCACCCCGACTTTCTCACCCATTGGATCCATTCTCTACCCTCCTGGTTGGTCACTTTATTCTGCGATCGTCTTTCTCTCCATTCCCCTCCCTCCCCGATTCCTCCTTCCAGCTCCCCCACCCTCACATTCCAGTCACCCCCGACGATCCATTCATCTGCCTCCGTCTCGATCCCATCCAGTATCTCCGTTAGTTCTAAACGGTTTTTGTTACAGTACACGGCCCCTACCCACACCGACCTTCTATCCAATTCCACCTTCCCTATTACCAATCCCGCCGCTTCCCTCGAAGACTCTCTGATCCATTGTCCCACTGACTGCCTCACTCCTAACAAGATTCCTCCTTTGGCTCTCCCCATCCTCGCTTCTTTCGTTGCACCTTGCATTACCCAGTCCCACCCTGTCGGCATGCAGATTTCTACCTGCCTCCATTCCTCTTCTGTCATCCACGTCTCCAGTAGCCCCACTATGTCCTTTGAGATGAACCACTTCTCCAGTTCTTTTTCCCACACACCCCCTAGCACTTTTTTCCTTAGACCCGCAACGTTCCAAAACCCAACCCTGCACTTGCTCCACTCATACTCCCGCCTCGTCGATCTCTCCTCCTTTATTCCTTTTTTGACAAGCAGTTCCCCTGCCAGACCCACCAGACGTCCGCAATCTTCAGTTTTCGATATCCCACCCTAGCTTCCAATCCTTTGGCTCTTTTTCTAATTTTCCTTTGTACTTCCCTCTCCTCTGCGGTTAGATCCTCATCAATGTATATGTTCGTGTCCTTTAGTTTATATTTTGATCGGATTATGCCCATTTTGTCGTTCCAGTTGGTTAATTCTATCAGGACTCGGTCACCTCTTTTCCCTAGCTCTACTACCTTGCGTATTGGCACTGAGATAGAAGGTGGACATTTTTAGTCTATGATTTAATTAATTTAGTTTATGATTTAATTACTCGCAACTTTTAATTAAACTGAATCATTTTTTAGAAATATCTTAAATTAAATTAAATTTAATATTAATTATTTTGGAAAGTCATGCCGACCCAGATATTTTTCATTGATCTTATTACAGGTCGAAGCAATTCTTATCATTTCCTAATGATTTAAAATGGCCGTGCGGTAATTAATGTTCTTCCTCCCTCTCGAATCAGTGAAAATAATTCACTTTTAGTTATAACGAGTAATAATAACAGAGAAATTTCCCATGCAATTATCTCCGCGCGTTCGTTTCTTGGCGGATCGGACCGTTACGGCATCGCGTGGTGCGATCAACAATTGCGCGCACCAAACAGCAGAAACAAAACGAAACTGAGACACATAAAAAAAACGGGCGAACATTTGATTAAGGAATCGTGGAATCCGCGCGCGGAAGAGTGAAAATTCCGGCTGATAATTACAGGCCGTACACACAGTCGTCGGAGATAAGTGCACTGTTATGTTTGAATTGGAACTCGCCATTATTCGTCGTGAGTTTACACATTGGTGTTCGCGGATAATATAGCGGCGGGTGAATTACTTTTATTGGTTTGTTATGCCGGAGGTCAGAGACAAATACTATTGAGTTGAAATTGTTATGTTTGTAGGTATTTGTATAAATGGGTGATTCGTGACAATTCACACCATTCACATTGCTGGCAAAAATAGTTTCTGTCAGCAATGTGCATGTACGTATAATTTTCTGAATTGAATTTTTGCCTGAAACTTTTGTATTTTCTAGTGTCATTTTTCTTGTACGCTGGTAAAAACAAGCGAATCACGAAATTACTTTATAAGCATTCCTCGGGACCAGTTCGAAGCATATAAAATATGTGGGCAGTATATGAAATCTATCATATATCATTTTTAATCTTGTATCATTTTGGTATACCGTAGGGTAATAGCTCCACCCTATTACCCTACGGTATACCAAAATGATAAAAGATTAAAAATGAAAAATTTAGCCACGATTTTTAATTGAAAACTATTTGCTATTTAACTACCTAATAAAGAGTATTTTGATGTATGGTATACATATCTAGTAGTGACACGAACAGGAGTTTGCAGAAGCAGTACAAGTAAAATATTGTTAATGGGTTATTGGATCTATAGAGAAATAGTGTAGAATATAAACTTGAAGAGACAAAATGTAGTCTAATAATAAGAATAGAAGCAGTAAAAAGGTCGTAACCGTAGACAAAAAACAACCTTTATTAGAAATACTACATCAATAATAATATACAAAAATGAACAATACAGTCCCTTCATCACCTTTCACAGATTTTCTGAGGTTTTTTGTGAATTTACAAGATTTAGGAGGGGTCCCAAATGTTTGTTTCACTCGTTCAAAACTTATATCTGCGTCCAGGGACTTTTGGGAAGGCCTGTATAAAATTATAAGATTATTGCAGCAGTAAGCAAATTTTAAGGACCTGCTAATACTTTTTTTTAAATATTGGATTGTCAAGGCGTCTACTTTGTAATAATTAATTTTAAAGGATAAATAAAACGATTTTTTACTTTGTTTTTTTTATTACACTTTGCATCTAGTTTCGGCTAAGCTCTAGTCATCGGAGGAGCTCGAAAATAGCTAGAGCTTAGCTGAAAATAGTTGTAAAATGTAACTGAAGTGTGATAAAAATACAAAGTAAAAAATTGTTTCATTTATACTTTCTTTTATTTCTGTGAGGATGAATCTGAAGTAAACATTGGATGATTAAACTCCTCCGAGCTTCTTCCTAGACCGGCGGAATAGACTCAAGGCTGATAGTTCTATAAAGATATAAGTTTCTTTTGTTCCCTCCTCACTTCATATATTACAATATTTTCTATCTAAAATACTAAAACTAGCCATATAACCCTCCTTCCATGATTACCTCCCACCCTCTCCCACGCCAACCTATTGCAAATTTCCACGCCTTTCCCATCCTCTCTTCACCATCCTTTCGCACCTTTCTACAATCCCCCACCGATTATGCTTTCACTCCCTTACATTCCTTACCTAGGTACCACCACGTGTCGCTCCTCTTACTACAAAACACACACGCGGTATATCCTTGTACCATTCATCTTCTCATCAACTGCATCTCGCTCTTGCTATGCACACTTTCTCCTCCCTACTCCACCGTCCCCTGGTTATGTAGCTCGGGGGTTCCCCTGCACGTAACCAGTACTATACGAGCTTTAGTAGTTAGTACCAGGAATGTAGGGGGTGGTTTACCAACGTATACAGACATAAATAAGTTATATGATACAATCTCAAATTAAATACATAAACAAATTGATAAACAAAATTAAATAGACAACATATACAAGTTTTTAACATTACAATATAAACAAATATATACAATATACACATGCTGTGCATTGGGGAAAATACGATGTAACAAGAACAATTTAGAAAAACAGAGCAAATATATAAGGAACAAGGGGTGGCCAACTTTACTATACATAAGATCTAATTTTTATCTTAAAAATGTGTCGCGGCCGACTTTTCACTTGTCATCAGTGCTCCATTTATCAAGTAGACTAATCGGTTTCTAAGTTGACATTGTGAGCGATCGACCAACATTGACTTCGTGATCGACCAGTCGACTAGTTGGGCACCCCTGGTGTATATGAATAATGATTTGACAAACGTGCGCCGTGTGCTGATACAACTAAGGACGTTTGCAAAGAAAAAACAAATGAAGGGGTCATAGCAGTCGTTCGATATAGAAACATTAAGATAGGAGATAGATCTTAAGAAGAGGTGGCACGAGGAGGAAACATATAGACTGAAAACAATATGGGGAAGATGGTAACAACAGGGCGATGAAAACGAACTACGATAAAGGAATTGACTTACGAGTATGCGGCATAGTAGGAAAAGAGGAGAATAGTTCATCGGATCTTTTGGTTAATAAACGAATAAAGGTTTTATTTTTGAGTGTTTGGGGTGGAGATGAAGTGCGCGAGGGAAAGGGAAAGGTAGAACGATGGAATATGCAATGCGGGAGTGTCGTTCTAGTTTACTGTTATGTTATATTGATGGGATGATGAGTTATGCCAATAAAGGTCTTCATTTTTTTGTTTGCGGTGGAAGAGGGGGAGGGAGATCGTAACAGGGCGACGAAAACGGACTATGATGAAGGAATTGACTTACGAGTATGCGGGATAGTAGAAAAAGAGGAGAATAGTTCAGCGGCGCTTTTAGTTAATAATACCAATAAAGGTCTTATTTTTGATTGTTTGGAGTGGGAGATGAAGTGGGCGAGGGAAAGGGGAAGGTAGAAAGATGGAATATGCAATGCGGGAGTGTCTTTCTAGTTTACTGTTGTGTTATATTGATGGGATGATGAGTTATGCAAATATAGGTCTCCATTTTTTTTGTTAGCGGTGGAAGAGGGGAAGGGAGATCGTTAGAATATGCAAGAAATGGAGATGAGGGAGTGTAATTCTAGTTTATTGTATTTTATATTATAATGATGGGGTGATGGCCGTGCGCCGTGTGCTGAGATAACTAAAAGACGTTGGCAAAAAAAACAAATTAAGGCGTCATAGCAGCGTTCGATATAGAAAAATTAAGATAGGAGATAGATCTTAAGAAGAGGTGGCATGAGGAGGAAACATATTGACTGAAAACAATATGGGGAAGATGGTAACAACAGGGCGACGAAAACAAACTACAATAAAGGAATTGACTTACGAGTATGCGGCATAGTAGGAAAAGAGAGAATAGTTCAGCGGATCTTTTGGTTAATAAACCAATAAAGGTCTTATTTTTGAGTGTTTGGGGTGGGAGATGAAGTGGGCGAGTGAAAGGGGAAGGTAGAAAGATGGAACATGCAATGCGGGAGTGTCTTTATAGTTTACTGTTGTTTTATATTGATGGGATGATGAGTTATGCAACTAAAGGTCTTTTTTTTGTTAGCAGTGGAAGAGGGGAAGGGAAATAGTTAGAATAAGCAAGAAATGGAGATAAGGGAGTGTATTTCTAGTTTATTGTATATTATATTATAATGATGGGGTGATGGATATATCAAAATAATTGTTTTTGTAATTTTTAAATTATCTAATAAAAAAAGGTGGCGATAAACCATACATAATATAACATGTATAGTTGTAAAAAAATTACTAAGAACAGATGCAGATTTAATTATTGTCAAAATTAGAACGATGGAAATTACAATTACAATTGCAAATGAATATAAATAATTACAACTTAGAAATCCTTAATTCAATTACAGTTATATAAGTGGATATGGCAGATTAAAAATATATTATAAATTTTGCCATAATTGTCTACCGCATAACGTAAAATTGTCCCAAACGAATTTTAACAAAATATAACGGTGAAGCGCGAAACTGAAATAATTAGTGATGTTAAATTCGGAGATCCGTTACAGACAATACGGTTGGTCATATAAACAAATCTGATGGTGGACTGTGCATATCACTTTTCATCTTAATTAAAAAAACAATTTTTTTTTGGAAAACTAGTTTTTATATTTAATTTTTTCTAGCATACAGCTAGAAATCGCGATAAAATGGATCGTTTTGAAATCCATTATAACTCGAGAATTACTGTATTCATTTATCGGCAACATACTACATACTCTTGTATTTCGATTTCTGTCATAATTAGGTCTCAATATTGACGAGTGATTGACGAATATTACAGTTAACGCGCCTTATTTAAGTAATTTTCGGCAAAGAAACTACTTTATCTAATATAAATTGGCACCTTTATTAGTCATTAATTTAATATGTATTTCTTTATAATATCATTTGCGTATTGTCTCAATGAATGTTACATCATATAATTGTGTCGCAATTTGATGTATCATCATTATATACGTAACTATAATGTGCATACTAAATATTACTAACTGTCTATCGACTAATAATTAATAGTTTTATTATATTTTCTATAAAGCATGAAATGCTTGTTTATATTATGTAAAATACATAATATAAACAAGCGTTTTATGCAAGTATTAGTTTTAATGCATGAATACGCTTGTTTATATTATGTAATTTACATAATAATTAATAGTTTTATTATATTTAACTATTAATTATCAGTCGATAAGTGAATTTATATTATAAGTGAACAAAATAAAATATCTGTTTCGCACAAATAAAATATCCATTGCAACCAAATAGCGGTCAGTGGAGAGTCATCATTGTTTTTATGCGTACGAGAATAGATCAGAAATTTACTGCGTAGATACATTTTGTGTGTATACGAGCGAGAACGCGAGCAAAAAAACTATTTTTCTTATCAGCGACTTTGTTGAGCGCGGGGAGTCAGTCGCAGTGGGCCTATAGCAGTACGTGCGCGTTTCGTTTAAGTGCAGTGAAGTTTAATTAAAGACTATGTTTTAATTACACGTGTGTTAAATAAAAGTGGTTTATCCTGTGATGTATAAGGTAAGTCACACTTTGCATTAATTTGGTGTCGATCGGTGCGTTTTTGTGGGACTTACAGCGGTTTTTATGCGAACGATTTATTTGTGACGATTATTCATTTGCTGTATGTAATACAATTTGTAGTACATGCATTATTTACTGAGTGAGGTTTATATGGATAATTGTACTCGTTACTAATTAGCTAACTTATGATTTGAAAACGTTTTTCTTTTTCGGGCTGTTATGAGATTCATTTTTTACATGTAATGTCTTGACTAACGCGTTTAGACATAATCCCACTAAATGCGTTGTTCATCACGTTATTATATGCACAATTGGTATCGCTTAAGGGTTCGTGTGATAATAATACTGCATTATTTATTTACCATGGTTAATACAAAGGGCATCTAGTGCCCGGGGGCCGCGCAATGGCCGATTTCAACGCATTTGAAAATATTCCATCAGTATAGGTAGAGGTCCGCAAAATAAATAATATAATTAGGTTTCAATTGAAATAGTTGATTTTTTGATTTATTTATTTTATTTATTTATTTTGAACCACATCATCCTATAAATGAACATAACTAGAGTATTGGTGGATTATTTAATTAATTAATTAATTTATTTATTAACGCTATTATTAGGATTTACAACATACATGTATATATACAAATCAGATTATGCATTGTAACGCCTTAATTGACTCCTAAAAGACATAAGGGATTAATTTTGTTCAAATTTGTCTGCAATATACTACATACTCTTACATTTCGATTTCTGTCGTAATTAGGTTTCTGAATTGACTAGTGATTGACGAATATTACAGTTAACGCGTCTTATTTAAGTAATTTTCAGCAAAGAAACTACTTTATCTAATATAAATTGACACCTTTAATAGTAATTCATTTAATATGTATTTCTTTAAAACAAATGTATGTATGTTTTGCATACTAATTTCAATAATCAATTTCAATCAATAATGTATAAACAATAAGATAAATAATCTTATCTTTATTTGGCTATCGATTTTTGTACAATATCGTTTGCGTATTGTCTCAATGAATGTAATATAATAATATAATTGTTTCGCAATTTGATGTATTAACATTAAATACGTAACTATAATGTGCATACTAAATATTACTAACTGTAGTTTTATTATATTTTATTATAAAGCATGAAAACGCTTGTTTATATTATGTAATTTACATAATATAAACAAGCGTTTTCATGCTTTAAAATAAAATATAAAGTTTTATTATATTTGATTTTAAAGCATGAAATCGCTTGTTTATATTATGTAATTTACATAATATAAATAAATTATATTATGTAATTTACATAATATAAATAAATTATATTGTGTAATTTACATAATATAAACAAGCGTTCTCATGCTTTAAAATCATATATAATAAAACTATTAATTATCAGTCAATAAGTGAATTTATAAGTGCACAAAATAAAATATCTGTTGCGCACAAATAAAATTTCCATTGCAACCAAATAGCGGTCAACAAAGAGTCATCATTGTTTTTATGCGTACGAGAATAGATCACAAATTTACTGCGTAGATACATTTTGTGTGTATACGAGCGAGAACGCGAGCAAAAAAACTATTTTTCTTATCAGCGAGTTTGTGAGCGCGGAGAGTCGCAGTCGCAGTGGTCCTATAGCAGTACGTGCGCGAATCGTTTAAGTGCAGTGAAGTTTAATTAAATACTATGTTTTATTTACGCGTGTGTTAAATAAGAGTGGTTTATCCTGTGATGTATAAGGTAAGTCACACTTTGCATTAATTTAGTGTCGATCGGTGCGTTTTTGTAGGATTTACAGCGGTTTTTATGCGAACGATTTAACTGCGACGATAATTCATTTGCTGTATGTAATACAATTTGTAGTACATGCATTATTTACTGAATGAGGATAATATGGATAACTATACTCGTTACTAATTAGCTAAGTTATGATTTGAAATCGTTTTTTTTTCGGGCTGTTATGCAATTGAATTTTACATGTAATGTAATGTCTAACGCGTTTAGACATACTCCTACTAAATGCATTGTTCATCACGGTATTATATGCACAATTGGTATCGCTTATGCATTCGTGTGGTAATAATAATGTATTATTTATTTACCACGGTTAATACAATGGGCAGATGCAGTGACCGGGGGCAGCGCTATGGCAGATTTCAGACTAAATATATTCAAGTATCAGTGGCATAAACTATTGAATGGATACATTGACAACTTCATACTGGCATGAATTGTGTATTTTTTTTATCAAAAACGTGAAAAATTGTTTTTTGATTGCTGCACTCATGTTGACTTTTTAAAATCTGGCAATGTTTTCAGAGGGGATAGGGACTTGTACAGCTAATCTCTTTATTATTGCTATAAATACTGATACTTAAGGGTTCAATATTTATTGATAGAGTGGAACATTGGTGAATACGCAGGCATTATACCTGTGACAATCCCGAATGTAAAAACTATTCAGTTTGATTTTAATAAAAGGAATGGATTTATATTTAGTAATAAAGTGTGTAGAAGAGTTCTGTTTTAATTAAATTTCAGTCATTTTTTGGAATAAAACATATTTCAGAACATCCACATGAACATCTGAAATTTTTGGATTCAATATTATAACAGAACCACAAATTTATAATAACTTTTATACAGCTTGTGTCTCATATATGTATATAAATTTAAAATTCAGAATTACTTCTACTATATTTAACAAATTTATTAATTTTCTTAATCTATATTCCTATAAATTTCCCGCCGTTAACTACGAATTATAACCTGGCGATAAAGTGAGGGGTGGTCGGTCTACTTAACGCATTAAACTTTCTTCACAGTTTCTATCAATTGAAACAACGCTCTTAAATTGTTGCAACATATTGAAACAACAATGTTTTGACATTGGTTCCAAATTCTGGAGGGATGCTAGGACGCAGTGAAGAGATACAAAAAGACACTGCACTGTCCTTAAAATACGTCTGTATATAATAAAATCTAGCAAACTCACTGGCAAATAGATCGTTTTGGGGGTTGTAAATAGTGGCTGCATAAAACACATGTCTTTTGGGTTTTCCGTACCCACTTGAGTAATAATACGCGATGGATTAGAATGTACAGCCGAGTAAAATAAAATATGTATACAATTTTTAACAAACACTCTTCGCAGTTTTAATTGGAACAATACTCTTTAATGTTTTAAGATATTTAAACAACGCTCTTTAATTGTTTTAACATATTGAAACATTTCCGACTTATTGCTATATATTCCTAAAACAATCTTGCATATTTTTCTTATAGTAGCATACGTTTTTGACCATTTTAAAATAACAATGAAAATAGTTGAGCGTAATATTGACTATTAACAAAATTAGTTTCACCGTTTACCAATATAATTTTAAAAAAAATGTTTATCATTTAATTTTTCATTGTTGCACCTAAGTACGTAGTACTTGTATGTATCCAAGTTAGTAACAGGTTTCTAATCATGTGGCAGTGACATATTGACAATTGAGTGACAGTGACAGGTGGGCAATATAGTGCCAGTGAAAGTTTGACAAGCCATTATCAGTGACTTAATAAATCAAATGGCAGTGACGTGGTTGCCAATCAAGAAACAGTTGACAATAAAGTAGCAGTTACTGTTTGACAATCCAGTGATAATAACCGTGACATTCAAGTGACAGTGATATGCTCACTGTTCAATTATCACTTTCATATAATTATTACCGGTACAATCCCATATTATACTACTGACATGTTTCCAATCAAGTGACAGTGACATATTATCAATCAAGTGATAGTTAATTGCCAATCAAATGAAAGTAACAGGTTGATAATAATGTGAACGTGACAGTTTGATACTACAATGACAATGTCAGTCATTCAATGACACGTCGGCACGGTGACGTTCACATAATTATTACTAGTACCATCCTATAATTATAATAAATTTATATTAAATTACAGGTTTCCAATAAAGTGACAATGACAGGTTGACAATAATGTGATAATGGCAGGTTGTGAATCAAGTGACAGTTGCAGGTTGACAATAAAGTGATATTAACAGTGATAGTGACAGTTAGATAATAAAGTGACAGTGACAGGTTTCCAAACAAATGACAGTGACAGGTTGTAAATCAAGTGATATTGACAGATTGCCAACTCAGTTAGATAAACAAGTGGGAAGTTGACAATTCAATCACAGGTTGCAATGATTGACAGTTATACTAACATATGACGGTGACAAGTTCACAATCAAGTGACAGTGAAAAGTTTCCAATCAAGTCACAGTTATGGAAACTGTCACTGTGACTTGATTAGAAACTTTTCACTGTCACTTGATTGTGAATTTGTCACCGTCAATAATGTGACACTGACTAGGCTGCCAATGAAGTGACAATGACAGGTTGCGAATCACGTGGGTAGTAATATAGTGACAGTAACTTAATAAATCAAGTGGCAGTGCCAGGTTGCCAATCAAGTCACAATAAAGTATTAGTGACAATTTGATAATACAGTGTAGTGACAGTTAAACAATCCAGTGACAGGTTCTCTGTTCAATGATTACTCTCATAAAATTATTACCAGTACCATCCTATATTTTACTAATGGCAGGTTGCCAATCAAGTGACAGTGACCGGTTGTCAATCAAGTGACAGATACAAGTAATCAATCGAGCGACAATGGTGGGTTGGCAATATAGTGACAAGTTTGCAATCAAGTGACAGTGAAAAAAATCCAATCAAGTCAGTGACAGGTTTCCAATTGAGTGGGTGGTAATATAGTAACAGAGTTTGACAATTCAGTGACGGTGCCTTAATAAATCAAGTGGCGGTGGCAGATTGACAATAAAGTATTAGTGACAGTTTGATAATCCAGTGTAGCGAGAGTTACACAATCAAGTAATAGTGATGACAGGTTTTAAGATATTAAAAAAAACGCTCTTTAATTGTTTCAACATATTAAAACATTTCTTACTAATTGCTATATTTTCCAAAAACAATCTTGCATATTTTGCTTATAGTAGCATACGTTTCTGACCATTTTAAAATAAATAACTATGAAAATAGTTGAACGTAATATTGATTATTAACAAAATTCACTGCTCGTCACCGTTTACCAATAATTCTTTTTTTAAAATCTTTAATCTTTAATTTAATTTTTTTTTTAATCATTATATTTTTCATTGTTGCATCTACGTATGTAGTACTTGTATGTGTCCTAGTCAGTGACAGGTTTCTAATCACGTGACAGTGACATATTTCCAATTGAGTGACAGTGACAGGTAGGCAATATAGTGACAGTGAGAGTTTGACAAGCCAGTGACTGACTTAATAAATCAAATGGCTGTGACAGCTGGTTGCCAATCAAGAGACATGTTGACAATAAAGTTTCACAATCCTGTGATAATAACAGTGACATTCAAGTGACAGTGATATGTTCACTGTTCAATTATTACTTTCATATAATTATTACCATTACAATCCCATAGTATACTACTGATATATTTCCAATCAAGTGACAGTGATAGATTGTCAATCAAGTGATAGTTAATTGCCAATTAAATGAAAGTAACAGGTTGATAATAATGTGAAAGTGACAGTTTGATACCCCAATGACAATGTCAGTCATTCAATGACAGGTCGAAAATCTAGTGACGTTCATATTTTTATTAGTAGTACCACCCTACAATTATACTAATTACAGGTCTCCAATCAAGTGACAATGACAGGTTGACAATAAAGTGCCAATGACAGGTTGTAAAACAATTGACAGTTGCAGGTTGACAATAAACTGATAGTAACAGTGACAGTTAGATAATCAAGTGACAGTGACAGGTTTCCAATCAAATGACGGTGGCAAGTTGTAAATCAAGTGATATTGACAGATTGCTAATCCAGTTAGACAAACAAGTGGGAGTTTGGCAACTAAGTCACCGGTTAGCAATGAGTGACAGTTTTATTAAGATGTGACGCTGACAAGTTCACAATCAAGTGACAGTGAAAAGTTTCCAATCAAGTCACAGTGACGGAAACCTGTCACTGCGACTTTATCGCAATCAAGTGACAGTGAAAAGATTCCAATTTATTAAGGCACTGTCACTGAATTGTCAAAAGCTGTCACTATATTACCACCCGCTCGATTGGCAGCCTGTTCAAGTCACAATGAGAGGTTTCCGTCACTGTGACTTGATTGGAAACTTTTCACTGTCACTTGATTGTGAACTTGTCACCGTCAATAATGTAGCACTGACTAGGCTGCCAATGGAGTGACAGGTGACAGGTTGCTATTAAGTGGGTAGTAATATAGGGAGAGTGGCTTAATAAATCAAGTGGCAGTGACAGGTTGCCAATCAAGTGACAATAAAGTATTAGTGACAATTTGATAATCCAGTGTAGTGAGAGTTATACAATCAAGTCATAGTGGCATGTTCTATGTTCAATGATGACTCTCATAAAAGTATTACCAGTACTACCCTATATTATACTAATAACAGGTTGCTAATCAAGTGATAGTCACAGGTTGCTAATCAATTGACAGTCACAGGTTGTCAATCAAGTGACAGTTAGAAGTAATCAATCGATTGACAATATACTGACAAGTTCGTAAGTGACAGTGAAAAGTTTCCAATTTATTAAGGCACTGTCACTGAATTATCAAACTATATTACCACCCACACGATTGGCAACCTGTCACTGACTTGAAAAGGTTGCCAATCGTGTGGGTGGTAATATAGTGACAGAGTTTGACAATTCAGTGACAGTGCCTTAATAAAGTGGCAGTCGCAGGTTGGCAATAAAGTATTAGTGACAGCTTGATAATCCAGTGTAGCGACAGCTACATTAAGTTTCAGTGATGGTTCTCTGTTCAATGATTATGATTATGATCTAATTAAATTATTACCAGTACCATCATATAGCATACTAGTGACAGGTTTTCAATCAAGTGACAGTGATAGGTTGTCAATCAATAACAGTTGCCAATCAAATGACAGTAACTTGTTGATAATAAAGTCACAGTGGCAATTTGATACTCCAATCACAGTGACAGCTAGATATTCCATGACAGTTTGGCAATCAAGTGACGTTGACAGTTTTACATTCAACATTTACGCAGGTACAGGATATCAATCCAAGTTACAGTGACATGTTGCCAATCAAGTAACAATGACAGGTTGTCAATCAAATAACACTGACAAAAAAATAAAAACTTTAATTTGGCATAAGCATTATACACAAATTGATCATAATAACTAATAAAAAATATAATCCTCAAACTTAAAAAATACTCCTCCCACGAGAGGAGGTCCGATGCCCACAGGAAACCACCAATATATGTGAATTTCACTAATATGACCTCCCACTATTCCATCTCTACCCTCAGCCACTTCCTTTCCCACGCCAGCCTTTTGCAGATTTCCACGCCTTTGCCATCCTCTCCTAATCATTCATTCACCTTTACACAATCCCCACTTTGCTTTCACACCCTAACATTCGTTGCCTAGATGCCACTAGAGGTGCCACCACATAGTAAACACGAGGTGTATCCTCACCTAATACACACTTACCTTCTACTCTCTTCCGAATCGCGTCTCGTTCTTGTCATACATACTTCGTCCTTCCAACTCCACCTTCGCTAGTTATGTAGCTCGGGGGATTCCCCGATTCAATATAATTTACATTTTTGATATTTCTAAGATAACCGGAAGGCGAAACCACTCGCTATGAACCCGGATTTATATTATTAAGATAATAATAATATAAATCCGGGTTCATAGCGAGTGGTTTCGCCTTCCGGTACCCTGCCTCCAGGCTCGGCGATCGCGCCAATCTTCTTCCTTGAGATATATACATAAAATAAAATAAACACATGGCGTAGATTTTCTGAATTTGCAAAAATACAATATTGATAGTATGTTATTATAAATGAATGAA
The DNA here is from genome assembly GCA_963942505.1 of Lordithon lunulatus. Classification (NCBI taxonomy): domain Eukaryota; kingdom Metazoa; phylum Arthropoda; class Insecta; order Coleoptera; family Staphylinidae; genus Lordithon; species Lordithon lunulatus. The sequence goes on along the minus strand of OZ012668.1, from coordinate 12,192,781 downwards.
AAACACCTCCATAATTATTTATTTATTGATTTATTTACGGGCAACATCCCATTTACAGTTGTAACATAAACACATAACGGTTTAAAAATATAATTACAATTGTTACGATGTTCGTTATAAAAAGTAATAATAATAAGTAATATACTTTAATAATTTTTAGTAAGAACTTAAATTTAAAATTTAAACTTTAAAAAGAAAAATGTAAGTAAACTCTCTTGATACGACCATAGTTTTTTGTTCTTTTCATCCGGAAATTTCATGGCGACGACGTATTTGAATAGCCGATGAGACACAGAAATGACCTATCCGTGCATGAAACGCGCCGAGGACAATCTCCTGTCGTCCTGCCGATTTTAATATTCTCATCGGCTGGCAGAAATTACCGCATCCGGCAATGAATAAATCTGAATTGCGTGATCGACCGGAACAGCGGAACAGCACTAAACAGAAAATCGGGCGTAAAAAGAAGCAGCGCAAATGACGCAAAAAGAAAATCTCCTGCCTTGAGCCCATCAGCGTCCAGCTCCCACACGAACGGCCGAACGCAACGGGCCGAAACAAATAAAAAATTAAATCAATTAGTTTGAGCGAAACAGTGAGATGGGTATTTCATTTAGCAGGCCTTGAGGGCTATTGCAGTTACAGTCCGGATGTTGTTTGGCAATTTATTTGCAATATGGGTGCAAATTGGGATGCGTGATTCTTGATGAGCGCGTGAGGAGATGAACACGCAATATGTGTGGCGTTATGAAATGGTTGCAATCTCCTTAAAGTTTCAAGCAATAATTTATAGCAATACCTCGCAAATTTCAAAAGAATACTAAAAACTAAACTAGTTTTTTATTTCGATGCATTCTAATTCAAAAACTAGTTTTCAGTATTCTTTTGAAATTTGCCAGCGAAACGAAATCGTGCTATAGAAAATAATTCACGGATACTATATTGTAAGCGACATATTCGTGTATTCATAATTACAAAAGGGCATTAAAACAATCGGATTCGTCCAAAACGAATTTTAATTACACAAAATCATATAAAGTTATCATTTCAGAACATTCTAAGCCCAAAAATACTTCTATTAAATGTGCTTTGGAAATTTGTTTTTTCGATTATTCATATAATACTAAATACAAAAACATGTTACTAAAATTTATAACATTTATGATTTATGATTTATAACCTGCTTTCGTAATCAATCTACTTATGATCAAATAATGTATTCATTTCGACGTATACAATCTTATTAAAAGTGCCTTTCGTTTATCACTCTGGGCTGGTACAGGCTTATTGTTTCTTGTTCTATTTGCCGCTTCCGATGCGCATAATTCTACCTCAGCTCTTACAACTGGTGGCGCACGATCGGAGACCTGAGCACACCACGGGGGCGACTAGCAATGATAAACCATGCTAAACGAAAGCGCCTAAAGTTATAGCTATAGCTGGTAAATTTCACTGAAATAATCAACAAGTTTTTTATTTAGAATGCATTGAAATGAAAATTTTGCATGATTGTAAGTAGATTTATTACGAAATCTTGCTATAAAGTATAAATGACACTTCCTTTTGTAACGAAATTCACAATAACATTTATAATAAAACAAATTCTCAATCTGCATGCTTATTTATGATTGAATCTTTCAAAAGAAATAAGGTGGAAATTGAATTGGTAAAATACATTTAAAAAACATAAATCGACATTTATGAACATATGATACATTATTAAGCAATAACTGATAAATGTTGTTATAGTAATGTGGATCATAATGAATCATTTCCTTTTAAATAAATAGAATATAATATAATCGTTAATGACCCGAATAATGTATATTTAAATTCATATAAAAATATAATTATTATGCCCAAATTCTGTTTTATAAACAACCGAAATTACCTCACCATTATCAGTTTGCAATCGTACATGTCAGATGGATTATACAGTCCTTAAAAAAATGTTCGTGAAAATTCTCGGCACATTACTTTTTATTGGAGCCTATGTAATCATTTTAAATTATTATAATGATACATATTTGAAGCTACTTATATTATATTTTTTAGTGTGATAATAACTACAAATTTATTGTTGAGCATGGTGAGGTAAATAGCAACAATGATGAGTGGCTCGAGATGCATGTGTATAACAGCTTTTATAATAGGACGACCAGGTCGTATAAATTAACGTTTAAATTTATGAAGGATATTGAAACTTTAGAGGTGGGTTTTAATATAACTAAATATATTTATTGAGTAATCTACTAATATATTTTTTAGGGTATAGTTCAAGCGTATTTGTTTTATCATAACCATTATCAACTATATGCTCCTATACGTGCTTCTTTTAATGTTTGTAGTTCTCTACGAAACAATTTTTTGGGATTTAGTGAAATGTTAAACTCGGGGAATTTAACTGCGTGCCCTATAAAGAAGGTAAATTTCTAATTATTTGTGTATGTATTCAATATTTTTAATTATTGGATTGTTAAGGCGTCTACGTTGTGATAATTCATTCTAATGACTAAATAAAACTAGTTTTACTTTGTTTTCTTATCACACTTTGGTTATACTTTGCAACTTGTTTCGGCTAAGCTCTAGAGCTATGCTTGAAGATGGTTAGAACTTAACCGAAACTTGTTTTGTTTTTATTTTGCTTGAGCAATCCCGTTATGAAATAGCGATGCTAATTAAATAAATAGTATATATTTTTAGTGTAAATTCCTTATTCTATATTATTATATCCGATCTTCATTCATGCGACGCATATGTACGTCTTCATTGTTACTCTTTATTTGTTTCAGTCAATCTTTTATCCCTTTTCATTCTGCTTCATATTTATTTCAAAGCAAATATTCAAATTTATATATATATATATATATAAATATATATATATAGTATATAGTATATATATATATATATATATATATATATATATATCACTTTTATTATTTCTGCACACACACACAGGACGAACTTGATTTTCGTCTGCTCTTGTAAGACCTTCACTATCTCCCACATCTTCCACTTCGACCTAAATGCATATGATAATACACCGTATATAAAACACATAATTATAAATTAAAGTTTCCAAATAACACTTATAAAGTAAACCTTATTTATTTTAGGGATTCTATTACATTAATAACTATATTCCAAAGCCTGAAAATTATCCTCCATATTTACCTACAGGAAAATACAAACTTGTAGCAATGTTCAAAACTCAGAAGATTTTAATAGCGAATACGACATGGTACGGTGAAATACAGAAAATCTATGTTAAGACGGGATAACGAAAAAAATACGTGGAATACTTAGAAACAATTTCAGCTTCATAAATTAATTTTCGGAAACATAGGCGATTCACAGTTTTGACAATATCGTAACCATTTAGTAATGTGTATTTGTTTAGAATATTGTTGTACTGTGTAACTTAAATACATTATTATTAATTGCAGATATATTCGTATTATTTACTTATTATAACCCTTATTTTTTAACATATTTTACATAAACAATTATAGCCGAGCCCTGATGAAGTAGTTATCTGAACTATGAAAGATTGGCTAAGTAGTAAAGTAGGAAAAATATAAAAATAGCGTTTTATGGCTGCACCACTCCAAGGAGCTAGAAACCTTGGTTTCTTTTTTCAACTATACATATGATATATATATATATATATATATATATATATATATATATATATATATATATATATATATATATATATATATATATATAATATTCAAAATTTAATAATTTTATGCAGAGTGTAAATCTTTAAATAAGTATTTATAATAATATATTATAACCATGTTTCACTTTTCTTCTTGAAAATATTATTTCTTATCCAGCTCGGTGGCCCGTCTCGTACTAAACATTGGGGAGTGACACTTCAAACCTCGCTTCATAGTTACTAAGATGAGAGGTTCTCTATTTAATTATTTCGTATATCATCAGCACCATCTCAAATACTGCACATACTTTTTCCTTGATACAGTTACAGTATTGAAAAATATCGTTCGGGAGATGTAACCAGAAATTACCAATCCAACTGTAGAAACTGTAGATTTAGCCATTTTACTACTATTCACGGAGGGAAATCATAGGCGACTAAATTTAAAACATAACATATAAATATATTGACTATATTTAATGGTTATTGAATATATTGACATCCTCTTCAATTGTTCATGTATTGCGCAACTTGTTTACATAACTTTCTTCGTCTTTTAGTTGAGGTATTCCATCTAGTACTACTCTTCGATTCTTGTTTTTTTCTGGCTAAATATTATTATTATAATATTATATCCAGGACATTGCTAGCGTGTCTCGCGTCCACTATTATATGGTTTATCTGGTTCCTTATGATTTCATCGTTTGATATACCCTATATCAAACCATGAAATCATAAGGAACCAAACAAACTATATAAATAATAATAAACCATATAATAGTGGACGCGAGATACGCTAGCAATATCTGCTTTATGTGTTGAAACATCGTAGATTTAATTACCATGTTGGTACTTGTCGTGGTTTGTATGAATCTCATACCATAGTCGTTGCTGAATACATGGAGACTGTGTATTCCTATTGTTGGTGTAAAGGCTTGTTCTTTTCTAATTTTCGCTTAGAAATATCCATATTTGTCATATCCTGCTTGAGCATGTTGCCTCTATGTGGTCGAAGAACTCATCTTTCACTTCATCGTACTTCTCTTCAGTAGGGGCATTTGCAGATATTAATGAGTAGTATGGCGTTCTTTTTCATAGTATATATCAAAGTCATTCACTAATTGGCTAAAGTGTATTACCCTGTTAAGAAGATTTTCTGATACTACAAAGCCAGTTCCAAATTCATGTTTTCCTTCTTCCTGTCGAAAACATGTGACCTTTTTGCTGTGCGGGGAATGCATTTACACATACCACGGCGCTTCTCGCCAGGTAGTGCGGAGTGGAAATCGCCTTTTATTTCAGTACAAGAAATACCCACCAAATCCTAAACTCTTGCTCTAACCCCAGCCCATAACTGATTTCTCAATTAAGCCTTCAAGCTGGGGGTCCAAATAAATTTAATTGGTCTCTTCGATAGATCAGCAGTTATATAAATTATATAAATGAATAAGTGATTTAGGAACTACACGTTATAATAATCCAATAAATAAACAGATAAACATATATTATATAAATATATGAGTGTACTCAAGTTGGACCGCCCAGCGACCTGCCATGGAAGAGCAAGTAATGGTTTCTACTAAATTATCTATTGATAATTTAGTAGAAACCACTACTTGCTCTTCCATGGCAGGCCGCTGGGCGGTCCAACTTGAGTACGCAAAGATGACATGTTCTACCGTGTCTGATGGATAAGTGCATAAAGGGCATTCGTCTGACTGCTCCAAGCACATACGTTTGAAGTACGTCCTGAAGCAGCCGTGTCCGGTTAAGAATTGGGTTAACTCATACCCTATCTCCCCATTGTTCCGGTTTATCCACTGTGCCATTTAATCCAGATAGCCTTTCCCCCCAGACTGCTCCATTTATCCTCGCTTCTGTCCTGCTTATGGCAGCTTCTGGCAGCCCTCGCGCTCAAGCCCTCCGGGTACCTCACCGTACGCTCCTGCGCCAGTAGATCGTTCAAGGGAATACTGGCGATGACAAGGATCGCTTCCCTCGATACCGTTTGGTACCCCCTCCCTATCCTGAGTGCGCTTTTCTGTTGTACTCTGGCTGGTTTGTCGCACGTACTTTGGTATATTAATCGATGGCCTCAAATTGGGGTGCCGTATAGCATCACACTGTCTGCGAGCCATTCCAGCACCTTCCTCTTCTGCTGTCCCGGTCGTTTTGTGTTTGCCATAATTGTTACGAGAAGACTAGCGCAATTGGCTGTCCTCACCCCTGCCGTCTCCACCTGCTTTCTAAAGGTCTGGTCTACGATGATCCCCAGGTACTTGACCTCCCTATTCGGAATTACCTTCGTGTCTCCGATGGTGAAGCGGACCTGTTCGCACTTCTTCCTTCCGTTTAGCAGGACCGCCTCTGTCTTCTCCTCCGCCACCTGAAGAGAGTTCTAAAACAGCCAGTGCCTGCGCCCCTCCAGACTTTTATTGGCCCGCACTCTTGAGGTTCTCCTCGTTACTTCCGCGACCAGAGCCACGTCACGGCATATCCCACCAATTTGGCTCCCTCTAGAAGGGGTATCCGGAAGACGCCTTCATACATGATTTTTCCCGTGGTGGGCCCTAGCGTCACCATTGTGGAACGCTACATCTCAGTTTGAGGTAGCTGGTTCCTCCGTCGCACAATGGTTAGTCTGCGGTTCTCCAGATAACTTGTAACTAATCGCATCACATCTTTGGAAATCGCATTACTGTACATTTTTCTTTTTTCCTTGCCCAGTGGACAGTAATTAAGGCATTGCGAACATCGATAGTAACCAGTGCGAAAAGGTGCCTTCTTCTCCCCGACCCCTTCCTGGCCTCGCTGTCAGTGTCGTATCACTACTTCCAGCGCTTGGATAGTAGGTCTGCCTGGCCTAAATCCGTACTGCTGCTCGGCAAGGCCTTCTGGCGCCTCAGTGGTGGCAGTAATTTTTTCCAACATTAGGTACTCTAATAGTTTCCTCCTCATGTCCAAAATGCATAGTGGCCTGAACCCCGGATTCATCTTCTTTAGGTGCATTCTCCATTACTGAAGGCTGGCAACCACCATGGCAAATTCCGCATGGTCTTATGACGCTCTGAACAATGAGTGGGGATTCAGACCAGTCCAGTCCCTTATGTTCTTTAACCAGGAGTATTTCCTTCGTCATGGACCACGGCGACCCTCTATCTTGCCCTCCATTATTAATTTTATAAGGCTATATTTTATACTTCTGAATATATGCCTTAGGTACGCTGTCTTCCGTTTCTTCACAGTAGCCAATAGTTCTCTGTCTCTGTCCATGCGTCTAAGAACCATTATACGTGATATGCTCCACCTAACATATTCTCTGCATTCTTCGAAAGATCCACATCTTAAACGCGTCTATTCTGTTCATAGTATTGAGCTTCAACGTCCAAGCCTCAACACCATAAAACAATACCGAGTAAATGTAGCACTTAACGAACCGGTATCCTTAGTTTCAGGTTTAGCCTTCTCTCCCAAAATACTTTTCTCATCTTAAGGAACGTTATTCTGGCTATTTTGATGCGTGTTCTTACTTCCAGATCTGGATCCAGGTATTCGGTGATCCAGCTGCCCAACTATTTAAATTTAACGACCTGCTCTATTTACTTATTGTATAATTGCAAATTAGCTTGAATATCTGGTATTCTACTAATAACAGTTGTTTTCGTTTTGGCCGTATTTCATTTTATCCCAAGCGCATCACCTTCTGCTATTATTTGGTTCATCAAACGTTGTAGGCCAGCTGCGCTGTCTGCAATTATAGCCGTATCATCCGCGTACCTGATGTTGTTCAATAATTGATCTTGATTCCATCTGTAGAGCTTTCTAAGGCTTTCAGGAATATTTACTCGGAATAGATATTGAACAGCAATGGTGATAGTACACAGCCCTGACGTACTCCATGTTTAATAGGAATATCGCTGGTCGTATCGTCCTCGAGTCTTACTGCAGCATTCTGTGTTCGTACACATTTTTTATGAAGGAGATATCTTTTTGGCCGAGTTCTTTGGTCATCAGAATGTTAATTAGATAATCAATAAAACAGATGTACACGTCCTTCCTTTGGTCTCTACATTTTTGCATGAGAACTGACAGCCCAAACAACGCTTCTCTTCATCCCAGTCCATCTCTACAACCGAACTGTTCCTTGCTTAGGTCTTCTTCGCATTTATTACGTATTCTATTGTGTAGGATTTTTGGGAATACTTTTAATACTTGGCTCATCAGCTTATCCGTCGGAATTGATCGCACTTATTTGCGTTTGATTTCTTTGGTAGGGTAATGAATACTGATTTTAGCTAGTCTTGCGGTATGTTTCCGGATTCATATACTTTGTTGAAGAAGTTTACAAGAATGTCGGTATTTTCCTCTCATATAAGCTTTAGGATTTCTATGTACATGTCCGATCCTGCAGGTTTACCTGATTTGGTGGGTTTTATAGGTTTAATAACTTCTGATTTCATGTTTGATTTGGACGTGGTAAATTAGTTTCGCCATCGAACAAATTTTTGATATACTTTGTCCACTCTTGTTTCAGTTTTTCTTTATTTGTCAAAAGTTGATTGTCCTCATTTACTATTCTGGATGGTAGATGGCTTCTGGTATTTCCAGCTATTTCTTTCACCTTTTTGTGGAGGTTGAACCGATCGTGTTTGTCTTGTAGCTCTTCAAGTTCTTGGCATCTTTCTTCTACCCATTTTTCTTTAGCTTTTCTAATGTTTCTTCTTATGTTTAAGTTCAGTTCATTATATTTCTGCTGATCCACATTTTTGTATTTTCTTCGTTCATCCATAAAATTCATGATTTCTTCTGTCATCCACTGCTTTCGTTTATTAGCCTTTGGTGCTTTTAATGTTTCTTGAATATTTTTAAATATTTCCGTAAGTTGATCCCATACTGCCTCAACCGTTTGCTCTTCTGACGAACGGGTCATTTTTTAGTGCAGTGTTGAGCTTCGTCGTTAATTTCTCTTGCAGGTTTGGATCTTTGAATGCCTCCATGTTTGGTCTTCTAATGATTTTACACTTTATCTTTTTAAGACGGAATCTTACTTGAGCTATTATGGGGTTATGATCTGACCCAATGTCCGCTCCCGGATACGTTCTCACTCTATGTACACCATTGCGATATCTCTTGTCGACTAGTATAAAGTCTATTTGATTTCGTGCTATGTGGTCTGGCTGATGTTGTGGAGATGTCCAAGTGTAGAGTCGTCTATTAGGTAATTGGAACCAAGTGTTACTAATCATAAGGTTCTCTTATTGGCAGAATTGCACTAGCAAGTCGCCATTTCTATCGCCCAGACCATGGTTACCTTCAGCGATTCTTCCTTTGCCCATTTTCTCATTAAAATCTCCCATAATTATGGTAATTTAGTTTTTCTTCGTATATGATTTTAGTTCTTTTAATTGCGCATAGAAATCGGATATTTCTGACTCCGGTTTGTCAGCTGTCGGTGCATAGACTTGTATGATATTAATGTTTTTAGGGTTTGCGTTTAGTTGTAGTAGCACTGCTCTGTCTGAGTGCGGTACATAGTTTGATTTGTTTGCGTGTTTGTCTAGTATTATTTCAACACCATTTGAGTGGTGTGCCAGATCGTTGCCAGCGAAATATACCGTAGAGTCGTCTATACAGGTTTTTCCCGCATCAGGCCACCTCATCTCACTAATTTCCAGAACGTTGATACCTAGTCTTCTCATCTCTTTGTTTATATTATGAATTTTTCCGGACATGTACATACTTATTCCATGTACCGATTATTATAGGAATTTCTCAATTAGTTTCCACTTTCGAGTGGGCCCTATCCTTATTCATCGCGGGTATTCTTCCCACCCCTTGACCATTTAAGGTCTGCCACGGGCTAGGGGCCAGCTCTATTTGGTTTCTCGTGATAGTTGTTGGATTATCGAGGGGTTTTCCTACCTTGGGAATAAAGATAAGTTTGGCCCTCTTCCAGATTTATGGAAATTTCCCTGTGTTAAGTACGTCGTTCATGGCTCTCACGATAACCCATAGCAAGCGTATTGTCTGCTTTTGAGTTATTTGCACTATTAGTTAATGATGTCAGGATGATTTTATGGCTTTTGTAGATTCTTACGCCCGGTTTCTCCAACGAATCTTAAAGCTCGTCTTATATAAGCTCCTCTTATATAAGCTCGTCTTATATAAGCTCGTCTTATACAAGCTCGTCTTATATAAGCTCGTCTTATATAAGCTCGTCTTATATAAGCTCGTCTTATATATAACCACGTCTTATATAAGCTCGTCTTATATAAGCTCGTCTTATATAAGCTCGTCTTATATATAACCACGTCTTATATATAACGACGTCTTATATATAACCACGTCTTAAATTTTTATGCTGTTGCACCAAACACACGTAGATCTTACTTAGTCTTACAATGTAAGACCGATTTTTGTTTGGTGCAACGCTTTAAGACCGTCTTATTATTAAGACGCTCTTAAACTAGTTAAGACTCGTTGGAGAAACCGGGCGTTAGATTCGACTTCATCTACTTGTTGTTTTTTTAGCTGTTGCTAGAACTTTTTCTTATTCGTTTTGACTAAAAACTATAGATATCCGTTGTTCTCTAGTTTCAATAATTTATTATAAAAGTGTCACATTTATTTGTATTGCCACCAGACTTGTCGCACCTGGTCTGAAATTTAGCCAGTACCGCATTTTTAGTATTCCGATATATTTAATGTTATGTCACTGTACCATGGTAAAATTCATCACTCATCAGTTTGGAGTTGACATCTTAGCATTATTTCTCATGATATCTACTAACAGTTTGGTGCATTTTTACAACTATTTTGCCCGCGCCAAACCTATTGGAGAGCGTTTCTGCTATTTACTAGTCACCCTGTATAATCCCTGGTATAACTGTTTGTTATCTAAAATAATAAATTTTGCGATTTCATATTCTAATGCGTATCATTATGTATCATTTCCTGAAATAAATACATATAATATGTTAACGACCCTAGTAATGATCCTTTTAAATACCAAAAACTTTTGAAATTCTAACATTAAATAAGTAACCGTGTCTCTCTCGATATTTATCAAATTGTTGAAGTCAATCGCTAAAAAAAATGTTCATCAAAATTGTCGCCTTGTTACTTATTGTTGAAATTCACGTAATAGATTTAAATTATTACGATGATAATTATTTAATACTTGTAATTTTTTAGAGTAAAAGTGGAAGGAACTACAAATTTATTATTGATCATGCTGTGGTTAACAGCAATAACGCTGAATGGGGTGAGGTCCGTGTTAGCAATACATTTTATAACAGAACAACCCGGTCGTATGATGTAACTTTTAAATTTATAAAGGATATTGAAGATCTAGAGGTTTGTTTGATATGAATAAAATGTAACTGTATTATATATGTATATTTTTTAGGGTAGTTTTAAAACTTATAGGTTTTATAATAACTATTATCAAGACTATGCGCATCTTAGCATATGTTTTGATACTTGTCTTGCTTTCCGGAATAATTTTATGGGATTCGGTGATATTTTGAAGTTGGGTAATTTAACTTATTGTCCTATAAAGAAGGTAACTATTTATCTTTACGTACTATTTATAATATGCAAACATTACATAAATGAAAATATACATATGTAGAGAGTGGAGATAGGCGAAAGAACTTCAGGTAGCGATGTTGCTCATCAAATTCGAGTCGAAAATTTTAGTGCGGACGAGTTAGTTTCTGAAATGACCTTAAACATACAAACACATTAGAGATTGTACCATATATCTGTAACAGTCATTGTTATCAAGTATTTTTTTGGAACAGTATTAAGAACTGGGATCTATTTATCGTCGTTACGCTATTATAATGGAGCATAATGGTAAATAAAATTTAGGAACTTTATTTTTGACATATTAACGAAAACTGAATAATATCCTTGGGTAAAAAAACAGTACAACTTACCCTCGTAGAGGGAAGTTAAACGCCATCTGGCGGCACCACATCAATTAGCAATGCACACCCATATGGTAATAACCGTCAACATGCTCATGTTATCAGGATCACCGGGTAGTGCCCTCTAGAGAATATGAATAATATTCCAATAGAGTGCTTGAGATATCAGCACAAAGCCAATCATATAAAACATATTATATAAGTGTGAACCCACCTCTTAGCAATCTACATATCTAGATTTCGATCTTATTAGATCTCGTCAGTGTAGCTCAGCTAGTGAGGATGAATTCACACAAAATCTCGAGTGGTTATATACAAAAACAGTACAACTTACCCTCGTAGAGGGAAGTTAAACGCCATCTGGCGGCACCACATCAATTAGCAATGCACACCCTTGGGTATTTTATAGCTCTGATGATAATTGTGATGGCATTCATAAAAACTTTTAGTAAAGTAAGGGCCAGTTCTACAATTGACATTTAACCGTGGAATAAGTTTGAGATATTAACGCCAATATGTCAACTTATTCCACGAATAACCCTTATTCTCCAGTTAAATGTCAATTGTAGAACCGGCCCTAAATCAGTTTGAGTTTATGTATTGATTACATCATTTAAGTAACTACATTATTTGTTTTTGCGGTTTTTTAATTTGCATCACCTCTCGTCCCTGATCCCTCCATTTAACAATCACCTCTCACCCTTTCCAATTCACTATTTAGTTACATTATTTGCAACCGTAAATGCTATAAGTTTGAGTTTATAAAATGTCTAAATAATTTGAATGATTTATACCGTATATATTTTTAGGGGATATATTATATTAAGAACTACGTTCCAAATGTTGATCAATTTCCTCCATATATACCTGCAGGTAAATACATACTTAGAACATACATGAAAACTCGGAAGATTTTACTATCGGACATTTCATGGTATGGTGAAGTACAGAAAATCTATAATTAGATATCTATTACGGAATGTATGGTAAAATCACATTTAATTGGTGGAATAGTTCCAAACAATAATAGATTAAAAAACAAAATTAGTCTATAAAAGTTGATTTGCACATAACATATTTTAGCCAGCCCATAGTTACAATTATCATGTTTGGCGTAGTAATTTCATGTAATTTATATTAGTTGATCAAACTATAATAAACAATTAGTCAATTTTATCATGTGTTTTAGTTCCTATTGTCTACTGTGTAAGATATAACTTATAACATTTAAATAGTTTCCATTTACGTAACATCGTTTAAATCTCCAAATAACAAATAAGCATTTATCTATTTACAAATGCATTATATTTATATTTCAAATGTAAAATGTAATTGCTTTTCTTAAAATCATTGAAAATGCAAAATAGCATGTTATACATATTAAGTGAGAAAAACATATACATTTTACATTGGAAACATATAAACACAATGAATTTAGGCATTTATAAATGGATACATACTTTTGAATTCTTGACGAATTCATTCATTGCGATATTTTTGTACAGTAAAACTAATACCATGTTTTAGTTACTCTTCTACTTTTTTCTTTTACATAAGTATCTGCGTGTTTCATTCAATACAGCTCCGTAACGTTGGCGTTCCATCTTTTCCTTGGTGGTCGTCCTCTTGGTGACTTGTATCTTGCTCTCACTATTTTGTCTCGCATCAATGTTCCCAAAAAGAAAACATATTCAACTCATTACTAAGATATTATTCCTTTCTCTCAACTCAAACTTTATATTGAATATGTATTCGTTTATTTTAAATTTAAACTTATTTTTGGCTTTAAATTACTACTTTTCTTATGATCACATAATACATGACACGGTATTGGTAAACCACCGTCTATAATTTAAGAAACAAGTCGCCTGAAGTGATCAGATGTTTGGCCACCCTTGGTGTAGCAGTATGGGCTATCCCCCATGTCAATCTCGCCTTTGCTTCCACCCACTCGAAGCGTTTCCTGTGCCCAACTCCGCAGACAAAGAAAAAACCTAGATATTTAAAACCATCTACTGTATCAATGATACCCCTCTATTTTAACTTTTTCACTCTATCACTCTACCGCTTCACCCCGTATTATTCAACAATATCCATTTGGTTTTCTCCACATTCACAACCAATATTTTCCCAAGCCAAACCTACTGGAGAGCGTTTCTGCTATTTACCAGACCCTGTATTCTATATATTACCTAATATAATAAATTTTGCGATTTCATAATCTAATGCGCATCATTATGTATCATTTCCTGAAATAAATAAATATAATATGTTAATGACCCGAGTACTGATGCTTTTAAAATCCAAAACCATTTGAATTTCTAACATTAAATAAGTACCCGTGGCTATCTCGACATTTAGAAAATTGTTGAAGTCAATCGCTAAGAAAATGTTCATCAAAATTGTCGCTATGTTACTTATTGTTGAAATCCACGTAATGGATTTTAATTATTATATTGATAATTATTTTATAATTATAAATTTTTAGAGTAAAAGGAACTACAAATTTATTATTGATCATGCGGTGGTTAACAGCAATAACGCTGAATGGGGTGAGGCTCGTGTCCGCAATACATTTTATAACAGATCTACCAAGTCATATGATGTAACTTTTAAGTTTATGAAGGATATTGAAGAGCTAGAGGTGGTGTTTGGTATGAATCAAATGTAACAGTATTATATATGTATATTTTTTTAGGGTAGTTTTAAATCGTATCGGTTTTATAATAATTATTATCAAGAGTATGCGCATCTTAGCATAGATATTGATGCTTGTAATGCTTTCCGGAATAATTTTATGGGATTTGGTGATATGTTGAAGTTGGGTAATTTAACTAAGTGTCCTATAAAGAAGGTAACTATTTATATGTACGTACTATTTATAATATGCAAACATTAAATACATGATAATATATATATATATATATATATATATATATATATATATATATTATCATGTATTTAAAGTTGATATATCAAATCGCTGGGATACAAAATACGACACTTTAGAAAACCTGCGAACGAGATTCTGAAATAACCTTACATCTACATACATATTAGAGGTGGAACAATATATTTAATACAGTAATTTTTATCAAGTATTTGCCTGGAAATAATATGAAGTCTGTTTATGTTTGTCATTCGTATCAAGAACTGGTATATGTTTGTCATTGTAGCAGCGGTAATATAATGGAGCCCCAACTAATAGTAAATAAAATTTAGCCATCTATATTTTTGTCATATTGACGGAAACTGAATCATATAATGCGATGTTTTCTAACTCTGGTGATAATTGTGATAGTTTTCAAAAAAACTATTTAATAACACTGATTAAAACAATTAATCCGTTTGAGTTTATGTACTAATTAAATAATTTGAGTAACTACATTATTTGTTTTTAGGGTTTTTAATTTTCCCTCGTCCCCCTATTTAACAATCACCTCTTATCCTTTTCAATTCACTATTTAATTACCTTGATTGCAACTATAAACGTTATAAGTTTTAGTTTATAAAATGCCTAAATAATTTGAATGACTTATTCCATATATATATTTTTAGGGGTTTTATTATATTAAGAACTACGTTCCAACTGCTGATCAATTTCCTCCATATCTACCTACAGGAAAATACATACTTAGAGCGTACATGAAAACTCAGAAGATTTTAATAACGGACATTTCATTTTATGCTGAAATACAGAAAATCAATAATTAGATATCTATTACGGTATAATGGTAAAATCACATTTTATTGGTGGAATAGTTCTAAACAATAGATTAATTATGTTTTATAAAAGTAGAGTTGCACATAACATGTTTAGGCCAGCCCGCAGTTAGTTATAATTATCACGTTTAGCGTAGTAATGTAATTTAGATTAGTTGTTCAAACTATAATAAATAATTAGTAAATTGTATAATGTGTTTTAGTTCCAGATAATTGTGTACTGTATAAGATATAACTTATAACATTTAAACAGTTTCTATTTATATAACATCGTTTAAATCTCCAAATAATAAAGATCATATATCCATTTACAAATGCCTAAATTCATTATATTTATATTTCAAATATAAAATGTAATTGCTTTTCTTAAATTAATTGAAAATGAAAAATAGCATTTTCAATTCATTTAAGTGACAAACCATATACATTTAACATTGGAAATATAAATACAATGAATTTAGGCATTTATAAATGGATACATGATTTTGAATTACAAATGCATTTTCCTGACCGCGAAATGAACGGGCCAATCCCGCGCGCAGACACTATCGCCAGGTTTCTCCAACGAATCTTATAGAGCTCGTCTTATATAAGCTCGTCTTATATAAACTCGTCTTATATAAACTCGTCTTATATAAACTCGTCTTATATAAACTCGTCTTATATAAACTCGTCTTATATAAACTGGTCTTACATAAACTGGTCTTATATAAACTCGTCTTATATATAACCACGTCTTAAATTTTTATTCTGTTGCACCAAACATATATAGATCTTACAATTTAAGACCGTCTTATCGTTTTAAGATCCGAATTTCGAATTATTAAGACGCTCTTAAACTAGTTAAAATTATATTATAAAGTGTGAACCCACCTCTTAGCAATCTACATATCTAGATTTCGATCTTATTAGATCTCGTCAGTGTAGCTCAGCTAGTGAGGATGAATTCACACAAAATCTCGAGTGGTTATATACAAAAACAGTACAACTTACGCTCGTAGAGGAAAGTTAAACGCCATCTGGCGGCACCACATCAATTAGCAACGCACACCCATATGGTAATAACCGTCAACATGCTCATGTTATCAGGATCTTATTCATATTCTCTAGAGGGCACTACCCGGTGATCCTGATAACATGAGCATGTTGACGGTTATTACCATATGGGTGTGCGTTGCTAATTGATGTGGTGCCGCCAGATGGCGTTTAACTTTCCTCTACGAGCGTAAGTTGTACTGTTTTAGTTAAGATTAGTTGGATAAACCGGGCGTTAATGTCGAAAGGGATACAGTTCATATAAAACCTCACGCATTGGTATCTCGATTCCAACTACCAACAACGTGTGAATCCTTAAATTACTCGGCTAGACCCTACTTTATTTCACACAGCCAAGGGTTGTTGATTTAGTCTTCTTTTTCTTCTGTTCTGGTTATTTGCCTTATTCGTCGCTGGTAAATCTGTCTTGGTCCGAGCCATAGTATTGGCTCTGTGAGCACTTTCTTTTTATGTTAGAACCTTCCTGCTTTATCCGGACTTGAAATCGCCAACATGATCACTGAATTACTCGATCCACCCAACAATCATGCTGGCGGAGTTAATTACGAATTCTACATATTAATCTACGTCGAGGATGTAATAGCAGATGTTATAAATTATCTTATACTTACTTATATCAAGTCCATTGCTAATTTAATTATTATCACTGTATATATGTGACCAAAACTAATTAATTAATAAAATAATAAAATATCAGAAAAATGTATGGCAATATCTAATTCGATGTTTAAAAATTGATTTTCGGATATTATATCCCAAACTCAGTATTCCATAACTGTACAATTAAGATTTTTGAGAAATGTTCTGATTTAACCCTCAGTTGGTATGGTAGGGTCAAATCTGACCCGAACCACTTTGTTTCCATTACTATCCCTACTTTCTTTTTGTGCAGCTGCATACCGGCTAAGAAATTCTCCTAACTTCTAAGATTCTTTCAGAAGCAACGTACGTGAATAGAGAGTTGCGTATTGTTTCCGGGTTGTACGTTGTTGCGGGTCATATTTGACCCACCATACCATAAGCGTCAGCATATTTTGTTGAAACAATTCCACCAATTATAAATACAGGACGTAACATTACGGAAAAAACATTAGTTTTCATCGATGGAACTTATGATTGAACTGAATGAAGTCAATATAACATACACGAACTCTACGAAAGGCCAAATACGATATACTACCTGAATAAAAGCCTCTAAAAGGGACCTTACACGATCAATAATACTGTCAATCCTAGCACCGTCAGTATTTACTTGAATCTTACTTCAATATTTATTAAGTAATCAATTATCCGGATAAACATCAGTATTCTCTTTATTCCATCATTACTATAACTTACATGATGAGTGATACTGTCAATATTTTAGCATAATGAAAATTTTGAACATGTTAGCGCACAGTAATACTGTCATTATTCTAAAATATTGACAGTATTATTGACCGTGTAAGGTGCCTTATAAGGATTATCCTGCTTTCAATAGACGTAACCATTTTATCGTACGTGTCAAAAAGGCGTAAAGCAGTGATATTGTGTTATCATCACTACATCATACAAATGAGATTGAGGATGGACCAAAAAGGTTCACAGCTTATCTATGATACAAAAATGACTAAAAGTATGATGAGACAAAACACTTTTTTTGGAAAAAAATATAGTTTTATCTTTTTCAATTAGGAATTATGATGACTTGGAGGGTTAGCAATTAGCATTACACCAGAGTGCAATATTTTTAGAAACAAATGTTTATTTTTATATTTATCACATAATCAGTGCCAAATATTATAGAGTTGTCTGATTTTAAAGTCAATCCACCTCTTAGCAATCTACATATCTAGATTTCGATCTTGTTAGATCTCATCAGTGTAGCTCAGCTAGTGACGATGAATTTACACAATACCTTGAGTGGTAATAAATAAGATAATACAACTTTCTCTCTAGGAAGAAAATTAAACACCATCTAGATGTGGTGTCGCCAGATGGCATTTAATTTTCTTCTTAGATGGAGAGTTGTAGTAATTTAAAATTAAATAATAAAAAAATAATAGCAAAAAGACATCATGAATGTTATAAAGACAAAACCATGATTAATAATATATTATTATATAATAACTATATATTTTGTGGTTTATATTATATAGTTTAGTTGATATAGAATCATAATAATCATTTCCTATCAAATAGAATAAAATACTAATGACCGAGTAATGATTCATTTAAATACAAACAAAATTATAATCATTGTATCAAACAAGCTATTAAATATTCAACCATGCTACATCATTATAATTATTTTCTACATGTCAGTCTATTAAACACCCATTAGCGAAACGCAAACAATGTTCGTGAAAATATTCATCACTTTACTTTTTGTACAAATATATGTAATAGTTGCGTAAATAATTTTAAACATACTTATTACATATATGTTTGTAGTGTGAAAGGGACTACAAATTTATTATTGAGTTCGCTGAGGTAAATAGCTACAATGCTGAATGGCTAGAGATACATGTATATAACAGATTTTATAATAGGACGACTAGATCGTTTTATATTACTTTCAATTATGTAAAGAATGTTGAAAGTATAGAGGTGGTTTTTAGTATAAATCTATTATTAGATTATTATAATAATACATATTTTTTTAGGGGACATTTCAAGCGTTTTTGTTTTATAATAACCATTATCAACGGTATGCACCTATACGCCTTTCTCTAAACATTTGTAATGCTTTCCGGGATAATATTTTGGGATTTGGTGATATGTTGCAGTTGGGAAATATAACTAGGTGTCCTATAAAGAAGGTATTGACACTGTGTGTATATTGCTTCGTTGATAGAAAAGTGACAAAAGTAAAAATAGTACAACTTACCCTCGAAGAGGGAAGTTAAACGCCATCTGGCGGCACCACATCAATTAGCAATGCACACCCATATGGTAATAACCGTCAACATGCTCATGACATCAGGATCACCGGGTAATGCCCTCTAGGGAATAATATTCCAACAGAGTGCTTGAGATATCAGCAAAAGCCAATTTTGAAAGATGGCGTTTAACTTCCCTCTTCGAGGGTAAGTTGTACTATTTTTGTATATAACCACTCGAGATATTGTGTGAATTCATCCTCTCTAGCTGAGCTATACTGACGAGATCTAATAAGATCGAAATCTAGATATGTAGATTGCTATGAGGTGGATTCACACTTATATATGTTTGACAAAAGTAAAAACTTTTCTATCCAAAGAATTTTAAATTGTATGTTAATTATATTATCTATTTGCCTTTTACCTTTCGATGTAGGCTATTAAATTTACATTACTTAACAATTATTGTTGTTGTTTATACATTTGTAAATTCTTTCCACTCTTTTCTTTTCTTTGCCAGTTCTCTTGCTTGTATAACTGTCTTTCCTTTCTTGATTATTATTTCCTCTATTCTGTTATTCCACTCTATTCTTAGTCTTCCTCTTGTTCTTTTATTTCCAGTTCTTGCTTCCCATACCTGTTTTGTTTGATTCTTGTTCATCCTAATTAAATGTCCCCACTAGTTTAGTTATTTCTTTTCTATATACTTTTCTATAGCTTCAATTCCCAATTCTTCTCTGATGTCATCATTTCTTATTCTGTCTCTTCTCGTAACTTGTTTTACTCCTCTGAGATATTTTATTTCCATTGCCTGTATTCTACTTGTGTCCCTCTTCGTTAGTTTCCACATCTCGCTCCCATATGTCAGTATAGGTCTATATATGCTTTTGTATATATTTATTTTTGTATGTTAATTATATGTTCAATCCAGGCTGATATACTGAATGTACATACATATGTGGAAACATATTTTCTAATATGATTTTGAGTGTATATTATAAAACATGTAGTTAATTCTTATATTTGAAGAAGAATCTTGCTATTTTAAAATAGGCGATTTCAAGTTGTGTCACTTTTCTATCAACGGAGCGATATGTTGTGAGCAAAATATAAAATAGTCGTGGTTTAAGAATATTTAAATGTGATTATAAATATGTGTAATTAATTAGTCCTCGCTATATGCTCAATATTATGGATTTATTTTTATAGATAGAGTCAATATCTTAATTTTTTTAGGGATATTATTATATAAGTAACTTCATTCCAGCCGAGGAAAAATTTCCTCCATATCTACCTGCAGGGAAATACAAACTGATAACAACGATTCGAACAAAGAAGATTATAATTGCAGACATTTCATGGTATGCTGAAATAAGGAAAAAATCCTTCTAAGGGATAACTAACTATCAAATCATATGGGTAGTTAAATCATATCAGTGTGGTATATTTGATATAAACTCGATAAAAAGTTTTATTATTCCAATTTTGTTTTACAAATAATTTATTTTTAAGCAAACATTTACGATATATAGTAAATGTTTGCATAAAAATATAATATTTGTAAAACAAAATTGGAATCATTAAACTTTTAATCGTGTTTATATTAAAAATGTTACAACTAACCCCCAAGGAGGAAAGTTAACCGCCATTTGGCGGCACCACATCAATTAGCAATGCACACCCTCACTAGCTGAGCTACACTGACGAGATCTAATAAGATCTAAATCTAGATATGTAGATTGCTAATGGGTGGATTCACACTTATATAGAGTTTATATGAGTTTGTCAAGACATATAATTAACATTTCTAAAACATATCCCTATTTATTTAGATTGACTACAAAATATTTTAGTATTGTTACAACATACGTACCTAAATTTTTGTAAGCTAATTTAAATGCATTTATGTAATACTTTGATAATAGATACAAAACATAAAAATACAAGTAATAATCAAATTATTAATATGGTACGATTTTAAGACAACCCAAAAAAAATACTAGTCTCGTTTAAACATTTATGCACGCTCCATTAGTTTATATTGCAGCTAACTAAGTACACCTCTATTTGCAATGGGACACGATAAACGAGTCTCCTATAACAGCAGCGTAAAAGTGAAATTAATCCCCTTGTGTAATTCGTTTCCGTTTTTCACGAAAGCACGATCGCTGCAGATCACACGATAACGGCCTGATGGTTTGATGAGTAAATAAACTTTCGCCGCTTATGGGCCGGTGCGATTTAGTAAATTGGTGCTCGTAACTGTGGCTTGAGGTGCAAATGTGAATCAAATCATAGTCATTTCGATCTTATCATCAGATCTATAACTACACGCGCATATAATACTAAACACAGATTTTACTAGCCTTTTAATTCCTTAAACGTTTTTAGTTTGAAGTTTGAAGTACAGTTAGGATACAGTTTTAAAATATACGTCTATTCTTAGCACATTGCGAATAACTACGATATAAATCGATATTTTAGTCGAAAAAAAAATATTATTACTCTAACCCCCGTATTCTCCGACGTACCATAAATCTATCAATAGCAATTGAACCCATAAGTATTCGTTGTTATAGCAACAATAAATACATTATCTAGGGAATGTAGTTACTTTAGATTCTCTCTATTGCAAACACTGAATGATTCAACAAAATGTGACTCCAATCACAAGCACTATTCAAGGTGTTTGACATTTGCTGTGGCATATTCTGTCACAATGACGTTGTCAATTTACCCTTCAATAGCTTATGGGACCTATAAAGTTTATGGGATGTTGGTGAATAATTTACTTTAATTATTTCAATATTATTTGTTTTTCACATTTTCTTTTACGAATTAGGCGTAAACTAACAAAGTATATATATTATTTAGTAAAAATTAATTAAGATTCGAGTATATAATTAATCTTTTTTGTAGTTGATTATATTTACATTAGAACGACCAGTAGTTAGTTATTTAGTTAGTTAGTTACTAGTTTATATTATTTAGTAAAGATTAATTAAGATTCGAGTATATAATTATTATTTTTTGTAGTTGATTATATTTACATTAGAACGACCAGTGGTTACTTATTTAGTTAGTTAGTTACTAGTTATATATTATTTAGTAAAGATTAATTAAGATTCGAGTATATAATTAATTTTTTTTGTAGTTGATTATTTTTACATTAGAACGACCAGTAGTTACTTACTTAGTTAGTTACTTACTAGTACTACATACAGGTATCGGCAAAGGGGTTAAATTAAATCAATAAATATTGACCAATAAATTCGATTCTATCAATGCAACATATATACGAGTAACTGTAGTATATTACAAAAAAAAACTTATTTCCAAACTAATAGCTTATTAAATAATTACAGATTCCCGATAGAAATAATTACAAACAATGCACGACATTGTACTATTATTAAAGACGTAGCGTGTCTATGCAAACAATGCACCTTTAACCCTGAATATATCCAAACAGGATCAATTTTTGATGTGCGATTTGCAGATATATTTGCAGGTGCTCGGCCTGTGGACGAACAGAGGCTATAGGAAACCGAAGAGGTCACGCACAAGGCTGTACATAATCCACCGCCGCTCGCAAACGCATATTTTTATTATTTTCCGTTGAGCTTGAATTACCATGGCTGTCCATCACCCTGAGCCGGGCTCTAATTGCTTATTGAAAGAAAGGAAGACATCTTTCTCAAACCTATGTTTTCAACTGTGTCAAATTTAGCTTGCTGATATCTTATTAATATTCATTCAAATAACTGTTTATTTTTGTATCACTTATTTGAATGGATATTAATAAGATATCAGCAAGCTAAATTTGACACATTTAATAGCTAATTCAAGACCACTTTCACTACTACCTCTACATCTATATGTAGAGAGTCTCTTTTCTATTATTTTTGTTTCCGAAAATCGGAAAATCTAAAATAAAAGTACTACATTACTAATATATACCAGATGCCAGGTATAACATTAAATACAAATGAAAACATATTTCGAATTATCTGGGTCATTGAATACGTCCTATTAATTACTATCGAGGGATAGAAAATGAATATTCACATTTAAATACTTTTAATAATAATAATAATAAGTTATGTTCATTAGCAAGGAGCTATTTACAATTGATATACAATATATAATATATTTATATATAATATATTTTTAGCCCATTCGCTATTTCAAACGGCTTGAACTATGCACTACATTGTTCGTCACATTTTCTTTTACGAATTAGGCGTAAACTAACAAATGAAATTAATTGAATGATAGAAAGTCACGGATAACAATGTAGTGCATAGTTCAAGTCGTTTGAAATAGTGGATGGGCATAGTTTGGTTGGTAGGGGCCACCCGCCCACCCCACCTTTGTTCGCATATTTCTTTCAAAGGATAACACTCTTCTTGGCATGGTTTAAACAATATAAAACGTCTGCATCCATTAAAAGTATTTAAATGTGAATATTCATTTTCTATCCCTCGATAGTAATTAATAGGACGTATTCAATGACCCAGATAATTCGAAATATGTTTTCATTTGTATTTAATGTTATACCTGGCATCTGGTATATATTAGTAATGTAGTACTTTTATTTTAGATTTTCCGATTTTCGGAAACAAAAATAATAGAAAAGAGACTCTCTACATATAGATGTAGAGGTAGTAGTGAAAGTGGTCTTGAAT
The DNA here is from genome assembly GCA_963942505.1 of Lordithon lunulatus. Lineage (NCBI taxonomy): Eukaryota > Metazoa > Arthropoda > Insecta > Coleoptera > Staphylinidae > Lordithon > Lordithon lunulatus. The sequence goes on along the minus strand of OZ012668.1, from coordinate 12,168,855 downwards.
TAGCTATTAAATGTGTCAAATTTAGCTTGCTGATATCTTATTAATATCCATTCAAATAAGTGATACAAAAATAAACAGTTATTTGAATGAATATTAATAAGATATCAGCAAGCTAAATTTGACACAGTTGAAAACATAGGTTTGAGAAAGATGTCTTCCTTTCTTTCAATAAGCAATTAGAACCCGGCTCAGGGTGATGGACAGCCATGGTAATTCAAGCTCAACGGAAAATAAAAAAAATATGCGTTTGCGAGCGGCGGTGGATTATGTACAGCCTTGTGCGTGACCTCTTCGGTTTCCTATAGCCTCTGTTCGTCCACAGGCCGAGCACCTGCAAATATATCTGCAAATCGCACATCAAAAATTGATCCTGTTTGGATATATTCAGGGTTAAAGGTGCATTGTTTGCATAGACACGCTACGTCTTTAATAATAGTACAATGTCGTGCATTGTTTGTAATTATTTCTATCGGGAATCTGTAATTATTTAATAAGCTATTAGTTTGGAAATAAGTTTTTTTTTGTAATATACTACAGTTACTCGTATATATGTTGCATTGATAGAATCGAATTTATTGGTCAATATTTATTGATTTAATTTAACCCCTTTGCCGATACCTGTATGTAGTACTAGTAAGTAACTAACTAAATAAGTAACTACTGGTCGTTCTAATGTAAATATAATCAACTACAAAAAATAATAATTATATACTCGAATCTTAATTAATCTTTACTAAATAATATAAACTAGTAACTAACTAACTAAATAACTAACTACTGGTCGTTCTAATGTAAATATAATCAACTACAAAAAAAAATTATATACTTGAATCTTAATTAATCTTTACTAAATAATATTAATATTTAATCTATATTGAATAAAAACATCCAGCTCAGTGGCCCAGTGGTTAGTCTCGTCCGTCCTCGGCAGTGGGGAGCGAGAGTTCAAACTCCATGTGGGCAAAATTACACGATCAACTTTCATAGCTTTTCAGAGGTTTTCAAGGCACATCCAGAAAGTACTCGATTTGTCTATTTAAAAACAAAAATGAATTAAAAAATTATTTTGATGGTGTATATGTCAGTTACTTCCCGTGCTATGCAGGTTGTGAGACGTGGCACAAGCTTTGTATGCCCTTTTCAAGGAATTCTACCGCCATCTCCTTCTTCCAGTTCAGGATCTCTTGTTTGACCTCCTCGTTATTTCGCGCACAGTGTTCGGAATACGGAATGCCTTTCTGTAATTGTTTCGAGTACAGGAGTTCTGTAGAAACATCGCAGAAATTTCATCCACTGTCAATCGGCGGTCTACACGAACAGTTTTATCGATTTTTTACACCAACTCATCGGTTAAAATTGAAAGTCTTCCACTCCTCGGATAATCATAGTTCTGTCTTCATTAAACCGTTGAGTGAAGGAATAATACATTCCTTATTCAAGTTCTGTCTTCATTAAACCGTTGAGTGAAGGAATAATATATTCCTTATTCAATGATTAAAATCACGACACCACTTTAACACGTTCGTTTGGTTTATTACATCTTCGCAATAAACAGATTTTTTTAAACAAAATAAATATGTCAGAATTGGACATACAGGGTTCGTAATATTTAACATGAAGCAGATGATGACCATTACATATAAACCTATAAATTTCTATACACACATTAAACTTTGATATAAATACTAGTAAGTTACACCAAATAAAACGTATCATAAAATGATCTAAATAAAATTACTCCTGCTTGTATGAATAATAATATTCCTACAGTACGATGCTAAATTATTTGATACAAATTAGCACGCCCAAATAAATGTAAATTTTCTTCTTCTTCTTTAGGTGCCTTCTCCATTACTGAAGGTTGGCAACAATCGTGGCAAATTCCGCACGGTCTTGTGACGCTCTGAACAATGCGTGGGAGTCCAGACCAGTCCAGTCCCTTATATTCTTTAACCAGGAGCATTTCCTTCGTCCTGGACTACGGCAGCCCTCTATCTTGCCCTCCATTATTAATTTTAGAAGACTATATTTGGTACTTCTGAAGATATGTCCTAGGTACGTTTCTTCACAGTAGCCAATAGTTCTCTGTCTCTGTCCATGCGTCTAAGAACCTCATTATTCGTGATATGCTCCACCCAAGATATTCTCTGCATTCTTCGAAAGATCCACACCTCAAACGTTTTTATTCTATTCATAGTATTGATCTTCAACGTCCAAGCCTCAACACCATACAACAGTACCAAATGAATGTAGCACTTAACGAACCGGTATCTTAGTTTCAGGTTTAGGCTTCTCTCGCAAAATACTTTTTTCATTTTAAGGAACGTTGTTCTAGGTATTTCTATGCGTGTTCTTACTTCCAGATCTGGATCCAGGTCTTCGGTGATCCAGCTGCCCAAGTATTTAAATTTAGCGACCTTCTCTATTTGCTTATTGTATACTTGCTTGGATATCTGGTGTTCTACTAATAACCATTGTTTTCGTTTTGGCTGTATTTAATTTTAGCCCAAGCGCATCAACTTCTACTATTATTTGGTTCATCAAACGTTGTAGGGCAGCTGCGCTGTCTGCAATTATAGCGACAGTAGTGACAGTAGTGACAGTAGTGACAGTAGTGACAGTAGTGACAGTAGTGACAGTAGTGACAGTAGTGACAGTAGTGACAGTAGTGACAGTAGTGACAGTAGTGACAGTAGTGACAGTAGTGACAGTAGTGACAGTAGTGACAGTAGTGACAGTAGTGACAATAGTGACAGTAGTGACAGTAGTGACAGTAGTGACAGTAGTGATAGTAGTGATAGTAGTGATAGTAGTAATAGTAGTGACAGTAGTGACAGTAGTGACAGTAGTGACAGTAGTGACAGTAGTGACAGTAGTGTCAGTAGTGACAGTAGTGACAGTACACAGCCCTGACGTACTCCACGCTTAATAGGAATATCGCTGGTCGTATCGTCCTCGAGTCTTACTGCAGCAGTCTGGTGTTAGTACATTTACATTATGAAGGAGATATCTTTTTGGTCGAGGCCTTTGGTCATCAGAATGTTAATTAGGACGTCGTGTTTTAGACAGTCAAATGCCTTTACATAATCAATAAAACATATGTACACGTCCTTCCTTTGGTCCTTTTTGCATGAGAACTGACCACCCAAACAACGCTTCTCTTGTTCCCAGTCCATCTCTAAAACCGAACTGTTCCTTGCTTAGGTCTTCTTCGCATTTCTTACGTATTCTATTATGTAGGATTTTTAAGAATACTTTTAATACTTGGCTCATTAAGCTTATCAGTCGGAATTGATCACACTTATTTGCGTTTGATTTCTTTGGTAGGGCAATGAATACTGATTTTAACCAGTCTTGCGGTATGTTTGCGGATTCATATACTTTGTTGAAGAAGTTTACAAGAATGTCGGTATTTTCCTCTTGTATAAGCTTTAGGATTTCTATGTACATGTCGTCCGGTCCTGCAGCTTTACCTGATTTGGTGGATTTTATAGCTTTAATAACTTCAGATTTCATGATTTTCGGGCCAGTGTTTCCACCTTGATTTGGATATGGTAAATTAGTTTCGACATCGAACAAATTTTTGATATACTTTGTCCACTCTTGTTTCAGTTCTTCTTTATTAGTCAAAAGTTGATTGTCCTCATTTACTATTCTGGATGGTAGATGGTTTCTGGTATTTCCAGCTATTTCTTTCACCTTTTTGTGGAGGTTGAACAAATCGTGTTTGTCTTGTAGCTCTTCAAGTTCTGGACATCTTTCTTTCCTCCATTTTTCTTTAGCTTTTCTAATGTTTCTACTTACTTAAAACATTTCGAAATATAGACAGATGGCATGATTACTCAAAATATATTTTTTTTATTGTTTTCTAATCCTAAATACTACTGACTACCTCAGAAGTCTCAGGACCACACGTTTCGAATGTGTATTCGTTCGAACTATGTACATAATATTACAAAATGACAACATGATGGAATACAATATCACGAAAAGAACGATCAAAAGAAAAAAATGAAAAGCCAAAGAAAAACAATAAATTGAAAACTAAGAAGACAAATACGATTTACTATGCCCACATCCTTTTCGTTTCGATCAGACGCTTGATCGTCATGGCCTTCCTCATGCCTTCATTCCACGATCTTGTCGGTTACGTTTCGCAGGGGATACCCACTGGTTTATTTTCTTAAATTAGGTATCTCTCACTGATGTATCGTTTCTCCTTGATGGAACTAGTAAATTTGTTCCTGATTAGTATTAACACGCCTGCTTTAGCTCTTTGTGCTTTACCGACTCCTGACCACACGCGCAAAAAATCTTGTATAATTTGATTACCAGTGTCATTCTTTTTAATCCGGTCGTTCATGCTGTCATTTGCCTTCGTGTAAGCTCTTATTTGGTAGTTCGGAATTCTCTCTAGCCTAAATATAGCTCTGCTACTCCGTCTCAGGTAGTCCATATCTACCGTGTGCAGTCTCCATTCCATTGTCGTGTTTACTACCCACACTTCACTGCCATAATATACTACCGACACCACCAGCGACTTTCCAATGTGTTTTTTTGTTTTCCTCGAGATGTGCTGATCCCACTACACGGAGTTTAAATATCCCTCTACACGGTGTTTAAATATCCCAACGCTACTTTTTATCCTATACTTTTTTGTGGTCTACCTCTTCTTTTCTTTCCTTGTATTCTTGCGTTTCATACACTTTTTGTCTGTCTCCCTTCTGGCATGCGAATTATGTATCCATACCATCCATCCATTGTTTCCTTTCTATAGTTGTCTGTATACTTTTTATCTGTAGAGTTGTTCGAAATTGCTCATTTCGTATTCTGTCAATTCTTGTGATACCTTCTATTCTCCTTAAATACTTCATTTCTGCTGCTTGTATTTTGCTTTTAAGTCTCTTGTCCAATGTCCATGTTTCGCTTCCGTATATATTGTTTTGAACATTATGAGTTTTGTTTTCTTCGATACCTGCTTATTATTTAGTATTATTTTGTTTAGCATATGGTAGCTTTTGTTTGCTGCCCGTATTCTGTTGTTTATTTCTGGTTCCAGACTTCCCTTGCTATTTATATTTATACCGAGGTATTTAAAATTTTCGACCTGCTCGATACTTTTTCCCGCTATTTGGATATTTGTTTCCACTTCCTGTTTGGCGATCACCATAATTTTTGTTTTATCTGTGCTTATTGGCATGTTGTGTTTATTTAGTTCTTCGTTCCATATATTAATGTTCTCTTGCATGTTTTCTACGGATTTGGCTAGTATTACAATATCGAGCAAAAGCACCCTCAGCCATCATTGTGCGTCGTAGTTTATAATATCCTATGTCCATTTTCCTTGTTTTCTCCTTTTTATTTTTTAATATAATATCTAGGAATATTATAAACAGTGGAGGGCTTAATGCTCCACCTTGTCGTACTCCTTGTTTGGTTGTAAATTCCTGTGATATCTGATTTCCTGTCATTATGTAATTGCATGTCTTTCTATATATACCTTGTATATCTTTGTAGTTGTTTGCTTATTTGCCTCTTTTGTAATATATTCCACATCGTTTTTCTCGGTACTCGAACGCTTTTCCAGGTCTATAAATGCTATGAATAATTTACTGCCATGGCCCATTGTTTTCTCCATCAGTTTTCTTAGTGTAAATATATGGTCCTGCGTTGAGTGGCCCATCCTGAAGCCACTTTGTGCATTTTCCATCGTTATTTCTATTTATTGTCTTAGTTTGCTTTCTAGTACAACCTCATAAATTTTAGCAGTTGTGCATATTAGTGATATTCCCCTGTAATTATTGCAGTTTTTTGTTGTCTCCTTTTTTGTCTACTGGGAATATTACTACTTTCTCCCAGTCATTTGGAATTTTTCCACTTTTAGAAGCTGTTTTAACAAATTTGCACCTTCCTCGCCCTTATTTTTGAGTTGTTTAGCTTTTATGTTATCATGGCCTGCTGCTTTACCATTTCTTAATTTTATAAGTGCTTCTTTTACTTCTGCTTCTGTTATATTGTCTGGTTCTTCGTTCAGAATATTTCCACATGTGCGTTCTCATTTCCTTCGTTTGAGCTTATCATCGTTTTCTCCTGCAAAAGCTCTTCGAAGTGCTCTTTCCATCTTTTCATTATATCATGATCTTGTTTTATTATTGTTCCCTGATTATCCTTTAGTTGCTTAGTGTTATTTGTACTTTCACGTTCTTGCTTTTCTTTAGTGTTCTATAAAACAACTTTTTATTTTTGTTAAAGCTGTATTCTAGTGTTTTTCAGAATTCTTCCCTTGTCCTTTCCCTTGATTATTTGATTATTTGTTTAGTTGCTTTTCTCTGTATTTTATACGCCTCGTAGTCTTCTTCTTTCTTGGAGTTGATGTACTTTATCCACTTTTCTTCTTGATTTCCTCTTTTATTTCTATAGTCCACCATCGTGTTTGCTTTCTGTTGTTTGCCAGTCTGGTTGTTCCGCATGCGCCATTAATTCAAATCCTGAAATATTGTGTGCTTTTAAATATTTCGGCTGAAAATTGACGAATGTGAAAAGGTAGTGGATACCTGTAAACATGTATAACAAAAATATGGTTTACCGATAGGTTCGATACACGGCAAATCCATTAGGCAAACGCGTCGATATTCAATTTGTAGCTGTTTACGAAGCGGCATACGAAAATAAACAATAGCGGCTTTTATTAGAGTGAAGAATGGCGCGTATTATCGGACACACGCATACACATGCGAAATTATCCTCGTCGGTTACTGCAAGAGGCGAGAAAAACTATTAGGCGATCGGATCCATTTGCGGTACCGTAATTTTATACCAGAAACTGTTAGTGCGGCCCTCCGCGCGTCACATCCTAATAATTTCCTGCGGGCCAGCCCGAATGCCGCCGCAATCGTGGAGAATTGATATTTTAACCCGTGTACGTGATTATATGGAGACATTTACTTACACTGTTAACAATTTATTAGGTGCCATTTAAATTACCGTGCGCTCTCGAACGTGTTCCGGTTGATGGACACGGACGCTCCCGGTCGAACGTGTGAAATGGTTTTGCGGACGTTTTTCTCGCCCGCCAGCCACCCAATTAAACGCAACGCACATTTTCATTGTCCAGTTAAGCGCACTTTTTGATTTGATTGCGGTTTTTTGGTGGTATGTGGGTTATGCGAGAATTCTGATGGTTGAAAATAAATGCGTAAAACCTGCATAGGTGTTTATTTAATGCTACTGGCGGTTTTTGTGAATTTATTTTCTACTACATTAAACACTACAATGAAAACAACAAAGCTGTTGTTCATTTTTTTGAACGTAGATCATAAACTGAGATTTTGAGGAGTGCGAAATGCATGATATTCAAAATATCTTTTATTATATTACTTACAATTTATATTTAAGTCCATTGATCTATTCTCGGACCTGGTTTGACATGACCATCACTGAACCCTTACGAGCAGCTTTAAAAACGTAGATCATAAACTGAGATGATCATTTTGAGGAGTGCGAAATGCATGATATCCAAAATATCTTTTATTATATTACTTACAATTTATATTTAAGTCCATTGATCTATTCTCGGACCTGGTTTGATATGACCACCACTGAACCCTTACGAGCAGCTTTAAAAAAGACACAGATAATTATTTATTATTACTTATAGTATAAATAGTTAAAGCCAGTAAAACTGTGAATGGTCGCTCCCTAACGTTCCGTACGACAAGCAGGTTCAATATCACAAGTGAATGAAATGATCCTATCCATTTCACTCACTTGTGATATTGATCCTGTGTATAACCGTTGATTGAAGTAATAATAAATATATACAATCAACGGTATAACCTAGAGAGGTACGGGCACGTTTGAATTCATAAACCATCGATATATTGTGGTTTTTATTGGTGATGAAGCACCATCCAGCTTCATCACCAAACGTCGTATTAAGTTGATCGACACACTGCTATTGAGATAATCCACGTCGATAATCATAAAAATCAATGCAAACAAATATCTATTTGTATTTTATTAATGAAAAAAATAAATCTTTTCCGCCTGCAAACGGAGAAGCTCAGAGATTTTTAATTGCCCGGTATTTACTTTAACTTCACAGAAAACCTTTGAAAAACTGTTGTAGGTGATTCCCGCAAAGGGGTTTGAACTCACGCTCCTCAATGCTCAGTACAAGAGGGACGATGCCTCTATCCACTAGACCACTGATCTGGGTTGCTTCAAATATTATATACAATTAATTACAGTTTTATTTTTTTAGGGTTTAAATGATTTCACGGTTGACTTTTCACAGTTTTTAAATAAATTAATAAACCATGTTATGTAATTAATGCTCCAATGAAGCGGAAACAGCTTGCATTGTATCGCGAAGACCAATAAAATAAAAAGTAATTTACAGTATAACGGAATTGTCTTAATCCGCGCTTGTGCCTTATTTTGTTATTGCTGTCTCAATTTATAAAGATGAAAAGCACATTCTGGAGGAAGAGCACTCTTATTTACACCTGTATCTTTTAAACACAGTGGTTATCAATTCATTTATATGCCTAATAACATACTGAACACAAACCACTAAGCATAGAAGAAAAGAAAGAAAAAAAAAATCTACACATTACTAAGAGACAAATATTGCTAATATTGGGATCAGAGCTATGCTTTTCTTAAAGCGTGAATTGTGAAAATCTAAAAACGAAACGAAAAACTATGCAAAATATGCCAGATAATTTTTACATATTATTCAAAACTCTTTGTTTCTGGTACGTATTTTAAGATGTGATAACCTTCTACATTGCATATCTACAAATTATGATTATTTCTTCTTCCAAAATAAATTTGAGCAAATAACAGCCGCTATCGTTTATCGTTCAGGGGCTGTTCTTACCTGAGCTAGCCTAGAACAGTCCGAAACAGCTCCCAAACAATAAACGAAAGCGGCTAAGAAAGTTTTAAAGACAGTTTTATTCCATTATGAAACTAGCTGTCAGTACATTTCCGCATTAAATAAATGCAATTATTTCTTACACCCTACTGCAGTTATTAATATTAAATATTTCAATAAATACATAAAACCGCTGATTGATAAGACCAAAAATATAAATTCTTTACTCTCAATGATAAAACATGGTAGTAAGAAAGTCCACCACATTAATAAATCCCGGTGCTTCTTGCATCCATTTATGTAACATATAACAAGGTTAATAAAGTGCTAGATGGATTCCCGTTTTTTTTTTACATATAAAATATGTATAATCCACAAAGAAATTGGACGTCTATATTCCTCCTCTGTACCGTATTACCGCTTTGTAAAGCCTCGCTTCCATATTGCAAAGAAACCGCGTGAATCAGCGAATTGCGAAACGATTTTCTCATAAGAATTGTATTTGCAGCCGAGTGATGCGATCTTAATGGTGGCAAAAACTCGGCGATTTTCTCGAAACACTGCGCCTTGTTCCGTGCCCTTTTTAAATTAAATTCATTATAATCGAATCAATCAGGAAGTAAATACATGCGGTTATATTTGCAATACATTTGATCACATTATAGATTTATTTATAGTTACGGTATATGTTCAAAACAGTATTATGATTGCTATTAAATTATACATATTTCAATTTAGTTGTGGATAACAACTAGATAATTATGGTATAAAACAACAATTCTGTATTGTATAGTGGTAAATGTTATCAATTTATTCAGGCAATCCGACAGACTGAATAAATTAAAAACATTTACCACTAAGCAATACAGAATTGTTGTTTTGCTAGTTTATTTCTAATTATGATTAATTTTCCATTCGTTACATTATTGAATATAAAGGGTTTTTCAATAATAGCGGTTGAATAAAACATGATTTTCTTTTCGGATGACATATGAAAGAGAAATAAATGTAATAAACTCCATATTATTTTTATCTAGATTACTTTCTTATTACGTTCTTATTAGTAAAAAAAATGTTCCATACTTAGCATAAAGAAGAAGAAGTGATTTAATCTCAACATGAAAGTGTTAATAATTTATTTTTGTTGAATGGAATCTGCTAGTGTTTGAAGCGTGCGAGTGTCGTGCGTGTAAGTTGTGATCATTGTTTAAGTGGTTGTGAAGATAAATGTATCGATTACATATTCAATCTTGTAAAAGGCTGGTATAACACTTAAATGCCATGTAGCTATCAGTGATTTGTATACAGCATGGGTCAGCATTAGCGCTCAACTATATGGGCTCCATTAAAGGACGTATACTTGTACATCAATGTCGAGCTTCTATACACTATACATATTTCTGAGTATAAATACTGTGTAAAAATAATTTTGGGCTATAATCACATTTGTTCACACTATTAAAATCTATCTATATAGGAGGAATGTCCTATATTTTAGGAGGTAGTAATATGAACCATTTTAAATAAATATGTTCATATACACATGTCTATTTCTTAATGCTTACATATATGCAGCAAGTTGAAGTTGGCACGTACATAAAATATAAATAATCTTAGTAGGCTAGTTGAATATGACAGATATTTATTTATTTTATTGTTTATGCATTAATCATATCTCGGATATTAATGTGCAGAAACATTTAATTTATCTATGCCCGTATTCATCAACATCCCATAACTTTATACGTCCCATAAGCTATTGAATAGATAAATTGACAACATCATTGTGACAGAAATTGTCAAAACAAGCTTGTGATTGGAGTTTTAATCACATCTTTTGGTAATTGTTCAGTGTTTCCAATAGAGAGATACTGAAGTAACTACATTCCCTAGATAATGTATTTATTGTTGCTATAACAACCAATATTTATGGGTTCAATTGGGGTTCAATAGCTTTTGATACATTTATGCCACGTTGGTGAATACGAGGGTTAAAGAGGCAAATACCAAATTAATTAACCCTTAACCACCTAATTCCGGTCACTGAAATCTGTTGTAAAATGGTAAATAAATGTTAGCTTTGTAAAACAAATTATTTTGTTACAAATAAAAAAAAGCAATTTATGTTTTTTAATTACTCATACCATACACTTCAATAAATAGTTTAAGCTACTTACAATAATTTACGTATATTTCTACAAGAAATGTTGCGGTATCAGTGACCGGTACCGGATATAAACGTCCGGATTTTGATACCTAGGCGGTTAAGGGTTAATTAATTAGTTGTAACCTGATGCTGTTTACAAGGTATTACAAGTATTTAAGTGTGATTTGTCTTCCAAGATTCCACCATTTTCTATATTTTAATGTTACGTTATAAACAACTGATATAGCTTGCGCTCATTATATACAAATTTTTATTATCAACAGTTTACATTATGTACAGGTGAATGATATATTTGATTTCTTACTACTACTGTTTGTGAGTGAAAAGGACTATAGACCCGAGGTCTTTCTGCCCGGGAAATCTGTTTGGTTTGTTCAGTTTTATGACATGCTTGCGTACATTATTTTATCATACGTCCCAAAATAATTAAAATAAAATATTTTATTTTATTTTTAATTATATTTCCACAACAATTAGAAGAAAAAAAATCGCCTTATGACCTACCCTTAGGGCTGCACTTTTTTAAAATAAGAGAATAAGATAATCATCATTATATGGGCTTTATGCATAAATAAATGGTTATTATTATTTAATTATTAAGTACAAGTACCTTCTATTACTATTTTTGGTAATATTGGCTTCAATGTTAACATTTCTTGTTGTTTAATTGGCCAGCAAGGTTGCTTGATCGCAGTTAATTAGTTTTATATTATTTTAATATTATATTCGATCCCCAGCGGGGAATGAATTTTCGCGAATCACCTTTCACAGTTTTTCACAGGTTTTCTGTGAAGTTAAGGTAAATACCGGGTGATTAAACTTCTCAGAGCTTCTCCCTTGACCGGCGGAAAAGCCTCACGGCTGATAGCCCTATACAATTTTAATATTATATTAATATCTATACATTATTTACATACTTTTGTTATCAATCTACAAACGCATATATATATATATATATATATATATATATTATCAATTGCCTTTTACCTTTCGGTGTAGGCTATTACATTAACATTATTAACATTATAGTTTACAATTACTGTTGTTTATACATTTGTAAATTCTTTCCACTCCTTTATGTTCTTCGCCAGTTCTCTTGCTTGCTTGACTGTTTTTCCTTTCTTGATTATTATGTCCTCTATTATGTTGTCCCACTCTTTTCTTGGTCTACCTCTTCTTCTTTTATTTTCAGTTCTTGCTTCTCATACCTGTTTTGTTTGATTCTTTTTTTCCATCCTAATTAAATGACCCCACCAGTTTAGTTGTTTCTTTTCTATATACTTATCTACAGCTTCAATTCCCAGTTCTTCTCTGATGTCATAATTTCTTATTCTGTCTCTTCTCGTAACTTGTTTTAATCCTCTGAGATATTTCATTTCCATTGCCTGAATTCTACTTTTGTCCCTCTTCGTTAGCTTCCTCGTCTAGCCTCCATATGTCAGTATAGGTCTATATATGCTCTTATATATATATATTTATTTTTGTCCTTCTGCTGATCTCTTTCTTGTTAATCAGTATATTGCTCAATGCGTGGTATGTTTTAGCTGTGTTGTTTATTCTGGTACTAAGTTCGCCTTCCATATTTCCGTCTTCTGTCACTGCTACTCCCAGGTATTTGAATTCTTCTACTTGTTCTATTGTGTGTTGTTCTATCTTTATATTTATTTGTTCTTTCCGGTTTCCTATTACCATCACTTTTGTTTTGTTATAATTCATTTTCATGTTATACTTTTGTAGGTGTCTGTTCCATACACTAAGGTTGTGCTGCAGATTACCTTGATTTTCTGCTATCACTACTACATCATCAGCGAATGCTCCTTCCGATATTTTTACAACTTGCATGTATTTGTACGCTATGTTTGCTTTTTTGGTTTCTGGTTTCATGCTCTTCATTATTTCATTCATGTATATGTTAAATAATGTAGGACTGAGCCCGCCTCCTTGTCTTAGTCCAGTGGTTGTCTGTGTGTGTGTTCTTTTTGTTTGTCCCTTGTGTATTATTGCATTGGTGTTGTTGTTGTATATGTTTTGTATTAATTCGACTGTCTTTCTTTCTACCAGGATTTTCCATAATTTATTTCTTGGTATCGTGTCGAATGCTTTTTCCAGGTCGATGAATCCTAGGTATGTGTTTTTATTATTTGCAATTCTTTTTTCTGTGATTTGTTTTATCGTGAAAATGTTGTCCTGTGTGGATCTTCCTTTCCTAAATCCACATTGCGATTCTTCTAGCGTCTGCTCTATTTTTGCTAATATTCTTTTGTTAATTGTTTTTTTCTAAGATCTTCATACCTATGCTTATGAGTGTTATACCCCTATAGTTTGAACATTTTGTCTTATCGCCTTTCTTGTGTATCGGTACGATTAACGATACTTGCCAATCTTTAGGTATTTTATTCGTCCTCCATATTTCGTTTATTAATTTCAGTACTATTTCGTTACCTGCAGGTCCCATATGCTTAATCATTTCTGCTGTGATCTAGTCTTGTCCTGGTGCTTTCCCTATTTTCATTTCCCTTATTATCTCAAGTATTTCCTTTTCATTGATCATCTCTATATCTGCTTCCGAGTCGTTCTGGTATCTTGTCTTCTGTTCATTCCCACCATTTTGTGATAGTAAGTCTTCAAAATATTCTTTCCATCTTTCCAGTATTTTTTCGTTGTCGCAATATTCCTTGATTGTCTTGTATATAAGTTACTTCTTGTCCTTTTTTTTCTGTTTAGTTTTAGTGTTTTATAGAATAATTTTTGGTTTTCCTTTGCATTTTTCTCCATTGTCTCTCCGAACTTTTCCCATTCCCTGCTCTTTGCTATTCTGACCTTATCTTTTACTATTTTCCTCTTTAATCTGTATTCTTCGTAGTTTTTACTATTTTTGTCATTTAGATATCTTTGCCATGCTTTTTTCTTTTCCTTTATTTTCTCTCTTATGTCCTGCGACCACCAGGCTGTCTGCTGCTTCTTGTTTGTGTTTTGCTTTGTCCCACATGTCTCTTGTGCTGTCTCTAGTATATTTTTCTTTAATTTATTCCACATTTCCTCTACTTCTTGTCTATAGTTGTCCTTTACTAATTTCTCCTCTATTTTATCTTTATTAGATTTTTGCTATTTCTTTTTCCCTTAGTTTGTATGTTCTTATCTTGCTGTAGTTTATTGCTATATTTGGTCTCTGCTTTTTTTTATCGCTATCTTGGTAGTCTTCCTTTATTTTCATCTCTACTAGATAGTGATCACTTCCATTTTCGTAACTTCTCTTTACTCTTGTGTCTATTATTTTGCTCCTTTTCCCTTGTTCTGCTAGTACATAGTCTATTATAGATTTTTCGTTTCTGCTTATCACTTCCCTGGTGTATTTGTGTACAAACGCATATAATATGTTTAAATAGGAACATATTATTTATTGAAAGTGTCCAATAGCTGGCCCTAGACCAACATTTTTGCGCGATTTCGGATTAATATTGATTGACTCGGATATCTTTCTAAATGGTAGTCATATCTTCAATATTTTTTATTGTTATCGGGTGCCATTATGTTAGTTCTCTGGCAAAATTTCTAGTAATAAGTCTTCTGGCAAAGACACAATTATAAAATGAGTTTACTGGCTATATATTTTGTCCCTAGATATTTTACAACTTACGAAATGTGATGTAAGTTGCCTATACACATTTGCTTATTATTGTATACCGGTTTTCCATGAAAGGTATTCACAGCCCCTGTGGCCTAATGGATAAGGCATCGGCCTCCTAAGCCGGGGATTGTGGGTTCGAGTCCCACCAGGGGTACAATATTTTTTAAGTTTTTATTATTATTTATTATTAATTTATATTGTTTTAATTAAAATTATTAAAATTTAATTTAATTATTTTATTTATATTTTAATAATTGCTCATCTGCTTATTTCATAATATATATTATATTATATTTTCTGTGAGAGATGTTTCTTTAAATATATTAAATACTATATAATAATTAATACGAATTGTGTACAGTATAATTTAATTGTATTATTTAAATAGTATTAATCCAATGAAAACAAACTCTTGTCTATTTTAGTTTTATCCCATAAATTTTTTTTATTTTTTATTTATATATACCGTATATAATAAATAAAATAAATGTATGGGATGAAATTAGAAGAAGAGTACATATATAAAAAATAGGCGAGAGTTGTTTTCATTGGATTAATACTATTTAAATAATACAATTATACAATTAATTTAAATTTATTATATATATATATATATATATATATATATATATATATTATATATATATATATATATATATATATATATATACCGTATATAATAAATAAATAATAAAATAAATTTATGGGATAACACTACGAAGAGTATATAAAAAATTTGACGAGAGTTGTTTTCATTGGATTAATACTATTTAAATAATACAATTAAATTATACTGTACACAATTCATATTAATTATTGTATAGTATTTTAATATATTTAAAGAAACATGTATCTCTGACAGAAATGAAACTTACTATGAAATAAGCAGATGAGCAATTATTAAAATATAAAGAAAATAATTATATTAATATAAAAAATATATGATTTGTGTATTGAATTTGTTTAATTCATAGATAAAAAAAACTATGCGCAGTGTATAATTAGTTAATTCATATAATTTGATGAGCGTTGGTTTCACTAGATTTTAAAATAGTTCAAGTCGTACCACCCCACCTTCGTTCGGATAGTTTATTTTTATGGATAACAGAATAAATATTAAAAATAATATAAAAAAATTATAGATAAAGAATTACTATATAAATAAATAACAATAATAGTAACAAATAAATGAAAATCGTATCATGTCTACAAACTACATTAAAACAGATTAAATCAAGTTAGATCCCTTGAAATTAATAATTATTTTAATAATTAAATTAAATTACGTGAACTTAAATTAAATTAAAAAGAAAATAATAATTGTTACATTAAAAATATTAAGCAAACCCAGCTCAGTAATCGAGTGGTTAGAGGCGTCGTCCGTCTCGTACTGAGCACTGGGGAGCCTGAGTTCGATCCCCAGCGACGAGTGAATTTTCGCGAATCACCAGATTTTCAGAGGTTTTCTGTGAAGTTAAGGTAAATACCGGGTGATTAAACTCCTCTGAGCTTCTCCCTTGACTGGCGGAAAAGCCTCACGGCTAATAGCCCTATAAAGATAGAAGTTTTTTTTTATTAAGCAAAAAGTGAAAATAAATGTACATACTTTAATTTATTTTCAAAATAATGTTAACAACACATTCATATAATAAGAACCCTTTTAAAATTTAATAAACTACATCACACATACTTTTAGAAGTCTAATCCATAGCTTTTAATCAAAATAACTCATATAATTTTTGAGATAAAGCCCTTCAACGGGACCTCTAAAATAAAACTGGCGCAGAAAAAATATATTGCCACAATTCAAAGTTCTCATGTTGAAGGTGTTATCAATTACCTAACGAATCTGGTTTGTTTTTTATATCGTTTCTGCCAATCCCTGGTTAATTCTGTAATCTGATATGATAATTATTGTTTATTTTTAAGTATAAATTGTGTACCTTTGAGCTGTATGATTCGCATTTCGACCATTTTCAACGACCTCACATTTTATATAAATGGTCTTGAAATAACTGGACGTTATCAATAAGAACCTTACGCGCGGTTTCTCCAACGAATCTTAGAGCTCGTCATATATAAACTCGTCTTATATATAACCACGTCTAAATGTGTATTCTGTTGCACCAAACATATGTAGATCCTACTTAGTGTTACAATGTAAGACCGTCTTATTGTTTTAAGATCCGATTTTTGTTTGGTGCAACATTTTAAGACCGTCGAATTATTAAGACGTTCTTAAACTAGTTAAGATTCGTTGGAGAAACCGGGCGTTAAAACTTTGTTTTCACCTAAATTCCTCAGGGGTTCACATCTGGTGAACACGGGAACTGGCACTCCCGAGGCACCCTAGCCGGATCGGGTTCCTTCTTCCAATAGTTTTGGAACAGATCCTATTTTTCCATTAGTAGAATTTCTAATAAATAAAATTATTATAACAGAGACAGTGAAAGTGGCAAAGAACATTTGTCTCATTTAAAACTTATAACTTTATAAGACTTTTCTTTATCTTCATATAGTCCAGACGGCAAGTACATTTTACCTGAACTAATTCCAAGGATAATAAAATTGTAGGATATTTTTCGGGGTTGGTGTGGAGTATGGAATCTGAATTTTCGACCTCAAAACCTCGAAATTCGTCTGTTTATTCCTTATATCTTCTAAACCATGAGGGTTTCGATGAAAATATCTATATACAAATATGTAGAGCATTAAATTTCTTTGAATTTTCATTGGTCAACGTTATTTTTTTATCCAGTACTTACTGAGATATATCTGCTGTAGCAGGGGCAAATTTGTTAACTTGTGAAAAATATGAGAAACATGTATGATTCTGTTTCTTAACTTTTATTTTTCGACATCTATGTATACTGGGGGTTGGTGTGGAGTATGAACTCTGAGTTTTCGACCTAGAAACCTCGAAATTCGTCTGTTTATTCCTTATATCTTCTAAACCATAAGGGTTTCGATGAAAATGTCTATATACAAAGATGTAGAACATTAAATTTCTTTGAATTTTCATTGGTCAACGTTATTTTTTTTATCCAGTACTTACTGAGATATATCTGCTGTGGCAGGGGCAAATTTTGTAACATGTGAAAAATATGAGAAACATGCATGATTCTGTTTCTTAACTTTTATTTTTCGACATATCTATGTATACTGGGGGTTGGTGTGGAGTATGAACTCTGAGTTTTCGACCTCGAAACCTCGAAATTCGTCTGTTTATTCCTTATATCTTCTAAACCATGAGGGTTTCGATGAAAATGTCTATATACAAAGATGTAGAACATTAAATTTCTTTGAATTTTCATTGGTCAACGTTATTTTTTTATCCAATACTTACTGAGGTGTATCTGCTGTAGCATGGGCAAATTTCTTAACTTGTGAAACATACGATGAACATGATTCTGTTTCTAACTTTTATTTTTCGACATATCTATGTATGTATACTATCGTTGATTGAAGTATTGTCTAATATTTCAATCAACGATACTATGTATACCCCCGACCGACTGCCTCATCATTACCACCCCATCTCCCACCACAAGTCACGTCCCTTACCTCCCCTTGCAGTTATACATACTGAAATCTATTTTTCCATCCCAAAAACATGTAAATTAAGGTAGTTACAGAACAAAATCATTGCTGATGTATATGTATTTAAAACACATGATATTTTACAATATTAACTAAATATGTCGGCAAATTGAGCTTGAAATACATAGCACACATCATTAGGACTCCGTTTGCCTTGATCTTTTTGGAAGTGTCATCATTGTTTCCTTCCTGCTGGGCACTAAATAAGTGCCCAGGAAGAAGGAAACATGAAATATGGTGCGCGGTCCTCACATTCTTTAAATTAATTATTACCCTAATTTTTATATTGTTTAGAATACTGTAAAATTTACGTTTTCCGTTAACTGCCGATTAATCAAAGATTCTCTAGAGAATGCAGAGATAAATTTCTGCGTTGTCAATCTTATCTTATCATTAAGAATACCCTCAGAACATGCTCTTAATAAAACTGTATGAATATACATTACTGAGTACCATCCCACTGACCATATATTAATATTTATTGTAAGTATTTCAAAATATAAATCTTTATGTGCTCTAATTTTCAACCATAATCCTCTCTGTAACCTATAAAACAATTTTTACAACTACTTTCCACACAATGATTCATATCGGTTGCTGTGCCAAAACGTCCCGTGGGTAGTTTTACAAATAGATTGCAATCTCCGTTTTGCATCGCTTTACGGCAATACCCACTGTCACCCCGGGGGTATGCGCTAAAGCAATTACCCGGATAGTAAATAATCAATTTTTATTAACGTATAAAATTCCGGTGCTTAATCAGCCAATATATTTATTGCGTGAGATTCACTGATGCGGCGCACTAATTACGAACACCCAGCTGCATTTTCTAATTGATTATCACCCCGGAGGAACGATACAATTAGCTCCTGTGTAATTCTCGCTCATAGATTATATATCAAGTGCATAACAAGAGATGCATAAAGATGGTTTATGTTCTGTAGGATGGCAATAATAGTTCGCCGCTAAAATCTTGGGACTTAAATTTTATTATTATAACTAAAATGAACTTTCCTATTTATTATATTCGCTCTCGCCGAACGCAAACGTATTAAAACGTGAACCTGTCGTGAATGAGTGGAGGAGATCCCGAACAAGATGAACGTTCCGCCAGGCTATATCACGTTAGTTATATAATATCAGTAATGAAACGAGAAGTGATGATTATAAACATACAAATAGATATGATAATAACGGCCGGGCTGGCAGTGTGTTCTGGGCCGTTCTAAAGTTCCCAACACGATTTTCTCACCTTTTCATCCGCGAAGTAAATATTGCATAACTCCCCCACAGGGACCCATCAACGTAAATAGTCTATTAATATTTTATTTTGCAGCAGAGAACCGTTGTGCAATATGAAATAAAGCGTCAAATTGCAGGATAACAATCTCGATTGATTATTATCTGTTTCAGGCAAACTGTACGTGCTGCAAATTGAAATGCACCGTTGTAACCACCAAGGTGGTTTATGTAATTAAATGGTTTTGTCTATTTATTAAGATTTTATCGTCATGTCATTAAAATCGATTTAGTTAGAATAATATGATTATTGCATATACAATGTTTTCATAACTTTAGGACAAAAATGAAACATGAAAAATCATATTACTTAATTATTTTCACAATACACAGTTTTTTTTTTCATACTTTCATCAATATGTACAGCTTTGAATTCTAAACAGAAAATACAATATAATATGTCTGTTTTCATTTCACATCAACATAAACATGATATGTTGATGTTATACTCGGAATTTAGGAAATTTCTTTGTAGTAGGGTTACAAAAAGTGGAATAATTCGCGTTATTCCTTTCAAAATCTTATAAAATTGTCCTTAAAATGTATTCAAAAATAGTCAAATTTAGTTATCCAAAATTTTTAGTTGGTATCGCATCTGTTGTGATTTTTTTAAGAATTAGTAAAATAGAAAAGTACAAAATTTCACAGCAGGAGGGTGACAAAACGTGCTGTAATTTACTTCTATCCTTATAGGGTAATTTGATGGGTGCAGTCTCAAAATAATTAGTTCTCTCATGGTAGATATCATTTAATTTTCTAGCACCAGTGATTAATAAAAGGTAACTACAACAGTCAACTTAACACAGTAAAGACTTTTCATTACATTTATACCTCAATAAAATTGTTATTTAAAAGTGGATCAATAAAACGAAAAAATATTAATTACAATTGTAAGTATCGTTCTGTATGCATAGAGGGCGGATTCGGTCCTTACTTATGGCAGATACGATTACCGATTAGCCGCAGGAATTATTTACCCCGTCGCGTACGTCGTCTGGAACAATAAGAACTCTCTCGCTCCCCCCAATCTCACACCACCGTTTTATTTATTGAAGATCGCCCGATTTTTCTGTCTGGGGCCGCGCGGCCTGGATTTTTCCGGCACGGCGCCGCAATAACTCTCCGCACGATATTAATTATAGATATATACGTCGGATCGGCGCAGAAAAAAGTGCTCCACATTCGCGCTGCCCCGTATTAATTAATGTAATTACGAGCGGCGGGGGCGGGCTGGCAGATTAACAAGGCGAGAGGTGCAAGAAATGGGCGTCCGCGAGCAGCGTCACGATCGGTTCGTGGGCCGGTGCGGTGCCCCCTTTCATAACAATAACAATTATACGGTAATGACTCCGTTTTAATATCGGGAGTTGCATGTGCAGACAATTTGCTTTTTGCCATTATGGCAAAAAACCAAAATGGCGATTTGTAACGACTACTTAATAATTTATCAAAATAATATCTTGAAATTATATAGAATGTAAGTTGGTAGGTTGCTTTAATGGCAATGGCTACTTCTTTATGTCATCAATACAACGACTTTAGATTTTAATCTTATTCATCGTTGCGGTGTACTATATAAGGATCTAAACATTTGCATTAGTTAGAATATTATTTTATGGGTCAGCTTTGTTGACTATTTTGTTCCATTCCTCTCTGTGTTTTACTGTTGCTTTCTAATTTGTAATTTTACAACAATCATGTCCCTTTTTCCATTTCTTCTATCGCTTTAAGGTTTTTGTGTATATACTTAATTGGCGTTCGATTGTCCGAGTATACAATGAGCATTTACAATCCCACTAGTGAGCGGACGGACATGTACAATAACAACCTTATTAGAACGACTGCAATCCGCACTCTGGAATTCGCCCTTCATTTAGTAGGAACGATATTATAAATAGGACACTGTACTGATTATCATTATACTAATTCACACCGACTTTCTGAAAACAACATAACCAGCCAACATCTCCGATTTATGAGAATTATCTCTCACTTTAAATAGTTGTTCAAACCGTTATGCAATGAAACATTTTTAAACTTCCAAGAGTTTTCTTCAATCTTGATGTAATGGCAACAAACCCCGGTATTCTACACATGGTATTTGGTGTTAGAGGGTGGATTTTCCACCTTTACACATCAAAGGGCAGCATTACGTCTATATTCTTTTTATGCCACTAGTTGTGAAATTGTATTCAGCTTTTAGCTAAAAATATACACATGCATCGGCACCAATGTATGTAAGTTAATAAAAGTAATTTGTTATTGATTGATATCCATAACTGAATCGGTAGTTTGAAGAAGGGAACAATCCCGAAATTAATTATAAAGTTATATTAAATAATATTAATTTATTCCCAACAACCTGTAATGCTTTTGGCCAATACAACAACATATTGATATGGTTACTGCGTTACCAAACATAAATTATAATGTTGTTCATCTTTAAAATTGATTCATGTAGAAATTCTAGCTCTAAGTTTCCTTCAATTTCCCACAAATGTTTAGATTCGTTTCCTTCTTTAAAATACCGATTCAATTAGTAGTAATAGGTAGATACAAGGGCATTGAAGACTACATTTTAGAGTTTCAGAGCCAACAACAAAGCAGTTTTACTAATTTGTAAATATTGTCTGCCATTTCGTTACATAGCTTTTACTTAAGCTAGATAGAATTTTACAATTCGCGCCATAAGAGAAGTATATACATGATATCCCTACTAAATAGCACAGACTAAACCTCTTTCGTCCTGTTATCCATCTCTGCCTATAGTTCTGGCATGTAACACTACATATGAACATGCAATGGATTCTCTTTATATAAGAATTTCATCTCCCATCGTTTTGCATTCTTCGCGGATTTCAGCAGCTCTTTTGTGGCCACTTACGATATGTTCTGTTATTGTTCTTAGTATTTTCATTTTATTTGTGTGCACCATTCTTTTAGTTTCAGACGTGCTCGCTGTTGTTTCTACTGCGGCCACCACTGGTCTTGCACAGATTCTAATTGTTCTATTATAGGATTATTGTTCACAAACTTGCATCTGCGTGGCTATTTGGCTATCTGGATAGTTCTGGATAGTTGGCTGGAGGGTAGCATAGCTACAGACACTTAGGCCTCAAAATGGGCCCACTGTGAAACCTCCCTTTAAGGCTGCTCACTCGTCCCACCAGTAAATTTTGCCTGCGAGCTGCAAAACTCTAGCGGGTGAGGAGTTGCCAATGCTAACCATGCTAGGCCAGCACTCCCCTAGTATTAGATGCTCTGCTGTTTCTAGTTCTTCATTGCACCCTCTGCATAACGGACTGTCCACCAGACCCATCGTGTGTAGGTGTTTGTTTAGCCGGCACTGGCCAGTTAGGATGTTTGTCAATAATTTCAGATTAGTTCTAGATAAGTTAAGGCGGGCCGTGGCTGCAATTTTACAAAGTTGCCTAATTGCTACCTTTGATTGCTTGCAGCCCGGCGTTTCTCGCCATCTTACCTTGTGAAGAACATGTGTCCTATGCTTTATTATTTTTTTCAGAGTACCTGCAGAAAGTATTTCATCCTCTTGGGTTGTTAGAGGATGTGAGGATCCCTTCCTGGCAAGTTCATCTGCTATTTCGTTCCCCTTGATGCCACTATGTCCTTTGATCCAGCAGAGTTCTAGTTTGTTATATTTAGCTAGCTCATCCATGCTGTGTAGACATTAATATAGCTCTTTCGACATAAATGTGTTGACATTTAGTACATTTAGAGCTGCTTTGCTGTCGGTGAGTATTTGGATATGTGTATCCTTAATATTCCGTTCAGCTAAAATTTGAACACACTTTAGTATTCCTGTTAATTAAGCTTGGAAGACTGACGTGAGTCTTCCAAGTGGTGCACTTATTTTGAGATCGAGTTCTGGTGAGAATATTCCATAGCCAGCTCTCGTCTTAGTTTTGGGTCCATCAGTAAACATGGTTATGTTGGCGCCTTGTGGGATAGCATCCATTGTGATGATGGTCTGAAAATGTTTAACAAAACTTTATTTGGGTAGAATTCTGTCGCACTTACCTTCTATGAGGGGGTCTAGTTTGATAGCTTCACTCAGTATGCTCCTGTGTCCAATGATTCTACCTTTATCATGCCACAGGTTAAGTGAAGATAGCCTTAATGCTTTTTATTTTAGTGGTAGAAATTTCCATGTTGTATATATCCACTTATTTTTGAATGCCTACATTAGCCAATGAAGAATGCCTGCAGTCGCTTCTCGTCCTTTGTATTCAGTAATGTAGCCGTGGTTTACCTTTTTCCTGACTGGAATCTAGTTTTACTGGAACATCCCACTGCACAGCGGCCACGGCTGACCTATTCTGCTCCCCCATTTCTTATTCCTAATTCAGGAGCTCTGTATCTTCAATGAAGCCTAGAAGTCTTATCGCGTGCGTGCGGCTCTTTTTGGTTCATTCGCGTTGAACCAAAGAGTTCTTCCTGCATTTCCTGCATTGATTGCTTCGCAGCTAGTGATTATATATAGTGGGATTTCTTTTTCCTTTCCTCCCTTTGCCTCTTTTGCCAATGTATCCATTTATTCGTGGCTTTGATTCCCTGATGTTCCGCTGCGCAAACATGTGTTACTTTGGAGCCCCAACGTATCATCAGGTCTTCATTGTATTCTATAACAACTCTAGAATTATTGACAGTTGAGTCTAGTACTTTCAACAATGCTTGACTATGTATCACAATATTGATTTCTTTTTTTCTATAGTTGTTTTCTTCTATAAAGATTTATCGCAAATTTGAATGGTTTCTGCTTGAAACACGGAGGTATTTCCGCCCAGCTAGAAACGTGTGCCTCCGGTAGAGCCATTCTCAAACGCTACCACTCCTGTTGATTTATTAGTTTTAGATCCATTAGTAAATCACATTGATTCCTTCCGTTTTTGCACGTAACCATTTTTCCCTATTTAGCCCTATATGGTATTGTTACTTTGTAAGGTTTCGTCATGTGGGGTGTATTTATTGTCCTGTCGGGACGCCTTCTTAAAATGTGTTCTTCTGTTTTCCTTAATCCTAGTTGGGTGTGATCTGTCTCCACTTTAATGTGAGCTGGATGCAAGTCCAATTTAACGTCCACTGCGGCAGTGGGGTCTGCCATTGCCCCTGTTATTCCTAGACAGACCGTTATTTGCACTAACACTCTGGTGGTAACAAAGCCTCAGACGGGGAAAGCAGAAGAATACTAGGCAAGTATTCTTCTGCTTACCCCGTCTCAGGATTTGTTGCCACCAGATTTTTAGTACATAAGCCTAACTTACCATAACTTTACTGTAGACTCAATACATAATTCTTTCCAAGCTTTTTCCGAACATTCTACAGTATGCCCATAACGCTTCCTTCCACAGCTTTGTTTGTAATATTTGTCATATGTGGCTTGAAGGCCAGTTTTAAGTCTAGGGAAACACCTAGATATTTGACCCGTCCCTCCTCCATTTATATTTCTCTGACGAACAGCGTTGGCATTTGTTTCTTAATTAAGTTCTCCCTATGTGTAAATGGTACTAGAGAGTTTTGTTTGCGGGTTAACCGTGAGGCCATCTCCTATACACCACCATTCCACGAGTCTGAGTGCACTTTGTACGAGTTCTGGTTTAGCTTATGTACTTTCTCAATTATCCTGTTCGTTATTATATAGAATAGTAGTAGACTGAGGCTTTCGCCTTGTATTATTCCTATAGCAAGTTCAATTTTAACTTATTAGATCTCGTCAGTGTAGCTCAGCTAGTAAGTAAGGATGAATTCACACAATATCTCGAGTGGTTATATACAAAAATGTTACAACTAACCCCCTAGGAGGAAATTTAAACGCCATCTGTTGTTGTTGATTTTATTTTTATAGTTTTGCTGCTGGTATTGTTTAGTTATCATATTGTTTAGATGAATATTCGGGTGTACGATTTAATTGGCTTGTCACATCCGGAAGGTGTACACTGTCGAATGCATTAATTAAGTATATAAAAACACATATGCCGGATATCTGCATTTAATCGCATTCTCTATGATGGCCGAAATATGAAGATTTCATCGTCGATCGGTTCTACCGAAACCATTCTTGTTTTTCGCTTATTGCGATATTATCAGTAATCTGTTACCCCAGGATGCGGGTGGATAGTTTCATGAATGTTTTTACAGAGATATTCCACGGTAGTTACCTGGGTTAGAGGTATTTCCTTTCTTGAACACTGGTATGGTATAAGCCAGACGATATCCCCAACGAGTTACAAAAACCTGTCATAGAAGCTCTTGAGGCCCGACTATCTATAATATACAATATGATATTCAAGGATGCAACACTATCAGAGGAGTGGAGAATGATGCTGCATCCTAGAATGTTTTTGCAGAGATATTCCAAGGTAGTTAGCTGAGTTAGAGGTGTTTCCTTTCTTGAACACTGGTATGGTATAAGCCAGACGCTATCACCAACGAGTTACTAAAACTTGGGATAGAAGCTCTCGAGGCCTGAATATCCGTAATATACAATATGATATTCCATGATGCAATACTATCAGAAGATTAAAGAATGATACTGTATCCTTGAATATCATATTGTATATTATGGATAATCAGGCCTCGAGAGCTTTTATCCCAGATTTTAGTAACTCGTTGGGGATATCAGGTCCCGAGAGCTTCTCCCTCAGATTTTAATAAGTAACTCGTTGGGGATATCGTCTAGCCCTGGTGCTTTACCGTTTTTTTTAGTGTTTCATCACGAATATCACCTGCTCTGATATTATTGGCTCTATTTCATCTACCTATATTGCGTCTTGTCGTCTCATCGCTTGTTGTTTTGCTGATTCTTGTTGTTCGTTGTTTCCTGAGTACATGTCTACGAAGTAGGCTTTCGAGTCATATTTCAAGATGTTTGACTTACACTGTTTTTCTTACTTCTCGCTTTGCTGCCCTAAGCAATTTCCAAATATTTGTATGCGTTTTTCTATCTCCCTACTGAAACTATCCCAGTGTTCTCTTTTTATTACTCGTAATTCTTATTCACTTTGTTTCTGATTTCTTTGTATTTGATAGAATCTCTTGCCATGGTTTAGGATAAAGATGAAGATATATATCCTAATCCTAAACCATTACAAGAGATAAAATACAAAGAAATTAGAAACCTAAAAAATTAAAAACCTACAATAGGACGTAGGGCCGTATTAATCTCTTTTGGGGCCCTCGACATTTTTTGTCTACGCCTTCAAAATATAGACCATACAAAAAAAGTATAAAGTAACAACTTTTTATTAGCAATAATTTTTCAAAGTGGAGGTAAAAACCGGACCCTAGACATTTGTCTTTGCTATGATCCGGCCCTGATAGAACGTAACAAACATCAACAAAAATTTAAAAAATGAGCAATGATTTTAAAAAACAAAATAAATAAAAATAGTAGTTTTTATTAAAAACAAAATATAATACAATATCAAAATATAAACATATAATAACTTGTCATACACATTTTCACTGAAATGCGTACAAACGTAATAAATAAATAAATAAATATTTATAATCCCCAACCAGGAAACAAAACCCTTATCCGTATAATTAGTAGACAAACAACTGACAGGAACCACATTTGTAGGGTAACTAGGATGAAACTAAATTAAAATCTATATTATAAACATGTTTTCGATCACAGAAATCCTGTGTGAAACATTTTGAACACAGTCGAATCCGAGTAGAAACTGAAAAATGTATTTTCCATTATAATCTGGGAAAATATATGTTTCTTACAGTACCACAGATTCTACATGCATTCTATATTTTGTAGCTACATAAAATGTTTGTAGTTTCAAATAATTTTATAAAATAAATAATTATTTTTATCAAAATTAATTTTTCTAATGATTTAAAACTACAGCAAATTATATTTTTATAATTTTCTGCAGTTTCTCATTGCTTTAATCCGTCTATTTGCTAAAATTCACAACTTTACACGAGCTATGTTCAGTTTTATACATTGAAGCTGGTGGATTAAAGCATGTTGTTTGTATTAGCTAGAGCTATGAAATGTGATATGTAAAATATTCATCATCAAGCACATTATAACAATCTCTTCTAATTAAAAAATAATTGTACACAGCAAATATAAAAGGAAATGCAATGAAAAAGGAAGAAATAATTCGAAATAATGTCATTAATGTAAATGCATATAAAGGTGGAAAGGCCAATACACTAATAAATATTGATTTCTCTCTGTAAATATATTGTCTAAATACCGAAATTCGTTCATAAGCTGAAACTAAATAAGTTCGAAGCGCTATTAGTTTATTATTTATTTGTAGCTTCAAGGATTAAATTTATCAAGATTTTTTTTTAAACGTTTTTATCGACAAGTTATGTGTCTTGAATTTATCGATATTATTAATTAAACAAAATAAATTTAAAAAAATGCCATTACATTACAATTATTATGTAATCATATTGAGCACTTACTACTTGTACAGCGTATTTTGTCTATTCTAATGTAATTTTGACTAAAATTTAGCGAGTAAACCGTCGGATCATATATATATATATATATATATATATATATATATATATATATATATATATATATATAATATATATATATATATATATATATATATATATATATATATATATCCTTTTTTCATGGCGCAAACTGTAAAGTTGTATTGTTCAACAAAAAAACTATAGACGTGGTTCCGCCCTTAATAAAATATTTTTTTATAATTATGATTATCTTTGAAACCGCTTATTATCCTAGGATATTTCGTACCACTCAAATAAATCTAAATAAATTATTAAATTTTTTTTTTTAATTATAATTTTCTTTGAAACCGAGTATTATCCTATTATTTTTCGTACCACTAAAATAAATCTAAATAAATTAATAAATTTTTTTTTTAATTATAATTTTCTTTGAACCCGCATATTATCCTAGGATATTTCGTACCACTAAAATAAATCTAAATAAATTAATAAAATATTTGTTTATAATTATGATTATCTTTGAAACCGCATATTATCCTAGGATATTTCGTACCGCGAAAATAAATCTGAATTCCTTACTAAAATGAATTGATTAAATTTTTTTATATAAAATTACTGTTGAATTAAATTAGTGGTTCATTTTCATAAATATCTCATGAAAACAAATTTAAAATAAATTTTGTGGTAAAAATAGAAATATTTTTTTATTAGGTGTGCATCAATTTCTAAATTTTTATAGAGAGACAAATCAATTTTTATTAGGCTATCAGCATTATTATTTTTATACTTTAATCATTAAATAATTTCTTGCATTATTTCTGCCTAAAACCTTTTACTAAATATCTAAACTGACTGTTGTATAAAGAGACGACAGACAGTTTTTATTATCACATTTCAAAGCTTAGCTGATACAACTTACATCTTCCTACTGTCCTTAATTTAAATGTCTGAGCGTTTTTTTGTTGGCACTTTATAAAATCCTGCCGTATCCCCTAACAGAAGCCGACGATTGGCCCATCGAAGGGCTTTCGTGCAGCAGCAACTTGCTGCCGTACGCTGATCCTGAGCCGCTACTGCTGGAAAACAGGCTTCTCGTATAATAGGGCATTGGGGCGCCCGTCCTGCGCGCTTTATACAGAGCAAATGCTGCTACAATGACTGCGATCAGGAATATCAAACCTAATACGCAGAAAGTAATGGCCATCTTGTCGGGGGATACGCAGAATGTGCGGTCTCCTGGAATGTATCCAAATTGAGACCTTAAAGTATCTGAAATGAAAAGTAAAATTTGAATAATTCTGGCTTCTACTACGTCGACCAACTGCGGCTCGCCAGCCACATTTTTAACCTGTACATTGGAATAATAAATAAAATTGAAAGTGACCATAATACATTAGTAATAATATATATTATTATTATGTATAATAAGAAATATATGGCTCTCGAAACATAATAAAATGTGTGTGAGGGATAGATTTGACTCTATCCCCTCAAAAGTTTGCTGACCTCTGTACTATGTGGTAATTAATTTTCAATGAAGCAGATGATTATAAAAACTACCATGTGGTTAAGTGGTAAAAGCATAATAGTATTATATACTTATGTCCTGCATTGAAAAGTAAAAATTTTCAATCGGATATCAGGATATAAATTTTACGATATTATCTACATTACGTTTAGTTCTTATTATAAACTGAAATGATAACATTTAAAACATTAAAGGTGTGTTTATGCTGACATAAAATAATAAATAATAACTCTAATAATAGAAGTCAATTTAAAAGGATTATTTCCCGTAATATTATTTATCGTGAAATTTATATCAGTATAAACCCACCTTAACTTAATGGGAGTTATGAATATTCCAATCAATACAAAAAATAGATGTGCAATAGGTACAAATCTATCTGCAAATGTACATTTTTGTATTGTTGTATTATTAGCTAGTTCTACAGTAGTTGCTCTGGAAAATGACGAAACCCTGGCGGCACTTTCACCCCTACTCCTGCTTTTCATCTACGAACCACCACATAAACATTCATCATCACAATTATACATTTCGATTAAGTTCATCAAAACACATAATTGCACTAGTTTGCTCCAATGCCTCGCAACAAAAATCCCATCCCGCGCTGGTAATGACACGGTCTTGGGTTGTTTGTTCGTGCCAGTCTGCAATTATGTCCGCACATATCGCGCTTATAATGGAACAAAAGCTTCCATAAATTTAGATCGAGAGGCCAGTAAATTACGTTATTAAAATCGGCGGGCGTATAATTCATCCGCTCAGCCCGTTGCGTTTTTTTCGCTTGCAAACCGTTTATTTCTACCATTGTTCGCATTTAATTCAAATCTCGCCACCCACCGGCGGCGCCCCCACCGACCATTTCAAAATAAACACCCGACAAATTGTGATTTATTCGCGGCTTGATGCTGCCCTCCGCTGATTTATTCGCTGCAGATCGCGTTCGCTTTCGACGCTCTAATTTATTATTCTCGGATGGCATTCGTTATAGTATTTGCGCGATCGGATGCATCTTAGCAGCAAACTCTCATCCCGTCGATAAATTGTTGCTGCTGGGATGATTTGTTGGTCTGGGGCCGCAGACGTATCAATAATATATGGAATTTGTATTTTTATCAGTTCTAATACAACATATAAAATAAATACTTGAGATATATAAATTAATTACAAAACGAAGGAACTATGCATCATCATAAATAATGAATTTAATAACGTAACGTAATGTTAGGCATCGTTTAACATTAACGAAGGGTAATTAACAAAATATGGTAATGTAGTTTATTACAAAAATTTATATTAATTAATTGGCAAAAATTTGTAATAGATACTAACATGTTATTAATAAAATAATGTCGAAAATGTAATTGTTCTATTTATTCAAGTGAAATTGAGTGATTTGCAATGACATTCAAACACACTAATATTTAATTAACACACACACACACACACACACACACACACACACACACACACACACACACACACACACACACACACACACACACACACACACACACACACACACACATATATATATATATATATATATATATATATATATATATAATCTTTTTTTCATTCTATAACAGTTAGCATTAACTTAACAGCAGAAATCTATATACTTTAATATAGGGTTACTACAAAATAAAACTTTTATAAAACAAAAAGATATTACATATCGATATGCTGTTAGGTTGAGAAACTACAGAAATTTCGTTGAAATATCTTTTGCATTTAACGAGAATTATTTTTTAACAAACGTTTATGCATACGTCTGTATGTATTCTATAAATTCAAAGCCACTCTGTCTTGTCTCAACCTACAATATTAATACACGGAATGATATTTATATTTATGCAAACCATCGCTTCATGCACAACTCAACATTAAGCAAGCAAGTATTAAATATTCAATTATATACCTCTCAATATTAGAACGTTAAGAATATTACCACCATTCTAAAGCTCCCCAACATATTGTGGTGTCAATGCAATAGTGAGAGTCGTTTTTTTAAATTGTAATCCTTTTAATAAATATTATAGGATTTGTTGTTTTGTAACTAAAACATGAAGGAAAGTATACAAATATTTGTCATACACACTTGGGGGAGTTGGTGAGATATGATCCATCAGAGTTAGTTAGTTACTGTATTTGTTACAATTTTGTAACTAGCTCTCGACCATCGGGTCATTCTGTATTTACGCACGTTAAGACTTGCTACTTCAGAAAATCGTTCCCGAGTTTAATAAACTGTCGTTAATTGTATCTCAACGATTAATGGTACCCACTACACTACATTTTTTAGTATCCTTAGGATTATCTATAAAGGCATCCGAGGTTAATTTACATTAATATTAAAATCTAATAAATACTATTAAATACAAAATACAAACTACACGAGGCGGGATTCGAACCCCGGCCATCTCGAATCCCGCCCGGGTAGTTTTTATTTTGTATTTAATAGTATCCATTCGATTTTAATATTAAGTAAACTAACCTCGGATGTCTTTATAGATTATCCTAATGATACTAAAAAATATCGGTTAATTACAAAAGGAGTGAATACTACTTTCGCCGCTTCCCTAGAACACCTCTCTAACTAGGTTTTTCTCCAAAAAATATCTTATATATCTATAATAGTAGACAAACAGCAATATCCGTCTCTATAAGGAAATATAAAGACACAAATCAACGTTTCTACCCGTATTATTTCCACGAAAAGCAATTGTTACTTCTTGTTGACAAAAAAAATAACTTAACCGTAACCAATTACGTAACTCATTCTGTGCGGAAATATGTATATTAGATGCATATCAAGTGTGATGAATTGTGCATTAGGTTTGAATAATGGATTCGTCAGTTCTGACTTCCTGCTCCTATTCGGAGTGCACGAAAAATGTTCGCGGGACACAATGTCGGTCTGTCAGAAATAATCGCGTTGGTAACGCGGGGCAGAGGAGTGGGTGATATGATTGGTTAATTATGACAGAATCGCGGTGATGCGAGAAATGCCCATCATATTTCCCGGTTCGTTGGACAGACCACCTGTGTGCACATACATAAATAATATGTTTTTTTTTTGATAGAGCGTTTGATATTGTCAGGCTGGCTCCTTAATCGAAATTCACGTATACTACCTATCTTTTCCTGGTGAACATTTTAAAGACCAACTTTTGTCGAAACGTTTTTATATTTTCTTACGAGATCCGAAAAACGACATCGTTAGTTATTGTAAACTTTATAATACAAAAGACTATTGATTATTTTAATGATAGTGTTGGAATAAAAAAAAATAAAAAAAAAATATATATATATATATATATAACTACAAGAGAAACTGCTTCCGAAAGGGTTCAATAACTAACAAAGCCGGAATCATGACTATTCTTTTACTTATGGTACGAATCGAGGAATGGCTTACAATTTATAAAAGGTTAATAAAAATGCTTTTTTGTTATCTCTGAAACTTAAGTTATAAAAAAATTATAAGTATAGAGTATAATTCTTAGTTATAGGATGTAGAAGATGTGATGGGTGGGTTCATACCTTTGCTTTTCACTTATATTTTAACATTTTGTTAATAAAAATACTTTGTTATTGTGTTCGTCCTGGGCACGACACTAAACTGCATCCACCAAGTATCTGCGAAGATAAGCACCTGAGGATGCCCTTCCTCCTGCTGGGTCTTCTACGCGGAGTTATTGGCTAGAAGAGGGGTATTGCTAGCCAATAGCTCCGGGTGGAAAACCCAGCAAAAGCAAGAGCATCCTCAGATCCTTGGAGTGAGAAATCGCCCCAAAAGATGGATGAATCAATAATTGGTTAACGGCAGAAAGCTACTACAACATTAAAGATCCTTATGGATAATACCAGCAAAAAATCGTCATGACCTCTTCCAAGGTGTTTTTGTTTAACATCACTAGTCGCCCCGTGGCGTGCTGTATCACTCCAAGTTTTGCGGTCGTGCGTCGGTTGTAGGTAGAATTGTACGTATCGGAAGCGGTTTGCGCGACAAAATGTTAGAGTGATAAATAATTCAAAATCAATATCCGGAATGTCAATTCCCCCAATCTGTTCTCCGGGAAGAAATATTTGAACGAAGCCAACACAACGAGTCCCTTAATGAGACTAACAAAATTTAAAATCAATATGACTATATGACAATGTAATAGCGGAAATGCAGTGGTTGAACATAGAGATCCTGGGAATTAGTGTTATAAAATGACAAGATCAAGGAGAATGTTCCATGAATGATTACCACATGTACTATTCAGGAGCTCGGATCATATCACAGATATGGAGTGGCCATAACCGGTGTGAAGTAAATATATACATTGGTGTATGGGCACATACATTTCTTATAAATAAAAAATGATTTTACAAATATTTTACTAACATGTTTTTTTTTTCAAAAATATTTAAAAATAAAACTAAGGCCCAGCACCCTATTCGAAAATATGTTTGATGATTGTTGTTAAATTCTAAACAATATTTTGAAAATTTCAAAAACAAATCTTGGGGGGTATATTAATAAAAATTGCAATTTGTTTTGTTGCAAATATTATTCAATAACAGCTAACAAAATTAACTTAAATTTGTTTTTTTCTTGCGCCAACTCACGGCCGCCCGGAATTAAAGAATTGTTTGACACCATATGGCCTTAATATAATCAAATAATATCAAATGTACCGGAAACAGTTAGCAGTTTTTGAGATATTCAAAAGTGGAGGGCTGACGAGGTCGAAAACTTGAATTTTGCATCTCAGGCACATCCCATACAAGAAAAAAACAAAGAAATTAACTACCCCCACTTGATGCAACTTATTATGTTCTAGGTTACCGGACTATCAATAATACTGTTAATATTTTAGAATAATTACAGTATTACTGTACGATAACATGTTTAATATATTCATTATTCTAAAATATTGAATATAATATTTATGGTATAGTAATGGTGGAATGAAGAGACTACTAATTTTTATCGGAATAATTGATTAGTTGATAAATATAAAAAGAGGATAGAAGCAAATACTGACAGTACTAGGACTAACAGTATTATTGACCGTGTAAGGTGCCTTATACAGGGGAGAGAGGTACCCAACAAACACGCGAATAAAACGTAGTACGAGATCAAGTTATAATCGATGGAAGCAGGGAAAATTGGAAAACAGACCACGGCCTACTAAAGAACAGTGGATGACAGACAAAATCCTGGTACTAAAAGTCGTTTTAGACAAGACAATTTCTTAGTTCAAAAGTTGTTCAAGAAATGAATTCATAGATCTTCCTCCCATACAATTTGTCCTTGACAAATAGAACACGTTATGTTTTTCCATTCGATCTACCATGCAATTCAATATGTCAAATAATTTGCATTATAATACGAGACAATTTAGCTTGACATTGCCTTGTTTAAAACGACCTTAATGGAAACTAGAAGCCAATATATAGAACAATGCACTGAGAAGTATAGAATAATTCAACATTAAATCAGACAACAAATAGAGGGGCAATAGAAATCTGAGAAAGAAATTATACCGTTAGCCCGAATATATCCTGCGGCGAGGACAGAGGGAAAAAAACATCATTCATCATATTTAAACAACTTCATAAATATGAAATGTTGTTGTTTGAATAAATACAAATTTAATTTTTTTTTTAAATGAAAGAGATAGAAGCATTAGAAGACAGATTCGATACGTTTAACCCATATAAAAAGGTTAAAAAATCATTGGCATTGGAACGAGAAAGCAAAATGGATATCAATTATTTTTACAAAATATGTTTCAGTCTATAACAGGATTTTTGTTAACTTACATGAACTATCGATTTCGATTACGTATTTTTACTTATTATTTTTACCCAATAGAACTTCACAATCCGCTCCATAAGAAATGTATAGACGTATCCCACTTTTAAGTGTGGGATCACGTCTATATTATTCTTATTTAACAAATTATGGAATTGTAATGAGCTTTTACTACTTTTACTACAATCACTAAATTTGAGCGAGTTCAAAGTTACATCATATACTTTTTACATGGCGCAAATTGTGTATTTAGCTAATAGTTGTATTGAGCTTTTTATAAAAACTAGTTAACAAAAAAGCATACAATTAAAGCAAGCTAATAAAATTACTTTGTTGTTATACAACTAACCCCCTAGGAGGAAAGTTAAACGCCATCTGACGGCACCACATCAATTATCAATGCACACCCATATGGTAATAACCGTCATGCCCATGTCATCAGGATCACCGAGTAGTGCCCTCTATGAAATAATATTCCAACAGAGTGCTTGAGACATCAGCACAAAGCCAATTTTGTAATGTATAAGTGTGAATTTTCCACTTAGCAATCTACATATCTAGATTTCGATCTTGATAATTGATGTGGTGCCGCCAGATGGCGTTTAATTTTCCTCCTAGGGGATCAGTTGTACTATTTTTGTATATAACCACTCGAGATATTGTGTGAATTCATCCTCACTACCTGAGCTACACTGATGAGATCTAATAAGATCGAACTCTAGATATGTAGATTGCTAAGAGGTGGATTCACACTTATATACTTTGTTGTTGGCTCTGAAACGTATGTTGTAAGAATTGATGAACATAATTCCTAGTTATAGAACGTAGAAAATACTGTGATATGGTGGTATTTTATACTGGTCTATATTTAGTCTCCGGTCTATATCTACGATATATGGTAACCAATTCTTACATAATAAGTTTTATAACCCATAATAAAGTATTTTTATTAAGATATAAATTATGTACTATTTTCTTTAGTAATTTTTAATAAAAGCTCAATATAACTTCACAATTCAGCTATAAAAATAGTATAAGCGTGATACCCTTAAGTTACCTTTTAGAATGATTTAGTCCAGACACCAAATTCCTGACCACTTCATTCTTCATCTTAAGTATGGGACGGTACATCTACATCTCGAACGACTTTATGTTTTTTTTTGTATCTATACTTCCTACGGCATGGAAGTACCAAAAAAATTAATTGTTTTGAAGGCTGAGTATTGGATTTCTGTGGTATAGGAATGAACGTTTATTTTAGCCATACTTGTAGTGTGATTCCATTATTATATATATATATATATATATATATATATAATACTTGCTTTAATTGTATGCTTTTTTGTTAACTAGTTTTTATAAAAAGCTCAATACAACTATTAGCTAAATACACAATTTGCGCCATGTAAAAAGTATATGATGTAACTTTGAACTCGCTCAAATTTAGTGATTGTAGTAAAAGTAGTAAAAGCTCATTACAATTCCATAATTTGTTAAATAAGAATAATATAGACGTGATCCCACACTTAAAAGTGGGATACGTCTATACATTTCTTATGGAGCGGATTGTGAAGTTCTATTGGGTAAAAATAATAAGTAAAAATACGTAATCGAAATCGATAGTTCATGTAAGTTAACAAAAATCCTGTTATAGACTGAAACATATTTTGTAAAAATAATTGATAATATATCGTAGAAGATACGACTATATAGTAATATCTTCTACCAATATAGATTTCCTGGGATGGATTATACTTTAAAACCAGCATTTATATGACATACATATTAATCAGTGAAGAATATTTCTCTAAAATATCATGAAAAATTAAACTAATAATAGATAAATAAACGACGACATGTGTGATCTAAAATCTTATACATTTTGCTTGGTTTATGGTTTTCTACTTCATTGTGTTTTAGCCGTTTCAGTGAACAATTGTTGAATTCTTATGCGTAACTTCATTTGTGTAGATGTTTTGAACGTGAATTCAGTAAACTTTGGCTTGATTTGTTTACAATATGCGAAAAGTTGGTAGTTGGCACTGCCGTATCCTTTACTTGTCAATAGTTAACTGTTTAAACATTATACACTTCATCATTATGCATTCTGCGGGCATACAACTTTTCAATGGAGCGATAATAGCTGCTGAAGTGAAGGAGGTTGTGAAAAAAGAAAAGTATTTTTGGAGAAACTACTCTTGTGCTGACTTCCGTCATGCCTTATCAAGCAATTAAATTGACACGAGTAGGATATCCATGAGCTGAATTTGATTTCATAAGTGTGAATTATTATATTTTTACATTATAATACAAACAATGGATAAGTATTGTAGTCGTCCAAAAAAATAAAAAAATCAATCTAAGACCATCTCTGGAAAGTATATATGGGTTTTTTCGTGGAGGAAATAATTGTCACATATGGCGGACGACGGACCGCCATATGTGACAATGATTTCCTCTATGTCTTCGAAAAAACGACAATATATTTTAAAACCGTATTTTGAATGTAGGCGTAAGGCGTGTGAAGAAATTAATTAATCCTTTATAAACGCTAATCTGTAAAAATAATGAGAAGGATCTATTATAACTGAGGCGAGTTCAGATTTTATGTTTAGAACTCTTTCGATAGCTCATGCCACGAGCTGAATTTGGTCGCCCCTAAAGGTCGTTTTAGACAAGACAATTTCTTGACTCAAAAGGTAGCCAAGATGCGAGACAATCTCAATTGTCTCGTATCATACAGCAAATTATTTGAAATATTGAATTGGATGGTAGATCGAATGGAAATATATAACGCTTTATATTTGCCAAGGACAAATTGTATGGGAGGAGGATATATGAATTCATTTCTTGAACAAGTTTTGAAAATTGTCTTGTCTAAAATGACCTTTAGTCTTTATTAGTTGTTGGTGGAAATCTGTCGAGGGAAAGTACAGTTTACCAATTGATTTTGACAAAATGTCACGATGTTTACGATTCTTTCTACAAATGTATTGTTAATTATTTCGCGTATTTTATTAAAACAATATTTTTGTATCTCTTACATAAATGACAATTTACATAAATCACTTTTTTTAAATTATACGTTCGATTTAAGTAAAGTGCATTTAGTGGTTCCGTCTGTGTCGTGCTAAGGATTGCGAGAAGGCTCAAGCCACATTGCACACGAATCGCCTTTCATAGAGATTTTCTGTGAAGTTAATGTTAATACCGGCTGTTTAAACTCCTCTTAACTTCAAAATTTTGTAATTGTAGTGATATTTTTTCTCTCTCAATAACCAGGAAGTTTTCCAAGGTCGTTTTACACCAAAAACGAATAAAGACGGAGTTAGATTAGATAATAGCCACTAGTTTTGAGAGTTTGATTTTTTAATATGCAGTAGTTTTTCCGAAACATGTAGAATTTGTTCACAAACATCGGATGCCTGAGGATTAATGAACAGACATTATTAAAATTATCAGGGTACCTAATAGAATTTTGCGGGTTCTGTGTTATGCGTAATTCGTATGATAAAGTTTAGATTTTATCATACGAATTATGGATCTTCCTTTAATTATTATGTTACAATCGTACGTATAATAAAGTAATTTGCACTGATAACAGTAAGATTTTTCTGTTTATAATGCGAATATTACTATCAGAAATTCCAATAAATAATAATGATAATATTAAGGTACAGAATGTCTCTGCATGTTTTCTTACTATATTGTATGACATAAACATAAATATTTACATTTATACTTAAAATAACATGTTGTTGCAAATAAGACATTCTGTAGCTTAATATTATGATTATTATTTATTGGAATTTCTAATAGTAATAAACGCAATAAGTTATCACTGCATCTTTTTCAGCAGTTTTTTTATGTAAAAAGGAAGTGGCAGGGGAAATAGTTTGGGAACTTCTGCAACATCTACCTTATCGCCAATGAATAACGGCAATGCTTCAGATGCTAAAATATAAAATATGTCTTACCTCAACCAATCCCATTGTTTATATACAAGGTGCAAACACAGTATAAAACTTAAGAAATGAAAGGGAAGATAGAAAGTGTGCGAAATAATTATATTTAAAAATATTTACAATAGGTATAAAGACATTACATTTCATAAATGTGTACAGAATAAGGCAATCAAGAGTAAACGAAGGTAGAACAGCAATCTCCAACTCACCACTTTCAGTCTTATCCAGCTGCCTAATATCATCTAATTCTATTCCGGGCGCTAAAACTTCCACACTGTTGTAAACCTCTAGTCGGTCCAATATTTCACCATCTGATCCCTTGATATATGTTCTAGGAGCTCGACTGTCTGTACTATTAAAATCTGCACAATCAATCTATAAAATAATAAATTATTAACATAGTATTATAATTAATTCTTCAGTGTTTTAGCTTCTTATTACGCGTGGGATAGGTAACGCCTATAGTTTTCTTATAGCGCTAATTGTGAAACTGTATTGTGCTTTTAGAAAAAGACTATGCAGCGGTATCACAATTTTTACTAGTTGATTAAAACACGTTTCTGGTAACTCTGAAACTTATTTGTATATGTCATACAATGTTTAGTAAGGAATGTCTTACAAAAAATTGTATGACATATACAAATAAGTTTCAGAGTTACCAAAAACGTGTTTTAATCAACTAGTAAAAATTGCGATTCCGCTGCATAATTTTTGCTAAATCCTCAATACAATTTTATAAATCATGTCATAAGAAAAGTATAAAAGTGTGTTAGGGATATACACAATTCCCCTACACGAAATGCAAATAACTTTTGGATTCCAAAATTTGACAAAGCGTGAATAGATCCTATTATATTTTATTTTCTAACAAAGATTTGTTATTTACAATTAAGAAGTAAAGTAAAGAATTTGAAGAACTTCTACATGAATCAATTTTAAAGATTAGCAACATTATTTTTTAGGTTTGGTAATCCTGTAAGCATATCCCGTTGTTGTATTGGCTCAATATATTACAGATTGTTAAGAATTAATTATTATTATTTAATATAATTTCATAATTATTTAGGCGCTTGTTCCCTTGATCAAACTACCGATTCAATTACTTACAC
The DNA here is from genome assembly GCA_963942505.1 of Lordithon lunulatus. Lineage (NCBI taxonomy): Eukaryota > Metazoa > Arthropoda > Insecta > Coleoptera > Staphylinidae > Lordithon > Lordithon lunulatus. Next base: position 12,128,394 of record OZ012668.1, on the reverse strand, counting down.
GCATTTAATTACTGTTAGATAAAAATACGCTATTAAAGTAGTAAAACTTTAATACAATCAAACAATTGGCAAAAATATTGATCTCACCCAAGAATATATCTTTTTTTATTTATTTTCGTTCCTTACTCCTTCAATTGTATTTCGTGAAATGTATTGCAGTGCCACAAATAGCACGCTTTGTTTTTTATTTATTACCTTCTGACATTTTCCTCTGCATAACTGCAATCCGCATGATAAATGCAAACGGTCCCTATCGGGAAATTTGAACGCAGCAAATTTGGAAACTGCCTCCTGATGTCGCATCATCGCGATTGGTCTTGACGGGCCTTTAAGTGGTTCAGGCATTAGATACTCATCAACTGGGCAGCCGTTGTCATCTAGCAATTTCTGTGACGAGTCTCCCAAGCCATCATGTGCGACACAGTCAATTACTCTCCAACCAATTCCAACTGAAAATATTAATAGTTATAACTGGAGTAAAGTATATTACTAGTGCTTCAAAATCAAATTATTATTTTAGTAGTCCTTATACTAGTGGGTCTAGTTTTTACCATTTTCTAGTTTATAATATGCATCCTTCTGCCAAATAGCCACAGAATTAAATATTTCAAAATATTTATTGATAAGTTAATCGTATTTTTTGTATATAAATTATTTGTTTATTGAAGTACCTGGAAGGGTTGATTTCACCGATAGTAAAGCTTCTTCTCCTACTTGTAGCGTTCCTTCATACTGCGGATTATCCTGCATGGGCACAATTTCCATCCAAGCCCTAGCAGCCGCTAATGCTTCAGTCAATTCTGTACTTTTTTCGACTGAATCCAGCTGCCCCTCTTCACTATCGGACCAACCTTCGGCTTTCATGCGAGCCGTTCTGAAATGAATGTATACATTTGATTTGCAATACAATATACGAATCATATGTTACACTAAAACAATACTTAATCATACAGCAGTATAAGCACAAATTACTATCTTGACTATCTTAAAGAGTGAGAAATTAATGCACTTGATGCCTGCAGATAAATGTTAAAACTCAGATTCTACTTCTCCTCACAATAATAATGCAGAATTTTCAATTATCAAATAGTAAAAATTCTTAATTTTTTGTAATTAATTTATTAAAACGAAAAATGCTTATTTGTTGTCCTTTATAGATTGTTTCGCCAAACTCTACATTCTACAAAAAAATTACTTAAACATTCAGCATACTAGTATTTGATTTATTAATAATACTATAATATTAACATTTTTAATTAAAGAAACGAAAAATATACATTTGTTGTCTTATATAATTTTATGTTTTGGCCGAGCTATCGTTTTTAAGCCCCTCAATGTTTCCACCCCCTATTTATCGCCCCTATTACCACCCCCTATTTACCGCCCCTATTTTCTTCCCCCTATTTACCTATTTTCCACCCTCTATTTACTGCCTTTATTAACCGCCCGCTATTTTCCACCCCAATTTACCGCCTCTATTATCCACCCACTATGTTCCACCCATATTTACCGCCCTTATTATCCATTTTCTATTTGCCGCCCCCCTCATGAGAACATTTCTCATGATCACGATTTATTTCCTAGACCAAACTGTCCAAATACCTACTCAGATAATTATTATATCTTATTTAAAACACCCTGAATAATCAGTCAGCATGTTTGGCAGTTCGGAAGAATAAATTAAATAGGAGGTACCTATATTTTGTATTTTCTTAACATTTTAAAAACGGTTCATGTTGAGAAAACATGAATATTCAGAAAATCGAATGAAATAAAATGGTATTGGCGATAGCAACTCCACTAATATAACTTAGTAGTGAAAAATCATCAATACCTGTGATCTTTCCTCTCTTCAACAATATCCTTTATAACGACATCCTCCATCGGTTTACTCCTGACTTTAAAAATACTCGCTTCAACACGGCATTGCACCGTCCGTTCCTGATCAGTAATTTGTCGCAGATGCCTGTCCTGCTGAACCACAACCGTCACGACGTAAAACATCCTGTCCCCCGTGTCCGAACTAAGCCGCACACCGCAGCCGGATGTCGGCAGATTTAAGGCCAGAGAATTTTTCATAGTGCCTGTTGGAAAAATAAAAATGAAACAATCATACAATACCTCCACATTCGGAATAAACTGCTATCGCAAATTGCATCTTAATTACTCAACAGCAGTTGTAACAATGGCATACGAATGCATTTACCGAATGCTCGACATTCTTGAGAGAAATCCTTCGCAAATAGGATTCCTTTGAATGGCTGCACCATTGCGATGGAAATGTTGAAACCGGCTAGATCACAGGTGGAATTTATGTCGGTCACTTTGTTAATGACGACGGGATGCGTTATGTGACGTAAGCTCGGTGGAAAGGCGCCCATCGCCAGTGTTATTGAGATGAAGGCGAGCAGAAGTCTTTGGGCATTCCGTAACATCATTTAACTGAAACAAAGAAAATATTCGAATTATTATTCATATTAATAGTAACATTAATCAATATATTGAAAATGCCAATAAATTACTTAAATATTCAGTTTTTCTGGAATGAATCAATAATTGCCAATACATTACTTGTAAACATTCAGTTTTTCTGGAATGAATCAATAATTGCCAATAAATTACGTGTAAATATTCAGTTTTTCAGGAATGAATCAAATAATATCGTAGATTTTTTTTTTGAATGTCTTAACATACCTATACTAAATAAATTGTTATACTTATTGCCTTATTGGAAAATTGTTGCAAATATTGTACTAGTACAAGTGAAACTTTCAAGGAAGAATGTATCATTTTAAATAGATATATTATCTATTTAAAATGATACATGGCAATATGCTATTTTTTGCTTTGTTCATATCCATTTCGATAGTTTCAATAATATTGTGCATTTTGGAAGGTTGAAATCATATTTTTAAAGCACGATTTATGATATTGTATTGAGATATTAGTGAAAACTATATAATGGAGTGAAATAAAATGTATGCTATAAGTTGCTAAAACACTTTACTGTTGCCTCTGAAATTCAGTTTAAAACAATTTATGACCATAATTCATAGTTATAGAACTAGTTCTGATACTATAGTAGTACTGCTGTATAGTCGTGAATCTTCTACAGCAGTGGTTCTTAACCGGGGCTCCGCGGAACACTGATGCCCTGAGAAATTATGAAAGCTGATACAACATTCAATTTCAGCTTTCATAATTTCTCATCTGCTATATGTAATTCACTCTTTGATTTTGGTGCACCCCGAGTTTTTTTTAGTGCTCCCTGCCTTCAAAAATGTTAAGAATCGCATGTGTATGTGAAGGTTTTTAGTGTATGAGCTGTTTTAAATTAATCTACTTAGTTATAAAAATGATAAAAAAAATCAAATATTTAAGAAATTTTAATTTATCATATTATTTTACATTCTATATTTAATTAGGCTCAAAATAAACTATCTTTTTATAATTTTCATCCAAAAATAAAATATGCAGAAAGGTTTATATTGCAGGAGCTGTTTTGAATTTATCGATTGAGTTATAAAAAATGATACAAATCAAAGATTTAATAAATTTTAATTTATGATAAATTTTAAATTTTTATTTATCATATTTTTTTACATTTTTATTTAATTGGGCTCAAAATAAAATATTTACTGATAATTTTTACCTAAAAATAAAGTCTGCAGAAAGGTTTTTTATCGCACAAGCTGTTTTAAATTAATCCACTAAGTTATAAAAAAAGATAAAAAATCAAAGATTTTCGAAATTTTAATATATCATATTATTTTACATTCTATATTTAATTGGGCTCAAAATAAACCATTCACTGATAATTTTCACCCAAAAATAAAATCTACAGGAAGGATTTTAGTGTACGAGTTGTTTTAAATTAATCGACTGAGTTATAGAAAATTATAAAAAATCAAAGATTTAAGAAATTTTAATTTATTTATTATTTTACATTATATATTTAATTGGGCTCAAAATAAACTATTTTTTAATAATTTTCATACTAAAATAAAGTCTGCAGGGAGTTTTCTATTGCAGGATCTGTTTTAAATTAATCGACTAAGTTTTAAAAATTATAAAAAATGAAAGATTTAAATTTTTTTAATTTATCATATTATTTTACATTCCATATTTAATTGTTCTATAAATAGATCATTTTGATGAGCTTCCCCCAAAAATAAAGTCTGCAGGAAGGTTTCCATTGCACGAGTTGATTTAAATTAGTCGACTGAGTTATAAAAAATGATAAAAAATCAAAGATTTAAGAAATTTTAATTTATGATATTATTTTACATTCTATATTTAATTGGGCTCCAAATAAGCTATATATTAATAATTTTCACACAAAAATAAAGTCTCCAGGAAAGTTTCTATTGCACGAGCTGTTTTAAATTAATCGACTGAGTTATAAAAAATTATAAAAAATAAAAGATTTAAGAAATTTTAATTTATCATATTATTTTACATTCTATATATAATTGGGCTCAAAATAAATTATTTTTTGCTGATTTTCATCTAAAAATAAAGTCTGCAGGAAGGTTTTTAGTTAAAAAGTCGTACGACTGTTTTTTTTTAAAGATTTAAGAAATTTAAATTTATCATTTTATATCACATTCTATATTTCATTGGGCTCAAAATAAACTACTTTTTGATAATTTGTATCCAAAAAAAAGTCTGCAGGAAGGTTTCTATTACAGGAGCTATTTTAAATTAATCGACTGAATTATATAAAAAGAATCATTTAAGAATTAAAAAAAAATAATTTATCATATTATTTTAAATTCTATATTAAATTGGGCTCAAAATGAAATATTTTTGATAATTTTTACCAAAAAATGAAGTCAGCAGGAAGGTTTCTATTGCACAAGCTGTATTAAATTCGACTGAGTTATAAAAAACTATAAAGCATCAAATATTTAAGAAATTAAAACTTATGATATTATTTTACATTTTATATTTAATTGGGCTCAAAACACACCATTTTTTGATTATTTTCACCGAAAATTAAAGTCTGCAGGAAGGTTTCTATTGCACGAGCTGTTTTAAATGGATCGACTGAGTTATAAAAAATTAAAGATTTCAGAAATTTTAATTTATCATATTATATTACATTCTATATTTAATTGGGCTCAAAATAAACTATTTTTTGATAATTTTCATCTAAAACTAAAGTCTACAGGAAGGTTTCTATTGCACGAGCTGTTTTATATTAATCGACTGAGTTATAGAAAATTATAAAAATTCAAAGATTTAAGAAATTTTAATTTATCATATTATTTTACATTCTATATTTAATTGGGCTCAAAATACACCATCTTTTATCATTTTTATCCAAAAATAAAGACTGCAGGAAGGTTTCTATTGCACGACCTGTTTTAAATTAATCTACTGAGTTATATAAAACGATTAATAAATCAAAGATTTAAGAAATTTAAATTTATGATATAATTTTGCATTCTATATTTAATTGGAATCAAAATAAACTATTTATTAATAAATTTCACCTAAAAATAAAATCTACAGGAAGGTTTTTAGTGTATGAGCTGTTTTAAATTAATTGACTGAGTTATATAAAAATGAAAGATTTAAGAAATTTAAACTTTATTTTACATTCTTTATTTAATTGGGCTCAAAATAAACTACTTTTTGATACTTTTTATCCAAAAATAAAGTCTGCAGGAAGGTTTCTATTACAGGAGCTATTTTGAATTAATCGACTGAATTATAAAAAATGATAAAATAATCAAAGATTTAAGAAATTTTAATTTATCATATTATTTTTAATTCTATATTAAATTGGGCTCAAAATAAAATAGTTTCTGATAATTTTCAAATAAAAATAAAGTATGCAGGAAAGGTTTTATCGCACTAGCTGTTTTAAATTAATCGACCGAGTTATAAAAAAATTATAAAAAATCAAAGATTTAAGAAATTTAAAATGTTTATATAATTTTACATTTTATATTTAATTAGGCTCAAAATAAACCATTCTTTCAAAAAATTTACCCAAAAAGAAAGCCTGCAGGCAGGTTTTTATTGTACTAGTTGTTTTAAATTAATCGAGCTATAAAAAATTAAAGATTTAAGAAATTTTAATTTATGATATTATTTTGTATTATCTATTTAATTGGGCTTAAAACTAAAAAAAAATATAATTTTCACCTAAAAAAATCTACAGGAAGTTTTTATTACTGTTTTAAATTAATAGACTAAGTTATAAAAAATGATAAAAAATCAAAGATTTAAGAAATGTAAATTTATCATATTATTTTACATTCTATATTTAATTGGGCTCAAAATACACCATTTTTTCATAATTTTCATCCAAAAATAAAGTCTGCATGAAGGTTTTTATTGCACGAGCGAAAACAGCTCGTACAATAAAAACCTAAAAGTAATATAAAAAATGATAGAAAATAAAAGATTTAAGAAATTTAAATTTGTGATATTATTTTACATCTAAAGTCTGCAGGAAGGTTTCTATTGCACGAGTCATAAAAAATGATAAAAAATCAAAACTTTAAGAAATTTTCATTTATAACATTATTTTACATTCTATATTTAATTGGAATGAAAAAAACCATTTATTGATAATTTTCACCCAATAATAAAGTCTGCAAGAAGGTTTTTATTGTACGAGTTATTTTAAATTAATCGAGTTATGCAAAATAATAAAAATCAAAGATTTAAGAAATTTTTATTTTTGATATTATTTTATATTCTATATTTAATTGGGCTTAAAAAAAGCCGACTTTTGATATATAGTCACCCAAAAATAAAATCTATATCAGTTGTTTTTAACCGGTGTTCCGCGAGCTTCTTGCTCCGAGAAATTATGAAAACCGAAATTAAATGTTCTTGCTCATCTACTATATGTGATTGACTCCTTGATTTTGGTGCTCCGCGAGTTTTTCTTATGATCAAAAGTGGTCTAAAGACTTAAAGAAGGTTAACAATCACTGTTCTACAGTCTAGAAATTCTCAAGAAATTCATTTATTTCAATGATGAATTTTAAATATGTTTAATATGCATCTTTCATCCTGAATACGCACATGGCAGGAACAAAAGTTAAAATTCACCCTACATACAGAGTGTTCCTGCAAAAATGAAACGCCTCATAGAAAAGGCAATTATAAGCTACAAATGTAATATGGTGTATAACATTTGTAGCTTATAATTTCTTTTCTATGAGGCGTTTCATTTTTGCAGGAACTTAAAACATTTGATATCGAAATATTTAGATGTCTTATTTGTGGATTAATAAAATAAATCTTCGAGCTACTTATAACAAAATTTCGCATATGGCTATTATTTGATGTAACTTGAAAGATGAAAATTTGATATTAAAATGAATTTTCTCAGAATTTCAATATTGCTGTATATTTTTGAAATTAACGAAAGTAGTATGAACAATGTGAAAATTATCATATGTTTATATTATTATTTATCATTATCATAGGTATAATATATTAATATGAAGATTTGTATGACAAAATTAACCAGATAATTTGTTTTAAATAAAATAGAAAATAGTAAAGTACTAATTTATTTAAGTACTACGGAGACGTGGGTTCAAGTCCCACCGGAGAGTGACATTTTTGAGAAATTATTAAAATAGAAAATATTATATGTATGCATATCTTTACTTTCGTATGAAGAGGGGTGCATTATATTTAGTAGCTCACGTGCATAGAATATCTTAGGGCGGCCCTGATTCCTGTGCAATTTCTTCACGGGCATGTATGACACCACGAAATGTCTCATGGCATTCAACATTCACAGTGCCATACGGCTATTATATGCATTAGTTTTATAGCACTTCATAAGCATAAAATAAACACTAAATCTAGAGCAAGTGAAATTTTCAAGCATAAATCATTATATATAGGTAATGTGGCCATATTATATTTTTGACATTATTCATAATAATTTCGTTAATTACAATAATTTTGAGAATTTCGCAAATTCTCAATGATTATAAATTTTATATGATCTTTCAACTTGAATACGTACTTATCATTGAGCACAAACTAAATACTAAACAATTATAAATACAGCTGATTATTTATTTGAAAGTTTTGAATTGTATACAATTATCTATATTTTTTTTTTACTTATTATAGCTATTACAAATTATTTATATAATCAATAGCTACTAGCCAATAATCAAAATTATATCGTCCTGGAATTTTCATCTCAATACATTGTTGTCTTCTTTAAATTAAAATAAATTCTATTACATATACTAATTACTATACTGTCATTTATTCTTACGAAATATAGAGTCATAGTGTTTTTAGATTACACTGCAAATAATCTTGTGGGAATAAAATAATGTTGACATCTAATAACCACTTTCTTTTTAACTATCTGAGGCTAATGATTCCGAAAAGTTGGAAACATAACAATACAATTCGCATACTTATCTCTGCTTGCTGAGCAAGTCGAGCACATTTAAATGATTTTCACTTTTACACACTTTTAATACTCTTATTGGTTTCCATCCAAGTTTTTTTGTGTGAAACTATATACAATATAGCAGCATTCCCTGTGCTTTTGTGTTTGCTAAATGATTATAACATAATATTTTCAGTAATTGTAATGTAATGTAATTTTAAAAGTGTCTGTCTACCTACAAACGTTCTCTGTGAGTTTATAGTTCATATATAAAAGAAAAAGTGTAACTAATATTGACTAGTTTTCAAGAGTTTTCTGAGGATTCACAGAAAAAAATAGCAAAATATTGATCTGTAAAAAAAGTGTCGCCTAGTTCGAGGTGTCGGCAAAGAAACCACTATAATCCCAAGGATACTAAACTTAAGAGAGGATAGATCATTCCCTATGCTGTAATATGTGGCACGAATTTAACCTTGAACGCAGTGGATGGACTCTTCTTATATGAAAAATTTCAAGGAATGCGTTAAATAGTATATATGGCACTTATTGTAATAAAATAATAACATACAATAAATGTCTTGTTAATATATGATTAGGATTGAGATTGGGATTGATACTGAGCATTTAGCGAAGGTTAAAATCTCTTCACTGGCGAATTTTCCCTAATCACCTCCCACAGTGTTTTTAAGGTACACATTTAGTGTAGTAATTGGAAACTAAGCTTTTTTGTATGTCAGCCCATCGGTTTTCCACCCGGTAAAGGGAGAAGAGGAGTATAATCACTAGGTATTTATTTGTTGATTTTGTTTAAGGGGTTATTTAAACCCCTTAAGCAAAATCAACAAATAAATACCTAGTGATTATACTCCTCTTCTCTCTTTACCGGGTGGAAACCCGATGGGCTGACATACAAAAAAGCTTAATTTCCAATTACTTAGATTTGAGTCAGCCATCTATTAACGAGGCTATATCTTTAGTATAATATATATAGGTATATATATATATATATATATATATATATATATATATATATATATATATATATATATACAGTTTTCTGTTCATCAATAATTTTGATTAATGTCTACAGCTAATATTGTCCATTCAGGCCAAACGCCGCTTAAGAGAGTACTCAATATGTCAAACGTTCAAATTCATCATAAGAAAGTAGTAAAATACTTAGGAATTCATGTATTTATTTTACACTTCATACTTTATAATGTAAGGCCAATGTCATTATTGTCATATATCATTTACAATAGAATACAATACAATACTTTATTACATGTTCTACACAAAGAAAAATGTTTCCACAAGTCATAATAAAATTATTGAATTAATATTACCAATAACACGCATGATAAAATATTGTGCAACGGGCCACATGCATAAAATTAATTGTAACAACAGCAACTACTTCATTGTTGTCCGATTCTTAATAGACCATTCAAATAACGCCAGCACACTCACGTCCTTATCTCATCTAGTCAATCAATAGAATTCAATCGACGTGAAATAATAACGATAATTAAATTTCATGAAACGGCCCCATTGTTCTGAATACGCCGGCCCATTATAGGCGGTTTACCGCTAGATTGAATGAATGGCGGTATACCGTAATTGCGCGAGGTCGGGCGCGATTGCGGGCGGCGGGGGCGGCGGCCGCGGTGGCGTTAACGATTCGTCAGACGCGGCAAAAATGTGTGACACGTTACGGTTACGTAACCCTGTCTAGGAAGTTATTCAATTCGTGATAGTAGTAGTAGCGGTAAATCTAAAACAAAGATGAGCCGAGTGAAAGAGAGAACTTGAATGTAAATGTACCACGAGAAGTCAAGGCCGGCAGCGTATGTTTTTTTTTCTGTTGGTTGTTTTGTTGTGTTTCGTTTATCTTCTGGAGCACACATATATAAGTATGCGTGTAAATTATTCAAGTCCGCGTTCTTTGGGTCACTGTGTAAATTGAACGGTTCGATTCGGAGAAATGTACCGTAAATGGTGCTTGGTTTATTAAGGAACTGGTTAGGAATTCCTTTACGGGGGAAAATATGTCACCTCCTTAATTCTGACATAACATTTCCAATTATATTTATAGAGGCTATTCAATTATTTTAATTTTCATCTGTTAAATCATTTAAGATAATGATGTTGTTTAAATTGAAATACTATTTTGCCTAACAATTTTGACACTTTGAAACTAATGGTTTCAAGAATCGCACCCCTCAGTTCGTGTGACTATTTGTCTACTTTTCCTCCCAAATATTTCCAAAAGTAATATTGTTCGCCCTGCTTCTATTTCTTCTTCTAAATATAGAGTTGCAACTTCTAAGATAATAATGTTGTTTAAATTGAATGAATTTGTACAAATATAAAAGGCCATCAGAGATTATAATATAAAATTGATAATATATGAATGTTTTTTTTATATTGAATGACTTTCAAATTTTAATTCTTATAAAAAAGTCAATATCGGATCTAAAATGGAAGACATATATGTCCCTATAATATAAAAATGAAGACAATGTTTTGAAGTCGATCGACCTGTCATTTATGACTTTTGTGGTGTTACTGTAGTCGTGATAAATATTTTTATGACAGTTTTATACGTCAAATGGAGACAAAAACAACGCGAACCACTTTGTTTCCATTACTACCCCTACTTTCTTTTTGTGCAGCTGCATACCAGTTAAGGAATGCTCCTAACTTCTAAGATAGTTTTAGATGCAACGTACGTGAATAGAGAGTTGAGTATTGTTTTCGGGTTGTACGTTGTCACAGGTCATATTTGACCCACCATACCATAAGAGTCAGCATATTTTGTTTAGAAACAATTCCAACAATTACAAATACAGGACGTAACTTACGGAAAAACATTGGTTTTCTTCGATGGAACTTATGATTGAACTGAATAAAGTCAATATAACATACACGAACTCTACGAAAGATCAAATGCGATATACTACCTGAATAATAGCCTCAAAAGGATCGTCCTGCCTTATCTTCAATAGACGTAACTATTTTATCGTACGTGTCAAAAAGGCGTAAACCAGTGAAAATGTTATTATCACTAGATCACCAAAAAGGTCCATTGCTTATCTATGATACAAACATTACTAAAGGTATGATGACACAAAACACTTGAGACTTTTTTGGAAAGAAATATAGTTTATTTTTTCTTTCAGATATTATGATGACTTGGGATGTTAGCAATTAGAATTAAACCAGAATACAATAGTTTTTAGAAACAAATGTTTATTTTTATATTTATCACATAATTTGTGCCAAATATTACAGACTTGTCTGATTTCTTCCTTATTTCTGTGATTTTTACTTTAATATGCATAATTTCACTAGTAATGCTTAATTAATATCCTAAAGATATAGCAATCATCGCCCAAAAAAATTTACCGGCAAAACCTTGCACACAAAAACATCATAATAATGTGGGTCAGTATTGACCCACCATACTATAAGCAGCTGAAGTAGACACCATACCAACTGAGGGTTCATAATGCGTTTTTCTCATATCTTGATGGCTCCTCATGAGTTCTAATCCTGGCTACACTGGGTGCTAGCTGCGTTATATGTTCTTATGCACTTTTTGGATGAATACAGCTAATAATATCCTAAAATTATTTTTGTAATACTTATTATTATTATTATTCTTATTAGGTGCAACTTTTATTGATATAAAAAATAGTAGAGCAACCTTAAGCAAATTTATGCCAGAGCCCCTTAATGATAAAATAATAAAAGTTTGTAATTGTAGTTGTCACAATAAAACGCAGCCCGCAATAGCTAAATTCTAATTGCAAAATCGTGAGAATAATGTTGCTGCACACCATCATTATTACGATAATAAAAATAAAAGTGTTTAAATGAAGTCGCCGTGCAATTTAGAAATTGTTACACTTCGCCACTGGCCGTTAATTAAACCCATAATGAAAAAAGTGAAAATGCTTTCAATACCGCAGAGGATGCGCTAAACGATTAGGAAATCATTGCACCCGTTAATTAGCAGAATTTAATACTTGGCAAACAGGAGAAAATATGCAAATGCGTGGATTAGAATAAAGTCGCGTCCGCACCGAATTTATATGCGAAAATTTGTGGAACAATAGCTGAATGTATTTTTCGCATGTGCACCGGTTAATTGTAAAATCGTTAAATACAACAATACATCTGTTTTCTCTTTTTTTTTCCAACAAACAGAGATACATTATTTTCGTTTATCTGTGTGAATCAATAGTAGCTGCGGACGCGTGTCTGAAGTTACGCCATGTACGCTTACGAGGTAATGAGGCGATTTTAAATATAACCAGACAAGATTAATGTATCCTAGTTACAAATCCCGTTGAATGTATCTCTATTACCATGCCTAAACAGCTAATATTAATTAATAATTGTTCCAGTCATTACTTATAAACAAGATACAATCCCCGTTATATTTGACTTCATCGATATACACAGTTGAGGTGTTTTACTCACTGAACGCAAATGATTGCTCGTGCAGGGTATTTCGTACCGTTATAATTACATTCAATGCTAATTACGATAATAGCGTACACGCTGCTACTATTTATATGTTGTCACAGTAAATCATTCGCGTAAGCATCTATTTAGGTCTTTATCCTGTCAACGTAGGAAAAGTAACGGCAGGACGGTGGCAGGAAAAACGGTTTGCATATTTTAATCAGGGCTCCGAGATTTTCAAAGTTTTAAATTAATCGTACATTTTTTCTTGATCTTTTACAGTTCATAATAAAAGCTATAGGCGAATCAGCTGTGTTTAATGCAAAGACGCATTAACAATTAAACCGTTTCCTAAATGGCTCGACTGGTTTATGTTCTCACGATTTATGCTGAGAACTATTTTTAGTAGCATATTGCTAAAAGAATAAAATTATTTTAGGATATGTTTAATTTTAATGAAAATTATTTATAACTGTACTGGCAGCTTATTAGATCCGCATTATACCGTACTGGGTTATTAGTAAGGTAAATACATCCTGGATATGTGCACTAATCAATCACATCTAGAATCTATGAATAATATTAATATGGCTATCAGTAAATGGTTTATTTAACACTAGCTATAATTATAAATACTATGTATCTATGATATAATCGCATCAGATTAATTTATTCAGACATAAGCGATAAAATAAACGTTTTAAAATTTATGTTGTCTTGTTTCGTTAATATTTTGATACTTACAGATATATGTTACATGAGTTTAGTAGTAGTTGTACAAATATTCACATAATTAACAACTAAAATACATGTTAAAACTAAATTGAAAATTGATATAAAAATAATTGTAATACAAACATGATAAAAACCTAATACACGCATTATACATTTCATACACGAATAGCATTGTCAAAATTTAAAAATTCGTCTACACTAGAAAGCATTAGATTAATTAAAAACAAGCTCTCAACTTTAAGTATAAATTGTTTGTTTTAATGTCAATAATGTTAATGTTACTCTTTAATGGTCTTAAAATCGGTTAATGTTTTATTATAAAAAGTGCGTGTGATAAAAAAATTAGAATTATTATACATATAACTTTTTGAGAGAGAGATACGTTGGGATCTGAAATAAATTGTGTCGTGGACACAAGAAACAGAGACATTTGTAGATTTCTGAATCTATATGATAAACTGATTTATTATCATGAGGAAATACTATAGTTTCAAATAAGTACAAGTTTATCATCGTCATAATGAGCCGGATAATGATTTCAAGCGAGAATGCTAAATCGCTCGAGAAACAGTTTGAAAAATCGTAGGTGAACTTGGACTTGGAATTCGACAGACTAATACAATTCGCAGAAGTCTGTAAAAAACAGAAGTTACAGATGAGATATAAAAAAAAGTACACTCAGCAAAAGCAGTCATACAAATCTACGAAAACCTTGGCGAGAATGGAAATGTATATATGTCACAAATGTTTGTTGAAGGAGAAATAAACCTATATTCTGATAAAAACGGATAGAAAAAGAGTGGACCATAGAGCACATATTAGAAATAATGAGAAAAAAAAAATAAGAATTATAATATCCCTCAGTTGGTATGGTAGGGTCAAATCTGACCCGAACCACTTTGTTCCCATTACTATCCCTACTTTCTTTTTGTGCAGCTGTTAAGGAATTCTCCTAACTTCTAAGATAGTTTCAGATGCAACGTACGTGAATAGAGAGTTGCGTATTTTTTCTGGGTTGTACGTTGGTGCAGGTCATATTTGACCCACCATACCATAAGCGTCAGCTTATTTTGTTTACAAACAATTCCACTAATTATAAATACAGGACATAACATTACGGGAAAACATTGGTTTTCTTCGATGGAACTTATGATTGAACTGAATAAAGTCAATATAACATACACGAACTCTACGAAAGGCCAAATGCCATATACTACCTGGATAAAAGCCTCATAAGGATCGTCCTGTCTTATCTTCAATAGACGTACCCATTTTATTGTACGTAAAAGTCGTAAAGCAGTGATAATGTTATCATCACTACATCATACAAATGCGATTGAGGTTGGACCAAAAAGGTTCACAGCTTATCTATGATAAAAAAAATGACTAAAAATATGATGAGACAAAATACTTTTTTGGAAACAAATATAGTTTACCTTTTTCATTCTAATATTATGATGACTTGGGGTGTTAACAATTAGAATTAAACCAGAGTGAAATATTTTTTAGAAACATATGTTTATCTTTATATTTATCACATAATCAGAACCAAATATTAAAAAGTTGTCTGATTTGTCCCTTATTTCTGTGATTTTTATTTGAATGTGCATAATTTCACTAGTAATGCTTAATTAATATCCTAAAGATGTAGTAATCATCGCCCAAAAATGTTTACCGGCAAAACCTTTGACACAAAAAAAATTATAAGAGTGTGGCCCACCATACCTTAAGCAGCTGAAGTAGTCACCATACCAACTGAGGGATATTTATATATTTATATTATAGAACTTAAGGGGTGTAAGGGGTGAAGGATGAATACTATCCAGCCCAAATGACAACCACACCTGCACGTGGTGCACCCTGCTTGAAAACAAACGTGGCAATGTCGACCGAACGTCTGCCGGAATAAGCAGACACCTCTTGCTGGCCAACAGCTTAGGGTGGATGAGCTGGCAAGAGTAAGGGCCTTCGTCCATCAGACGAAGGATCGTTTCAAAAGACGGTTAACAGTAGGAGGATGTTAGTATGCAACAGAAACCAGTGCATTAGAGATCTCCATGGATATCCCCAGGACTATTATCCTTAAATGACGGTCAAAAATGATACAAAGCCCCTCAGTCCCGGGCAGATTTTAAGTAGTCGGAGGGTGCGAATAATCTCCCGGCACCGTATAAAGATAACGAAATAAACCCACATAATAGTGACCTGGAACGTAAAGAGTCTAAAGTCACCAGGCAGGCTACACAGCCTTATCAAAGAAATGGAGAGACTAAAAGTATATATGGGCGTCAGCGAAATGCGATGGGCTGGATCAGGACTGGTGGGAAGTTAAACAATTCGGATAATTCGGCGGGGTCTTTTTTCACGGTGCATTGTTACTAAACGGAGTGTGCAAAAAAAATTAATTTGTTCTACAATTGTTTACTTATATCATGGAGACCATAAAATAAGAAAAAAACAAATTTAAGTTAATTTCGTATATTTCGTCCACGATATTTTTTTAAACTTTCAATATATTGTTTAGAATTGAATAACAATCATCAAACATATTTTCGTATACTGTGCCGGGCCGTACTTTTTGTTTAATTATTTTTGTATATATACATGTAAGTAAAATATTTGTAAGATAATTTTTAATTATAACAAATGTATGTGCCCATATACCTAAGTTTTCATTTAACCAATTTGTTAAATGAAAACATTGGTGTATGAGCCTTACTTTTTTTTAAAATTATTTTTAAACATATACATGTATGTAAATTAGATAATTTTTTAATTATAACAAATGTATGTGCGCATACACCAAAATTTTCTTCTAACCAATTTGATTATAATGCATTACATTAATGGTTTCAAAAAAGTACAGTTACAAAAGTTGACAGCAAATATTTTTTATTGACCTATTATTGAATAATATTTACAATAAAACAAATTGCAATTTTTAAGTACCGCCCAAGATTTTTTTTTTAAAACTTTCAATATATTATTTAGAATTTATCAACAATCATCAGACATATTTTCGTATACTGTGTTACTGCCTTACTATTTTTTTTTTAATAATTTGTAAACATAAACATGTAAGTAAAATATTTGTAAAATCATTTTTTATTTATAGCAAATGTATGTGCCGATACACCAAAGTTTTCATTTAACAATTTTGTTTATAAGACATTACTTTATTGGTTTCAAACAAGTACAGTTGAAAAAGTTGACAGCAAGTTTTTTTTATAAGCATGTTATTCAATAATATTATCAATAAAATAAATTGCAATTTTTAATAAAGTACCGCCCACGATTTGGTTTCAAACAAGTACAGTTAAAAAAGTTGACAGCAAGTATTTTTTATAAGCCTGTTATTCAACAATATTATCAATAAAATAAATAGCAATTTTTAATAAAATACCGCCCACAATTTGGTTTCACACAAGTACAGTTAAAAAAGTTGACAGTAAGTATTTTTTATAAGCTGTCAAAGTTGACCCAAATTAGACTGCTCCAGTTTATTGCTGAAGGAATTTCAACATATTTAGCAATATTGTTATTATCTAAAACATTATAAATTGTTTGTAGCAACTTAGATAATCATAACTTATAATAAAAAATTAAAAACATCAGACTAGTAGTTTTTAGCAGCTGTCAAGTTCAAAATATTTTGTGTCTGTAATTTTTGCCCATTTTTGTTTTTTCAAATGTTCACCATTTGTTGCTAACAATAGAGTAGTTATAAAAAAACTAAGCTGGTATCACCTAAGTTGAAAGTTTTTTTATTCTATCATTTTTTTAATGAATACAAACATTTACGTGGATAACTTATAACAAATTTATGTGCGAATACACCATTGTTTTTAATTAACCATTATGTTTACAAGAAATAAATTTAGTGGTTTCTCAAAATTCTAGTTGAAAACATAGCCAGCAACTATTGTTTATAGGCTGGCAAAATAGACCAGAATTCTATAACTGCATTTTGTTGCTGAAGGAAATGCAAAATATATAGTCATATTGTAGAAATTCCTACTTTAAGGATTATAATTCATTCAAAATACTTATTAGACTAATAGTATTAGTATTAGTTACAGTTATAAATAATTTAAAAAAAAAAGTAATCTTTAAAATGCATTTATCTCTATTTATTTTTGAATTATATTGAAATATTTTTGAAAGTTGACATTTGTCATCTCAGTGTGCGATATTTTCGTATATAGTGCCATACGAAAATATCACACACATAAAGGCACCTTACACGATCAATAATACTGTCAATATTTTAGAATAATGACAGTATTACTGTACGATAATATGTTTAAAATGTTCATTATTCTAAAATGTTGCCAGTATTACTCATCGTGTAAGGTGTAGTAATGATGTAATGAAGAGAATACTGATCTATATCGGGATAATTGATTACTTGATAAATATAAAAGGAGGATTGAAGAAAATATTGACAGTACTAGGATTGACAGTATTATTGACCGTGTAAGGTGCCTTTAAGATGACAAATGTCAACTTTCAAAAATAAATAGAGGAAAATGCATTTTAAAGATTGAAATTGTTCTAATAGTTTTACCATTGATTATCTAATTTTTCTTTAAATAACAATTTGGTTTATTGTAATTGCAAGAAAGATTTGTGAAGCGTTATACATAAGATGATTAAGAATGAATGATAAATAAATAGAAAATAATAAAAATTAACATAATTTCGTATTTTTTCTTCTTATTTTATGGTAACGAACACATAAACAATTGTAGAAAAAAATATTATATATATATATATATAAATATATTTTTGCACACTCCGTTTAGTAACAATGCATCGAGAAAAATACCCCGCCGTGCAAACTCATGCCGGAATTTTCTGAATTGTTAACTTTACACCGCTTGGTACCCTCACAAAGGAGAACTTCACCATGTAATGCAGCAAAGACGCAGACTGACAGCACGGACATGGAGCGGCAATCAAGGTTGACCATAAAATCACACAATCAATAAGACACTGAGTAAAGTCGCTATCCAGGGACAGACATGTCATCTGACCATAATCCTCTAATAGCCAACGTAATGCTATGGCCAGCGAAAAACACTAAACCAAAGGGTACAAGACCATTAAACACAGGAGACCTGATGCGAGACATACACCTTGTAGAAAGATACAAGTAAAGCATAAACCCGTGCATAAGAACAAAAGCACCAAAGAGCAGCATAGAGGAAACCTGTCGGAAGATTAAAAAACATCATATCAACAGCAAATAGAGACATCACAAATAAAATCAAACCCCACAAAACAGAGGAAATACTCGAGTTAATCGAGGAATGGCGAAAACAGAAACTACATCAAATCCTTGCAGCCTACAAAAATATCCAACAGCTAATCAATTTGAAAATCAAGCAAGCAAAGGGAGCAGTGGATGACAGAACAACTGCAAGAAAAGAGGGACTTGTTTGGGCTGCGTAAGAAAGTGAAAGAAATCTCAGCATTAATCAAACAGAGGCATAAAGAATGACAGCGGTGAGTTTATTACTGAGAAGATATCAAGATTATCTGGAAGAAGGATACGAGGAAACTCTTCGATGATCAAAGACCAAACATACCGTCCACTTCAATACCAACCGAACAGCTATCAGGTCTGACAATTATACGCAATTAAGGCGACAATGACGTAAAACGCATCAGGCCCAGATAAAATAATAGCGGAATCTATAAAATTCTTAGAAGACAACCACATCGACTTAATAGTCAATTTGTTCAACAAAATAAGAGGGGACAAATTCCAAAACGATTGGGTGCTCATAATGATCCCGGAGAAACCTAATGCCACCACTTCTAAAGACCACCACTTAATTAATCTGATGAGACAATTATAGTTATTTTGTGTACTTTTGGGTGGCAATCTTTCATAATTTCAGCGAAAAATATTGAGAATAGTACATGACTTATTACTCCTCGGTTTAGTCCATTCTTTGTTTTGAAAGTACTTGATTGCATAAGTTTGATTGTTACATATGTAATATTGTTCATATATAGGCTTTTAATTGCCGCTATCAGGTTGTAATATACCCCTCTTTTTTTCAAGTATATTCCATATCTTTTGTCTTTATTCTCCATCGAGAGCTTTTTTCAAATCTATATAAGCAATGCATGTACTATTGCTAGAGCTTATTGTATTAACTGTTTTATATTGAACATTTCTAACTCTTCTAAATCCACTCTGTGACTCTTCTATTTATTATTATATGTTTATTTCTCTATGGATTGTTAGTATACCTTCAAATATTTTCATTGCATTACTTAGGAGTATTATGCCTCTATAGTTATTGCAATTACGATGTCTTGTGAATGTCTTTTTTAGATATTAGTATTACGACTCCTGTTTGCCAGTCCGTTTTTTTGCAAATCTCCCAGTATAACTCCGTTGTTTCCGCTCTCATATTATTAATCATTTTCGCTCGTTTTAACGACCAACACATTTATGAACTAAATTTTATAATAGTCTAAGTTATTATGATTTTAAATGGTGTGTAAATTTAAATTGTGTGTCCTGTATTTTCTACAATTTTATTTAAACTTTTTAAAACTATTTATGTTTTCTAGCAGGGTTATGTGACTACCACTACTAAACAATTAAACGTAAAAACTAACAATGACAGGAGTTGAGGAGTGTGTAAATAATGTTGTTTACATGTTTGGAAATATATTAAACAAATTTATTGAAATATTCAGTAGCAGAATTAAACTAAGTTCAAACCTCGATGTGGGCGAAATTTCACGAATCACTTTTCACAGCTCTTCAGAGGTTTTATGTGATATTAAGGTAAATACCAGGTGGTTACACTACTCTGAGCTTTTCTCTTTACTAGCTTTTCACAGTTTTCACCAGACGATTACACTTCTCTGAACTCTTCACCAGCAGAAAAGCCCTCAGCCTAATAGCTATAGAGCAAATATAAGCAAATATAAAAGATTAAAGCAAATACTGACAGTACTAGGAATGACAGTATTATTGACCGTGTAAGGTACCTTGATGTTGTACATATGTATTGTTACGACATTTACAGATGTCTCACATATGTATAATCACTTGTACTAATTTTTGTAACAGGATTGTGTGATACTACTACTAAACACTAACGCCCGGTTTCTCCAACGAATCTTAAAGCTCGTCTTAATGTCGTTTGAGACAAGACAATTTCTTTACTCTAAAATTAGTCAAGATACGAGACAATCTAAATTGTCTTTTATCATACAGATAATTATTTGAAATATTGAATTGGATGGTAGATCGTATGGAAAAATATAACGCGTTCTATTTGTCAAGAAAAAATTGTAAGGGAGGAGGATATGTGAATTTATTTCGTGAACAACATTTGAGCTAAGAAATTGTCTTGTCTAAAACGACCTTTATATAAGCTCGTCTTATACATAACCACGCCTTGAATTTTTATTATGTTGCACCAAACATATGTAGATCTTACTTTAGTCTTACAATGTGAGACAGTCTTATCGTTTTAAGATCCCATTTTTGTTGGGTGCAACGCGTTAAGGCCGTCTTATTATTAAGACGGTCTTAAACTAGTTAAGATTCAGGGCGTAAACTTCACTAAACTATCTAAATTCAATAATATCTACATTTGATTTGTATTCTTTGTTTCTATTTCCTTATGCAAACAGAAAACTCTTGCTTAATTTACTCGCAAAATATTTTCCATTCGTTTCTTTCAAGAAACATGCCCCGCCGTCATCGCATTCTCAGCAAAATTACATTCCTCATAGCCTCTAATTGCACGACTCGAATGCGAGCGCAATTAAAATAGCTCAATCGGCTCAATCAGTTATTACCCGTACATTGCGCCGCAGCGTAATTACAAAGAAGCGCTAATTAATGCACGTACTTTTACGAAAGACCAAGTAATACTCGTAATAGCAACAATAACAAGTGAAATTATAATAGATAATCACGTGACAATGGGCAGAATTCCTCTGCTAATGGTTGCGTGGACACAATGCATCATACAAACACTTTCTTTTCAATTCGAATGCTGTAATTAGGCGAAAACGCGCGTTAATAACGAACGCCATTGTTTTCAAGTTCAATAATCCCGTCTGGGGCAATTAAGGAGTTTCGATTTCATTAAGGCGCGAAATTTATTTAATTGTCCGTATATTAATGGTGTTGGGTTTAATATGATTGCGTGTTGGTAATATAAGTTGTAGATGAGAATGATTTACCAGCAAGTACATGGACTTATTGATTGAGAGCAATAGTGTACTTTGAAACAAGTGTACGCTTGTTCAATTACTCACATTAGTAATGACAGAAACACCGATTTGTTTGCAACTGTCGGATTTTTATAAAACAAAACAAAATGAGACTGTAACTGCGAAATTTTAGTGGTAAATAAATCTGGTTAAACATTCAGATATCCCATTAAATTAAACTTTGAAACAAATGTAAATTAGTTCGATTTCTCATATTAGTAATGACAGAAAAATGGATTTATTTGAAACTGTCAGTTTTTTTTATAAAACACAACACAACATTGTAGCAAAAAGCTGGTTTGAAAATTAAAATATTCCATTAACTTCATCTTGAAACAAGTCCAAACTTGTTCAATTTCACACATTAGAAACAACAGAAAAATGATTTTACTAGCAACTATCACATTATTTAAAAAACTAAACACAAAGTGGGGCAAATAAAACGTTTTTTTACTTTGTAATTATCACACTTTGCAACTACTTGCGGCTAAGCTCTAGCCGTTTTCGAGCTCCTCCGATGACTGTAACTTGAAGTGGTAAATTTTGGATGAAAATTATTCCCTATTGAATTCTTGAAACTAGTCGAAAGTTGTTTAATTTCTCAGATTATTAACGACATAAAAATTGTATTTATAACAATTGGCAGATGTGATTGAAAAAAACTAATGAAATTGAAAACACAATGTGGAACTGTAAGTATAAAACCTGATGTGATAAGTAATTGTGGTTTAAAAATTCAGTTTCTACATTAGATTCACTTTAAGACAAGTATAAACTAGTTCAATTTCTGACATTAATAACGACAGAATTGATTTACTATTAAACGTCAGATTTGTTTAGAAACAATACAAAAAGTAGGGTTGTAACTACAAAACTTGAAATGGTAAAACATTTTGGTTACAAAATTCAGATTTCCCAATACATTTGCACAGTCTCAGGGCTGCACAGCAGTTACACAATAGTTGCACAGTTGCACAACCGTTGTATAGTTTCACAACAGTTGCAAGTTGCACAGTATCACAGTTGCACAACATTTGCACAGTTTCATATCTACATTTACTATGCGACCGTTTTCGCCAAATCTCCGCTTAATTTACTTACATCAAAGCCCGGCTTTAGGAGCGACCCCGTGCACATGCACAGAAAAACTTTTCTCTCTGATTGGACCGATTATGCTCAAATTTGAACCTCAGCTCGCTTTCCTCAGTCGATTTGGCTGCGATCTATTGGGTTGTTTTCCCGGAATTTTGTTCACAGACATATACACACACACACACACAATTTCCAAAAATAGTCTATTTCGACCCGTGTCATATGCGCAGAAAATCGGTTTTATTGATTTTTTTCTCATTTAATGGACCGATTGTGCTCAAATTTGAACCTCAGCTCGCTTTCGTCAGCCGATTTAGCCGCGATCTGTTGGGTTGTTTTGAATGAATTTTGTTCACAGACATATACACACACACACACACAATTTCCAAAACTAGTCTATTTCGACTATATTAGTCATGAAACGTAAAGAAATTAGCAATTCGCGACAACAATACCTTCCTTATACAGCAATGCTGTATTCGGAAAGTAAAAACTAGTTTTTTGTAGCTTTGGTAATCTATGATTTTTGAAGTTATTTATCTATATTACGTTTGGGGCAATAAAACTATTATTATTTAGTTTTGTTTGTAGAGCTGCTTTCCATATTAAATTTAATTCAAATTTCTGATGTGAATAAAATTCTTCTCTTGTTCCACATTTATATAATCCTGAATATTAAGTGAATAAATTAAACAGACCATAATAAAATACAGTAAATATTTACCACAGTTTATAATATTAATTCTCATAATTATTTAAACAAAAACGTTGCTATTAAAATATACAATTATGTTTAAAAATGTTTTTTTAAGGAAGATATGAATCTCCTGTTACGTTCCGCATATGTATGTATGCCTGAACGATTCACAGAAATTATAATAGTACATTCTTCTCATTCACTCCTTGCTTCATAAAATGTTCATCCGTTCTGACGTGTACAGTTAGATATGTTCTTTATATTAAAGCACACGAACACATGTTATAGTGCATAAATATCGGATATAATAAACGTCTTTATGGCTCTCCATATAAATTTCTTACAAAGATAAGTGTTATAATATCAAAAGGTACATAATAATTTATGAACACGAGCGTGCATTTTACTACTCATGGTTGGTCTTAAATTATTCTCCGTGCTACTATTTTTCATTCCATATTTGTGGGATGGTTATTGATGTGGCAGAAATAACTGTGGTTTACGAGATACTTGATTAAATATTAAATACCTATATAATTTTACAATATTAATAAATATTTAATAGTTTAATGATTCTATTATGTTTGTGCTCTGCATTAATCGATATTTTTGTTTGATTTCGAGATATTTAAAATGTTAAATAAATTGTGATTATCTTTTATATTGATACACAAAATAATAACAATCACAAAATCAAAGTGAAGAAATAAAAGAGAGAGAGAAAACAATCTTTATTAGGCTATTGGCCAGTGGCCTTTCCGCCCAAAGAAATAAAAATAATATAAATAAACTAATAAAATAAATAAATAAACATTTTTGGGGAGTCATAGATAAAATGGATTACAGATCATTCAGGATGATTTTCTACATAGGTATATGTAGAAAATATTCATGGGGTCCTTTGAAATATTAAGTCCAAAAAGGGGTCGCGGACCAAAAAGTTTGAGAAACACTGCCGTAATGAGTAGTCGTCCTTTAGAGTTTCAATCCGCTTTGATGAACTTAAACTAATTGAGAACCCAAATATATGGCCAAAAGGTGTGTACATTAGTTGTTTTTTATTCATGTCAGGAACACCCGGGTTTAAAACCAATACCCCGGAATTTAATAACAAACCCATCACAGAAACAGTAAACATACATATTTCAACTGTCCTGACTGCAAGTCCTTATTTAGAATTTAGAATAAAGATCTTAAATCCGTCGTCTCTTTATATTCTTCAATGCGTTCTACACGTCTAAAGGTCGTTTTAGACAAGACAATTTCTTAGCTCAAAAGTTGTTCAAGAAATGAATTCATATATGCTCCTCCCATACAATTTATCCTTGATACATAGAACGCTTTACATTTTTCCATTCAATTTACCATCTAATTCAATATTTCAAATAATTTGCTGTATTATACGAGATAATTTAGATTGTCTCGTATCTTGACTAACTTTTAAGTCAAGAAATTGTCTTATCTAAAACGACCTTTAAACAACATTAATTTTATACGAAACTGTCTCTGTCAATACAAGAAGTAACCAAGATTTTAAGCAGCTTTTAATTAACATTACGCATTGGCATGGCGTACAATTTATAAATGGTAATAAATATACGTTGTTATTGAATCTGAAACTTATTTTGTAAAAAAAATTTGACCATATTTCGCAATTATAATGTAGAAGATACGAATATATAGCTGTATCTTCTACATTTTAAAACTAGGTAAGCTATTCATAGTTCAAAACTT
Source organism: Lordithon lunulatus (assembly GCA_963942505.1). NCBI lineage: Eukaryota > Metazoa > Arthropoda > Insecta > Coleoptera > Staphylinidae > Lordithon > Lordithon lunulatus. The sequence continues at coordinate 12,103,015 of OZ012668.1, read as the reverse complement.
GAGTAAAAGTATTACTTACTCGCTCGCCTATTAATTAAGGCGAATTTTCGAAAATCTCGTTCGAGGATTCGAGCTGAAAATCAATTTGAAAAACGCGTTGTGAGACTAACGGAACTTCTTTTGGGGAGTGTATAAACCGTGGCCCCAGCAAAAACTGAAGGGGTGCGCACCGAGAAATAAATTTATTTCGAAAGAATGAAGCATTTTGTGATAATTGCGCGGATGTCTATAAACTATACTACTGTACATAAGCATTATCAGATTGTATTTATCAAAACTTGACATATGAAACTGCAATCTCTTTCTGTTGAATTTTGATTACAAATCGGAGTAAATCTATACTTTTCTGATGCAAATATTGACTACTTTTGCATATTTTTTACAACTATTTCGAGACAAAAAATTAACTTTTTCGTCCTAACAAAGTATCAAATTATCCTTAGATTGGAGAAATATCCAAACATATTTTCAGAAAATTATAAAATGTTGACTAGAAAAGAACGCGCGATTAGGTCAGCATTGAACCGTATTTCATTTTCCGAGATTCGCCTTAAATAGAATAGTCTTATTCATTTCTCTATATTCTGTTCATGTTCAATTAGTTTATCCTTTATCCCAATCTACCAATATAGAATTTTTATACTACATTTTATTTTTATTTTTAGTTCAGCAAACAGCAAAAATCTCACAAAAATCTATATTGATTTAGTATTACAGTCGCTTCCACTGCCCCTCACCGGTTCCAAAGAGATTATACCTCCCTAACTAAATGTACAAAAAAAAACAAAAACAAAAACTAGTATAATCTAATACGTTAGTTTAGCTTTTATAGCAATAACAGCGTCATTACTTAAATTACTGTGTTGTAAACTAGCCCACGTTTAGATCAACCCTCACAGCATCACAGTAACAAGAAAATTATATCATAAAATCACAACATTTTCTTTTATTATTTGATAAGATATATAATATAGCCTACACCGAAAGGTAAAAGGCAATTGATAATATATATATATATATATATATATATATATATATATATATATATATATATATATATATATATATATATGATAAGAAATACTTGAATTATTTATTAACTGGCAGACCCCTTAATTTTATATAAGGGCCAATCACAATAAGCGTGGTAACGTAACGAAAACAATGTTTTGCATGTCTATAAAAATTCAGACGTTCAGAATTGGGCAGTAATTGTGTGAGATAATTAAGGCATAGGTAATTACCCATCTTATGTCATAGTTATACCGCGCGGCTGTAAACGCCTGAATGTTTACATATCTCAGTGTGCGGTGAGATGGGAATTGTAATTTCCAAAAATAAATGCAGATAAATGCATTTTAAAGATTGCAATAGTTCCAGTTATCTACCTTTTTTAAATAATAATTTGTTTAGTCTAAATGCAAACAAAGATTAAAGGAGGGTTAAGATATACATAAGAATCATCAAAACAAAAATCAAAACCTGATAATTCGATTATCACACGTGTGCGATATATATATATATATATATATATATATATATATATATATAATATTTTTCCGCTACGTTAGCACTACCATGCTTATTGTGAAAGGCCCTTTACATTTGATACAGCGTTCTACATCACACAATTAGAAGAGTAAGAAACGAAGAAAAACAACATATAAAAATGTTTTCAGTTTAAAAACATATTTAAGAAATTCATTTGATTGTATTCAATATACTTTTAAAACAGATTCTGTATGATATATTTTGTATTTAGGCAGTTTTAGGCTCCTAGTAAAGTCTTTTAAAATATTGCCTATAACGTCTTGAGTAATGAAATACTTTCCATTAATAATGATGTGCTCCAAAATTACGATATCTAGTATATTCATTGATAGACTAAACATTATGAAAAAATCATTATAAAAACTTACCTTTTTAATTGTATTGTATGTATAATATTTTGCATACGCTAAGTTAGCTAGTTTTTTGTATTTAGGCAGTTTTAGGCAATTTTAGGCTCGTTGTAAAGTCTTTCAAAATATTGCCTATAACGTCTTTAGTAATGAAATACTTTCCATTAATAATGATGTGCTTCAAAATTTCGATATCTAGTATCTTCATTGATGGGCTAAACAATAGCGAAAAAATCATTCTAAAAACTTACCTTTTGAATTGTATCTTCCCTACAAACTACAACCTTCTCTCCGCTTGTTGTTAAAACCACGCGGGATATTCAATGCCGGTACACGCGAGCAACCCACTCCGCGAAATCGCAACGACTACTGCGCGATATCTAGCAACAACGTGTTCGTGTTCAACTCATCGAGCATGGCACACACGGTGGAAATTGCAAAAGCTCGCGGTGCATCTGCTTCGGCAGGTGAGCGAACGTGTAACGTAACGAGCTCCGAGTACAGTTCTGTTACGGGACTCCTTTTGGAGCGGGGTCACACCGCGCACCGCCAGAAGAAAGCCGAGCAATTCACACAGCCGGGCCGCAAACAACAAGGCACCAACACTCGTGCCATATCGCGCGGAATTAATTAAAGCGACGGGCCTCCTGATCATTAATAGGCGATTATTATCGCCTGGCGCACATGCCCATTAACTATCGTAATAACAACCTGCGTGAGGTAAATGCGTTTCGAAGCTCTTCGCTCCGTTACAAGCGTATGAGTACAAAAAGTAGGTATTTCTGCAGTTTCGTTGATGGATACGAATTAATTTCAATGTGGTCTATATTTATTTTTCTGCGAAGAAACATTTAATTACCTGAGGTCGACCATAAATAGCACAGGAAATCTGCAGAATAACATAATGAATAGGATACAAACAGTTAATGCAAGAATTAAACCTCATCGAGAGCGCAATTTTAAATTAAAAAGTTATGAGGTTTTTTTTAATCAATTTTGTCAATTGGGAGAGAAGCCCGCTATCCTCAGAGAATAAGATACTCGTAAAAAGTTGCGGGTCCAACCACTGCCTAATAGAACCCAGAAATTTTATCAAAAGTAATTCGGTAATCAATAATTAATCGAAGAATTGAAGCGAAATAGCAGTAAATAAAATCATGCATCCTGCATCCTGGAAGCCGCAAATGAAGCCTTGGGAACTCTACAGGCCGAAAGGATGATGAGATAAAGCAGGAAATACAAAACAAGAAACAACTGCACCGAAAACCTATTCAAAAGAACAACGACGAGGCCAGCGAAGAATACAGGAGAGCAAACAAGAAGGTAAAGCGGTACGTAGTATGTAAAAAGAACAAAACCTGGGTTAAAAAATGCGAAAATATAGAACAGCAAATAGGAGGATACCGTAGCTCAGAAGCTTGGAAAGTGATAAAATCAACAAGGACTACAAGTATACATACATGCGCTGCGAATAATATTTCAAATACAGAGTGGGCACAGCAGGTTCCTATTTCAACGATGCCGACGTCAATACGAGTGTTTACACTTGCTTCGTTGATTCCGAAAAGACGTTTAATACCATACAGAACGATAAGACGTTGGAGATCCTTGAGGAACTGGAACTGGGTGGAACCGTATAATTGCGACGATACCGTTATACTGGCCCTCAATTGAGAACACCTAGAGAAGTTACTGGATTTCATCGTACACGAAAGAGACGCCGCAGGACTAAGACTGAACGTAAAAAAACAACTGGATAGTCTTCAGCAAGGATAAAAGAATAAGACAAAACCGGTAGAACACAAGTTGTCAATGTGAGTACATCAAGTTGTTGATGTAAGTAACACAGTTCAAGATTTTGAATAAATACAACCGTTTTATTCAGATTTTGAAATATCCTGGGATTCTCGGGAAATTTTATTTCAATTTTTTTCCCGATACCCGAGAAAGAATATAATCTCAGAAAAATGACCCTCTAGATAGGAAGGTATTTTCAAATAATGACGTAAAGTAATTAAAAATCACACTCAATTTGAAATGTATGTTATTATAACTATTACAACAACTGCAAAGCTTGAATAAGTTGATCCTTGCCAAACGATGGCTCAACGAGTGATCTCTGCCGCGCAATGGCGCGGCTAGTTATGCCTGTTTTCTGCAACCTAAACTTAAATTTGACTGGTGCCTAACTGTCGGACCAGATATGGGAATGGAACATTTCACATGCACATATCACACAAAACCCCAAAATTTTCGCTAAGCGCTTTATGGTCGGTTTTGCGAGGCGATATGTGCCTACTTCAAATATCATCTACTTGAACTAGCAATAAACATCTTTACAATTATCAAGCAGGGGGCGATTTTGGTTACGTTCCCGCACGCAGTGCGTGGCCGTAACACACATTCATATCATATTTATTGACTCAACTAAACCGGCTACTGCCGGCTAAACAAACACTTACACACGATGGGTCTGGTAAACAGCCCGTTATGTAGAGGGTGCAATGAAGAACTAGAAACAGCAGAGCATGTAATATGCCTCTGCCCAGCGCTAGTAAACACCAGGCATCTAATACTAGGGGAGTACTGGCCTAGTATGGTCAGCATTGGCAGCTCCTCACCCGCCAGAGTTTTGCGGCTTGCACGCAAAATTGACTGGTGGGACGAGTGAGCAGCCTTAAAGGGAGGTTTCACAATGGGCCCATTTTGAGGCCTAAGTGTCTGTAGCTATGCTACCCTCCAGCCAACTATCCAGAACTATCCAGAACTATTGACTCAACGATTAAGGCGATAATAAATGTCATCGATGGTTCTCTACTTACCTCAAGCTAATATCGCTCAGCTCAATTATTTTACTTAACTTTCTGTTACATAATAAAAGTCGGGGATGATTACAATTTTATTTTTATTTCTATGTATTTTTATTTCTTGCTCTAGCTGTATGAGCATTGTGTATTGGGGGATGTGTGTATTTATTGAGAGATATGCCAAATAAAGGTCTTTTTGATTACAATTCCAAATTAATAATAAAACATCCCATTTATGAATGAGGGAATTTATAGAAAAAGGTAGTTAAATTCACATAGCTTCTGCCAAATAGCCACAGATTAGTAACCTAAAAGTATTAATAAAGGAAATATGGGATTATGATAACATTATTTTATAATTAAAACACAAATATTTCTTTAAAATCAATCAAACTAAATATATTATGGTAATTACAAATCATATAAAGTCATATAAATCATTTAAAAAGCTCATATGAAACCAACGCAATTAATATTTATCACATATCATAACAACATATAGTCCCTATAAGCTACGCGCCACCCTGTTCGCTATTTACCAACAGCGCTGACTGATTCTGCTCCCTCCAATATTTATTCGTATAGTACATTAAAACACCACCACTTTTAGAAAGAATTAAAGTCCATATCAGCGAAACTATCACACTCATCGTGACTAAAAAAACAAATGAACAAACGTTATTTAATAGATTATAATTATTTATTATATAGAATTGCTCACCTGTTATTCCCTGGATAATTGCGACTATATAATAAACGAAACAGCTAGCTGCAATTGCGAATATTATGAATCCGAAACGGAATAACTGTTGGAGTTCGTCATGTTCGTACCATACACTTAGGCGATTCTTCATGTGCAACCAGTTTATGTGAGCAGTTACGCCGCTTAAGGATGCTGAAATTGAAATGGTATATAATTTGTAATTAGTTTGATGTTAGGTTAATGAGATATTTTATAACATTATATTGTCTTATTAGAAATATTATGCAGTATTTATCAGTATACTGGCAGCTTGTTTACGTTTCGTTTTGGTATTTATAGTGTGAAAATTACAAGATGTTCATGGCTACTGTAATGTAATATACATAAAACAGTAGATTCCGGTTAATTGGGATAATTGTCCTGACTGTGCCTGATTAAGCTATTTTGAGGCCCTAGACCAGTGATTCTTAAGGTCGTATTAGAAAAAACAATTTCTTGACTCAAATGTTAGTCAAGATGCGAGACAATCTAAATTGTAAATACTTTTATTTTATAAAAAATAGATGCGTATTTAACATTCGTGACATAAAATATGAGTGACTTTATTGATTTTATAACTGATGAGTTAGAATTCGGATCCCACAGTGATACTCATCCAAAATAAGACAATCAAATAAACAATATGTGGTAATCAATAATAAAAGAAGCAATATAGAAGTGAATCGCACAGGTGTACCGCAAGGATCCGTCTTAGCACCACTGTTATATATACTATACGTCACAGATCTGAGAATACTTAACTTAAAGGAAAGGTATTATTATTACGCTGATGACACCGTATTATTATATACAGGAAGTAATACAACAACCATACTCGATGAAATACATGAAGAATTAAAGCTATTTTATAAATTGACCAAAGGGTCTAAAAGTAAACACAAACAAAACGGTATATCTAAATAATAAAAATAGAAACAAAATTATCAATCCAATTACTGTGAAGATAGGAAAACAAATGCTAAAGGAACAAAAAATGTATAAATACTTGACGAATATCTCACACGTAATAAACATATAGACACAAAAAATAAAATCATACCAATAGTAGGAGCCCTGAGACGGTGTAATGATATATTTAACAACAAGACCAAAACGCACCTCTATCATGCCAATGTAGAGAGCCATCTAAGTTACTTAATAACTGTCTGGGGCATTATAAATAAAAGTAACATGCAAATATTTCAAAATAAATTCATTAAGGCGATATTTGGCGATATAAAAGATTGGCTATAGACAAAATCTACAAGGATGCCGGTATTATAAAAATCGATAAATTATTAAAACGGAGCAGTACCTAGTAATGTATAAATTAATCAAGAACTTACAAAAAACAAACACACAAACAATAAGTAACTGTGACGTACACTCGCATCAAACAAGGAGATCACATACATATGCAGACAAAAAGATCTAAAACAAACACAGGGGATAAAAGCTCAATAAACGAAAGTAGGAAGATATACAACACAATCCCAAACCATCTCAAAGATATTAAAACATATCGTAGATTTTATTGAAAGAACATTTTGTAAACAATTAAAAAAGAAGAGAGAATCAAACATCATACCAGCACGACAGAACAGCTGATTTGATCCCCATAAGCTGAAGTCCTCATATATACAATATCAATATGTAGTTAATATTAATATATTTTAAGTTTTTTTTTTATTATAATTAAAAATTTATTTATATGTTTGTTTAGAAAAAAATGAGGAAATAAACTTATTATTATTATTATTTAGAAAGTCAGTAGCTCCGAAGTAGTATAGAATAATTTTAAAATATTTGTTTTGTAGATATGACAGCTGTAAAAAAAATTTACCGAAATTTTAAAAATATGTAACTCATGGACGCGGTACCCAATCCTAGCTACTTCGTAGATAATATTATAAAGAATATTTGTGGCAAATTTTAACAAAATTGTAGTAGATCTTGGGATATCGTGTATACCATTTTGAAAAAAATAGTTTCGAGATAAACACAAATGAAAAGGTACTTCAGCGGCATGTTTGCGGCATGCCCGTGCGATCGCTACCTAAGTTTCGGGCCACCCCCGCCGCGCTCACTTCTAATTGTTATAACTTCGCAAATTCTTTAAATTTGGAAATAATTAAACGTTTAAAATATTCTTAAAAGTATAAAGAATTGATTTAGACAAGAAATTTTGGCTAAATATATTCTTTATACTTCAAAATTCAAAATAGAAACATGGCAAGAAATATCACCAAGGATACTAGCCGTAACACTAAAAGAAACTAACAGAAACAGAACAATAATTATAGTATATGGGCCAAATGAAGATGATAGGTAGTAAGCAACAAAGAAGCATTTTGGGAGAAACTCAGCGAAACAACCGAAACAGCCAAAGGAGAAGTTTTCGTTGCACACAACACAACAGCAGAATTGGTAAGGAAGTTAAAGATAACGACTTGATGAGAGGAAGATATGGCGAAGACGTACTAAACCAAAATGGAAAGAAAAGGCTAGATTACTGTAGAATGAACAACCTAGTAATAACGAACACACTATTCAAACACAAGGATATACACAAATACACAAGGAAAGTGGTAAGCAGGAACGAAATATCTATAATAGATTACATTTTAATAGAAAAGGGAAAAAGGAGCAAAATAATAGATACAAGGGTAAAGAGAAGCTACAAGATAAGATCATACAAACTTAGAGAAAAAGAAACAGCAATACAATATATGGAGAAAATGGAGATGAAGATAGAAGTGACCAACGGTACGAAGAAAAGCACAAACAAAAAACAACAGACAGCCTGGTGGTCGGAGGAAATACGAGAGAAAATAAAAGAAAAGAAAAAAGCATAGTAAAGATGCCTAAACGACAAAAATAGCGAAAACTACAAATACTACAGAGACAAGAGAAACATAGTAAAAAACGAAGTTACAATAGCAAAAACCAGGGAATCGGAAAAGAAAATGAAGGTAATCTGCAGCACAACCTTAGTGTATGGAACAGACATCTAGAAAAGTATAACATGAAAATGAATTATAACAAAACAAAAGTGATGGTAATAGGAAACCGGAAAGAACAAATAAATATAAAGATAGAACAACACAAAATAGAGCAATTAGAACAATTCAAATACCTAGGAGTACCACTGACAGAAGACGGAAAAATGGAAGGCGAACTTAGTAACAGAATAAACAACACAGTTAAAACATACCACGCATTGTGCAATATACTGATTAATAAAAAAGGGATCAGCAGAAGGACAAAAATAAATATACATAAAAGCATATATAGACTTATACTGACATATGGGAGCGAGACGTGGAAACTAACGAAGAGGGACAAAAGTAGAATACAGGCAATGGAAATTAAATATCACAGAGGAGTAAAACAAGTTACGAGAAGAGACAGAATAAGAAATGATGACATCAGAGAAGAATTGGGAATTGAAGCTATAGAAAAGTATATAGAACAGAAACAACTAAACTAGTGGGGACATTTAATTAGGATGGACAATAAGAATCAAACAAAAGGGGTATGGGAAGCAAGAACTGGAAATAAAAGAAGAAGAGGTAGACCAAGAAAAGAGTGGGGCAACAGAATAGAGGAAATAATAATCCAGAAAGGAAAGACAGTTATACAAGCAAGAGCACTGGCAAAGAACAGAAAAGAGTGGAAAGAATTTACAAATGTATAAACAACAACAATAATTGTTAAGTAATGTAAATGTAATAGCATACCCTGAAAGGTAAAAGGCAACTAGTTAATATATACTTCAAAATTCAAAGTACTTCCGAAATTATAGCAATTAGTAGTGAGTGCGGCTGGGGTCGGCCCGCATCTCAGGTAGCGACTGGACCTGAGGCAGTAACTTTTCATTTGCGTTTATCTCGAAACTACTAGTGTGTATCTCCGTTATTTTTTTTTTCTTTTATTCGTTATTCTTTCATATTATTCACAAAACTACCACGTATATATGAGCTTGTGAGAATGAAAGTGGTGTAAGTCACATTTGAATTATTTTGAAAGGGAGAAGATTTTGCGTTTGGTATTCATGTAAATCGACGTGCGCAGCTATATTTTTATTTATGAATGAGTTGATTTCATGTATGTAACTGCGCACCTAGATTTACATAAATAGCAAACGCAAAATCTTCTAAATTTCAAAACAATTTGAATTTGACATACACCACTGTCAATCTCACAGGCTCAAAAAGGCACCTTACACGATCAATAATACTGTCAATATTTTAGAATAATGCCAGTATTACTGTACAATAATATGTTTAAAATGTTCTTTATTCTAAAATATTAACAGTATTACTTATCGTGTAAGGTATTGTAATGATGAAATGAAGAGAATGCTGATGTATATACGGATAATTTATTACTTGATAAATATAAGGAGGATTAAAGCAAATACTGATGACAGTACTAGGATTGACAGTATTATTGACCGTTTAAAGTGCCTTTTATGTAAAATAAAAAATATTTTATATATTCCATGGCTGCGTCATTTTTATTTTATTAATTGTAATAAATATTCAATCCATATTTCATATTCTTGACCGTTTTGTATTATGCAACCCAAAGTACTTGTTTGCGATTTGGTATCGAAAACAGCTAGCCTATGAGGAAATTACACATGGCATACATGTATAATAATATCTTTAATAAAGATTAATAAATGTTCAGTGAAAATTACGATGTAATAAGACTTGTGAAAGTGTATGCAGAATTACATCGTTTCTACAGGTGTAATACACAATACTACACCAGCCCGGCTAGCTCAGTCGGTAGAGCATGAGACTCTTAATCTCAGGGTCGTGGGTTCGAGCCCCACGTTGGGCGAATATTTTTTTTAAATTTTGGTTTTATATTTTGTTTAACTCATATTTATTTTACCTTATTTGTATTCTTTAATATAATTTTGTCATTTAGAGAGAGAAAAAATATAATAATCATAGTTTAAAAAATATTCATATTTTTTATTTTAATATAAAAAGCGTGTTTATGAAAAATTCAGTATGTATTTATTTTCTAATTATAATACTTTACGTTTCCATAGTCCTTTAGTGAAAGCTGAATTTAATATTACAACACTCACACATGCAAACTATTTAAAATTCAGCATTATATATTAGCAGTAAACAACATAAAACGTCACTGTATTCACTCGTGCGTAAAGTTAATAATTAATTAATTAGTTAATTAACAAGTATATTATTTTTAGGACTAATTACCAACTTTCTCACCTGTAGCAAACCCGAACACAGCAGCCGGGTAGTACCTCAGAATTAAAAACACAACAAACGCCGCCGTCCCCGCCAGGGTGTAAACAAAACAAAGGCACGCACCGAACAAGCCCATTTTACCCACAAACAACTTTAGCCGGTTTAATATGAGCACTGGAAACGAACTACATATAGCGAATATTTACCGCACACGGTATTTAATGTGGGCCCACTGTTTATTGTGTTTATCACTGACGGGCGGCTGGGTGCAATCAAAACAAAAAGGCATGCGTTACCGTCAAAAGCAGCTGTTTGCGTGTTGTATCTGTTTCACTCGCGTACTAGCGAATTGTCTGTCCTTTTCTATGCAGACTGAAGTTTCACACTTAAATAATTCATCTATTTCTGCATTAATTTTATCTAGAAACCAGTTATCGATATTTATAACAGTTCTAAAAGCATTGAGATATTAAAACATGGTACTTGTTATTTCATATCCGCATAAATAAGTATGTTCAGTTTATCGATTGTTTCTATTAGCGATATCTATGATTTTAATTTATGCGCAAGGTGCGAACTACAGTAACAACGAATTTTTATTTGTTTTGTTTGTATGTTAACTTTTAATAAAAATATCGTAATAAGAAATACAACTCGTATGGCCGTATTCACCAACATCCCATAAACTATATAGGTCCCATAAGCATGTTGACAATGTCATTGTGACAGAATATGCTAAAACAAATGTCAAACACCCTGAATAGCACTTGCGATTGGAGCTTTGATGACACATTTTGTTTAATCATTCTCAATAGAGAGAGTCTAAAGTAACTACATTACCTAGAGAATGTATTTATTGTTGCTATAACAACGAATACTTATGGGTTCAATAGCTATTGATAGATTTATGGAACGTCGGTGAACATGAGGGCAAGGCTCGGTTGTATAAAACAAATAACTGTCGAGATAAATTCCAATCAGTGATACTTATTATCAGTACCATCACACAATTATACTAGTGACAGGTTTCCAATCATGCACCAGTGAAAGGTTGTCAATCAACTAAAACTGACATGTTACCAATGGCAGCAACAGCAATATTCATGATGTATGTATGTAATTTCCTCTGTTAGATACATATGGGTGACAGTAGCTTTACGGGCTTGGCAATAAAGATTTAAATTGCCACTTCGACACCAGAGGGCGTTGTATGTTACTTTACTACCATTAGGATTATATTTTTTTGGTTAGATAGTTCACATCAATAAATTTATCAGTGACAGTGACAAGTTATTATGTCACTTGATGGTAAAGTCATGTCACTTTACCATCAAGTGACATTGACTGGTTGGAAATCCAGTGACAGTGACAGGTTGACAATAAAGGACAGTGGGCTGATTGACAACAAGGTGACAGTTTGACAATCCAGTAACAGTTACACAATAAAGTGACAGTGGCAGGTTGACTATAAAGCGGCAGTTTGATAATCCAGTGACAGGTTGTGGCAGGTTGGCAATAAAGTGACAATGACAGTTTGACAATTCAGTGACATTTAGACAATCAAGCGACAGATTACTAATAGAATGAAATTGTCCTCGTCCACATTAGTAGTACAACTACAAAATAATTTTTACATATTTTAAAATTATGACAGATAAATGACAATATTAGGTGAAATAGAATTTTATTTCATTGGGTAATATTTATGTGAATATTTGATATACATATAACCTCCATAAAAATCTCTGCTGAATTTAAAATTGCCTTCACTGTTAAAACCACTACAGTTATGGTTTCACTAAATCCTTAAAGTGTAATTAACATTACAATTAACAAATTAATTAATTTAAATTACATGTTACTTATTTACTAGGGATTTTGTATTAGTGCATTTCCTTGCACTGTTTTATATTGGCCATATTGATTAAATGTCATGCATCTGTCAAGCAATATTGCATCAGGTAACCTCCAAAGTACCGGACGGGCTGCCACGTTATTTAAGCGATTTTTGTGCCATAAATCGCGAAAATGGTTGTGATTTATACGAACGAGAATAATCCTGCAGCATTGAAGATTCTAATTGCCCTAAAATACGCAAGTACACCGGCAGAAATTAAAATAGTCACCAATACAGGTACATAATGTGTTGTTTGATGAATCCATATACATTTACTGTAGATATTATTAATATGTTTAATATGTAGAGAGTAAAGTTAACCAAATTCATTGAATAGTTTTAGCATTTGGGGTTTTCGCAGATAAAAAAGTAAGAAAATCCAAGAATACTTAATACTTTGTCTTTCTTGACATGTTCTTCCTCATAAATTGTTTTCTACAATATTAATTGGTACTTTATTAATGTTCATTACTCTGAGACCATTGGCAGTTTAAAAGTCTTTCATGCCAGTATTGAATAGACTTTGTGACAAAAATAGCTAAAACAAATGACAAACACCTTTAATAGGGCTTGTGATTATATTATTGAAGACACCTTTTGTGTTCAGTGTTTCCAATAAAGGTGCCTTACATGGTCAATAATACTGTTAATCCTAGTACCATCAATATTTGCTTCAATCCTCCTTTTATATTTATGAAGTAATCAATTATCCGGATATACAGTATTCTCTTCATTACTATATCTTACACGATCAATAATACTGTCAATATTTTAGAATAATGAACATTTTAAACATATTATTGCACTGTAATAGTGTCTTTATTCTAAAATATTGACAGTATTATTGATCGTGTAAGATGCCTTTATAAGGATAATAGTAGATAAAGTAACTACATTTCCTAGATAATGTATTTATTGTTGCTATAACAACTAATACTGATGAATATTGGGGTCAATGCCTCTAGTTTTTTAAATACTAAGACCAATTACTTATCAAGAAAAAAACTTAAGTGATACTTGAAGGAAAACTTCTTCATTCTTCTTGGATTCAATAATAGTTTAGTTTGTCTATCCTCTGGCATTCTAAATATATTACCATACCATACTAACTAAATTATTTCTGTTTCTGTCAATGATTGGATTAATAATGAAGATATTTCTTATATCCCCATGTTGTCCATTTTGCTTAACCCTTCTATAATCCTCAAAAATCTCATTTCAAATGGTAGGAGTTTGCTTTTGGAAACAAAAGCAAACTCCAAAATACACTTTCATATGTTATTTTATATTAATATGTTTAAAATTATTAATGTTTTAAATTTAATTTTAAGTATTATTACCTTTATATTTATAATGATATTGTTACAGATAATAATCTTTCAAGTACAAAACTATTACCATATGTAGTAGTAAATGAGGAGACTGTATTGATATCCTCAAATGCTGCTGCACACTATTTCTTGTCTAGTACTGAAGCAGATAAAGAATGGGTGCAGCAATGGTTGGAGTTTCAGTCATTCGAATTAGGACCTTGCATTGCTGTCACTCTTGGTAGCTCTTCAAAGGATCAGAATCTCAAGAACTCATTGTTGAGTAAATTTAAAATTCTTAATGAGCTTTTGAAAGAAACACCAATTAATGGGGTATGCATTTTGATGTAGTTGCAATCTTCTTCAAGCTTCTTTTCTTATTAGCTAAATTTTACACTATACATGTAGATTGACTAGGCACTCTATGTTTAGTACATGATATCAATGGTAATTTTATTGTAGATATCAATTACTGCTTGTGATATTTCAATTTGGTCAACATTGTACCCATTATATGCAGATGAAGGCCTTTTGAAGGAATATTTTGAGTCCTTCCCGAACATATGTAATTGGATGAAAAAGATTTCTGAAGAGAAAAATATTCAGGTATATGACTTTATTTGTTTTACATATATCAAGCCTAATATTGACTCAATTTCAGGATGCTGTTGCACAATATAAAGTAACAGCAGGAGTAGTAAGTTATCAAGCTTTATTGGCAGGTGCCAAGTACCCAGGTTATACTCCATCAGCAGCAGCAGAATCACCAACATTAGATCATGTTACTATTGAAGAAATTGCAGCTGCTAAAGTGGCATGGAGTAAAGGGTTGAATAAATTGACTAAACCTAAAAAGGATGTGTATCCAGTGTAAGTATTAAAGGTGTAGAGAAGATTCATTTAAAATTACAACTGAAGATATATTCTCTATGAGCAATAATATCATGATACACTGTATAATAATAATAATAGTAAACAGTAAAATGAAATACCTATCTACTCTACCATGTGTTTCACAATGGGACCATTTTGAGGCCTAAGTGTCCAGCCAACTATCCAACTCTACCATGAGAGTTACATCCGAAAACCAAAATTCCTACATGTTCCTCAATGATCAGTATTAAATAGACTGCATATTTTTTAAATTATTAAATATTTTAGATTACCAGTAGCAGGAGAGAAGAACGTTTTGATTACCTCAGCACTACCCTATGTGAATAATGTACCTCATTTAGGTAACATTATTGGATGTGTGTTATCCTCTGATGTGTTTGCAAGGTAAACAAAATATCTAGGGTTTACTCCCTTTTTTCAAACAATTGATTGTTGTAGATTTTCCCGATTATGCAATTGGAATACATTGCTAATTGGTGGCACAGATGAGTATGGAACAGCCACGGAAACTAAAGCACTGGAAGAGGGTTTAACACCACAACAAATCTGTGATAAATACTTTGAAATCCACAACAGTATTTATAGGTGGTTTAATATTGGGTTCGATTATTTCGGACGTACGACCACACCAGAACAAACACGGTTAGTGCAATTGAGTATTTCAACAAAACAATGACTCCCACATTTGCAATGAAGGCACAAAAACCATAAACATAAACAACTTGGTGACAGCAAAATTTCCTAGTTTTAATATATAAGATATTAAAGCCAGGATTTTTTTTGTACACCAAGCTGTTTATGTTTATGTTTTTTGTGCCTTCATTGCAAATGTGGGAGTCATAGACAAGTAATATTGATCAGTGACTCTCAAAGTGAGGTTTGCAGCAACATTGATTTATTTCAAATATGTACTAAAGATTATTTATTAATTTTGATTGATACTAAAAAAAAACTGCTATTAATCAAAATTATGAGTTTTATTGCAATTCAACAATACAAATTAACTCCTGAATTTATATATATATATATATATATATATATATATATATATATATATATATATATATATATATATTAGCCTTTTACATTTCGGTGTAGGCTCCTGAATTTAAATTATAAATATAAATGGCAACTAAGGTTCTCATTTTTGTTTGGATAAAAATTACCACTCGTATTATTCTTAAGTCCGTATTCCTGCTCTCTGTCAATGCGCTTTTGTTGTATTATATATATATTTCTTCTAATCAGAGACCAGGTTTGGATCAGCTGGTTTCGGTTCTCTGTCTTTGAATGACTGACCCACGAACATTAAAGAGAACTTTAATTATTCTTTAAATTTATCCAATTATCAAACATATAACTAGTTACAGCAACAATAGAAGAGTAGTTTATACTTTTCTTCTTTTTGTTTGTTTATTAGAATGGTACAAGAGCTGTTCAATACATTAAATGACAATGGGTTCATGATGACACAAGCAGTTGAACAACTTCTCTGCCAAAAGTGCAACCGTTATCTAGCTGACAGGTTCGTGGAGGGCGGTTGTCCACACCCGGGTTGCAATTATGAAGATGCTAGAGGCGACCAGTGTGATAGTTGCGGGAAGTTAGTAAACGCAATTGACTTGAAAAATCCGAGGTGCAAAATGTGCAAAAGCGCGCCTGTCCCGAGGACTTCCAGTCAATTCTTTTTGGATCTTCCAAAAGTATGTATTACTTTTCGAAAATCTTGGAGTTTGGAGTGATACGTGTTGTTGTAGTTGGAGCCACTTGTACTGCACTGGATGGAAAAGTCGGCACCTGGTTGGACGAATAATGCTAAAGTTATTAGTAGATCTTGGATGAAAGAGGGGTTGAAACCTAGGTGTATTACTAGAGATCTCAAATGGGGCATTCCTGTGCCACTTGATGGTTATAGAGATAAGGTAAATAATAATAATAGTTATTTCCCATCCCAAAAATATACAGGTTGTCCTTAAAATATAGAATAAATTCTATAAATATGATTTTTGCAAGAATTACTTAGACACTCGTTTTTAAATTGCCATTTTTTAATGAGTGTCAATTTTTTTCGACCATATTTAAATGAGCAACGACGTCATCCAGCCGCTCAGACAATCCTGTAAAAAAACCACAAATTCAGTCATATATTTATCCAAAATGTGAGCCCAAATAGAGAATACTATCAATGATAGTAATATGTAATTATTATTGAAGGTGTTTTATGTATGGTTTGATGCTCCAATTGGTTACATTTCCATGACAGAAAAGTACTCAAAGGAGTGGAAAAAGTGGTGGCAACCAGCCAAGGAAACTGAAATAACACTTTATCAATTTATGGCCAAAGACAATGTACCTTTTCATTCTGTTATGTTCCCTGCTTGTATGCTGGGTGCTAAACAAGGATGGACAACAGTATCTCATATAATGGCAACAGGTATGTAAAATACTACATGTTTATTGAAAAAGATTTTTTTGGTCTCCTTTAGTTGGTCCAAGGACCGAGGAGTTAAATCAGGCGAGCGCGGTGGCCTCTAGGTTGTGTTCTTCCCCATATTCTTAAATATTTAGGCGCAGAAAATTCTCTAACATATTGCAGTATTGATTGAGAACTCACTTTCTTATATTTACATTTAAGTAAAAATATTTTTGTGATACCGTCGTACAATTAATTTTCAATCCGCCTTTTAAATTTGGGAGTTATTTGGGCTGCACCCTCTATGACCTTTAACTGACTCACTCTATTTGAGTTTTATTTTTAAATTATATATTAGTTATCTTTTTACAATAATTGTTCTCTAATATCAATTAGAGACTTATTATGTTACTATATTACAAACTTTATTAACATTTAAGAGTACTTAAACTATGAGGATGGTAAATTCTCAAAATCAAGAGGTGTTGGTGTATTTGGAACTGATGCTCAAAACACTGGTATCCCTAGTGATGTATGGCGATTCTATTTATTATATGTAAGACCAGAAGGGCAGGATTCAAGTTTCTGTTGGGATGATTTAGCCACTAAGAACAATTCTGAGTTACTAAATAATTTAGGAAATTTCGTGAATAGGTATATTGTAAATAATTTTACCATACTGATGATGCTAATATTATTTTTATTTAGAGCTCTTATGTTTACTGAAAAATTCTTTGACTCGAAAATACCGGAAATATACCCGAATGACGATGATTATACAGTTTTGGCGCACTGCACAAGGGAGCTTAAAGGGTATGTAGCGTCTCTTGAAAAAGCTAAGTTGCGTGATGGCATTAGGTATATGTTGGCTATATCTAAACATGGAAACCAGTATATGCAATCGACACAACCATGGGTACTTCTCAAAGGAAGTGAAGAAGACAAGTAAGTTTAGCAATATTTAGTAATTTATATATTCGTTTCCCAAAAGATTCAAGACGAAGTTTTGAATGAGTGAATAATAAAAATTCAAAATTTGGGGATCACTAAAGAGTTATAAAAACTACATTCTTAGATAGTTTAGAACTTCCATGCAACGTGTAGTTTTTTTTTATCATAACAAGATTTTTGTCTGGCACTTTTGTGATCAATGCCTCAGTTATGGACTGATATTTGAATCTTATATATTATCTATTTGCCTTTTACCTTTTGGTGTAGGCTAGAATTTAAATTTGAATCTTACTAAATTAATTTCAGAGCCAACAACAAAGTGTTTTGATCAATACCATTCTGTTATATAATTTTTACTAAAAGTTCATAACAATTTCATAATTCGCGCCAAAATAAAAGTATACACGTGAACCATAACTAATTATTTTTCTTAGGAAACGTGCGGGAACTGTAATTGGTATTTGTTGTAACATTACATGCCTGCTGGCAACATTAATGTTCCCATATATGCCAGACGCTAGTAGAGCATTAAAAGCACAATTGAATGCGCCTGATGCTACATCTATTTTAACTCCAGAGTAAGAATTGTTTTAATATTTGTGTGCGATAATATTTACACAAATATTTTTAGAAACCCAGAAATTGTTACATTATTAGCATCCGGTCATCAAATAGGCAAAGCTGCGCCGCTGTTTAATAAAATCGAGCTTGCGTTCGTTCAAGAAATGAAACTTAAGTTCGGAGGTGTTCAACAAGCATCGGAGAAGGCTGGCGGTGATGTGGTGTCTGATGTGAAGAGTTTAGAGAAAGCTGTACAAGAACAGGTTATTATTATTTGTTTTCTAACACCATTATAATATGTAAGTAATGTCGGTTTTGCTTTAGAGACGTTTTACTCTGATTTCTACATTTGTCAATATTTATGAATACTTTAATAGCTATATTCCACTAGGACTAGGGACATGGAATTATATTATTATATGCATTAGGTTTAGAAAGAAAAAGAAAAATTGGAACATATTTTTCTTTTTCTTTCTAAACCTAATACATATAAAAATATGTTCCTAATTTTCATTTTCTTTCTAAACCTAATGCATATATTAATATTGTATTGTAATATGTTTTAACCAACATCCAAAAAGTTTTTTACCTCAATATTATTTTTTTATTAAAAGAATAAATATATTTTTTATAGGCTGATAAAGTAAGATCAATAAAGGAAAGTGGTGCTGCAAAACCTGTATGGCAACCGGAGGTTGCAATCTTGTTAGATTTAAAGAAAAAGTTAGAGGCTGCCCAAAAGGCTGCACCAAAATCAGATACTCCTAAGTTGGAAACAATTTCTCAAGTGAATGGTGTACCAAGTGCTGATGATATTAAAAAGATTGAGGAGGAAATAGAGAAACAAGTAAGATTTTTTGTTAGTACTAATTTATGGTATCACACAATATTGCTAAATTAATTATATATGCCTTAATGTAATTTTATATTATTTGAAGCTATTGCCTTTTTTAAAGCTAACTCTAAATAAAAATTTATTTGTTACAATATAAAATTTAAGATTTATTAAAGAATAATATTAAACTTTAATTAAATTCCAATATACATGTCCAATATACAAGTATAATATTGAGCAATACATTTTATATTGATTCAAGTAATCTTTTATTCAGACTTAACTTTAAAAAAAGATATTGGCTTCAAATATCACAAAACTGCTTCAATAGAGTCATATAATTTATTTATCTATATTGTATGTTCTGATAATTTGTAATGACAACTATTTTGTTTATAGGGTTTAGTTGTGCGAAAGCTTAAAGAAAGTGGTGCTGCTAAAGCGGAATGGAGTCCGCAAGTAGACAAATTATTAGAATTAAAAGGCAAACTAGCTGTCGCTACTGGCAAGCCTTTGGCGACGCCTGGGAAGGGCAAAAAAGGTAAAAAATAAAACAATTTTAACACGTTACTTAATAAATTTTAATTTCAATTTCCTTTTTAAATTATTTGAATAATGTATTTATTTATAATTAAAATCTAACAAACAAGAACAAAAAATATGTCTAAACAATTATTACTGTTTTACTGAATGCAATGTTGTTCCTAAAATTAGCAGGTAAGATACAATGATATAAATATTAGTGATTGGAGATTTTGAGAACTGAGAGTAGTTCTTGATTCTAATCAAGAGTTCATGATTCTTAAAAGTTCTCGAAAACTTGAGCAAGAACCGAGAACTGTAATTAACTGCCATCCGGATATCTCAAACACTGTTGGAATATTATTCCAATAGAGGGCACTACACGGCTATCTTCATGTCATGAGTATGTTGACGGTTATTACCATATGGGTTGCAGTGTTAATTGATGTGGTGCCGTCAGATGACGTTACACTTTCCTCCTAGAGGGAAAGTTATATCATTTTTACTATAACATTATTTTGGTTTGTTTTTTTGCGGTATTTAAAATATCTTCATGTTCTTATTTGTTTTACTTCTGTTAGTAAATTGTATTGTGTTAAGTTATCTATCAGTAGACGTTTTGAGTATATTTGGTATTTTGGTTTGGATTGTGTGGATGTGACTTTTTCTCCCGGCCTTGTGATTGGGTATATCTTTGCTTTATATAGCTTTTAATAATCCAGGATTTCCGTCTTTCATGAGGGACCCAATCGAACGTAATTTTTGGTAATAGATGTTTTACCATCCTTTTCCTTATCCATACCAGATACGTTTTCTTGCTTCCTTTACGATATCTTCTTTCAAGCCGATTTCTTCTTTTATCTTTGTATTGATCGTTCGCAATACAAAAAATGAAGGAATGTGTAGAAAATTGATAAAAGTAAAACAAAAACATCAAAATACTGAATCCATTATTTTAATTTTATTTCAAAAATTATATACTATTGATTTCATTTCAATAAATTTGTATTCAATTATTTTATTTTAATAATATGGTATACGGCATACTATAGCAGCTATTGAAATTAGTTTGCTAACTTGTTCGATTGTACCGTAATTTGTCATCAAATACCCAAACCCTATCGTAATGTAATTTAAATTTACCGCCAAATATCCCTACCATATCGGTACTACGATGACGTGTTGCTGTTGCCGTCACCAGATTGGTCGATAGTAGCTTCTATATTATAAGTCTATAGAAGCTACTATATCCTTAAACAGTACAACTTACCCTCGTAGAGGGAAGTTGTACTGTTTTTGTATATAACCACTCGAGATTTTGTGTGAATTCATCCTCACTAGCTGAGCTACACTGACGAGATCTAATAAGATCGAAATCTAGATATGTAGATTGCTAAGAGGTGAGTTCACACTTATATAATATACTATATCCTTGTACAAAGCCAACATAAATTAAATAAAACGAGATATTTTATGACTACACAAATTTTTATTCTTAAAATTATCAGGTAAGGTACAATAAAATTAATACAGACTATTTTGGTCTATTACTGGTGTGTTGTTAATTACTACGTTGATTTGGCGAACATTTTTAATAGTTTTAGCATAGTGGCTACAGTAAATGGGCATTTGTTGTAGAATTTTCTGCATTGCTCGCGGTTTTTCAATGCAATTCCAGCTCGCATAGCTATTAGTAACTCCTTGTTCGCCCATTTAATATCATTTCGTGAATTTCTGAAAGAAAGAAAAATTGAACATAATTGAGAAAATGCGATTTACCTATAGTTTGAAGAGATGGCATACAAAAAAATCACAAATTCAGTCATAATATCATATATCATACAATAATGCGTGATTTTTAATTAACCTTCCGGAACTTGCGCCCAGTCTCAGACCCGGAGCATATATATATATATATATATATACGTGCCGGAAGGTTAAGTTTAAACATATGAGTAGTAAAACTGTACTCTAATATACTATAGAATTATTTATGTATGTATAAATAACTAATAAAAAGAAGCATTGGATGTAGGGCCGGATGAGGATTTGTGGGATCTGGAGACGTTAAATTTTAGGGGGACTAACTGCGGTGTCCTAGCAATAAAGGAACAAATTTGAATACCGGTATTTAAATTTCGACTTACCGGGTTTCTGTTATTAATACCGTTATTTAGTTAGTGATGTACTATGTAAGTCATACATATTTTTTCAAACCCCATGTAATACGAAAACCAGGTGATTCTGAAACTCCAAGGGCTATTCTAGCGTGTAAGGGGGATGCTCATACCCCTTACACACTAGAATGGCCCTTGAGCTGATAGCCCGTATAAGATTGAAGCTTTTTTTAACTGAATAAATGAGAGACGGTTCAATAAATATCTTTTCCAAAATCTTGATGTGTGTTAAACTGTCTTAAACTAAGTTTTTTTTACTAATAACGCGTCATTTTGAGGGTTCAGAATACAAAAATGAACGAATGTGTAGAGCTTTGATAAAAGTAAAACAAAAACATCAAAATACTGAATCCATTATTTTAATTTTATTTGAAAAATTATATATTATTGATTTCATTTCAATAAATTTATATTCAATTATTTTATTTTAATAATATGACATACAGCATACTATAGCAGCTATTGAAATTAGTTGCTAACTTGTTCGATTTTACCGTAATTTGCCATCAAATATCCAAGTCCTATTGTAATGTCATTTACTGCCCGGCGCAGCCACCATTAATGGAATGCCGTTAAGGGGTTACACCACCTTGAGATTTTCACAAAATCTTTTTTTTTTCTTGGCGAAATAAATTCTTTATACTTTTAAGAATATTTTTAACGTTTAATCATTTCGAAATTGAAAGTATTTTCGATGTTATAGCAATTGGAAGTGAGCGCGGCCAGGGGCCGGCTCGCGGTAGCGGTCGGACTGGCAGTACCTTTTCTTTTGCGTTTATCTCGAAACTACTTTTTTTCACACTGGTGTACACGATATCTCAAGATCTATATGAGGTTGATATAAATAAATATAATAAAATATTTGGCATTGGATTGCCTCATTTTCCATATATTTTAATTACGTTGAACTATTCTATCAATAATAATGCAACATTTTCGAAAATTAAATTTTTTTGTATTTCTCATTTATTTTCTCATTAACAATTGATCGAAATTTAACGTTACTCATCTTAAATTGTAGGTACTTAATTGCCTACAATGTTAATATATGGCAGAAAAAGAAAAGAACAAGACTGTATTGCAATTTTCCACTTTAGCACAACTTTTTTCGAGTTAGTTTTTCAATAGTGTCCGTTCCCGACTATAATGTACAA
Source organism: Lordithon lunulatus (assembly GCA_963942505.1). Taxonomy (NCBI): domain Eukaryota; kingdom Metazoa; phylum Arthropoda; class Insecta; order Coleoptera; family Staphylinidae; genus Lordithon; species Lordithon lunulatus. The sequence continues at coordinate 12,079,617 of OZ012668.1, read as the reverse complement.
TAAAATATCTAGTAGGAATTTTCAAGCTATGTGAAGCTAATTCGACTGAACTATAGTCGCTAAAATTTGTCACATTGTCTTTAGGGAGCTTTATACGAAGGATTTAGGTGCGTACGTATAAGGGGTATAAGGTATATATACATATATATATATATATATATATATATATATATAATTTCTCAAAAATTTCACTCTCCGGTGGGACTTGAACCCACGTCTCCGGCTATCGCTATTAATTAACATTGATACATCTGGTGATTCTTCATTCAGATAGCCGACAATGGCAAGAAGTACTTCACCATATATATATATATATATATATATATATATATATATTATAAAGAAATTATATATTATTCAAGTATATGGAATATTGCATACATGAATTATAGGAGTATTTAATTTGTTTATAATATATGTAATGTATATAATTTTGATATAAAACCGGGTCTAAGGGCACCGTCGCCCAGTAACAGTTTCTTACATAATTTTTTCAAGCATTCCTATTTCAGGATCCTTTAGTTTCTCCAATGGCGTTGCAGCTATTTGGCAAATAAAACTTCTTGCACATGTCGAGGAGTCATTCATTATTATAACCTCCCAGTTGATATCTTTCTGAAACTAAGAAACATATTTTATGTTTTGGTTTTAACAATAAAGTAGACAAATGTGGAATGAATTTATATATATATATATATATATATATATATATATATATATATATAATTTCATAATAATCTTCCGAAAATTATACAGCTAATTAAAATTTTAAAAGGTGGCTACTATTATATTCATTAAAAAAAAATATTTTTTAAATATTCTGATACATATGAGAAAATAATGTGCACTGGCCACTTGCAATATATTTTCTTGAATTATATAAGAAATCTCAGTTAATTGAAGGACAGAAAAAAAACAGCTTTACGCCAATCTATATTTATGGTGGAGGCGCCGGGTACTAAATGACACGATATTAGTATTTTAAGTTCATATACATAATTTTGTATTATTATTGCTTGCGATATAGTGATAATTAGAAATTTTATATCAATATGTAATTATTATTACTCACATTATATTCATCAATTGTGGTTCTTTTTGTAAGCACCTTCGAGGCAATCTCAGCAAAACTAAAATTGGGAAACAATTTTCCACCATTTGCACTACTTCCTTGTGTATAAGTCTGCATCATCCATACTCCAGCTAATCCCAATGCTGCTAATAACACCAACTTTATATGGTGTGCTCTACTAATTCCTATTATTAAAATAAATATTAACAGTTTCAACCACGATGCCATCTGTAAAATAAAAATTACATTTTATAGATTATTAGACTCAATAGAATAGAAATATATTTCAGATGCATACAATACATATACAATAGTACATTATATATCATACATTGAAATATTGTCAACAAAAAGAAAGGTGGTGATTACATAATATTTTTAACTTCATTAAAGTATTCCTCCAGGGAATATGGTTCACATTCTATAAGAATTTTGAATACTGCATTTTTGAATTGCTTCAAATTATTTATAAATTTGATGTGATTTGGTAATGAGTTAAAAAAATTAGACTACTGTATACTGGTCCTCTTTCAAGCAAGCTTAGTGTGTGTATTGGATAATTATAGTCCAAATTCGATGTCCTTGTTTGATGGTTGTGGTTACTTCTAAAGGTGTTTAGCTTCGTTTTATGTTAAAACTACTATTTGTAGCATTTGCTTTATAAAATAAATACTGCTATGTATATAGAGAAAGTAGTTGTTATTTGTATATTAGGTTTATTTCACACACCGACAGTTTTTCCGGCCGGTGAAAAAACCGTTGATGGTTGTGGTTTCTTCTAAAGGTGTTTAGCTTCGTTTTATGTTAAAACTACTATTTGTATCATTTGCTTTATAAAATAAATACTGCTATGTATCTAGAGAAAGTAGTTGTTATATTAGGCTTATTTCACACGACCGGCAGTTTTGCCGGCCGGTGAAAAAACAGGTGCCATTTGATTTACATTGGGACGTGCACAAAGCTAAGCCCCGCCGATAATCGGGCGGTAGTTATACACGAGAATTGACTGGTATGGCCTTGCAAAAATAAAAACTAGAAGGTGCCCTGCCTAGTTTTACTTTTGCATAGCAGCCGACAGGACGACTAATCAATTCATATCTCGATTATTATTAGTTGCCGGCCGGGCTTTACTCGGTGCACGTCAGAACAGCCAGTCATGCGCAAGTACGGTAGAATTACTCCAGAAACGGGACGATGAAAATAGTGTAATAATCGAAGAATTACTATAAAAAATTTAAGTAAATACTAGTAGTATTGGTAAATAATTCTTACCACTAAATAATACACGTTCTGATTTTCTTGATCTCTCAACAAAATTTGTCCTATATTAGGCATTTAGCTTTATTATTACAGTACAATATGGTAGTTGAAATTCCGTTTAAAAAAATAATTGAAGTTGAAATCTCCACATTACCATTGATTAAAATATTTATTATTTTAATAATCTTTATTCTCAATCAACTGTTGCAGATAGTTACTATTACAGTTATGTTATTTACAATAACAAGTTGTAACTAAATTAACAGAACAAAGTGTACACCAATGGCAATACTTGATAACACACAATAGGGCTTAGAAATCGAGGATTAGATATTATAGGCTTCAATGGACTATTATTGGATTCAATGGACGCGTCACTTGTTGGTCTGTGAGTCTTGCTTTGATGCAGTTGACAAATTTAGGCATGGAGCGGTTTTGTCTTTCCCTGCAACTTAGTAGATTAGATTAGATTACGAACGGGTTCCAGGACTGTGGTATCAGTCCTGGAACCCGTTCCTAATCTAATCTAATCTACTAAGTTGCAGGGTAAGACTGCGCCGTCTGTAGAGCTTTTGTGGTCCCCTGCATGTCTTAAATGACTTCTATGAGCTCTATCATGGCTAGCAGACTGCCTCGCAGTCGCTTCCTTCATATATAGAAATGGTTGTGGTTTGCCGTTCCCGAGTTCGTTGGACCCCACTGTGCATAGCGCCTTGCGGTGGCATAGTATATGCTCGTCTCTTCCTGGCAGGATTCTTATGCCGGGCCTATCCGTGCTATGTGCTTGTTAAGCCTGCAGTGGCCTGTTAGGAGGCCTACTATCATGCTGACGGTTTTCCTGCCTTGGGTTAGTAAGTCCTTTGTGGATGTGGGGCTTTGGTTATTAATTTAGTAGTCATACTTTTTCGTTGGGTTCTTTCCACAATTGTGTAGTGAAAGCTGGCCAGTCTGTATATCTCTTCATCACGAACTCCATGTTCTTCTCTTCTCTATCGCCTCTGTATTCTACTGCTACATAGTTTCACACTTACTTGTGGCCAGTCCGTATATCTCTTCACCTCGAACTTCATGTTCTTCTCTTCTCTATCGCCTCTGTATTCTACTGTTACATAGTTTCATACTTACTTGTGGTCAGTCCGTATATCTCTTCACCTCGAACTCCATGTTCTTCTCTTCTCTATCGCCTCTGTATTCTACTGCTACATAGTTTCATACTTACTTGTGGCCAGTCGGTATATCTCTTCACCTCGAACTTCATGTTATTCTCTTCTCTATCGCCTCTGTATTATACTGTTACATAGTTTCATACTTACTTGTGGCCAGTCCGTATATCTCTTCACCTCGAACTCCATGTTCTTCTCTTCTCTATCGCCTCTGTATTCTACTGTTACATGGTTTGATACTCCCTTGAAGTTTTTGATAATTTATTCGTATATGTTTTTCGAGTCGGCTATGTAGGACACAAAGGCGTTGTTTTGTAATCCTAGGATTTTCTTTAGGAACATGTTTTTATTTTATCCAGTTGAATTAGATGTTCCTTCTTCAGCAGTAGGCACAGGTACTTGGAAGCGTAGGTCACTGCGAGCCATAGTTTGATGTTGTAAATTTTAATTGTAGAGTTTTTGCAAGTTTTTTATTGTCTGCATCATCTTCCTGTTGTTTGCGTTGATATGCTTGGCGAGGGTGAGCGTTGTTTGTAGATTAACACCGAGGAACTTGTATTCATTGACATATTCGATTTGTTTTTTGCCTAAGAAGGACTTGTAATTTTTTCCGAGTCTCCCTCCATTCCTAAATTTGATTACCTTTCTCTTTTCGTGGTTTTTATTGGCCTTACACCATTACTCCAGTCGGTTTAGGCTAGGCTGAAAATTTCTGAAATTGTGAATCTATGGCCAATCCATCCGCGTACCTTATGGAATTTGTTTTTGTAGTTTTAATAGATTCTGGTGGGTCACAAATGATAGACATGGTGTTGGGCTCAGAGAGTCTCCTTGCAGTAACCACGCTCTTGCGGAATCTGGTTGAAGATCTCTTTTCCGTTGTCTATTTTAACGAAATTCGTGCTGACAATTAACACACATTTCGTCAAAATAGACAACTTTTGACGAAATGTGTGATAATTATCAACACGAATTTCGTCAAAATAGACAACGGAAAAGAGGTCTCCAACCAGATCCCTAGTGCTCTAATTACATTGTATATTTTCTCTGTAACACCCTGTTTCCATTTTTTCTCACATAGCATGTTCCTGCCCATTGAGTCGAAGGCTTTTTGAAAGTCTATAAAAGCCATGTATAGCTTCAAATATTTATTATATTTTCTCAATACTTCATTAAGCCAACCAAAGGAACATTTTAAACTTTTTTTAAAACATTTTTAATAACCACCCCTATCCCCTAAACGATTTCGATACCTTTTCTAGCCATTCTGTATAATACTCTAATTTCATATTTTCTAAATTCAGTTACACTTCGAAACATTTTAAACATTTTTAATAACTTCCCCTATCCCCTTAAAGATTTCGATACCTTTTCTAGTAATATTTCTGTATAATATTTTAATTTAATATTTTATAAATTTAGTTACACTACGGAACATTTTAAACTTTTTTTTAAACATTTTTAATAACTTCCTCTACCCCCTTAACGATTTCGATACCTTTTCTAGTAATATTTCTGTATAATATTTTAATTAAATATTTTCTAAATTCAGTTATACTTCGGAACATGTTTTACTTTTTTTTAAACATTTTTAATAACTTCCTCTACCCCGTTAACAATTTCGATATCTTTTCTAGTAATATTTCTGTATAATATTTTAATTAAATATTTTCTAAATTCAGTTATACTTCGGAACATTTTTTACTTTTTTAAAACATTTTTAATAACATCCCCTGCCCCCTTAACGATTTCGATTCCCTTTCTAGTATTATTTCTGTATAATATTTTAATTTCATATTTTCTAAATTCAGTTACACTTCGGTCAGAGAATAAATTAGCAACACACAATTCGCCCCCCGATGCGAGTTGCAGTACATCATCAATAGATTCATTAGAAAATGAATTTCTTACAAAACTAAAAATTACCGACATGCAACAATTAGAAGCAGAATTTCTCACGACACTAAAAATTGTCGACAGACATAAATTAGAGCAGGACACTCGCGAGCAAAGCAGTTCAAACACATGGCGTTTAGAGCGTAAAAAACGCCTAACCGCCTCGAATTTCGGACGAATATGTTCAATGCGGCCAACAACATCAACAAAAAACGCTGTCAAAAATTTACTATACGACAACTTTTCTGGCAACATGCATACACGCTATGGTCAGGAACATGAGGAGATAGCAGTGCAACAGTTTGAAACAATGTTTAATAAAAAGACTTTAAAAGTCGGATTAGTAGTTGATAAAGACAAACCATATCTAGCCGCTAGTCCCGATAGGATTGTTTTAAATGAATCCGCTATAGTTGAGGTAAAATGTCCATCAACAGCGAGAGAATTCACGCCTGTTGACGCTGTACGAAAAGGTATTATTAAATGTAGCGTTTTAAATAATGGGGAGTTACAATTGAAGCGAAATGACAAGTATATGTATCAGATTCAAGGGCAGTTGCATGTGGCTGATGTGGATAAGTGTTATTTTATTATTTGGACCCCGCTTGGGTTAAGCGTGGAAATTATTGAAAAGGATGATGCGTTTTGGGAGGCAATGGTGACCAAACTGGATGATTTTTATTTGAATGCACTTTTGCCTGAGATGGTTAAGGAGAAGGGCTGTGTGAATGCCATTCAAGATTATTATTTAAAGTAATAAACGTATGTAAACTAAGTTGTATATATAAATGTACGGTATGATGTTGTAATTTTATAGGAATTTATTTAGTTATATTTTGTTGTACGCTTACGCTAATCATAAGAGATACATAGCATTTGGTTTAAATAAATCAGACTTTATTATTATATAAAAAACGACATACATAACAGTAAAGCTCGTTTATATAAAGAAGATAACTCGATTTCATTTCAGAAATTCGTGTGACAAAGTACCCATATTGTATTTTTGTGAAAACAGTGTCACAAAGTAGCCAGTGACAGAAAACAAATTGCACACTTAATATTAAATTTAATATAATTTATAAACAATATGTGCCAATTACCTAGCACTTCCCGTTACTTATTTATTAAGACTGGGTGTAAAGGTGAGTTAACTGTAATTACATATATTTCACAGATAGATGTGCAAATTATTATAAATTTTGCATTTCATAGTTTCATGTTCTTCAATTTCTCTTTATACTAGGGTAGTTTTTATGTTATCTACCAAGCTATGAAGACAAGGAGTTAGAGGATAAACAAAATTTGATTTTTCGACGTATGAACCATTAACAATGTACACTTATTCCACCTTTTTTATAAACACACTATGCATTTGATTTTTTTTTTTGGAAATTTTGCTAAATATAAATTCACAGTCTTCAATTTCTCATTATACTAGGGTAGTTTTTATGTTATCTACCAAGCTATGAAAACAAGGAGTTAAAGGATAAACAAAATTTGATTTTTCGACGTAAGAACCATTAACAATAATATACTTGTTTCACCTATTTTATAAACACACTATGCCTTCGATTTTTTTTTTGGAATTTCTGCTAAATATGACTCCACACCCTTCAATTTCTCTTTATACTAGGGTAGTTTTTATGTTATCTACCAAGCTATGAAAACAAAGAGTTAGAGGATAAACAAAATTCGATTTTTCGACGTAAGAACTATTAACAATAATACACTTGTTCCACCTTTTTTATAAACACAATATGCCTTCGAATTTTTGTTTTGGAAATTCTGCTAAATATGACTTCACAGTCGCCATTCAATAAAAGCGACTTCTCGCATATCTTTTTTGAGTTTTGAAGAGAAATAATAGTGGATGTTGGAATTCTTTAAAGCCGCATTCATTGACTACATCTTGAACAATTCTTGCTTTACGCACCTTCCAGTTGTCGTGAGCATAATTGATGTGTCTTTTTCTTGTATGGTCACTTTCAAGTTCTTGTGTCTGTGTAGACATTCCTCATAACTCTTACATACATACACAATTAACAACAGCATTAAAGTATATTGAACTTGATCTTGAATAAATAAATTTGCATCACTTGCCTGTCCAATAATTATGCATCGGTGGTAATTACGCGTGTTAAATAAATTGCGTTCATTTCCATGTGTAATTATCGTAATATAAGCGGCACGAAATGCGTTATCGAGTAAAAGCAGCGATTGGTTGTTTTATTGAGTAATTGTTTATTTAATACGTGCACATATCAGCTACGTTTTCTAATCAAGCCGACAAGATGTATGAATTACACTACGCGCAAGGCATTTTCTCCGTGAAAGAAAGAGTGAAACGTAATCGCACAAGATCAATGTTACAGCAGCTTACGGGCTCTGTTTTAACATATTTATTATTAAAGGAAAGTGATAACTTTTCCTGCAAATGTTTAGTAATCTACATAATGAAATATTATGTTAGACTTTTTTAGATAATAAAACTTAATAAGGATTAAGTATTGTAAGTTTCTCTTTCATAATAATTGCGAATTTTAGGCTAAATAATATTATTCTCTTTATCTACAATTATTTACGTTTTCACTTAATAATTATTTTATTCGTTTTCGGGAACTGAAATTAATTAATAATTGGATACGATATATAAAGTGATTTATAACTAGAGGACAAAAATGAAAAATTCTAAACTGAATACACGGAATAGAGTTTTTTTCGTACACGATTTGATTATGAGATATTTAAGATCGAACGAAAAATACTAGAGATATAATATATAACATAAACAGGTTATGATATAGGTATATATATTTTTTTCGTAAATTTAAATTTTTTAAATTATTTCTCTAATAAATTCTCCAATTGATTTTCGTTAACCGATATATCAGCCTGTGAGATATTATAAACATAAACAGGTTATGATATATATTTTTTTGTAAATTTAAAATTTTCTAATTATTTGTCTAATAAATTCTCCAATTGATTTTCGTTAACCGATATATGAGCCTGTGAGAATAAAAGTGGTGTAAGTCAGATTTGAATTGTTTTGAAAAGAAGAAGATTCTGCATTTGGTATTTATGTAAATCAACGTATGCATTTACATTTTTATTTATGAATAAATTTCTGTCTGTAACTTCGCAGCTCGATTTACATAAATATCAAATGCAAAATCTTCACCTTTTCAAAACAATTCAAATGTGACTTACACCACTTTCATTCTTACAGGCTCATATATCTATACCTCGGAGATATAGAACACCAATTATTTTATTTAACATAAAACACTTCTATCTTTATAGCTATCAGTTCGAGCTTTTCCTGGTAAATGGAGAAACTCAGAAGAGTGTAATTAGCCGTAATTTACCTCAACTTATTTTCTCTGAAAAACTGTGAAAAGTGATTCGTGAAATTTTACCCACGTTAAATTTTTTATTAAATTTATTGTGAATAAATAACTCTAAATACAATTTAAAATTAATGTACTGACAACATTTTGTTACAAAAATTCAATACACAGTTAAGGAAAACAAATGTTTTGCAAATTAAACCTGTGCAATCTGCTCTTCTCTAAAATTGCTTCGCATACTACCACCACTACCACCACTACCACCATATATTATCATCCTTATAAACGAATTAGGCCCCATTCCGTGCCCTTTATTCAACTTTTAGGAGTTGTATTTTTTTAATGACAAACCACAAAAAGATAAAACCTAGTCTAAAGCCCGTATGACATTATTTATCTAGTTTCTTATATCGTTTTTGATGCAGACACAAACTACATAGTGTCATACATACATGTAGAAAATGATATAGCGGCGAAATAATAATAAATTCACTTAACAATAACAACACCATAATACACAATGTTAATTTTACATTTAGAAATAGTTATACAGTTATCAATTCTTATATATAAAACGATATAGGAAACTAGATAATGTCATACGGGCTTAAAATAAGATTCGGAGGTTTGTTTTTACAATATTACGATGTGTTAGATGTTACAAATCGTAACGAGCAACATATTAATAAATCTGTTATTAATTTGTAGTCACTCATAACTTTCACATGTGATTTTAATATGTATGTAATGTACTTACTGTGTATGTGTGGTGAGATGTGAAGTGCACAAGTACAGGTGTAAGAAATTATGCCTGTTATATTCGCACTAATATTTTATATATAGTAAGTGGCTTTTACCTACCACACGGTTTAATGTTACGGGGGAAAGTTCCCTCTTAGTAAAAGATACATTTCAGTTGCATGCCATTGCATGTGCACGACATGGAAAAGATAAGGATGGGGTGTTCTCGAGTGTGTATTCTTACCTTGAATAAATTATTCAAACTAGAATCATAAGGTTGTTTTATTAATATACATTCACAGTTTTAAAATCACACTAACAGTCAAAAATTACTCTCACATCACTCCCTCCATTAAAATATATGAGATACATTGTAAAATAATTTACGAGTAACAGTAACTAAAATAATGCAATTTATTAACAGTGTTTGTAAAATGATTGAATGAAAATTCTATAAGATTTCATAAAATACTCCCCATAGTATTTTATGAAATCTTATACAATTTTGTTTGAGGTATGGTTACAGATACTTGTGTTTGCCAAAATGTTATAAAAACCTATATCTTCTACTATATATCTAACTATATGATAGATACTCGTGTCCGGCCGAAACATTTTAGAATAAAAAAATCACTTTCTTTACGTTTTATGACTAAAATATGTAGTCGTAATAGACGCGTTTATGAGGATGCCTGTGTATGTATGTACGTTCGTCTTTCTCTATGAACAACATTCTGGGAAACCGTATGAAAATTTAAGCAAAATCGGTATACATATATAATAATTTCTCAAAAATTTCACTCTCCGGTGGGACTTGAACCCACGTCTCCGGCTATCGCGGCCGTCGCGCTACCAACTGCGCCACGGGTGGTAGTAGATAGCGCGTGAGATGTTCTTATGTCCAATTATTTACACAAATTGATTATTTGAACCTGTTCCATTTAGAATTTTGGTTTCAAAAATTATACAATATTAAGAAAACCATGACAATTCTTATTAACAGGTATCATGCTTGCGATGGGATGATTTTAATTTTTTGTCGATTTTTAAGTTTTGCGCTCATAACTTGATATTTTGATTTTAGGGGACGGGCTATAAAAAATACTCAACGTGTTTCGTTTAATTTTTTTACCGTTTTTTATTCATATCATATGAGCATATCAGATGCTAGAAGTAAATTGTACATTATTTATTATTAATGTTTTTGTTGGGGCGGTAAATTCGAAATAATTTAAATTTTTTTGAACCTATTCCATTTAGAATATTCGTTTAAAAAAATTATATAATATTAAGAAAACTATGACAATTCTTATTATAAAGTTTTACGTTTGTGACGGGACGATTTTTATTTTGTTGTCGATTTTTAAATGTTACACTCATAACTCGATATTCTTATTTTAGGGGATGGGCTATAAAAAGAATACTCAACGTGTTTTGTTTAATTTTCTTAGTGATTTTTATTCATAATATATGAGTGTATCAGATGCTAGAAGGAAAATTGAAAATTTTCATTAGTAATGTTTCTGTTGGGACGGCAAAATCGAAATAATTTTCATTTTTTTTAACGTATTCCATTTAGAATTTTCATTTCCAAAAATTATAAAATATTACTAAAACCATGACAATTCTTATTAAGAAGTATTATGCTTGCGATAAGATGATTTTTATTATTTGTCGATGTTTAAGTTTTACGCTCATAACTTGATTTTCTTATTTTAGGGGATGGGCTATAAAAAGAAAACTCAACGTGTTTCGTTTAATTTTCTTACTGATTTTTATTCATAACATATGAGTATATCAAATGCTGGAAGGAAATTGGAATTTTTTTATTATTAATGTTTTTGTTGGGGCGGCAAATTCGAAACAATTTTAATTTTTTTGAACCTATTCCATTTAGAATTTTTGTTTAAAAAAATTATATAATATTAAGAAAACTATGACTATTCTTATTACAAAGTTTCACGCTTGCGACGGGGCGATTTTAATTTTTTTGTCGATTTTTAAATGTTACGCTCATAACTCGATATTCTCATTTTAGGGGATGGGCTATAAAAAATGTACTCGACATCTTTTGTTTAATTATCTTACTGATCTTTTTTCATAACATATCAGAGTATCAGATGCCGAGAGGAAATTGGAAATTTTTTATTATAACTATTTTTCTTTGGGCGACCAAGTTGACCGTATTTAATTTTAATTTATTTTTTAACCTGTTCCATTTTGAATTTTCGTTTCAAAAAATTATATAATATTAAGAACACTGTGGTAATTCTTATTAAAAAGTATCAGGCTTGTGATGGAGTGATTTTTATTTTTTTGCCGATTTCTAAGTTTTACCTTCATAACTCGATATTCTCATTTTAGGGGATGGGCTATAAAAAGAATACTCAACGTGTTTTGTTTAATTTTCTTAGTGATTTTTATTCATAATATATGAGTGTATCAGATGCTAGAAGGAAATTTGAAAATTTTCATAATTAATGTTTCTGTTGGGACGGCAAAATCGAAACAATTTTCATTTTTTTTTAACGTATTCCATTTATAATTTTCATTTCCAAAAATTATATAATATTACGAAAACCATGACAATTCTTATTAACAAATATTATGCTTGCGATAAGATGATTTTTATTATTTGTCGATTTTTAAGTTTTACGCTCGATTTTCTTATTTTAGGGGATGGGCTATAAAAAGAAAACTCAACGTGTTTCGTTTAATTTTCTTACTGATTTTTATTCATAACATATGAGTATATCAGATGCTGGAAGGAAATTGGAAATTTTTTATTATTAATGTTTTTGTTGGGGCGGCAAATTCGAAACAATTTTCATTTTTTTGAACCTATTCCAGTTAGATTTTTTGTTTAAAAAAAATATATGATATTAAGAAAACTATGACTATTCTTATTACAAAGTTTCACGCTTGCGACGGGGCGATTTTTATTTTTTTGTCGATTTTTAAATGTTACGCTCATAACTCGATATTCTCATTTTAGGGGATGGGCTATAAAAAATGTACTCAACGTGTTTTGTTTAATTATCTTACTGATCTTTATTCATACCATATCAGAGTATCAGATGCCAAGAGGAAATTGGAAATTTTTAATATAACTATTTTTCTTTGGGCGACCAAGTCGACCGTAATTAATTTTTATTTATTTTTTAACCTGTTCCATTTTGAATTTTCGTTTCAAAAAATTATATAATATTAAGAACACTGTGGTAATTCTTATTAAAAAGTATCAGGCTTGTGATGGAGTGATTTTTATTTTTTTGCCGATTTTTAAGTTTTATCTTCATAACTCGATATTCTCATTTTAGGGGATGGGTTATAAAAAAATACTCTACTTGTTTTGTTTAATTTTCTTACTGATTTTTATTCACAATATATCAGTATATCTGATGCCGAGAGGAAATTGGAAAATTTTGATTATAGTATATTTTTTTTGGGCGACCATGTCGACAGTATTTATTTTTGTTTTTTAACCTGTTCCATTTGGAATTTTGATCTCAAAAAATTACCCAATATTAACAACTCTATGAAAATTCTTTTTAAAAAGTATCACGCTTGCGACGAGGTGATTTTTATTTTTTGTCGATTGAAGTTTTATGCTCAATATTCTCATTTTAGGGGATGGGCTATAAAAAAAATACCTAACGTGTTTTGTTTAATTTTCTTACTGATCTTTACTCACAACATATATCAGATGTCGGCAGGAAATTGGAAAATTTTGATTATAACTATTTTTTTTTTTGGGTGACAGTATTTTATTATTATTTTTTTAACCTGTTCCATTTGGAATTTTGATTTCAAAAAATTACCCAATATTACACTATAAAAATTCTTTTTAAAACGTATAACGCTTGCGCCTGACTGATTTTTATTTATTTTTTTTTCGATTTTTAAGTTTTGCTCATAAGTCGATATTCTCATTTTAGGAGATGGGCTATGAAAAAAATTCTCAACGTGTTTTGTTTAATTTTCTTACTATTCTTTATTCATAAAATATTAGTGTATCAGATGCCGGAAGGAAATTAAAAAATGTTGATTATAACTATTTTTCTGTGCTATATCAAATAAAAAATAAATACTGTCGACTTGGTGACAGTATTTAATTTTTTTTTTGATCCTCTTTCATTTTGAATTTTGGTTTCGAAAATTCATATAATATTAAGAACACTATGACAATTCGTATTAAAAATATCACGCTTGCGACAGGGCTATTTTTTGCCGTTTTTTTAAATTGTGATAGTGATACTTTTTAATATGAATTTTCATAGTGTTTTTAATATTATATAATTTTTTGAAACCAAAATTCTAAATGGAACAAATTTAAAACTAAATAAAAATGTTCTTAATATTATATAATTTTTTGAAACCAAAATTCTAAATGGAAGAAGTTAAAATAAATTAAAATAGTTACGATTTTGCCGCCCCAACAAAAACATTAATAATGAAAATTTTCCAATGTCTTTTCGGTGTCAGATACACTGATATATTATGCAAATAGATCAGTAAGAAAATTTGACAAAAAGTGGTGCATAGTTGAATTATCACCCACTCAATAAAATTCGAATAAGAGCGTGAAACTTAAAAATCGAAAAAAAAAATAATCACCCCGTCGCAAGCGTGATACTTTTTATTAATAATAATCATATTGTTGTTAACATTGTGGATTTTTTTGAAACCAAAATTTTAAATGGAACTGGTTCTAAAATAATAATTTACGTTACAACATATATCATACCCCAACAGCTATAGAAAATTTTAAATAATAACAGTATTTATATGTAATAGTCAACAAGACATGAACAAAAGATTCCTCAAAATTTGGATTTTATAAGTCGCCCCAATTGGTCTGTACAGACCCGCAAACTATCCGCCGTAGTGGCGCGCCGCCGCTTGGATTTATAGAATGGGATCTTAGAAGATAAGTTACGGTTACGGAATCTCTACACGAATTGGGATTCGAATCCCACAATTTTACTGATTCGAATCAGTCACTCAGTCCTAAGATTCAACTCACTGAATAGGCTCACTCCTGAGTTACCCCTTTCTATTTTGAATCCCTTTTCAAGACGAACCTTTTTATTATTTCGTCCATTACTATATTAAATAGTAGCAAGTCTCATTGTCTAATTCCACTATTGAGGGGATATGTTTGGTTAGTGTGTTTTTAATGCTTGGACTAGGTATGTGTTTTCGATGGTCTGGACAATATTTGTCGGTATGTTTCTGTTATATTAGTTATTCTGTTATAGTAGGTGGACTATATCTTCGAGCTTAATGCGATCGAATGAAAAAACTTCTATCTTTGTAGGGCTATCAGCCGTGAGGCTTTTCCGCCGGTCAAGGGAGAAGCTCAGAGGAGTTTAATCACCCGGTATTTACCTTAATTTCACAGGAAACCTCTGAAAAACTGTGAAAGGTGATTCGCGAAAATTCTCTCCCCTCTGGGGATCGAACTCTGGCTCCCCAATGCTCAGTACGAGGCGGACGACGGCTCTAACCACTCGGCCACTGAGCTGGGTGCGATCGAATGTTTTTGTTAGATCTATGAAACACATGTAAGCAGTTTTATTATATTCTATGGCGTTTCCACTATCTACTGCAGTACAAAAGCAAAGTCCACGCATCATTTAAACGATTGTTGTTCCTCTTCCAATAAAGTAATTGTCTTAATTTTGTTGGTAGTGATTTTTGTGGTGAGTTTCGGCCTCGTGTCTAGCAGATGAATGGCCTTGCATGTGCTTGGTGTTTGTTTATAGCATTTCTTGAGCATAAGTACTATCGATTTGATATTTTAAATTGTCTCAGTATGTTTTGTAGGTTTGTTAGTTCTTCTGATAGCCGCTGGCCACCGCATTTGAATAGTTCTGTAGCTCATCCTGACCTCCTGTGATTTTCTGTTATTTAGGGCTTTTAGGACTTTTCTTTTCTCTCTCTCTCTCTCTCTCTCTATATATATATATATATATATATATATATATATATATATATATATATATATATATATATATATATATATATATATATATATATATATATGTAATATCTATGTTTTCTTTAATTTGCGGTGTGTCGGTTGATCCTGTGTTTTGTTTTGTCTTTGAATAGTTAGGTATTCTCGCGCATTATTTTTTGCAAAATTTGGGAACACACCGATATTTCTTTCCGTTGGTGTCTTATGTTGTCAGTGTTCGTTGTTTAGTTGTCTAACCAACAGAGTTCTATCATTTCGAATTATGCAACGTTTAGACTGGCAAGTTACATACGACAAAAAATTCGCGAGAGCCTCGCCGTTTACATTATGAGGAAGAATTGGCACAATTTTCCGTCGTGCTATTAACTGATTTCGCAGACGTGTTTACACCTAATTATATTTTTGAGCGTCCGCGTCAGTTTAATTAAGCACCTACAAGACAAATTAGAAAAGCAACAGCTATAATAATTCTTGCTATTTATCATAATAATTCAAAAGAAAAAAAATAGGGTGCTGGACTAAGTAGTGGATTTTAAGAAGAGATACTGTAAAAAATTATAGAATGAATTAAAAATGGTTCCAGGACATTTTAGAAATTCATTCAAATGTCTGCACCAGATCTTGGTGAACTTGATGGCTAAGTCCGTAGGGATTTTTTGCAGCAGCTTCTATGTTATTTTATGTTTTAGAAGCTAGAGTTTATGTCTCCTTGGGCGTTAATCGGTTTATTTTTTCTGCTAATATTGTTTCATAATTTTGTTTTTGTTGATTCTAGCTTCTATATGTTTGTGGTAGTATCTTTCACCTGCTTTCTTTGTTTTATTTTGAACCACAATTTTCCTAGCAACAGACTATGACAATTTCCTGTATTAGCAGAGTTGAGTGCCCTGGTTTCTAGTAATTGGGTGGAGTAGATCATTCTGTTTGTGACTATGAAATCAATCGTAGATTTGTATCCTCCTAAAGCTGTAAATATATTGGTATTTGTGCGGAAAGAAGATTTTGTTTATTCTTCGTCGCATATAAGTTTTATTAATGGGCTTTATCCCAGCTTGTTCATTCATAACTATCGTTTGTCAAACCATTATTTTTATGTGTGTGTCCTGTAGAAAAAGTTATTAACAATCAAACAATGCAAAATAAATAACTCAACATTCAACATTAACACTATAAAATAAATATTGAATTCCTTATATAAGAAACTATTTCATACTGGACTCATATGGCTCTGCCTTTATATTTATTATTGTATAACCCTTAAATGCATAAATTGCTACAAAACATAAGAATCGCCATTTATTAGCAAAATCATGAATTCATTCTGCATACATATGAATTCATGATTTTGCTAATAAATCTATACAGAATTACAATTTTTAAAATATTTTTTTTAATTAGGCAGTGAACATTTAAAAATATTTTAATGTTGCAGTTCTACAACAATGTTATTTAAGGGATAAGTTAATATTGATGATAAGAAAAATATTGAATCCATTATTGACCACTAGATACATGATAAAAATACAATATAGCGTCACAAAAACAGTCAATAATAGTGATATTTTAGGCTAGAAGACAAAGATCATTAATTATACACAGGATCGGATCATATCATAGACAAAGGAGAATCAAATGTCTCCGTTTTTTTATTGAGGGGATCACACCTTGCACTTGTATTTTATTTCAAATGTTGTAAAAAATAAAACTTTACCCTATACTTCGTTAAATATTTTTGTGTGGTCTCCTACTTGTAGGTTCTTATAAAAAATGTACGGGCCCGAAAATAGATCCGGCTCTGCTTGTACACTACTCAAAAATTAATAAGGGTACTTGCTTATTATATATATATATATATATATATTATTATTATTATTATTATTATTATTATTATTATTAATGGTATAATAATATATACAAATTTATTTTTTGTAACTTTTGCACGTTTTGAAAATGTATATATCCATTTTATCACTACTATATGAACCCGCGGTAATTTGAGCAAAATCGGATAGCTAACACTGATAGTTTATCTATTATTTTTTAAAATTAAAACTGGTCTAATAGACCAACCATCAATTTTACTATAATCTTAAATGTTAACATGAAGGTGCTTGGGTTCATCCAGTGATGCCGCAAGCTTATGTCTAACTTAAAATAAATATGCTATTACACTATCTAACTCGCGCACTAATGCTGTTTTTGTAACAGCTTATCTGAAACAAAAATAACTTTTGCGCATAACTTTGTACATTACATTTGTACGAAAATATCATAGAAACATGATCCATGTATGGATGATTCTTAACCATTTTTTATTAGAATCTTTTCTGCGAAAAAGCAAATATTTCAAAAAAGTTAAATATGTTATATGTATACAAGAGTATTAGGTATAAACCGTACTCGCCACTGGTCACAAGTTAAATGTAGTAATTATTATTTAGTAAAATAATTAATTTGGAAAGTCATGTGATGCCTAGTTTATAATATTCGCTTGTCCATAATTCATACTACAGTCATGCACATCTTAAAAGTATACCAAGTTGCCTATGGTAGCAGGTATTTTGAAATCGCGTGCGCGGGATTGCATTCCGCGGGTCGGTGGGGGCGGGCGAGCCCGCCACTGTCAGTGACCAGCCGCGATCTGTCAGTTCGACGCGAGGCGTGGTGATGTGTTATCGTCGTCCCAGCACGCACCCAGACGAATCAATCAATTGAAAACGTCGACGTCCGTGTTTTGCATGAGACTAGTGCGGTAACAATGTCGACGGCACTGCTGGCAGTCATCGCCGTCATCCTGTGCATCCTTTTTCGGATGCTAAACGTCCACAGCCAGCCCCAGAAACCGCTCATCTTCTGCGGGGACCGCAACTTCCTGGAGACGATACAGAAGATTGCACCGCTCATACTCGAACCGTAAGTACACAAATTTCACTAGTTTGTTTATTTAATATTTGTACTAATATGCAGTACATTTGTAGGAAAAATCCTATATTTACATACCAATTACAACTTGTTGTGGTTGTCTCATCCTGCGGACATGCGTTGTTAGTCAACAAATATACAGATATGCAATGCAATTACTACACTTGTTATTTCTGAACTCAATTTATTCGTATCTAATGGTCTTCTGAATGATAATTTATTGAATAAATGAGGAGATATTGATAATTAATCTTTATTCAATTGAGTTTGTTTTTCTTTATTAAATGACTAAAGTATGTTATATTAAATGAAGTATTTTTAATTATTTATTTACGGGCTCATTTACAGAAACAATTGCAAACATAATAATTATAGTATTATAGTTTACAATTTAAATTAATATCACAAATAAATGCAATCTCGTATTAATTGTCATTGTAGCTTCTTCTTAGTGCAGTTAAAAATATCATATTTATATTATTATTTAGTACATGTAAAGTTAACAATATCAATAAACAATATTCAATATCAATTAAAATATTCTAATTCAGTGTAGTATCACATACAGATACGTAGTCATACGTATCTGTATGTGATACTACACTACACTGAATTAGAATATTTTAATAATGAATATTGTTTATTGATATTGTTAATTTTACATGTACATATGTTTTGTTTACATAAAAAATAATTAATAAATATTGTTTTTTATGTTGTAAGTACTTAGTACTTGAATTTAATAATATAATAATTTTAATTACAATATTAATAATATTGATGATTAATACTTTATTGAAATGTTTTACCATTTCTAGTTGAGAGTATCACATAAAATACGAATATTTTAATTATGTTCCTAATTAAAATATGTGGTACACCCCACGTCATTCCGAACTCATAACTACCACTATCAGTAGTTACTGTATTTGTTACAATGTAACTGACTAATTTGGGGAACAAATTAATATTAAATATATTATTTGAAAATATTAGTAGTTAAGGTAGCTAGCTTTATACCGACATTAAATAATAAATAAGGAGTCAATTTCAGTGGACTATTTCTTATAATAGTGTTTATTGTGACAACATGAATAATACGAACTAACCTGTAAGTGATTAATCTTATTTTGTGAGCATATATAATTAAAAATATTACTTATTTCCTGTGACTCGTTCTGACTAATTTATTATTTTATGTCATCATAAACCCGCCTTCAAGGTGAGTTTATACTGACATCAAATTATAAATAAAATATATAAAGATCAGTCAAAAAATTAATTATTATTGAAATCTTGCATAATTGCGGGGTTGACGTTGATGGTTAGTTCATCATATTATCTAAAAAAATGGATGATAATATATTATATACCACCTTAAATAAAAAAAAGTATAAATGTTATACATTTGAGGGTAAAATTGTATAAGGATTTTTTTATTTGGTTCGAAATTGTCTATTCAACGGGCTCAAGTGATAGGATATCGATAAGACAATTTTAATTTAATTTTTCATCACTTCTTCGACTTTACCGCCGCAATGCTGCACTTTTTATAACAATTTTTTTGTGGAATCTTCATTGAAATTGAAAGTCCTAAAAATTATGCTAAATACGACTTTATAGCGTGAAATAAAATTTTCCTAGTTACAATATTTTACCAAGCCCTGTAACTTTCCCGGTTCAATTTCAAACAATCTTGACATTTTTCTCGCCATCTAGACCATATTTCCAATCAATCGTCATGAGATTTAGTGCCAAGCCATTTCTTGGACAGCCCCATAGATATAGATTCTTATCACTTTTATAATTTATCATTTGACGAGTTTGTCTTTTATTTTAGGAAACCAATACTATACTAAAAACGAAAAACTATTATTAAGATTTTCCTTTGGTTCAAAATTGTCTATCCAATAGCCTAAAGTTCATCTTGTTTGGACAATTTTTATTTTATTTTTCATCACTCGTACCAATATTTTTATCTGTTTCTCCTTGGAAATGAAACATCTACAAAATAACACCACTTTTTATCATGATATAAAATTTTCAAAAATTTGCCAAGCTTTTCAGGTTCAATTTCAAACAATCTCGACATTTATCTCGCAATCTAGACTATATTTCCAATCAAATGTCATAGATTTCAGGGTCGTGCCACTTCTGGGATTCTGATTTTTGCCGATTTTTATCACTTTTATATTTTATCATGTGAAGGGTTTGTCTTTTATTTTAAGGAAAAAATTTATTAAGATTTTTCATTTAGTTCAAAATTGTCTATACAACACAGGCTAAAGCTCATCTTGATTGGATAATTTTTATTTTATTTTCTTCACTTCACTTCTTCGACCTTACCGCCAAAATGGTACAATTTTTATAACACTATTTTTGGGGTTTTCTCTTTGGAAATTAAATACCTACAATATAAGACTAAAATCCACTTTCATCATGAAATGAAATTCACAAAGTTTCAAAAATTTGCCAAGGCCTTTTCAGGTTCAATTTGAAACAATCCTATCCAATGACTGTAAACTCGTTTTTTTGGAAAATTTTTATTTTTTATTTTTGCACTTTTCCGGCATTACTTGACATTTTCTAATATTCTATATAATTCTTTTTTTTTTTTTAAGTTATGAGTTATTACAAACTTTTCGTCAAATTTACAGCTTCCTACATTTTTCACAAAATATTAATTTTCATTTTCATTTATGATTTTAAAAATAAACTTGTTTATAAAAAAGATGTAGAATTATTATGAATTTTGACTGTATGAACATAAAAAATGTCAACATTATCTGTTGATTTTGTTTTCGCGATAACAATACTACAGCGCTGCCATATTCGGAAAATGAGAATATAATTGTGCATACTTATTAAACATTCCTGCAATCAAAATAATATAAAACAAACGATTCTATATAGATAATTAAGATGATTAACAATATTTTTTTCTTTTTAAACTAATATGTATGAATAATTCGTATTAGTCGTTTTTGCGGAATAATTGCGCCGACATAAATAATTATAAAGATGAAACGTATATATTAGTTCAGCTTTCTACATTAAACATTGCAAAGCAATCGTTTAGATCAATCAACAATTTTGTGAACGATCGCATACATTCTTTATTAACATAACATATAATGTATAATATAAATTGCTGCCACTTAACACACTTGTGTGTTCAAGATGAAAACACGTTGCAAAAACTGATTTATATCAAAACTTTAAAATCAATATTTATAAATATAGCTAATTTATAAATATTGATTTTAAAATGATTAAAAAGCACCAATCGAGCTGTGGTATCATGGTTTGTTTTAAACATATATTTTCATATAATTTTCCTTATTTTCTCTTAATTATTTCTTTATTTCTAAACATACAAGATGCCCGTTTTTCGTGTTCGTATTCCCACCCTCAACCAGTGTGTTAATTTACCACCACATAATTAATATTAAACTAGATTTGTATACCTAAATTAAAACAAATAAAAGGTTTCATTAATATGAGCTCCCTCCTAAAACAATTAGTGTTACTCACATAAAACAATTGAAAATTATGTATGACACATTACAATCAGGTATACAGACACCGGTCATACCCAAGGTCCCTTTGTTTATATTTAATTTGACTCACCCAATACGTTGTTTCCGTCGTACGATGATTGCGGAAGGACCTAGTTGTTTCCGTCAATAAAAAAAACTTTTACCGGTTTGATTTATATAATAGTACTTTTGAAAAAAGGATCCAAATATCGATAGTCTGTTACAGAATTGTAACAAATATAGTTGCTACTACTATTATCATTTTTGTACAGTGTGTTTGAAATCATTTACAGACTTGTATTTGTACAAATTCCTCCTGTACAATGCTACAAAAATATATTTAGCGACATTTTGCTAATCTATTTTTTTCGATATTTTTTATTTTGGGCCTAAAAGGGTTAAGACGTTATGCAGATGTAACGTCTAATAATTAACTACAATACCGGTATTTAAATATCGCCAAAATGTTTATGGATTAAACGATAAAGTAATTGGAACCTACAATTACTTTATCCTTTATTCCACAAACAGTTTGGCGATATTTAAATACCGGTATTCGTCGAAAAATAACCGATATACCGGCATTCTTCTTGTTATATTTCCATCTCTCCGGGAAAGTCCCTTCTTCTAGGCATTTATCGGCGATTTTTTTTTTATTGTTGATATTCTTTGTCATATGAGGGGGGCGGTATGATCTCAACTCGCAGTGTGCTTTACCTTGCTTGGGAATTAAAATCAGGCGCAGGGATTTCCATCCCTCCGGGAACTTTACTTCTTTTAGGCATTAATTGGGGTTTTTTTTTATATATTATATTATATTATTATATATATTCTTTGTCATACTTTAACTGATAAAAGATCTTAGTCTCCATTAGCGTTATATGAATATAATTATTTCCCTTTTAATTTAGTCCTGATTAGTTTTTCTTGGAAACATCTAAATATAGTCACCAATTCTTACTTAATACGTTTTCTACCACAACAGTTGCTATTTGTTGCTTAGACTTCAAATGTAAAACTCGCATGTTTTCTGCTGCGATTTCCCGACTAAACAATTTATGCATAAAAATATACCGAACATCTTAATTTTAGATGTTTGTCTTCATAACGTCTTAAATATTGATAGAATTCAAGTTATGCTATAATATATTTCTGCAATATAAATATACTAATATCTTTGAATTTTATAAACACACCTGTTGAAAAATAAAATAAAATAAATATTTTGTCTATCCGTTTTAAAAAATAATAATTTAACCGCACCTGTTGTTAGATTACGCTTATATTATATTTCGCGATGACTTCATACGCCCATAAAGGACGAGCAAGGTATTCTTATTATTTCATCACTACTAAATTACAGCGGGACAGCACACACGTCCTTTACCCGTGTACGTGACATACCCTTGATATTCAGATTGTAGTCGATAAATTTGATTACGTATTCAAATTGCTGTCGTTGAAATCTGTTTCAAATGCAAAATTAGTTTCCTCAAACGGAAAAGTATGTACGAAATTGTGTTTGTGTATAGTTGAGTTGAGTTGCCATGGTGTTACGCGCACGCTATAAGCTGGAAATGGGTTGTATTTGTTTATTTTAGATATATTTATTTATAATTATTAAGGGATATAATTAGAAGAATGGCGTGCATTGCATATATGAATAAAACATGAACGTGGTTTTGAGTTTGAATAAAATGTAGGAGTGATTAATATGTGACTAATAATATGCAATCTGACATTTAATTAAATATTAAATTATTCAGATCCCGCAACTGAACTGTGTATCTGCAATTAAAAAAAACTTAAGGCTTAGAGAAGACAATTCTTGAACCAAAAGTTAAGGTCATTTTGGACAAGACAATTTCTTGAATCATAAGTTGTTTAAGAAATAAATTAATATATTGACTAAGATCTTGTCTTGTTTACTTGATGAATATGTATGAAACGAAACAATTTCAGGAATAAAAAGAGTCCACGATGTAGCTCCACTTAAAATTTGTTCTTGAAGAATAAGGCACCTTACACAGTCAATAATACTGTCAGTCCTAGTACTGTCAGTTTCAATCCTCCTTTTATATGTATCAAGTAATCAATTATCCGGATAAGTATCCGTATTCTCTTGATTCCATCATTAGTAGGCACCTTACACTTTTATATTTATCAAGTAATCAATTATGAGGATAAAGATCAGTATTCTCTTCATTACATCATTATTATACCTTACACGATCAGTAATACAGGCAATATTTTAGAATAATGAATATTTTAAACATGTTATCGTACAGTAATACTGTCATTATTCTAAAATATTGACAGTAATATTGATCGTGTAAGGTGCCTTTATAGAACGCATATTATTTTCCATTCAATCTACAATCCAATTAAATATTTGAAATAATTTTCTATATGATACTAGACTTTTGGTTCAAGAAATTGTCTTGTCTAAAACAAGCTTTAGTCAAGATATGAGTCTACCTAAATTGTCTAGTAACATACAGCATATAGTTTGAAATATTCAATTGGATTGTAGATTGAATGGAAAATAAAATACGTTTTATTCTTTAAGGACAAATTTTATAAAAATGTTACAACTAACCCTCTAGGAGGAAAGTTAAACGCCATCTGGCGGCACCACATCAATTAGCAATGCACACCCATATGGTAATAACCGTCAACATGCTCATGCCATCAGGATCACCGGCTAGATGGCGTTTAACTTTCCTCCTAGGGGATTAGTTGTAACATTTTTATATATAACCACTCGAGATATTATGTGAATTCATCACTAGCTGAGTTACACTGACGAGATCTAATAAGATCGAAATCTAGATATGTAGATTGCTAAGAGGTGGGTTCATACATATATATGTTATATATGACAAATTTTATGCCTAGCTACATCATCGCGGACCCCATCTTATTGCTGAAATTGTTTCGTATCATACAGATTCATCAAGTAAACAATATCTTAGTCAATATATTAAGTAATTTCTTGAACAACTTTTGATTCAAGAAATTGTGATGTCTAAAACGAGCTTTAGATGCTTATAGCTATCAGCACGTGGGCGTTGGTAAATGAAGAAGCTCAGAGGAGTGAAATCACTGGGTATTTACCTTAAAACTTAACTAAAATTGTTTATTAATTATTTTACGCCCCAATTTATAATTGCCTCAGGCCGAATGAAACTAAAACACGCCACGGCTCAGATATAATAATTTTATGTAGAGCAGTAAATTTCAACATTTTTAAAGGGAAAGCACTTGCCAGGGAAACATTTTTATATTGTTGGCATTATTACAACTTTGTAATGGAACAGAATGGATGAATATTTAGAAAAAATCATGATCATTCTGACGAAAGGGCCATTCACAATTAGCGGTAAGCGAAGTTTTATACATGTATACGAACATTTGCGGTTAAAATCTTCCCGCTAACCTCTGACAGGCCCCTTGAAGTAGTCAACTTATCTATTCCGTAAGACCGATTTACTGAGAGGTTGCCACTACTGAAAGGTGAATATACGTTTACAGACTGTTTACTGATCACTAACGCTAGTGAACACTTTACTGAATGGTGAATATACCGGCCCTTATTAGACGTTAACAGCAGCACGGTAAAACTGTGACATGGATAGTAGAATGGCCCATAACGATTGGATCATTAAAAAACAGTATATAACTCTCTCAATAAATATAATGCAATAATATTGTACAGTAAGTGTTATATAGGTATAAAAAAACTTTATACTTATTACCCAAAGAAATTCAATTCTCGCTCAATCGCTCGTAGTAATCCACTTTCAGATAACATAAAGGACACAAAAAGTCGATAAAAAACGATGTTTTATTGCGCCGTGACATTGATTTATATCGAATTCGTTGCGCCCGTAAACATTATATTGCGTACAACACATACCCATATAAATTGTCATTAGTGAAACTTATTTTTTTTTTGCTTAATGTAAGATTATTAAGCGCTTTTATTGTCTTTGTTTTTACGAATGAATAATATATGAAACCCACCAAATTACATTTCTGGTAATTAATGGTCTTATGATTACTATTGAAAGCTTTTTCGCGGTTACACGTAATTGCTGAATTTTTACTTGGAAATGTTTATATTAAACTTGGAATGTATTGTGCAAGTGAAATGTATTCGGTTATAAATTATGTATTTGAATGGATTGGTGCTATATGGTAATGGCTTTTTATGTGTAAAGTTGCTTGCATATAGAAACATTGATGTAGCGGATATGCAAATAATTAGTATACGTAATATTCTTTTACAGTGCAAAATTAATATTTAAATATGATAAGTATGTGTCCTAGATCACTTCTATACAAATAATTCACTCAATAATTACATATGTTAACATATAATTATCTAGTTTTTAGCAACTTCCAGGCCCCTGACTGAACTAAATCAATTATATAACTAACCCCCTAGGAGGAAAGTTGTATTTATTATTATTAATATTATTAATTTTTGTATACAACCACTCGAGATATTGTGTGAATTCATCCTCACTAGCTGAGCTCCACTGATGAGATCTAATAAGATCAAAATTTAGATATGTAGATTGCTAAAAGGTGGATTCACACTTATATGTGTTGAACTAGATCAGTTTTGTAAGCGTTTGTCTCTCGGGTATGGTCTAGCTTAAATACAGGTCATTTTTCTTGGGCTAAAGTCCTGGTTTTCTCAGTGCAGTAAAAGCGATCGTTTTTGACGTTTGTCACTAAAAATATTATCAATAAGTGTAACATAAATTCTAGACATTGTATTACTAAATTCCACCACTTGTTCATCAAGGGATGAAGCTCGAAATAAAATAGAGCGAAATACTTATTCATTTTAAAATTACAATGGAGCCTTCATATAACGGACCAATGCTGTATATAGCGAAATGTCCGTTATATACAAAATTTCTGAAACAAACATTGACGTCTCTCCTCAACGGACGCATATTGGCATTTCTTCTATAATCCAAACAAACTGAAACCAGGAAGTTAAAAAATAAATTAGAAATAAATATTGACGACTCTCCTCAATGGGCGTATATTGGCATATCTTCTATAGATGAATAAAGTGCAATTTTAAAGTGTTAATTAGAATCTAAAATACCTACCTTAAGATATTTAAGGTATTAACTATCAAATAGAAATATATTATAAACGTAAGTTTGCATTCTAATTAACACTTTAAAATTACACTTTATTCATCTATAGAAGATATGCCAATATACGCCCATTGCGGAGAGTCGTCAATATTTATTTCTAATTTATTTTTTAACTTCCTGGTTTCAGCGACACTGGTTTGAAAAATGTATCAATTTTTGTTTGGATTTTTGAAGTTTGTTCTTTCTTACTTATTAACACTAAAATTGCGTGTAATATAATTGCATTTCGTTATCTGCCGAAACATCGATAAGTGATATTACATCGTCAAGATTGACGCTATCGTTATTTTCATATTATTTCATCAACACTTCATTTGCTATTTCACTTTCGGTCATAAGGTAATACCACAGATTAGCGTTATATAATAACGCTAATCTGTGGTAATACCAAGGGCTCTTCAACATCTTCCTCCGGATACTTCTTGTCCAACATTATTTTGTACAATTTTACAGAAATCAGAAACTGGTAGGCCCACCCTAATAATATTAATAGACAATTAAAGGATAAATCAAACGATTTTTTACTTTGTTTTTTTATCACACTTCAGTTACACTTTGCAACTAATTTCGGCTAAGGTCGAGCTCCTCCAATGACTCGAAAATGGCTAGAGCTTAGCCGAAACTAGTTGCAAAGTGCAACTGAAGTGTGATAAAAATCAAAGCAAAAAATCGTTTTATTTATCCTTTAAAATGTATTATCACAAAGTAGACGCCTTAACAATCTAATATTTAATAGACAATTTGTTAGTATCATATATTCCGACATGAATATTTGATAATACTATCAAACAAAAGATGACTGAAACCAATTGGCACCTTTAGAGTTGTTATATTGAAGTTATTTTTTATACATTTTCCCTCTTGTATATATAAACAATTAAACTATATCTCACTTGTTCACTATGGAAATATTTTTACACCAAATAATTACATATTGCTATGATTACTAATTCAATACCAACTACAGTGCAAGTGTTGACAAAAGCAACACATTAATGATTACATTATTAATAAGAAGGTACTTAAATTACTTATTAACTAATAATGCTTTACACAGTTCACATAGACAACAAGTGTGTACAAATCAATATTTCATAAACCTATATAATGCATGCACCTATCGGCCTTCATGTAACTTCCCGTAGTATTTAAATGTGAATACTATAGTATTATCTTCCTAATTGTGTATTATTAATAATATAGTAGTTATAGTTGTTACATTAATGATAGCTAATTAGTGACAGATGACAAGGCTTGATTAGAGATCAGATCAATGGCCTATCCCCTATTTGTCATAAATAGCACTTTAGTCATTTTAGTCATTAGGCTATATAATATATTTATATATCTATATTGTATAGTTTTCCCCCGCCTTTTCTTCTTCACTTTGGGTTTTGTGGGCGGTTGTGCATCTCAGACTGTCGGTATAAATTTATTTGTTTCATTTTATTTATTTCATTAATAATTACTAATTAGTATCATTTAAAATATTAGTTAATTATACGACAAGGGTTACCACATGGTGTTTGCAAACGTTGTTTTCTATGGCCTGCTCGGTCGCCAAATGTGTCTCCCATTGAGCATGATCTCAAACATGCAATGATCGGTAGAAGACTTAACTGATTTACCACACCCACCACACGATTTTCAGCATTTTCAGCTGTGGATTCAGGAAGCTTTGAATGATATACCGCAGGAAAAATTGATCCCTTGTGTGTACTGTGAGTCTCAACAACTGTTACCTTTAGGCTTATATGATGTGCCTGGGGAAACTTGGTGAAATTATACTGACCAAACTGCATTGTTTGTTTATACAGTATCCGCAGCCATTTAAATGAGTGCATAGCAAATCTTGGTGAAGCAGCTCATTATTGAAATAATTTTTTAAATTTTTGTTTTTCTGTTTTCAAATTTGTTTCATTACAATAAGTATTTTGTGAAAATGTTGATCAACCTTACCCCTTACACTGACAATAATACTGTCATGCCCTTATTCACCAACATCCCATATACTTTATAGATTCCATAAGCTATTGAATGGATAAATTCACGTCATTGTGACAGAATATGCCAAAACAGATGTCAAACACCTTGAATACCGATTGGAGCTTTGATGACACCTTTTGTTTAATTATTCTGTGTTTCCAATAGAGATAATCTAAAGTAACTACATACCCTAGATAATGTATTTATTGTTGCTATAACAACGAATACTTATGGTTACAATAGCTATTGCTAGATTTATAAGGCACCTTACACGATCAATATTACTGTCAATATTTTAGAATAATGACAGTATTACTGTACGATAATATGTTTAAAATGTTCATTATTATAAAATGTTGCCAGTATTACTCATCCTGTAAGGTATAGTAATGATGTAATGACGAGAACACTGATCTTTATACGGATAATTGATTACTAGATAAATATAAAAGGAGGATTGAAACAAATATTGACAGTACTGGGATTGACAGTATTATTGACGGTGTAAGGTGCCTTTATGGAACGTCGGTGAATACGGAGGTCAGTCCTAGTACTGTCAGAATTTGCTTCAATTCTCCTTTTATATTTATCAAGTAATCAATTATTCCGATAAACATCAGTGCTCTCTTCATTCCACCATTACTATACCTTAGATGATAAGTAATACTGTCAATATTTTAGAATAATGAACATTTTAAACATGTTATCGTACAGTAATACTATCATTTTTCTAAAGTATAGACAGTATTATTGATCGTGTGCCTTAACAACTGTTTGTTGCCTTTTTTTATGAAAGACGGCATATCTTATATGTTTATAACATTTATTAATGATTCTGACCCGCTCTATTTTAAACGAACAGCAGAATTTATTAATACAAAGTAAATGAAAGTACACTGCAGTTCAATTGAATTGACCACACATTGTTATATTTTATCTAACGAGAACAATGAAAGGACAGTTTAATGAAAATCGATTACATATAACAGTATATTAATAATAAAAAGACCACTAGAATGGAATTACCGTTCATATGAAACGCGTAAAAGTGTGCTCGTGTAATTCATTTTATGGTGTATATAACATAGTTGTTGTATGTAGAAATAAAAAACTAATACGAATTTAGCATGGTATTGTATATAAATTTACCTTGAAACATACACGCAAAATATAAACGGCGTACAATAGTGGTAGTTATTGAGCGGGACAATAAGATATTAATCATTTAAATAAATATGGTGGTAATCGCTACTGTCGCTACTTTATAAGATATGTTCACAAATAATTTTATTATCTTTAACATTTCTCTCAAGAAATGTATATTACTCGCTTTAATTTTATATTTCACTCAAAAAGATGTTTAGATTATGATTTTTTAATATTTGTCTTGACTTGTCCTGTTTGGATATAAAAGAATGAATGAAACAATGAACAAGTGAATGTACAAAAGAATGAATGGATATATGAATGAATGAAACAATGAACAAGTGAATGTACGAAAGAATGAATGAATGAAGCAAATAAAAAAGGAAAGAACTAATGAATTATAATGTATTTGTACATGGTATACATTATAATTCATTAGTTCTTTCCTTTTTTATTTGCTTCATTCATTCCTTCTGTCATTCTTACAGGCGCGCACAACATTTTTAAATTTGTAGCTGATCCATTGTAAAAAAAGGTTGCATCCCTGCTTTAGGGAAATCCTCACACTTCAACAAATATGTAGTTGTAGTTGGATTAAAATCGCCAACAGTACAAGTTTAATTTAAATAATCTGGAGAGATTTTCCGCTATTTTCCGCTCAGATGTATATTAATGCCACGAGATGCATTTTATCAATCCGTTACCAGGATTCGTTTTACAACCTCGTATTATCTTTTATAACAATTCAAGAAAGTAAATTTATGGCAGACTTCGTGGTAATTACTACTAAAATGAGGATAATTATAAACACACAAAACGCAGTAAATAAGCGATGCGCTTTACAAAAAGTAACGTAGAAAATCCTTAAGTCTTATGTTTTCCCAGAGTGAGAATGACTTTCTAGTGAAATGTGAACACATAAATATTTATTGGCTGAATAAAGCGTATTCGCTAAATATACATAAGATGCTAAAATAAAGGATAATTAACACTTTCATACGAGTTATTTGTTAAAGTAAGTTTGTTCTAGATAATCTGTCAGCAAATATTAATGCTGTAATCGTAAAAATTCTTTAGTGGAAAATACATCCGGAGTTTCACTGAACATTCAGTTTGTTGTTGCCTGTGGCAGATTTTGGCGCGACGATTACGAATATGATGCTGCATATTTTATGATATATTTGTATATATTTTATTTTATAATGGTATTAAGTGGTTCATTGCATGCAAACATGTTATATAGTACAAAATAAACGTTGTTTTTTACTTTATCAAAGTATTGCAAAAATCTTCTAGAGAACGAATAGTTTATTTTAAAACAAGTGTTACAATGACGCTCAATTTAAAACGAATACCCTTTGCAGAACGAGCCGAGCAGCGCTAAGTTATGCAAATATGCGTTTTAGAATGGTCATTGTAACACAAATTATTTTTCATACTATTTCGTCTTAATTTTATCCTTATTCACGATTAAATTTAAGTATATATTTCTTAAAGAAATATATTTTAATTATTTTGATATAAAGGGAGTGTAGAACCAGAAATAAACAATATAATACGGGCAGCAAACAAATGCTAAATAAAATAATACTATAATAATAAGCAGGTATCAAAGAAAACGAAAGTCATACTATTCAAAACAATATATATAGACACTGATATACGGAAGCGAAACATGGACATTAAGGTCGTTTTAGACAAGACAATTTCTTAGCTCAAAAGTTGTTCAAGAAATGAATTCATTCATCCTCCTCCCATGCAATTTGTCCTTAACAAATAGAACGCGTTATATTTTTTCATTCGATCTACCGTCCAATTTCAAATAATTTGCTGTATGATACAAGATAATTTAGATTATCTCGCATCTTGACTAACTTTTGAGTCAAGAAATTGTCTTGTCTAAAACGACCTTTAGACAAGAGACTAAAAAGCAAAATACTAGCAGCAAAATTGAATTATTTAAGGAGGGTAGAAGGTATCACAAGAATTAACAAAATACAAAATGAGCCAATTCGAACAACTCTACAGATAGCAAGTATACCAGCAACTATAGAAAGAAAACAACTCGGATGGTATGGACACATAATTCGAATGCCAGAAGGGAGATAGATAAAAATAGTATGGCACACAAGAATACAAGGAAAGAAATGAAGAGGTAGACCACACAAAACATTGGAAGACAACATACAGGAAATACTAACGAGGAATCGCATTGGGTGGCAGGATGCAAGAAGAATAGCGAGCAATAGGAAGAACTGGAAGGAATTCTTACAGAAAATACAAATACACTTAAATTCCTACGCAGCCTCATTGTACCCTAGTCGTGTTAACTTAATTTTTAGAGATGATGCCCACATCATGGATAGGTACTGATGCCATCATATATGTAATTTTTTGAAGGAATGGAAGGAATTCTTACAGAAAATACAACAACACTTAAAATACACATAAATAATCTCGACAACCGAAAGGGTATAAAGAGTTTTTAAAAGATAATATATACAAAATACGGACAATTCACGATATGATCTCGTAAAATGATGGAATTTAGAAATTGCATCACTGAACGAACTCAAATCGTGAATTGTCCGGATTTTGTGGAACGACTTTGACAATTAAACATACGTTTCGAACGAATGATTTTACCCCGGGGGTACTTGTCAAGTCTGAAAAATAGGGATAATTCTCGATTGGAGTTATTATTTGCTTGTGCAATAATCAAGGATTGATGTGCTATTCTGACAGCACTTGATTTGATCGAGTACATATTTCGAATGGATTAATGTCTGGAATAGCACTCTAGAGCTTAGTAGACATTAGTTAAGTGCCTTTCGTTTATTACTCTGGGGTGGTACGGGCTTATTGTTTCTTGTTCTATTTGCCACTTCCGATGCACATAATTCTACCTCGGCCCTTACAAACGGCCGCGCACGACCAAGACCTGAGCGATACTGCACGCCACGGGGGCGACTAGCAATGATAAACCATGCTAAACGAAAGCGCCTTTATATAACTAGCTCTTAAAAAAATAATACAAGGTAAACTATTCTTTCAT
This sequence comes from Lordithon lunulatus, assembly GCA_963942505.1. Taxonomy (NCBI): domain Eukaryota; kingdom Metazoa; phylum Arthropoda; class Insecta; order Coleoptera; family Staphylinidae; genus Lordithon; species Lordithon lunulatus. Next base: position 12,046,318 of record OZ012668.1, on the reverse strand, counting down.
ATGCCCTTTTCGATGAATTATCACAAAGTAGACCAAGAAGAAGAAATATATTATCTCACCGTAAATGACTAGTTATTCTTCCATATCCACACGCGTACACCACAGGAATACAGCGTTTGATAAGTACAATTAGTCAAAACAAATAAATAATGCAAATTGGATAGCAAAAAGGATATGGATATTGTTATGTAAATTAGTCCTTTTTGTTGGAAATCTGTAATGCAAAATGTATATTTACCAATTCCAATTTCCAACATAATTACTGTGATTTGAAATAACTTTGAACTTGTTAGCTTAAAATTATAATGCAAATGGCATATTTACGTATTATTAATAATAATATAGATATGACAATAAACGCAGTATAGTGGTACTATTGATTGTCATCGGTAGTTCGATGAATATTTGCTGTCACAAGGCTGAGTACTATAATACGATATAAAAATAGAAGTAAAATTGTGGCTATTATTATGTAAATTAGTCGTTTTATCCTTAATGCAAATTGGATGGCAAATATGTGGTTATTGGTCCTGATAAGTTTCCGTTAGAAATCTATAAAATAAAAAGCATATTTTCTTATTCAATTTCTAACATACTTATTGTAATTTTTTTATTCTTCTTCCTGTGGTCGCGTCTCCTATCGGAGGTTGGCAATCATCCTGGCGATTCTAATCTTTGACGATGCAGCTCTAAATAGTCGGACCGATGTTTATCCGTACCATTCTCTAAGGTTCTTTAATCATGAGGTTCTGCGCCGCCCCATGCTTCTTCTTCCTTGTATTTTTCCTTACATGATCAGTTGGACACTAGAGTATCTCTCTCCCCGGATGATGTGTCCCAAGTACTCTAGCTTTCGTGTATTGATCGTAAGGATTAGTTCCTTTTCTTTATGCATTCTTCGCATGACTTGTTTGCCAGGTCCTTCAAGGATATCTTGAGCATACGGCGATAGATCCACATCTCAAACGAGTCTAGTTTTTTTATGTTATTTTATGTCCATGCTTCCATCCCATACAGTAGTGTTGAAAAATGTAACAGCGAATTATTCGGACTCTCAAGACTAGATTGAGATTTCTATTTGAGGAAAGATTTTTCATTTTGACGAAAATTGCTCTTGCTATTACTATACGTTTCTTCACTTCGATGGTTTGGTCGTTATTCTAAGTGGAGTCATCTGTTGGGCAATAAACGTTTATAATTATTATTATTATTATTGTCTTCAATACGTGTTCCTAAGTATTGGTAGCTTCTAACTTTTTTGATTGTGTTGTTGTTTACTAGTATTGCTGGTACATATATTATTAACATTGGTTTTATTTACAACCACAAATTTAGTTTTCTTCAAATTCATTTTGAGCCCATAGGATTGGCTAGTCGTATTTATGTCTTGCATCATTTTCTGAAGCTGGCAGATGGATGTTGCTATTATCGCAGTCTGCGTATCGTATGTTATTGATAACATGGCCATTTATGATTACTCCACCCAAGTCATCATTGATGGCTTCTTTGAATACGCATTTTGAGTACATATTAAATAGGACCGGTGATAGTATGCATCCTTAGCGAACTCCCCGTCGGATATCCAACTCTTCAGAATTATGTCCTTCAACATTTATTTGTACTTTCTGATTCCAGTACAAAGTTTTTATTATTTCGGACATCATTGTAGTCTAGGCCCTTATGCTGTACTATTTCCATTAACCGATCATGTTTAACTTTATCGAAGGCTTTCTCGTAGTGGATGAAGCCTATAAATAAATCTACGTTCATATCGAGACATCGTTGGATTATAATTCATTCCAAATAGAGCCTCTCCTGTACCTAGATTATTTCGAAATCCAAACTGTGTTTCATTGATATCTGTTTCAAATTTCTTGTAAATGCTGTTGTGAATGATTTTTAGAAAAACCTTTAATGTGTGACTCATCACGCTTATTGTTCTAAAATCTGAGTACTCTTTTGCGTTGTGATTTTTGGTAATATAAAGAATGAGGGTTTTAACCATTATTGTGGCATGATTCCAGTCGTATAGATGGTATTATATAGATTTACCAAGATGCTAATATTGTCTTCCTAAATTAGTTTAAGAATATCGACTGGTATTTCGTCTGGTCCTATTGCCTTTCTATCTTTTGAGTTCTTGATAGCATACATTACTTCTTCGGCTGTTATTCTTGGTCCTTGCGACGTTTCTTTTATCTCTATTTCATTTCTAGTGTCTTCAAATAGTTGTTGTATGTATTCTTCCCATCGTTTGATCTTTTTCTCAAGGTTCACTATAATATTACCGTTGTTATCTTGTATTATACCATGCCAGCGAATTATTTTTAATAATAATAATAATAATAATAAGTTTATTCCCCCATTTTTTTTTACAAACATACAAATACATTTGATCCTTTTATGTAACTTAAATGAATCATACCTCAGCTGAAGCGATTCTATTTCCTCACATTGGTTTCTCATAAATGTTTCTTTGGCTTCTATAAAAATTTTGTTGTTGAATTTCTTTGTATTTATTTCTATCCTTATCTGTGTATTGTTTTCTCTTTTCCATTCTTGCCAAAATTTCATCTGTGATCCATTGTTCTTTTGGGGGTTGGGAGTTGTTTTATTGTTTCAATTTATCCTTACTGCCGTCCCACAGAGCTCCTTTTATGGTGCCCATGTCTTATCCACATCCACATTGGTGCCTATAACTTGTTGCATGATTTGTCCGAGATTTTCATTGATGTTCGTATTCACGTTTTGTCTTATTTCTTCATCTCGAAGCATAGTGGTTTTTAATTTCTGGTTTCAACATTTTATTTAGACTTTTTTCAGTTTGATTTGTAGGGTGGCAATAAGGGGATTGTGATCCGACCCGACATCTGCTCCCGGGTATGTTTTGACTGTGCGAATGGCGTTCCTATATCTTTTGTTAATTAGAATATAGTCTATCTGGTTTCGTACTATATTATCTGATCTATGCCTTGGGATGTTCAGGTGTATAACCTTCTTTTTGGTAGTTTGAACCAAGTGTTAGTTATTACCAGATTTCTAATCTGAGCGAATTCAATAAGTTTTTCCCCTCTCTCGTTTCTTTCGCCAAGCGCAAATGGCCCATCATAATCTTCTACACTTCCGTTCCCTATTTTAGCATTAAAATCTCCTAGAACAATAGTGATATCTACATCTTCATGATTTCGTCTAGTTGGTTGTAAAATTCTTCTGATTCCTCATCGCTCTTGTCCGCTGTGGGTGCATATATTTGAATAATATTTATTTTTCCTGTTTGGGATCTGATTTGTAGCATTATAACCCTGTTAGATAGGTTCGCAACGTTCAAAACTCATTGATTTTTTGTGAGACTACTATAGCGACGCCGTATCTGTGACGAGCGTCTAATCCTCCTGAGTAATACATATGGTAGTTATTAGTGGAGTATTCTCCCTGATCTGGCCATTGTACGTCACTAATACCAAGTATCTCAATGTTCATCCGTTGTATTTCAGCTATAACATTATGAATGTTTCCTGATTGATGTAAACTTCTGACATTCCATGTTCCTATTTTACTGACGTCATTCAAAACTCTACCATAGCCCCCATTAAATATAAATAATACAATATATAAGAGAGAACAAAAATCATCCCCACCAAACGGCGGACATTTCACCTTGTATGACAATAAAAGCTGTATAGTGGCACCATTGATTACCATCTGTAATTAATCGAATGTTTGCTATCGAAACGCATAGTAACTAAGGTGATTAATGAATGGTAGTACTGATTGGATTTAGCCTGTCGCGGCCCTATCTAATAACTCAAATTGTGACTAAATAACGTATACACGTAAATACTAAAATCGACCCTCGGAATTTTCCAACGCATGCAAAAATTAAATATTAAGGCGTTAACATGCACACACTGGACATACCTTAAAACTAAGTAAAAATTGCTCGCATGTTAAAAATTACTTATTCAAATTGCAAGCTAAACACGCACACGCCATGCTAATTCCTCTCCGGACACACGACATGCTTAATTGGTGACTAATCCGTACTCCGCGGCAACCTTGATTTGACGGAGAATTGCAAGCGCGTATTTTATTGCAGCCCTTGCCGGGGTGCGGATATTTATCGGATGTTTTACGGTTCGCGGAATCTCCGACGAGCGCGCCTTAATTTAATCATATCAGTTGAAGAGCCTCGCTGGAGCCTGGAAAACAAGTTAATTGCGCACACAGGAGTAATTTTAGGAACGCCATTATAAATTAAAGTTTGATTACGGCGGAGTTCGGGTGAAATGAATTCGCAAATGAATGTTTATGATGTGCTAAGGGTATGTGTGTGTGTGTGCAAACGGCTTATAGCTCTAGTTGAGAGGAGTTGGAAGTTTTTAATCAAATAATTGTGTTTACGAAATTATAGAGTGATAATGCGATGGGGATTGTAATTAAAGACCCACGGGGCTCTGTTTGTGCAATATATTAATTTAGGGTAAATGAATAAAACTTCTGACAAGTTAGCTCTAATATGAACATGTAAAGCTCGTTTAGACAAAACCCAAAATACGTATGAGTACGACTTTTAAAGGAAAGGAACTCTTGTTAATTATTAACTGCATTCAAGTTGCTCTACCATAATGTCACGATTAAATCCTGATGTTTTTTCTGTGCCAGGCTGTGCAACACTATTATTATTAGTATGAAGAAACACTTTTCAAGAAACGTTTCAAAATGTTACAACTTTCCCCTATGAGGAAAGTTTGACGCCATCTGGCGACACCACATCAATTAATAATGGACACCCATATGGTAATAAGCGTCAACATGCTGATCCCTTAAACAACAACAGGCGGATCAGCTTACGAACAAGGAGAGTTATGCTATGTTGCGCCTTAAACAACGATATGTTCGATGCATGATATACTTTGCAATATTATATTACCTACAATTATAGCCCTTATTAAAAGTATTATTTTAATATGTAAAAGACGTCTGTTAATTATTTATTGCGCATGATACGAGTATTGAATAATAAATGTTGAAGAAAGTATTAAAAATGGGCTGGCTTGGGACACAACAATATAAAAAGATGAAAGCTATGATCAACAGTTTTAAACATATGTTCAGTGAATCACGCACGGCTTTATTATAAAGCAGGAGGATTAATAGATAAAATTATATGAGTGAATTTCTCTGCTTCTTTGTAGCTGTCAACAGGTGGTACATTTTCTATATAAATAAGATACAATGCGCTGCGCTGCGGTATGCAGTCTGGTCGATATTTATATTTTATTAGCAAAGGCTCAATAATGTAGCAGTAATATATTCAAATGGAAGAGAAAATATTGTTTATTGATAACAATTATCTTTTGTTCTACCATATGGCTAGTATGGTAAACAATTTAAATGATAGTTTTACAAATTAAAATAAAATAGTCAGAAGCCAGGCCTGTTTTACCTACATTCAGTCTCAACGGAGTGTTGAGACTGAATGTAGGTAAAACAGACAGATTTAAAAAAATATATAATTAGTGATTTTTTAGGAAATACATTTATTCATATTTTACACATTTATCAACTCTGATTTTAACATATACATCTACACAAATATGAATTAATTTGAACGGGCATTGATATTTTTCTTGGAGTCTAAAGAAATATATTAAAAAAAGTACGCTACAAAGAGCTTTACTAAAACTTTTATTAATTAAAATGGAATCCAAAATCAAAATCTGGTAGATGTATACATAATGGCCATTAAATTTTTCATTTACAACGCTTTGAATGACCTGTAGGTACTCGAAATTAGTATTTAGTTACATATTGGGGTGTAATTATTAAAAATGAAGTCACTAGGAGCATAACTAATTATTTTATTAACTAGAATGAAATCCGGAATCAAAATCTTATAGTGGCATACAAATTGGTCATTGAGTTTTTCATTTACAACGCACTATATGACCAGTGTAAACTCAACATTATTATTTAGGAGCATTTTGGTGTGTAATTATTATCCATTAAGCTACAAAGAGCTTAACTAATGCTTTTATTAACTAACATTAAATCCAGAATCAATATCTGATAATGGTCTAAAATTGGTCTTTGAGCTTTTTATTTACGCGCTCTGAATGACCTGTGATGTACTCGAAATTAGTTACATTTTGGTATAACTAACCCCCTAGGAGGAAAGTTAAACGCCATCTGGCGGCACCACATCAATTAGCAATGCACACCCATATGGTAATAATTGATGTGGTGCCGCCAGATGGCGTTTAACTTTCCTCCTAGGGGGTTAGTTGTACCAAAATGTAATGTGACCCGCGGTCTTTCTGCCTAGGATTTAATAATTCTATGAGTATTTATTTTCTATTTAGTCTGTGCCATTTGTGCTGTTGTGCAATCGTCGGATTACCTGCTATTGGAAGGATGTTTATATTTAAGGGTGAAGTTTGGGTTACGAAGAATGCAGTATCTGCTGAGGATATTGTAGTTAAATGTGTTCAACGCAATTTTTTCCAGCAGGAACTGCATTCTGTCTGCAATGGGAGCGATGTCCGTTAGGGAGTATATTGGGATGACGGATTTCAACTTAATAAATTGAAAAGATGATTAATTTATAATAAGGATAATTCCGCATGAAAAATTATATTGCTATATATGTTTTGGTCAATACAAAAAGGCCGATAGACTTCGGGTCGATAGCCTGTTTAAAGAAAACTTTAACAAAATAAGAAAATGTTATGTATGTTATTTTCTACATCAAGATATTATTCTGTCGCAATAGAAAATATTCTCTATATAGTTTTCCTAACTTAACTAGGTGAATTAATACATTTGCCGTAAAATATGTATTGTGTTCAAGGAATTATGGTTTACTTTGCACAGAATAATAATCGTGGACATGTTTTGCTTCGCATTATCTCGGTCTGGCTAACACCAAGGTGACACTAATATATACCAACGCCGTGCTATTCTATTACATGCTCATTAAAACTAAAATCATAATCACCCGTAATTAAACTTTAAGTAAGTCAAACAATATTATAACTGTACATTCAAAATTTAATCTAAATGAATTAGCTAGCATCTAATTCAAATATGTAATTCTTTAAAAGTGTATGAAATTTTAATTAATAGTCTGATTCAATTATAACTTGGCAATGAAAAAAAAACTAATAGTCATAGAATATTACTTATTATTACTATTTATTATTTTTAATGAGTTAACTGAGTTGTGGTAAATTGAGTATTTTCTAGTGCCTTTAATTATGGGCCCATGTTAAGGCCTAAGTGTCTGTAGCTATGCTACCTTCAGCTAACTATCCAGTGTCTTTAATTGTTCGGTTTATAATCAATTTCAATTTATCCTTTATTTTTTATTATAATTCAAAGTGTTATTATTGTTATCTTATATACTTTTCCTATTGTTTTTATCATCATGTATATATTATTTAAAGAAAATAACATACAATACAATTTGTTTATACAATTTTCATATTTTCTACCGACCCGAAGTCTTATCTTATCAGCCTTTCTGTATTGATTAAAACATTTATAACAATATCATTTTTCATATGGAATTATCCTTATTTAAAGTAATCATATTTTCAATTTATACAAGCAAGTTGTTAAAAGTTCATATCTAGGGATGCAATACCGGATCAAATTTTATACCGGTGTTTCGCTAAATGATATATCATATATTTGGTATGACTTTTGGACTGTAATATATCAAAATCCTGATAGATTTTTTGTAAAAAAATTTAAGAATCTATTTCCTGGATAAACTGTATCCAACAAAAATATCAGTTTGATATCACTTAGAACACTAGAGTGGTAAATAACCGTACAAGGATATAATATAACTTTAAGTTAGAAATTGATTGAATATAATAACAAAACTCAACTAAATTTTAAAAAAATATTTCGGTATTCATTCCCATATCTTACGTTCCTCATCATGTATCTTTTTCTATGTATTTTATGTTATGGATTTTGGTCTGTTGGCAATGAAGTATTATTATAATAATTAGCAAGATCACCTTCTTTTAAAGCTCTGCCAAAAATATACTAAACTGTGGACAAGTGAAAAAGTGATTTTACATTATATATATATATATATATATATATATATATATATATATATATGTATATATATTAATAATTTCTCAATTTTTTTTTTATTAACATTGATACGTCTGGTGATTCTTCATTCAGATAGCCGACACTGGCAAGAAGTACTTCACTATATATATATATATATATATATATATATCTTGCTTAAAACTAAACATAAGAATAGGGAATAAAATATTATTAGAATTCTGCTATTTATTTGCCAAATAAAACAAATTCTAATAAAAATTTACCCCAATTTTGGTCGCAAAAAATAACACTAACACACACCTAGTTATTACTATGAATAATTTAATTTTCGTTTTAAGAGATTTTAGTCATTCATCCATACTTTCCTATTATTTTTTGTATGATGTAAAATAAACCAATTAAATATTAATGAAGCGACAAATTAATTTTATTCATGGTATGTGGATTACCATTTACAAATTGTAATAAATATATCTACTTTTGTTTGGGTATTTTTATGTATGTCAAAACCGTATACTGTTTCCGTTGTACATGGAGCTGCATATTGTTACTTCTATTTTTCGCAAGATCGCATTTTGACATGTAACATAATAATTATATATAGGAACTACTACATATAATGATAATGTTGCTTAATAAATTTATCTTATCTTACTATGAATGAATGAATTAAAATGATAGAGAAAATAGGCGTAAACGGCCTGCAAGTGATTCATCTGCTTTTTCATGAGAACTTTATTGTTTCCCAGATTTACATCAATTACTCAAACCACTCTTTGTCACCAGAAATATTAGATATTTTGTATGACTGCTCGGATTCTATCTGAGTCACTTATATATGGAGAATCCATTTTCAAATAATTTCATAGAATATGCGCCGGCCATCTGCACGAAAAAATCGATGCACTTAGTAATGCATGCCAATTTATTCCAACACACGGCAATAATTTTTCACGAGAAAATCAATACTTAAGCTATTCTTGGCGGCGATCATTATAGCGATTATCCCGATAAAGCGCTTTTTTAATTCATTAACATATGTCTACACACAACCGGTTGATAAGGCACATGCCCTCGCACGATATCCACGAAAGTGTTTTTTTTTTATCGATTGTGCGCTGTTAGCTAATATGCGATGTTAGCATAAATTTCAGATTTACATGTAAAATTCACCCCTTGTCATTATCGCTGATAGTACGAGTTGACTTCGTGCCAACGATTAAATTGCTGTTATGTGTGGTATTGAGCGATTTAGGAATAGGGCGGAAATTCCTGGGACGTGTTGGATGAGTAATATTCTATAGCAAATAATACAACTTATATCACTGATAAATAAGTCGCTGTTTTGTGTTATCAGTTATTTAATTTCAAGCTCATGTGGGCAACAATGTGTCATTTAGGTATAGATTATAACGGCTTTTATTATCGGTGCGATAATTTTGTATTTCGTAATAGTATTAATTTTTCGACACAAATTAAATATGGTAATATATTCTGTTTTAATAAAATAATGCTTGCAACTTAAACAATAAAGCTGGATGCATTGTACAATTTTAATCGCAAACTTTATGGTAATCGAAATCATCAAAAAAACATGTGGCTTTTAGTATAAACCATAAAGGCACCTTACACGATCAATAATACTGTCAATATTTTAGAATAATGACAGTATTACGGTACGATAACATATATAAAATGTTCATTATTCTAAAATATTGACAGTATTACTTATCATATAAGGTATAGTAATGGTGGAATGAAGAGACTACTCATGTTTATCGCGATAATTGATTACTTGATAAATATAAAAGGAGAATTGAAGCAAATATTGATAGTACTAGAACTGACAGTATTATTGACCGTGTAAGGTGCCTTTATAAGGCACCGTACACGGTCAATATACTAGTACTGTCAATATTTGCTTCAATCCTCCTTTTATATTTATCAAGTAATCAATTATCCAGATAAAAATCAGTATTCTCTTCATTACATCATTATTATACCTTACACGATGAGTAATACTAGCAATATTTTAGAATAATGAACATTTTAAACATATTATCGTACATTAATACTGTCATTATTCTAAAATATTGACAGTAATATTGATCGTATAAGGTGCCTGATAGTGTAATATATTATACTATGGTATAAACTAAGCCATGGAAATGCAAATCATTTATACAAATTAATAAAAAACTTTGTTGCAGAAACTTATTATTTGATTTCATAACCTTCTACGTTCTATAACTCTGAATTATGATCTTTACTTCTTAACAAAATATATTCCAGACCCAATAAAATTTTTTGTATTAACATGCATATATTATTTGTCTTTCCAGTTAATAAAAACACTTTGTTGGATGCTCTGAAACTTATTTTTTAAAGATAATCATGATGATGAACTTATGTTCTTTAAATCTTATAAAATATATTTTGGATGACCGGCGGAAAAGCCTCACGGCTGATAGCCCTATAAAGATAGAAGTTTTTTTTTTTATATTTTGGAGGCAATAATTAATGTACTAATACTAATACTACTAATATACTAGTACTAATAATAATTAATTAACTTCCATATATTTCTTGCCATTTCGTTGTCTACCTGTTTATAAAATTTCAATACAGTTTCACAATGTGCACCATAAGAAAACTATAGACGTGATTCCATCTTTGACGTCTACGCCTTAAGTGAAAATGAACACCTTTAGTATTGATAAAATATTTTATGAAAATATATATGAAAATTGAATGGTTTTGGCGTCTACCACGTGGTAATTCATTTTCAATAAAGAAGATGAATAAAACTACTATGTTTGTTTAATTGTTTAAAACAACTAGTTTCACGTAAGCTCTAGACATTATCGAGTTTTTCCCGATGACTGAAAGGGAAAAACTCGATAATGCCTAGAGCTTAGGCGAAACTAGTTGTTTTAAATAAGTGGTAAAAAACATAGTAGTTTTATTCATCTCCTTTATTGAAAATATATATGTTTAGCACAAGCCAAAACTGTAGTATTACAACTAATTGCCATTGCCATGTTTTACGTATATACTCATTCTACTTGACTAATATTATCGGCATACTTTCATAAATAATTTCAAGCGTATAATTATAAAATACCATACCGATGATAAAATAGACACAATACGTTTAAATATTTGTTTCATACTATCATTTTTATTTGTAAAGCAAATATATCTACTATTAAACAAAAGATTAAAGTCATTATCGCTAAATAAACTTCCAATCAGTGTTCAACTACATGTATATTTGATTGAATAAGGTTAGGCTTATTTGTAGATCAATTAGTTCCATGAACTTATTTGAAATTTAAATTGCGTGTAATCTTGTATAAACTTAAATATAACATGTTATAGCACTAAGTTTTATTTATTTCAAACGAATACTGTATAGTTAATAATAATATTGTTGATTTGACATAGATATTATGGTTAAATTAACAATAACAATAATATGTCGGTCGGCTTCAAAACATTAACTTCGTTTTTATATTATATTATATATATATATATATATATATATATATATATATATATAAAATTGGTAAAAGTAGTGGTGATAAAAGGTTAAAAACCAGTAACATAGAGCTTACTGTTTTAACAAGTGTTTTATATTTTTTGGGGGTATTTTGTCGGTATTCTTTCCATGTTTGTATCCAGTTATATGTAAATAAATGTAAATGTAAATGAATGTAAAAAAAATTGTTAAAATATACATTTGACGCAACTAACTAGCAGTCCCTTGAAATCAATTTCGTCCTAGAATTAGTTGGTGATGAACTATTAACCTCTCAATTTGTCGCAATTTCAAAGCATCTTATCTATAAGTGTCGTCACTATTCATTACCAAATTTACTATTCGGCGTATTAGTTTATTTAGCTGTGCGCGACGAAACAATATTACGTATTGTTTGTTATTTAAATTAGGCAGCAGTCTCATTTGTGTTGTAAATTATTTCCTTTGGTGTAATTTTGTAGGATATCAAACGAGAATAATTTGAACACGAGTGCAGTCGTAGTAATTACTCATGGCAATTAATCATATTTAACCGTAATTACATTGGAGGTTTATATAGAAATATATAATAAAGTTATGACGCTATAAAAGCATGTTCGGTTTTACAGTCGAATCTCGGTTAATTCGAAACTCGTTTTCATTTTCATGTGATTTTTAACACATGTAGCAGGGCTTAACGAATGCATTAATTATTATTTCTTCTTCTTCGTTTAGCATTGCAGGTGAGCTTTGGCTTCCTTTACTATTCTCTTCTCCACTCGGTGCGGTTTTTAGCAGTCACCTTCCGAATTTCCTGACTTTTAGGGTATTTAGTCAACTTCCACGCTGACGTACGTAGGATGAGATTGAATAACAACGCCAAAAGCGCGTCTCTGTTTCAGACGTCCCGTTCGGATTGCAAAATATTCAGAGATCTTATCCCACACTGCTACTTTAGCTTTGAACCTTCCATCGTCATCATTGCCAGCCAAATGAATTATCTTCTGAATGATGCCTATTATCTTCAGGTCAAGTTTGAGCCTGTCGGACGTCTTGTTGAAGTCAATAAAAAGACAGTGTAAGTCAATGTTTATATTCGTAGAATTTTATATGGACTGAGTAAGAAAACTTGATCCATGGTCATCATATAACATTGATATGCCCCTAATATTTCTTCTAATTATATACCCAATATACAAGAAGGGCGATAAAACCAATTGTGATAATTATAGGGGGAGGTATGCCCCTAATGTTTCTTCTGAGTATGGTTTTATCCTTCGTGTATACATACATTAGAGAGTACTTTGTATTCAATGATTACGAGGTAAACATGTTATACACGATGGATTAAACCATACTCAGAAGAAATATTACGGACATACCTCCCCCTATGATTATCACAATTGGCCTTATCGCTCTTCTTGTATATTGGGCAGATAATTTTCATTTTACAGGCATATGTTCTTGCAGCCATATTGAGCATATCATCAGATTGCTGTAATACCATCTTCGCTAGGAGCTTTATCGTTTTTTATCTATATCAGATCCTTTTCTGTTTCCTATAATGATGGTTGCTCGATATTGGCTTCTGAACCGTATTTCTGCCAGATTAACATCATTACTCACATTGAGCTGTTCTGAAAAATATTGAGTCCATCTTGACATGACTTCTCCTTCTTCCGTTAACAATTTTCCACTTTTATCCTTACATATGTTTAGTTTTGATTAGGAGCCTTTTTTTCTTCTTTAATAGTTTTGTAGAAATCCTTCACTTTCTGTTGGTCATAATTTTCTTCAATCGCATGAATTCTTATCTCTCATATGCTTGTTGAAAATTCTTCTTTTTTCTTTGTACGCTTCTTTGTTTGCTCTATAATTCTATTGAAGCATGTTTTGCCTCGCGTCATTCTTTTCATTCATAACTTTTTTACATTCATTATCAACCCATTCAGTATGAACCCATTAAGGCACCTTACACGGTCAATAATAATGTCAATCCTAGCACTGTCAGTATTTGCTTGAATCCTGCTTCAATATTTATCAATTAATCAATTATCCGGATAAACATCAGTATTCTCTTCATTACATCATTACTATATCTTACCACGATCACTAATATGGTCAATTTTTTAAAATAATAAAAATTATTATTAACTGTCATTATTCTAAAATATTGTTAGTATTATTGGCCGTGTAAGGTGCCTTATTCATTCCTCATGATACTCTTGTTTCCTATGACTGTGTCTACCAGTTCCTCTTTGATGTTTTCCTACTCTTCCTCTAAATTATCGCTCACTGATATTTCTTTTAGCTTTCTACTAATAACATGGTGATATGTATGTAGCTTTTCTTTATAGTATAATACATTCGTATTTCATTTTGATCTTTACCTGCTATTGTACATGGCAGTGTTTGATATTCTTTGCCGTAATACCGTTATTACCAAAAAGTGATCGTTATTTCAATTGAGTCCTCTCATTCTGCATAAATTTATTATAGAGGATGTGTGTCTTTTCCTAATAACAATGTCTTACGAACTCACATCAAGAATTGTCCGCATTTTGTGTGTGCTTTAATTAAACCTGACATTTCTGATTAGACTTGTTGGATGATATTTACTTATTAACTAGTCGTGACGTGAAAATAATTTGGAATTTTAAATATAAACAAATTCAAAATTAAAAAAACAAATTCAATTAAAACATAAAAAGGTATTTTGAACAGTTATTTGCATACAAAATAAAATTTCATATAATGGAGTCCTCGTGGAAAACATCTGTCCTAGGAGTTAGAGCTGTTGAGGGATATTTAGTTATTAACTAGTTGTAACGTGAAAATAATTTGGAATTTTAAATATAAACAAATTAAAAATTAACAAAACAAATTCAATTAAAACATAAAAAGGCATTATGAACAGTTATTTGCATAGAAAATTAAAGTTCGTATAATATAGTGCTCGTGAAAAAAATCTGCCCTTGGAATTAGAGTTGTTGAGTGTATTTAGTTATTAACTAGTAGTGACGTGAAAATAATTTGGAATTTTAAAAATGAACAAATTAAAAATTAATAAAACAAATGAAATTAAAACATAAAAAGTCTTTATGGACAGTTATTTGCATAGAAAATGAAATTTCATATAATATAGTGCTCGTGAAAAACATCTGCCCTTGGAATTTCCCCCGTGACTAGCTGGGAAAAGTGCCGGGTCGATAGCCTCATGAAGATGAAGGTAGTTTTTTTTATTAGCAAAGTTTTTTGCAAATATATATAATAGAAACTTATGTGTCTGCAGATAGCAAAAACAGGAAACGTATTCATCTTAAAAGTATCTTCCTATCGGTGGATACATTATTGATGGGAAATTATTCTTTTGTTGAAAATATAACGTGTTTGCAGGTTCCGTAAACACGGAAACGTTAATCCCGTGAGAATATATCTGGGCAGGATACTGTCTTGTGAATAAAGCATATATTTAACAATTTGTATACTGCAGCTTTCTTGTTCTTATAGTATCTCTTTATATGTCTGTAATACGACCTAGAGCTAATATACTACACGTTATAGTCAAATTTTTGAACTATTTAAAATTTCCTTTATCTTTCTCTAATTTTTTAAATTATAGTATTACTTAAAGACACTCGAGGGTGAATTTATGTCACTACAATCTGGTCAGAAACATGATCAATGAGCAGTTCTATTCTAACTTAAATTTCTAGGGTTTTTCTCGAAATTTAAAAAATCCTCCTTGTTTCTGTTATAATTCATGAAAATCAAAATTGGTATAACATTGTAATGCTAAAACAGAATACCTCATTATAGTTATAAAAATGTCTAGAAGGTATCACTTTATGAAAAACAATGTTATTTAAATGAACATGTAGTTATGAGTTTACTTATATACAACTATTATGTTCATTTGTTTCTCTTTTTTAATAAATAATAAATTAAATAAATTTATTTCCAAAAGACTAGAAAAAGTTAATAATTTATAATTGTAATTATGATAATAATTAAGATAAATAAACTAGTTTTAGTTTCTCAAAGAAATTACGGTTTATGGACACCAAATCAGCATGTATTGCTGGTATGGAACGGTTTAACATTGACGGTTCAGAATAAATTATTATTATAAAACATACAAATAAACACGCCGATGTAGGGCCGTGGTTAACACCCCCGATTTACAAACAGGCAGCCCTAGTAGTCGGTAGTTTTTGTTGTTGGGATACCATTAACGACACTTTAGAAAACTCGGGGACGATTTTGAATATCAAATCTTAAGACTGACATACACATACACAATACACGGCAGAAGGATCCGAAGGTCGATAGCCAGCTAACAAATACAGTAACTACTACTTAAAATAACATTAATATTATCATTATAGGGAAACGGCGAGTTCTGGACCCCCAATTGAGCAAGACAACAGACAAGTTTATTTGCTCAGAATCAGATCTCTCAGCTTATAATAGTTTAGAACAGGCTGGTATCAGGTAATCTTGCTCAATGGGGGGTCCAGAACCGGATGAGTCCCCGACTATTATCAAAAGTAATTGTGAATTTCATTAATACAACTTGCAAAACCCAAGTGGCAGTATAAAATAAGTAAAATATCTACAACGACGATTATTGCCCGTCGCTTTTCCAATATAGTTTCCAATTAAAAGAGTATTAAAGTAATGTGTTTATTCAGCTATCCGTCATTTTTATCTAACAAAAAAATCATATAATTCGTATAATAAATTTTGTAGCGACGGCGCCAAATTCAATTATGTTAATACATACAGTTATCTAATTTATACCATAAAAAAAAGTAGTAGCCTAAATGTTTTCCGCATTTTCCATTCATACTTGCCAACTTTTCCGCCGGAGCACATTCGTTATGTCCAGCAATGCCATGAAAATGGAGAAACATAAATGGTGGCCCCGACCTATAAACCCTGTTTCGTTTACTAGCGCGAACATGAGGGGTGCTTTCTGTGCAATTACTACATATTTAGTTCAACACTATGGTTCGCACTGAACCCTCGGTGACATCAATTATCTGCGATTTGATTGCTTCAATTAGTTGGAGCGCCGGCATTAGTCGATATTATATTGCTGTGATATATAACCCGAGTTCGGGCAATTTAGATATTCAGCCCAATACTTGATTAATAGTATTTAAATTAAAGTTTGAAAACCATGGCTACTATATGCTAAACAAATTATCCACAAAAAATGGATATATTAATACAATATACCAAAAAGTTTTTTTAAAGGAAATTCATAATTAACAAGTGTAGTCGCACCACATTGCGTCTACTGCTCAGCGATGTTTATGAAGAAATCCCAATTCATTAAAGAAATACAAAACATAAGGCCAAGTGAATCATTTAAAATTCAACATATATTTCTTACTATCAATATAATGCTGGAAACAATCAAGATTCTAAGTGTCCCACAAAAAAACATACCAAACAAAATTATCAAACATATGGTGCTCAATATAGGAGATGCAGTTGTAGATTATGATATAGAAATTAAATTCCTAGGGGTCACTCTTAGATTTTACAAATTTTACAAAAGTTCTACCATACTTCCTTCTCTGCCCAGCGCCAAATTTCTGCCCCGTACAGTAAGTTGGTTTTTAACAGATAATCTAATAGCATCATTCTGATCCTGATGCTATGTGGAAACGTGTTTTTGTGTCTATTTCCCACACATGCGCATTGGCGCTAGTTGCTCTTTTTATTATTTCCTTCTCTGCCCAGCCCCAAATTTCTACCCCGTACAGTAAGTTGGTTCTTAGCAGATGGTCTAATAGCATCATTCTGATCCTGATGCTATGTGAAAACGTGTTTTTTTTTATCTATTTCCCATACATGCGCATTGGGGCTAGTTGCTCTTTTTATTATTTCCTTAGTGTGTGTTTCGTCCCCGTTGTTAATTGGAATTTATAGCCGAAATTTATATACGAAATGCTTTCTATTTTATGAAGGAATAATTTATTTTAGTTCGTTACCTATCATCTATGTTATATAAATCAATCAATATACATTTTAATAATAAATTATATAATATAAATAAAATTAAAAGGGTTTTAAGTAAACACACAAAAACAAAATTTATTTAAAATGTGTAAACTCTGTATATGTATACAGTTTTTGATAATATTTCATGCCATTTTTAATTGTATGAACAATTTAAACGCGGTATATTTTTCTTAATTTTATCTGTTTTACTGATTATTTACGTACAATATAAATATAAAAAAACGTTACTACTATTATTAATTATACTTAATTGTCGAAAGTACATAACATATAAATCCTTTCAAAATATAGATATAATTAACACATTAATTGTAGACATTGACTTTATATGCTCGTCTACCCACCAAACAGTTGCAATTAATAAATAGCTTGATTACATCTTGAAACATTTTCAACATGTGATAATTAAGACAATTAATCCTGTTTCGTATTTCTCGTATTTCAGTTATAATTATTAGAATAATTATATAATTCATACATTTATTAATATTTTTTTCCGTATCGAGTATCGAGGGTACATACTAACTAGGTTTGTTTATCTACCAAATTTAATAATTTACACTAATTAGTATGATAATATATTGCATAAATAAATCGACACGTTACTTATATAACAATAATTATAGAATAATAACTCTCATATGATATTTTCAGTCATAATAGTACGTTATACTTAGAAACATGTGAGGAAATTAAAATTCAATTAGAGAAAACCATGACGGAATTTACATTAAAATAGAAAAAGGGTGTTTATGTAGTTGTGATGCTACGTTCTAAATTACATCATATAATTTCCGAATTAAGGGTGTCATTTTTATTTTTTTAATTATGAACGCAGTATCGAACCTTAAAGCCTTCACGAGTAATCACGATTTTTAATTTATCTTCTTCTATCTATATAGTTATATATTTCTAAATGTCGCCACTAAATACGATTTTCATATTTATAATTCAAACCAAAGTTTGTAAAGGTCGTTTTATCATAACAATTTCTTAGCTCAAAAGTTGTTCAAGAAATGAATTCATATACAAACTCCTCCCATACAATTTATCCTTGACAAATAGAACGCGTTATATTTTTCCATTCGATCTACCATCCAATTCAATATTTTAAATAATTTGCTGTAAGATACGAGACAATTTAGATTATCTCACATATTGACTAACTTTTGAGTCAAGAAATTGTCTTGTCTAAAACGACCTTTAACAATGTAAATTGTACATGGAAAACAAATCTCATAACTATGGAATTTATGGTCATTTTACTGACAGTATTGTTCGAAAAATAGTAAGTAAGTACGCCACAATGTGATAAGTGGCGGCATTAGGACCCATAGGTTGATATCAAGTTACAAATTGTAACACATACTACTAATAATTCATACATCAATTTCTACTATCCCTAAAATCAGTAGTTACTTTATTCGTTACAGTTTGTAACTGGCTATTGATCTTCTGCCGTGTGTTACTGTGTGTATGTGAATGTTAGGACTTACTAATTCAGAAAATCGTCCCCGAGTTGATTGTATCCCAATGACAAATGTACTATGTACTTAACAAAGCATGCTTTGTAAAGCATTGATAATGTTTTTATTTATTACATTAAAAGGGGGTTTGGCCAGTGCATATTTAAATTATTCATATACATGTAAAGGAGATACTTAGTTTACAACAACAACAAAAACAGAAGCAATCTCTTTTATTTAACATTATTATATTCAACAAATAAATAACTCATCATTAATCTGAAAGTGACATTAATTAATACACACTGTCTACAAAGTCGCATTCTAATCACTAATTTCCATTACTAATGCCGCATGTGGCGAAACTAATCAACCGGAGATAAGTTTGTCGCGAGCTAATTTAGAAAGGATTCTCTGAGTGAAACGCTAGAAAAGATGGAATCGAATTACATATAAAACAAAGCTATAAAAAGAAGATATTAAGCGACACGGTCGTCTCTCAACACGTCCTGTAATGCAGCCGAGATTGCATTTACACCGCTAGACGCCCTAGATAGATTTTCCTGAGTGACATGTATCAAACTTTATTATATTCATGGCCTAATTATATTCGCCTGTTGGGATCTTATAGGATTATATCGGATTTTCAATGCATATATTATAGGAATTTAGCGGCGCCGAGTTTTCCAATAGAGTTGCAATTTCAACAGCATGGTGCATTATAATTAAATTGCTGGCGAAATTTGCATATTGACAAATAGTTATGTAATTTCGTGTTGGCTTGTTCTATCCAAATTATATTAGTTTACACTAATATACACATCAATTATAAAAAATTTGATTCAGTAAAAATAGTAATAGATTAAAATTTCATCAATCCGGATAAAAGTGTCTGTATTAACACTCAATGAAGTGTTAAACGCACTTTATTTCACACCATAAATTTAAATATATTGACGTTTTGACGATTACTGCAATTAGCACTAATGAATGTTTAAAATATTTATAAAGTTGAAACTGTAAATTCCGTTCTACTGAACAGCTACAGCTAATAAGAAACGCCCATTACATATATTTATTACTAGCTGTAAATTGGTACTTATACGAATCACGTAACGTTCACTTTCAACCAAGAGAAGTAGCTGCATACATTTACTGAAAGTGAATTCAATTTTATTAAGAATTCCTGGTGGCTTCAAATAGCTCATCTATTAAATATAGATCATTATTTATGTATCTAATTGATGGACCTCCCTTAATTATAATATTACCATTGCAGCTTTTTAGTAGAATAATAATTGTATTAATATTTATTAAAAACATTCCACTGTTTTATTATATAGGGGAAAAATCCTAATTAGGATACATAGTGCAAATAATATTATAAAACTATGATACATGTAAAATTTATATATATATATATATATATATATATATATATATATATATATATATATATATACATACATATAATCATATTTAATATTAACATAGCCGCAAGGTACATTCAACATACATGCAATACATCCAAACTATATATAAGGGAATATTATAATTCTTCATTTAAAAATACCCAATAATTGAAGTACAAACTTAAATATCCAGATACATTGACTTTTAGATTTTTTTCCTAAACCCCTAGGTCATAGTGTAATATATTACACTATGCCCTAGGTTTACGTCAGCGACGAGCACGGTGAGCGATTCCACCAGTAAAAATATACCTTTTGAACTGACATTAATAGAATTTAAGTTATTTTATGTTGTAAGCAAATGCGAAAAATATACGTTTTTCAAAATTTTAAACGCGTGTTTCTCAAAAACTATACCTGACACACACATTTGCGAAGCAGATTCAGAATCGGTGAGGAAAATGATGTAAGAATGACCCTGCTTGATCAAAGAAACATAAAAAAGTGAAATTTATTTACCAATATTATTATTATTTATTTACTGAAAGGTAAAAGGCGCATATATATATATATATATATATATATATATATATATATATATATATATATATATGTATATATATTATTAATAATAATTAAAATACTTATTGTGAAAAAAAAAATTCTGCAGGTAAAGGGTCTGAGCTTCTCCCTTTACCCGCAGAAAAGTTTTTTTTTTCACAATAAGTATTTTAATTAGAGTTTCATTCAATTGAATCGTCCGGTATTTACCTTAAAACCTCTGTATTGTATACATTAACATACAATAATACATTTACATATCACAAAGGGGTAACAACCGAAGTCTTTCTGGCCTAAAATTATTATATATAATGTTGCAATTTATTATTACTTATATCTTAAGATATTTTATAAAATGATAAAGCACATTTTCCTAATCTATTGATTTATAACCCAGCTAGCAGTTATAACGCAATTTTACAGCCGCACCAGCACTCACATTTTCTGCGAAAAGCGCCGAACCAAAGAACACTATTACCCTTATCTAAATTTATAGAGCTATAAAAATCCAACCCTACGGTAGCGTTCCCGCAATCTTGTAGTTACATTGTGGGTCATTAGTTGAAGTAGTTTGATCCTAAACAGTAACGTACCCACAGACAGTTATTGTCTATTATTACATACAATCTATTATTGAACAATTATAATATATATATATATATATATATATATATATATATATATATATATAATCTATGTACCTTTCGGTGTAGGGTATTGCATTTACATTACTTAACATTATAATATTATAACAATTATAAGCATGTATTGAAAAAGTTTAGTTCTTCACCAAAAGTTTTCAATAATAATAATAATAATATAATATTGTTTATTGCCCAACAGATTAAAATACAACAGGACAACAATTTAAATATAAATATAAAAGTATACATGTTAAAAGTACAAAATGAGTAACAATTTATTAATATTTCTATATAGAAATATTAATAAAATGTACATATATATTTATTACTCATTTGGTTAATAATAATTTCTGTACGATTACCCGTCTACAATTGGAATGTTGGGGTTCTTAAATAATAATATAATCAACATTTATATAAATGGTGATTATATTATTATTAATAATAATTTAATTATATCTGTTATCTCATATTTAATTATTGTTATCCAATCTGCACATATTATCAAGTATGATTCATAATAGAGTTTTATAATCAAAATTCTTATCTTTACATTATTGTTCTGGCAAAATAAATCAATAACAGGGGCAACGCGTATATTGTATTGATACTAATGATGTCAACATACTTTTCGTTCGTCGTTTTCAGAAAAAACATTAGTTTTATTTAACCAAGCCAATGTCGATGTTGTAATTGCATCTACATGATTGAGTATCGGTTTACATTTGAAATTCAATACATATTAATTGCGTCGTGAATTTATATTACAGTATTGTATGATTTTAATTGTGTATTCAATTTCGTGCTGATTTTAATTACTCAGTTCATTCGACAATTTTATTTATTTCATATTATAATCATATCAATCAACAATAGTTCATTTATTAATACTCAAATTTTTGAATCTTTAACTGGAGGTATAAATAATTCTACACATTTTATTTAGTTCTAGTGAATTTATTATTAATTTCGTTTATTTATTTATTATTTCTTATTATTTTAATAAATTGTTCTTCAAAATTATCGCACCACCCAGCTATTTAAACATAAGACTTTTGTAGAACAAATGTAAACCGCTATTTTTTCACAGCTAAATTTAAAAAGATCAGTTTGGATCGTTTCGTTTTCAGTTTTATACTGATCTGAACAGAAAATTGAACAACAAATTAAAGATGTGGAAAACGTGATTTAATTGACAAACAAATAACGAAAATGATTTTAGCTTGTCCTGTAGATGTTGCCACCTTGAGCTCGAATAACGGCTTGAATTCGCTCTGGGGCTAGATTTTTGAGCGATCGCTATGAATATAGCGATCGAGACACGTTCGCTATTATTGAAAATGGTATCGATTTTTGACCCTTCGCTTCGTGAAAGATAATGTTCATATTTGACAGAACTGAAAGCTTGACACTAGTTAGATTTTGACATTAATTATTGAATTAATTCTATCGATTCAGCGCTATGAAACTTGTACGCTTATAGCGCATGATAATAGCGATCGGTCTAAAATCGCACCCCTGGCATACTTATAATGAGATTTTCAATATTGAGTTAAGGAATATTTTCCCAGTATTGAAGAGCAAAGCGCTCCAGTTGCTGTAAGTTATGTGGTGCAGGCAAATATTGCTCTTGTCCTCAGTGTCCCATTGATGTTCTATGGGATTTAAGCCCGAGCTTGATGCTGGTCAGTACATAACAATAGTCCAAAGTACAAATTTTTCAATGGTCAATAAAAAATTTCCCACGTGTGATCACGGATTATCTTGTATAAATACAAAATCGGGACCAATAAACAACATAGGACATTTCACGATCCTGAAGAATGTTCTCTACGTAGAATTTAGCATTCTCTTGCATGAATACTAACTCGTATGACGTATTACCTGTCTTTGTTTTCAGCCTGTATTTGTCCACTGCTGAACGTAGACCCCCTTTAACTGTTCTATGTCCATCTTCTTTTTGGGATTTGATGCCATACTTTCTCCGCCGTCTCCTTGATTCGTCGAGCCATCTTCTTCGTGGTTTTCCAATGCTTCGTTAAGTTACTCTTGGTCTTCATTAAGTAATTCTGTGGGTCCTTTTGTCGCTGTTTTCCCTGACTACGTATACTAGCCAACTCCACAAAAATTCCGTACGACCATCTAAAGAAATGCCCGCCTAAAACAATTTAGAGACAACACCAAAGGGTTGATATGGCACGAAATTGAGCGCAACTTTTCTGTCTCCTTGTCTTTTATACATAGTCTGCCGCCTATCGGAAGATTTCAGGCTTATTCTCAGGTCATGATGGTCCAATTTTCATGTGCGTGTGCAAATTGTAGTTGTATTCTGTGCGCTCTGTTGAGTTTTGGGGGTCTATTCTGTAAGTTCAGACCGGTCTTGTAAAAAAAGCAGACTGGTCTGTTACACATGGCAACCAAATAAACAAGTGAAATAGATTACTATCCTGACACTCTTGAGAAATATATTGGACATAAGGCAGAATTACACTAGCGGTAGCGGAGCCTGGGGCTCATCATTGGTATGCCCGCGAACCCTAGTGTAATTCTGCATTATGTCAAATGTCACATATTTGTCAAGAGTAACAGGATAATAACCTATTTCTCTATTTAAACATAAAATGTGTGACAGTTAATATCAGGCATTATTAAACTAGCGTTCGAGTCTGGGGCATACCAACTATGAAACAGTTGTTTAATTGATTGCCATGGGTAACAGACCAGTTGCGTTTTTAAAAGATCGGTCTGAACTTACAGAATAGACCCCCTGGCGTTTTTAGAGGCATTCCACTGATGAAGTCTTTTCGCAGTAAAATACTTGTTTGTTTGTCGATTTCTCTAGACATTTCAAGGGAGGAAACGGCCATCTCTTTTGTCGCCCTTTATCTATCCTGCCCGTCTCTCCTAGAGTGGGAAGCACTAACCCTGTGTCCAAAGTTATCAAATACCTCGGAATATTTATTATTTTACTACTGAACGTACGCCAATTGTATACAAATGCTCATTACATTGCGAATCAAAGCTTACCTTTCGACAATCACGAACGAACTTGACGAATTTGACTTATAAAAGCACAAGGATGAATGTCCTGTGAAATATCTTAAACTCCGCGTTGTTATTGAACGTGTGTCGAAATGACATTGCATATGTCGTGGCATTTGTTTTTAGTCGGCCTATGATTAATATATTACTTATCATCGCGGATAATTCTCCAAATTGTCTCCTCTTACCAAGGCTTCCATGCCCTACGTACATACAAGTGGATAATTCTCCCAATTATCGAGTAAAGCTATAAGAACAGCAGTTTATGTTAAAATATATATATAATTTATGAAGAATCGATTTTCAAATCTTTACGAGCTATATCAAGAATTCTAACGTACTCATATTTTAGTTACTTTTGTTCAAAAATTGTACAATTAACCCCCTAGGAGGAAAGTTAAACGCCATCTGGCGCCACCACATCAATTAGCAATGCACATCCATATGGTAATAACCGGGTAGTGCCCTCTAGGGAATAATATTCCAACAGAGTGCTTGAGATATCAGCACAAGGCCAATCTTATAAAACATATATAAGTGTATATATCATTTTCTGCATATGTGTAGATTGTAGATTGGCCTTGTACTGATATCTCAAGCACTCTGTGGTACCCGGTGATCCTGTTGGCATGAGCATGTTGACAGTCATTACCATATGGGTGTGCATTGCTAATTGAAGTGGTGCCGCCAGGTGGCGTTTAACTTTCCTCCTAGGGGGTTAGTTGTATAATTTTTCTATATAACCACTCGAGATATTGTGTGAATTCATCCTCACTAGCTGAGCTACACTGATGAGATCTAATAAGATCGAAATCTAGATATGTAGATTGCTAAGAGGTGATTTACACTAATATATATATACTTTTTTTCAAGTTTATTTCTTATTGTATTCATTATATTTTATTAAAGGATATCAAGATTTGGTATACTGACGTTCATCAATATTTCGGAGCTTTAAGGATTTTATAAATTTCATATTTTATCTCTTTAAACATGTAGTAGTACATCTGAGGAAGTATATTTATATGAAATACTATAAGACTATGTTCTCAATAGATCAACTACGTTTTAACATCTAAAACACAATTGATCTATTGAGAATGCAGATATAAAATCGTTACGATCGCTATCAATAATTCTAGATTACATAGTTTAGTTAGTTTAGTTCTATTTTATTCTGCAACAATTTTCTTTATATCTTATTACACTAAATATTAAAACATTCATTATCTATTGCGACTTACATTTTTTAATCTTTACGATTAAGAATACTAGTGAAAATAACGAAGACAATTCTATAATGATAGTGTTACGATCCGTAATTGAGGGCAATTGTATTAATTATTACTAACAGTGGGTTGATGGTGTGACCATGAACTTTACGTTCTAAATAATGTTCAACTTTATTTAATATCACTTTTCGCAACGATTGTGCATTAGCTATTTGCCCGTTTACGACTGGGCAGTATAAAACAGATTCATTTTATGACTGTATCAATAATCAATATGTAATCGTCATATTCCTGCAATAATTCTTTTTAATTCGGGTGATGAAATAAAAACAGTGTGGAATATGTATAGATAAAATTAGAATTAGGAAACAGGAGAAATACATTTACAACTTTATGCAAGCTTACAGACTGTAAGTTAAGTACATTACCTAAGCAACTATTACCGTTTTACGCCGCATTTTTAAAACTGTCTTTAAAAAATCAATAATTGTGTCCATGTACTAAAGGGTCGAAATTAATTTCAGCTTTATGAAAGATAAATCCGGCCCTGAATGTAGACCATCTTGAACCGGACACGTTTTCTTTATCTTATAACGCTTAGAACGTTCAGTAGTAAATTATCAATAAAACTCCTAAATGGGAAAGAAAATATGCTTGATGTGAAATTGATTACGTTAAATTGCGACGCCTGCGATGAATCACAATTTGCAAATTTAGTGCAGCGTATATCAACTTTATCGGCATATCCAAATTATGGATTTCTACATAAAATATGAGAGAGTTTATTAGCAGCACATATATATTTTATTGTAGACATGCACATGCTGCAATAAAATTTGAATAAGTGCAGCTATTTATGAAGATGGTACCATATTGAGTTAATGCATCATTAAAATTATAAGTGACGAGCGTTAACGATACGTATAGTTTTTATCGTGATTTTCCAGATGTGTTCAGTAATTAATTAACTGTAGTAATTTTTGCTATGATCCTGCAGAATTGTGCATTCATTAATTTTATCCATGGGAATAATAGTAGGATTAATTAATTATCATACATAATTAATTCTATAGAACGTAATAAGAGACATCTTATATAAAAGAAGTTTTGATTTGATAAATCTTATTGGTAAGTTGGATTGTTAAGGCGTCTACTTTGTGATAATTCATTTTAAAGGATAAATAAAACAATTTTTTACTTTGTTTTTTATCACACTTCAGTTAGCAAAGTGCAACTAGTTAAATCAATGCTTTAAAACCGACAGAAACTGGCATTTATATTTTTGTGCTATCATTGCATGATTGGGAGTCCTGGATTCGAATTTCAGTCGAGATTGTTGTCTTTTTATAATTAAAAATCTATCTTTATAGCTATCAACCGGAGAGCTTCTCATTTTTCGATCAGAGGAGTGTTTTAAGTTAATTCTAATTATCCTCCATCGGACGACCTTACCTACTGTCTTAACTTAATTTTTAAATAATTTTTATTTAAAAAAGCATCACATTTTATTGGTCTATCGTTCGAGGACCTTGATCTCAATGACCAAAAGGATACTTAGATGAATTTACATACCCCTATATTTACCTTTACTTCACAAACAAACTGTGAAACGTAAAACGAGATATATCGACCTCGATAGGTATCGAAACTCCCCTCCTGGAAAAGCTTTAGATTAGATCAGGTGTGGATAAAATGCGACTTGCGAGCTACACGCGGCACTTACAGAATTACAATTGAAAGTGAAAATAATATATGTCTAATAATATGCACGCATTAAGTATAATAATAGAAAAATAATATACAACTTGTAGCTTGTCCACTTCAACCCCTGGATTATCCTGGATTGGACGATATTTACGTCCAAAATATGAAGCGCGTTCTCATTGCTCAATTTAAAAGTCAACGAAAACAAATTTACAAATAAAAAAATCGAATACTTGCTAGATTAAAGGCGCTTTCGTTTAGCATGGCTTATCATTGCTAGTTGCCCCCGTGGCGTGCAGTAACGCTCAGGTCTTGCAGTCGTGTGCCGTCGGTTGTAAGGGCCGAGGTATGCATGGGAAGCGGCAAATAGAACAAGAAACAATAAGTCCGTACCAGCCCAGAGTGATAAACGAAAGGCACTTAACTCGCCACTTAATGGATTGTCCTTGAATTACATAACACACATACATAACTAACTACTACTTGATATCGATATTCGCGTTCACTCGTGGACCTGGAAAGCTTAATATGAGGCAGACAATATCAATCTATAAGATTACGTCCATTGCTCATTTTAATTTTAATATAAGATTAATATTTATGCATAATATTAAGAAAAGTTTACTTAAATCTTTTTGTTTTTGTTTTGCAGGTATATTCCAACTAGACTATGGGGCTTTAGTGGTCATATGCAAACAGTTCTGCATAGTATTATTGGTAGAGTGAAATGTCCTTGGCCAATTGGTGAAAGGGTGTATCTTACACTACCAGACAATACAACTCTTACGTATGATTTGTACCAACCATTAGGAATGACTGTTGAAGGTAATTTATTGTGTATCTGGACGTATAGTAGTAGTTACTATCAGAGGCTTAAGTAGGGTATGGCCAGCAGGACACGTGCCATGGGCGCCACTGAAGGGGGGCGCAAAAAGCGCTGTTTAGAAAATAAAACGTAATAAAAATATCGTTGGACGCTCGAACAGGGGCGCAAGATCGGAGTTTGCCCTAGACGCCATTTACCCTAGGTACGCCTCTGGTTACCATATTTGTTGTATTCACAATTCAAATATCGGTTTTCGCCGAACTAGTGGGTAAACTGCTGATCGTTGTTATTGTTTGATCAGCTGATTAGAATAAAAAGTACACGATTTTGATCACCTGGAAGTAATGTGTGGTTGTTAATAAACTTTTAATAAATAACTAAACAAACCTTGTACATATTGTCCCATATATTATTAGAAAATATATTTGATTCATAGAGATTACCCACTAGATTTTACTTAATTTTCTGTCAGCAGAGGAGTACCAACTAGCTTGAATTGCCCATACATTAATAACTGGATATCGACTATACTTATATAAAATAGAAAACGGCGTTTTCCAATATGCCTTTTTATAACATCTCGGTTTTTATACACTCTAATCTTATAAAGACGCGTGCATATAGCTACGATTTTAGCAATTTGTATGCGCAACCAATGCAAATCTGAACACGTTGCAGATTTTGCATTTAAATTTAGTTTTTCGATACAGTTGCCTTCATGGGGCATTGGGAAAATAAGAATTTGCAAATATCTGGTGTGTTACGGCTTTCCGAACAAATCTTCATCCCAAATACATGAAGAAAATAATAATGCCTCAATTGAATTATTTGTTATTAACGTGCCCGCAATATTTCAACTACAAATTCTGATGTTTGCAACTAGAATTTACTCCCATACATTAACGTACATAAAATTGCACTAAATAACTTTAATATATAAATTAATTTTAGATGATATAACAGTAGCAATAGTTCCTGGTATTGGAAACACATCCGAAAGTATTTACATAAGAACATTCGTGCATTGGGCGCAATGTCACGGTTACAGATGTGCAGTACTAAATCACGTAGGTGCTTTACAAAGTGTACCAGTTACAGCCCCTCGAATATTTAGCTACGGTAACATTTAAAAAAATATATAACTTGTATCCCAAATTGCAACAAAACATATTTCCAGGCCATACGAACGATTTTCACGATATGCTCCTACACCTGGTCTCCAAAGTGCCTAACTCCAAACTTGTCTGCATAGGCTTTAGCCTGGGCGGTAACCTGGTCACAAAATACATGGGCGAGAATGAACGGCACCGACCAACTCAGATCATAGGCGCAATTTCAATATGCCAAGGCTACAACGCTATAAAGTATTTAATTTGTGTATCCCAAACATAAATCAAATAACATTACGTATTTTTTTAGGGCTACCGAATTATTGCTAAACTGGCAAAATTTCAGACGTTTCTATTTATATGTTATGACTGAAAATATGAAGGGAATCATCCTACGACATCGCCAGATCTTACTAGCCGATGAAGTGAAAACCCGCCACCGGCTTGTGGAACACGAAATTATATCAGCAGCTACACTGCCTGAATTGGATGATGCCTACACAAAGCGAATACACAATTTCAAAACCATATCCGAGCTATATAAGTGGAGTTCATGTATAAATTATTTGGAAAACATCAAATCACCAATGCTCTTTATAAACGCACGAGATGACCCTATTGTCCATGATGATTTACTAGAACCAATAAAGAAGTTTGCTAGTAAGTACTCTCAAAATATAATTAAAAAATGTATATATAATAACGTTTTATTTGCAGCATCGCATAACAATGTGATGTACATTGAGGTAGCGAATGGCGGACATTTAGGATTTTATGAGGGTGGGTTAATTTATCCAAATCCAGTCACATGGCTGGATAGAGCTCTGGTGGCACTAGTTGGTTCACTTGTGCTCAACCATAATGATTCCATCATGAAAAGCACAGCTGTTTAAACAAATCAAACACCAATATATTTAAATGTTTAAGCGTACTTAGAGAATTCAATGGGATGTCTAATTGGAATACAGACTGTTTTTTCGCTTGTTAGTTTAAAACAAAGTGTATAGTAACGCATAACTAACTATATGAAACAAAACAAAACAAAGATAAAGTATATATTTTTTAATCAGCGTTTGTACGATTTTTAATCATGCTGGGTACTTTTATACAAAAAAAAAACACAGAACTGGTAGCTGTAATTCATTCAACAGGTCTTACAATAACACTAGGAAATAACCTCAAGCTGCTCTAAATGTTACGAATGTTTGATGTGATGTAAATTTTCGTATTTATAGCACTGTCCGTGTGAATTCAAATTGTGATTTTACGGGAAGGGGCCGCACAACTGACACAATTTTGAATTTAGGTGTCATTGCAAAAATTCTCAAGACCACCGTTTTTGAATTAATTTATTGTGATGTGAATATCAAATAGCTTTTTATATACATATAAATATGCAGGGTGTTCCTAGACTAGTAATACAAGTGGTGTGTTCGAAACGCAAACGGGTGCAACTTTTAATAAACAAATTTGTTTAGAGTATTTTTTATAAATGTGTAGGGTGGTTTATTAAAAGATGCAGTTGTTTGTAGACCAATTCGTTTTGTTTTCTACTTTATTATATTTACTTCATTGATTATTATGTCCAAATTTTTATTGCTCGTTTTTAATGTTATTAATTCCCTATTAAATATTGTGATAATAGTTTTAACATGTTACATATTAAGTTATGTATTTATTGAAAGCATTTAGAGTAAAATGTTACATTAATTTCAGAGTTCTCTAGCATGTTTATCTTGTGATAGAAATTTTGTTCTATATAACGGCTTTTTGGATGGGAGATCAGTCGAACTGTTTGGTACTTTTGGAATAAATTGTAGGATAATTTACCATTAATTTCCATTGATTCTTTTAATTTATAATGCTTGAAATAAACTTTATTTATTTTATATAATATGATAATTAATGGTACCTTTCCTATGCTGTAGTTTTGTTTTAAGTTGTGAAATTTTAATCCTAGATTTTACAGGATCTTTTAAAAACCACCACTTACATTCTTCTTCAAGCTGGTTGTTTACCTTGACCATATTGAAGAATATATAGTATATACAGGGCTCTAACTAGGCAGGGGTACATGCCCAGGGCCCAGACAATACTGCACTTACCACTGTCTCAACCATTCGCACCTTCCTTTCTTAATATGCCTCACTCTTTCCCTTATCTCGGTTTCTTAAGCTTCTTCTTCCTCTCAGACAATCCCACTATTTCATAGATATTCCTCTATTCTTTCTCCATCCATGTCTGTCCTACTTCTACACCTTCCACCAGACCACCACTTCCATCAGCTCATTGTACGAGCTCCCTGCTCTCGTTTTCTACTCTAAAATGTAGTAGCTCAACCCTTCTGATTGCTTTGACTAATACGTAGTCTATCACCGAACCGCCTCCCTGGCCACTAAATGTTCCCCTATGTACATCCATTCAGAACATCCCAACCTGCCTTTCCCACCCATTCCACTCTGTTCCTTTTTGAATCACTTGTCCTGAGATCACCTTCCTCTCCACGCCCTTTCTGATTCCTTCTTCCAACTGACAACCTCCACCCAAGCCTCCAGCAAACCCAGTATGTCCATCATGTCTATCCACCTTGCAGCTCTTTTCCAAACATTCCCCCCAATTTTTTATTTTTTATAGTCCAGCTATGTTCCAAAATCCCACCCAAAATTGACTGCCCCTTCCGTTTTAGTTTTTAAATTCGTGAGTCTGCTATACATAGCTCATCCAGAATTGTTGGTCACTTTAGTATGCTTTGTTTAATTAACATTAATTTGACACCTCACCTCACTATCCAATAATATATAGTACGTAGATCTATATTTTTATATACTGCTATTATACAAACTATGAGGGGACAACTACATTCACGTGTGTACGTACAGTATTCACTCCTCATTATCTTCACTTTCATTCCGGGCCCCAAATTACAATTAACACGGTCCTGCCTTTTTCATTTTTTGAATGTTGCAGGTACTGACTGTCATTAATGACAGATACATAACCAAGAAATCGGTGACGTATAGATGTAAATAAACATCCAACATTAAGTTCACCTTTAAATTCAATAAATATAAATATGTCTGCAATTGATCGAGTGCGTATTATGGTGCTAGGAGATTCGGGTGTTGGAAAAACTTCGTTTGTGCACTTAGCAGGTTACTGACTCAATTACTTAGCTTATCAAAACATTCATGACTATCCAATTGTTATGTACCCCTAGAATTCTAGATTCAAAGGCTAACTGTTTACTTGAAGGTACTGCTGTTCTTTGATATTGCTGATTTAGCTGATCACATACAAATTACATGATTTCAATCACATCTGCAACAAGATGATTGTTAATAAATTTTAACTTATAAATGGTATTAACTACTACTATATATGATGATAAACAAACTTAATCCACATAGATTACACTAGCTTGTATTGCCCATTGTAATTCTTAATCTACATGAGTGTCTAGTTTCCAAACATTAAACATGTGATTCACTATGTGTTGGGTAGCTCTCTACAAGTCATTTTTAATTATTTCACACAAAATTGCTTAAAAAGAGCTGTTAATCAATATGTAGCTTCCAAGAGAGATATGAATGACTATTCCCAGCAGATACTTCTATCTAGTGGCAGAAAATATCTGGTGTGGTCACCACATGACTTTCTGAATTAATCAATTCATATTAATCAACATTTAAAGATGTTTCTCAGAAATGTGATTGATCCAAATCAGGATCAATTTGGTGATTTTATGAGGGTGGGTTAATTTATCCAAATCCAGTCACATGGCTGGATAGAGTTCTGGTGGCACTAGTTGGTTCACTTATACTCAACCATAATGATTTCATCATGAACAGCACAGCTGTTTAAACAAATCATACACCAATATATTTAAATGTATACTTAGAGAATTCAATGGGATGTCTAATTGGAATGTTTGACTCTTTTAGTTAGACACAGTTTGATTCAGTTGAACTCAGTTTGATTCAGTTGTACTCAGTTTGATTTGGTTCAAGTTGGTTTGATTTGATTTCATTGGATTTGTTGTTGTGGGCCACCTTGTCAGTCACAGACAAGGTTATGACCAATACAAAGTTGTATGATTATAGAAAACAACATTTCAATCATTTCTTTGAGTATTCTGTAAACAAAACAATGAACTAGAGGTCCCATGTATGTTTCACAAATGAACATCAAACAAACATGGTAGTTCTGTTTATACCTTATTCACAAACATGCTTTTTAGTAGAAATGAGTGAATTATGGAATTTTAATGCAATCTACTGATCAAACAATATCACAGACCAGCTCTTCTACTAGTAGTAAACTGTAAATCATGAATAGAAGCTAGGGGATCTATTATGTAGCTTGGGATGAAACTCTTCTGAACTGCTATAATTACTCTTAATTATTATTATTTATTTATTGTTTATACATTACTTAGTATTCAGATTTAGTATAGTGATCTCCTTTAAGTAATAATCTAAATCTTAAATCTAGAGCTTTGTACATAAGACAGTTAAGCTCTAGATATAAGATATAGATTATTTTTTAAAGGAGATCACTTACTGAACTAATTCCCTACAAGCCATCAATTTTCTGTCAGAAATAAAAATGTTTATTGCCCCTGTGCAGATTGCAGCTCCCCTTAGGAGTTAAAAAGATTTATTATATAATATGTTTGAGGAGATAAATTTTAATACAAACATTAACATAACAGTTGTGGGAGTTAACTGTTATGTTATATGTTTAATCTTGGTACTTCCATTGTTAATTATTACTATTTTATAAACCATAATCTAGAATTCACTGGCATCATTTTTAATTATAGCTAATAATGAGCCAATTAGAACACCTGGCTGGACAGTAGGTTGTTCTGTAGAAGTCAAACTGCATGAGTACAAAGAAGCCACCCCCGGACAAGTAACATACTTTGTAGAACTATGGGATGTGGGTGGTAGTAACAACCACCGCAACACCCGCCCAGTTTTCTATACACCCTGCCATGGCGTCATACTCGTCCATGATCTTACCAATCGCAAGTCCGAGGAGAATTTAAGGAAATGGCTGCACGAAATCATCGCTAGAGACGTCAATACAAGCGTGTTGTCATCGCAAAGTTTTGATGATGCCGACCCTGAAAACTTCTTGGGTTCCACCTTAATGCCGATTTTAGTGATTGGTACTAAGCTTGATTTGATTGAGGATAAAAAATATTTATCGCGGCCGAGTAAGATTGCGAACCAGTTTGATGCGGATGAAATCTTATTGGATTCTAGGCAGACTAGGTATATAGCTGCTGGCTCCTCAAACGCTGTGAAATTGTCAAGGTTTTATGATAAGGTTATTGAAAAGCGTTATTATTCGAGAAATGTAATGCCGTATGATAGATATAACACATTGTCGCCTAATTTACCATCAAAATTCTATTCGCCTTCACATCAAGACTAATTTTTATTGATTCACTGTTTTTGTTGGTAAAACAATTAATATTTTGGTATAATGTTATTAAAAAAAACTTTACTAATCAAGAAATGTTATACCATATGAAAATACATTTATATTATCACTTTTATATCTGTGACTTGGTTCTAAAAGGACAAAGTACAAATTTTTAGTTTTGAGTAAATGAGTTTTGAAGTTTTCCTGCTGATATTGCTGACATTAGCATGATATCACACATCTAACATTTTATTTGGGGCGCATTATAATTAAGGGGCGCATAGTCAATTGGTTATACATATACTTTTATATTTGAAATATCTTTATTGGTTACAGCTATTATGGTTTTACTATATAGTTACTGAAAAACTTTACTACTCAAGAAATGTAAAATGTATGATGGATACAACTCAGTATTCCATAATTTATAATAAAAATTCTAAGCACCTTTACATCAAGCAATAATTTTAAATCAGAGTGGCACACTCACTCCTCATTTCTGAAACTTCTTGATTAGTTAATGCTATTAAGGGATCTCTAACTGGCCCACAGTCAATTGGGGAGAATAGTTTCATGGCTTCTTTCATTGTTGACACCCAGGAGCCTGTAATATTAAGATGTATAAAATGTTTAAAGTACAAATTGGGATAATAAATATAATACCATGTTTTGTTACACTTGCAACGAATTTTGTAAGTTTTTCTTGTTGTTGTCTGGCTTGCATGTGATTTCCTTTTTTGCAGTTTTCTAGAATTGATAGGCTTGTTTCTGGTGTGATGTTTAGTGTGGTTGCAATAGCTGAATCAAATCCAGCAACAGATGAGCTGAGTAGAAGCTGTAAAAAAGGCAAGGCTATTTAATTTTAAGTGGGGGAGCACAATAGGTCAATACTGGCTGTAGTTCAGTGGGGTTGGTTAAAGAGATACCCTTCAAGGGGGGAATCTGACATCAAAATGGGTGTTGTAAAGGTGAGTAGAGTGTTTTGTGGTGAGTAGTGAAGTGATGTGACTTGAATAATCAAATAATGGTTGATAGATCATTAAATAGTTTTTTTTTTATTTAGAGTTTTTTTTAATTTATTATTTTATGGTATTTTTAGTTGTTCATTAAGGGCATTTCCATCCCCATTGCATTCAGGGGCAATTGTGAAGAATGTGGAGAACATATACAGAATAATATTTTAAATCCATATATATTAATATAACAATATTGACAATCTTTTATGATTAAGAAATCTTATGAAACCACCCATGGTTGGGGTTTCATTTGTAAGATGTATGTAGATTTTATACTAATATAACAAACAAGTGAAAAGTTGTAGTTGTTTGAAATAGCGAATGTGTGAAAATGTCTGTCTGTCGTTTGTCTGTAACACATTTTCCTCCATGTTTTCGGGAAAAAAAACTACTGGATATTACAAAACAAATGTTGCACGAGGCTATTATCTCACGTAATTCTGTCATGATTAGTTTTTGCTGAAAATTGGCAAAGTTAAAGGTTCGGATTAATAGCTATAGAAATAGACGTTTTTAAACTGCATTTCCCTTTAAATACTTACAGTATCAGCTCCTAAGAAAACCGTGAATTTTTCATTTGCTTTCACAGCTTCAATGCCCTCATCTAGCGCATTTGAAGTAAATTTAATTCCGCAAAATGTTTTAACTCGTCCTTTTATTTCCTTCAAGAAATTTCCCATGTGTACTAAAAAAGGAAATATATTCACAGTTATATTTAATATAAAATGTACGAATTTAAATTAGTAGATGCACAGGATGATTAAAATTCAACCCTCACAATTAGGATCCTGTAAATTGATCTTGAAGAGAGAGGATAAAATGTGTATCAAGCTGTGTACTTATGTCTTCTACTTACTGTTCACACTTGTCAGCATTGGAATGTGATAATACAGCAATGGAGTATTTGGTGCAGCATTGCTAATTAAGTTAAGATAGTTGATGAGTTGTTCTGCATTTGCTGGTTTGAAGTACAAGTCAGGCAAGCAAAGAATTGAGCTGGCGCCATGCTTCTCTGCATGTTTTGTCTACAAATATTATTTGTTATCATATTTGTTTCAATATGCAGAAGATATTTGTAAAAAACGACCTTTAATTGGCATAAGCATCACAAATCACCACATTGCTACAATACAAATAACAAAAATATGATTTTTATCATTCAATCATATATGTATATGTATTTCAAATTCTGATTTTAATTTATTTACATCACAGTAAGGTAGTTCTAATATATAATGATTTAATTTTGAAGAGTTTACGATTCTCAAAATTACATGCCCAACACTACTTCCAGCTCTTAGCATGCGGGTTTTGCTAGTTGGATCTGGGTTCTCGGTTCTCGCTCAAATTCTCGAGAATTTTTAAGAATTCAGAACTTCGAAATTCCCCCATCACTAGTGTAGATAGAAGTGCTTTAACATTTTGGACATCATAATCGACATAATCTGAACTTACAAGCTCAAGTACATCAGGCAATGGAGCTCCTCCAACCTGAATCATGACATGTTGGTCTGGATCAACAGATTTCAACCAAGATTCAGATATTGCTTTTCTTTCTGCTACATTCATGGACATTCCTTCGCCACTGGTTCCATTTACTTAAAATTAATTTCATTAAAATCTTGTCATAATAGTTGAATATTAATTATTTACCTAAGACACCATTGATGCCTTTTTGTTTAAGATATTTGGCGTATGTTGGAACAATATTTAAGTTCAATGATCTTTCCCTAAAAATTAGCAAATAAATATCATAATGTACATAATTATATTTTCTCTATGTCTGTTTAACATTCTGTTGATTTCATGACAGGTTTTTGGTTATTGTGAAGAATATGGATAAAATATTACAATTAATGGTTCATTTTTATGATAATTGCCCCGTTTACACCCCCTGAAACCGCACATGGCTGACAATGCTTCTATGTCACAGAATATACCCTAGCACAGCAATATTGGTCAATAATCAAACTATTATTGACCAATATTGCTATGTAGTTTGATTGAAAGAGGAAGCATTGCAAGCAAGTGTTTAAAGGATGAATTACATTGAACAATATTCGTCAAGAACTTGAACTAGTTTCTAGTTTAAATTATTCATATGTTCAGCTCGTAATATGGCCAATCATGTACTGCGCATCTCTTAAATAAAAGACATGAATGGTCATAGTACGAGTTGCACATAGTACATGAATAATTAAAACTAAAAACATGTTCAAGTTTTATGACAAATCTAGTATAACGTAATTCAGGACCCAGCTCCGTGGCCGAGTGGTTAGAGGCGTCATCCGTCTCGTACTGAGCCTAAATTCGAACCCCCTCGGGGAGAAAATTCACGAATTACCTTTCACAGTTTGTCAGAGGTTTGCTGTGAAGTTCAGGCAAATACCGCTGGTATTAACAGATACATATTACTATTTATATATCATCATTAATATAGATCTTTTAATAGTCAAATCAAAAACAACAATTTCCACATGAGAAATACTTCTGCAGTGAAAAAAACAATTCTTGTATTAATATAGTAAATAAAATCTCTGGGAGAGATTCAGGTGATTGGTCAACTTGGCTGATATTTGTGAGTGTTAATTCTCGTAATATCACAAGTGTTAATGAACTTTTAACATATGAAAAGTAACATTTTGGACATATAGGTATGTATATGATGGAAAAACAAGTTATATGCACGGACGTCACCTACAATATTGTAGTAAATTTTCTGCTACTACATAGAGTATCTGTAGGCTTTAATCGCCAATACATTTTTAGTTTAAATACTTACTTATCATAATTGTAAGTGGTAAACACTGGAGCCATCAATCCTTTGAAATTAAGTTCCATGATTGAGTCTTTAATTAAAAATTGTCCTTGGTTTAAATAATCGAAATTGTAATATTCTTACTAAATATAATACAACACCGGGAACAGGGTAATGATTGTATACAAGTCTTTTGGAACAGGGTACCTTATTGTATGATGTATATTTTCTAGCAACCTCTCGTACAGCAACAGAGATATACTTGTGACGTGTTTACTGAGATGATAAAATTGTAGACAGATAATAAAAGCAAACAAACAAACAATCTTGTATGTAATTGTTGATTATAATGTTCTGAGGCCCATTTTCATTGTCAAAAGTCAAATCTATTTATGGCTGCTCGAATTTGGCATTCGATTGTGCAGACGAGGCACAATCGAATGCCAAATTCGAAGAAAGTGTGAAAAATGGCGAATATAAACAAGAAAACAAGAGGTATATCGAGACAAAAATTGAAGAACGAAATAGGGAGAATCTTGAAGTTAAAGTACAGAGAACTAGCCAAAGCTAGGGCAAGGGCAAATAAGAAAATTAATGAATAACTTGAAAACTCGAAACTGATAAATGCCGGTTATTCCTTTTTTGTTTGCTGTAGAGAATTTCAAGCCCAACCAACACACATCATGTAATCCTGTCCGGATGTTATCAATTTCGAACCCATTTTTATATTTCTACACGTCATTTTTATGGACTAGGATTACATGATGTGAAAAGAGGTATTTAATCGTCCCTCAAAATTGACTCTAAAAGTAGCTTAAATTATTACCCTGAAAAAGAAAATCTTGTACTACATAAAAAGAAATATTTGTCTGCCCGGAAAAATAGCTCATGGTTGCGTATATTGGTCTACCTACGTAACTTCCATAGATAAGATATATAAATATAATAGTTACGATATATAAATATAATATCAACGAAAATATAATCCGTTACACAAAAATCGCTATGCTACTTTCTAATAGATGTCACGACTAACTAGTTACTGAAATTTTTTTATGACCTACATTATTTGACAGTCAAATTTGGACACAGCTGATTATGACGTTTATATATTACGGTGTTTTCTAGGTTAGTTATCCACGTAGTAAACTAAATACATGAATTAAATAATAAACAAAAATTACACAAAATGGTGCTAAAAAGAACTCGAGGTTATCAAGATATTGATGGATCTAGTATCACATCTGGGTCCAGAACTGAGCTCCCAGATCCTGATATAAGTGTGCCCCAGGAGATAGAAATGGCTTCAGTGTCTGTTGTGCCTGATGGTATGTATATATTTGAACTAAATACAACAGTAGTTACTGTATTTGTTTTTTTTTTCTCTAATCAACCTTCAGGCCCTTATGCTATGTTGAAATTTATATGTATGTTAGGACCTGCTACTTTAAAAAAATTGTCCCAAACTTTTCTAAAGTATATATGTATAAAATTGTAAATCATAATTTTATTCCTAGATACATTTACTGTAACACAAGCTGTGAATGCCTTAGGATTTGGATGGTTTCAAGTGAAACTATCTCTCTGGACTGGCCTGTGCTGGATGGCTGATAGTATGGAAATGACTATTTTATCTATATTATCACCTGCCTTACATTGTCATTGGCATATATCTAGGTATACATACAAATTATATTCTTCCATTAATTATCTGAATATACATTGATCTAGGGCAGTGGTGCCCAATCACTTAGTCATAATTTTCATGTTAATATATAATTACTATATTTTAGATATCAACAGGCTTTAACAACTACTGTAGTATTTCTGGGCATGATGTTATCATCAACCTTCTGGGGAAACTTAAGTGATAGATATGGACGCAAACATGTAAATAATATGAATAAATCAAAATCAAAATAAATTCTAATAATTTACATTTCAGGCACTAACATTATGTGCAGTCCTTCTATTTTACTATGGACTGCTTAGTGCAATAGCACCTAGTTTTATGTGGGTACTGCTATTGAGAGGATTAGTTGGATTCGCGATAGGATGTACTCCACAATCGTAAGTCGTAATGTTGTAGAATGCTAATTTAAGCCAATATTTTTTTTATGATTTTTGTTTGTTTTCATAGTGTCACGCTTTACGCAGAATTTTTGCCTACAAAGCAAAGGGCTAAGTGTGTTGTTTTGCTTGATGTAAGTTATAGCCACATTTTACATATGGTGCAAGGGCTTTATTTTAACAATGCTTTTGGTTAATAATTAATAATTTATGTATGAATTTTGATTACAACACTTAAGGCTCGGTTCTATAAAGACATGTTAACTATAGCCCATGTTATATTGATAGACATTGCATACATTTCTTTCCATTTCCATTGCCTATATTCACCAACATCCCATAAACTTTATAGGTCCCATAAGCTATTGAATGGACAAATTGACAATGTTATTGTGACAGAATATGCCAAAACAAATGTCAAACACCTTGAATAGTGCTTGCAATTGGAGATTTGATGACACCTTTTGTTTAATTATTCAGTGTTTGCAATAGAGAGAATCTAAAGTAACTACATCTCCTACACAATGTATTTATTGTTGCTATAATAACAAATACTTATGGGCTCAATAGCTATTGATAGATTTATGGAATATTGGCGAATACGAGGGTGAATCTGGCAAAGTCTCATTATATGTCAACGTTGTCAAAAGTGACGTTTGAATCACGGATTGCATATTAATTCGAGAGTTATTTGCTTTATACAACCGAGCCTAAAATATTCATGACAATCCTTAAATTTTATAGGGCCTAAAAACCTATTCAAATCATACCTATTCACATCAAATAGTATGGTTTGGTGTCTCAATGTGGTCACCTACTGTGGTCCTAATATAGGTGTTAGATGCTAAGTACACTACAATTGGAGAAGAGTAGTTTAACTGCATGTGCAATGTTCCAGATGAGAGAAATAATGTTTTATAGTTTCTATAACTACTGATAGATAATCAAGGAGTTTGAATACTGTCAATATGCAGGTTTCAAAGATAATTGTTACTGTATTTGTGGGTAGTCTGTACCATTTGTTGTTCAGATACAATTTAAGACACTTTAGAAAACTCGGGGATGATTTTCTAAAGTAGCAACACTCACATACACTAACATGTGATTTCTCGAAATAGAGACTTCCATTAGCCGCAGAGATCGTGGAACGTAACACCATTAGCCTTTTTTCTGTGGGGCTATGTTAAAGATAAAGTGTACGTCAATGCTTCACCAACAATTCAAGTACTAAAGCCTTGATTTCCTAGGAAGCGGTGTCGACAAAAGCGGCCGTATTTTACGTTATTTTGACGTCACACATTTCTTTTATTTATATTTAAATAAATCTGGTAATCCAGAGAGCGGTATACTTCAAAGTATTGAGAAAATGTCATGAATTACACTGGTATCTGGTGAGTTATTCAAATTACATGTACTTAAAACGTATCTTGTAATGTGTAAATCACGTCAAAAACGGCCGTATATATCGACACCGCTTGCTAGGGAACCAGGACTTCAGACCTGTTATTTTCTAAACACAGCCGCAAATATATGAAATCCTGATGAAAATTTTCCTCTAAAGAAGGACCTTTTGTAGGCAGAACTGAGGCATACATTTGACAGATTTCGTTTTTCATTACTAACCTCAGAGATTATATCTTTAGATAAAAATAAAAATCTCACCATTTTTACAAAAATAATACGTTTTTCTATTGATTTAAAATGATTTCTCTTGTTGGATGACCCTATAGCTACTGTATTTATTACCATTTGTAATGTTGGGGGTTCTTCTGCTGAACTATGTTTTATTATATAGTCATTTTTAAATCTTTTGCATGGCTATTGATTAGCATGAATATTGAAATCTGATTTGTAAATCAATAAGACACAAATTGTACTTTATGTAATATTTTTTTTAGTGTTTTTGGGCTCTTGGGGCATGTTTTGAGGTTGCTCTCGCACTCGTTGTGATGCCCACTTTAGGTTGGCAGTGGTTACTTGCACTGTCTACTGGTCCACTACTGGCTTTTGCCATTGTTTGTCCTGTAAGTACTATCTACTATCTTGCTACACTTACATATTGACTAACTATATAACCATTTTCAGTGGTTACCAGAATCTGCAAGATACCATGTGGCTAGTGGACAGACTGAAAAAGCATTGGAAACTTTGGAAAAGATTGCAAAAGATAATGGCAAACCTATGTTGTTAGGAAGACTTGTGGTTGACGATGCAGCAACTGCTTCGCCACATAGAGGGAGATTTAGAGATTTACTTGTACCATCACTGAGGAGAACTTCATTGCTATTGTGGTTTATTTGGTATGTTTTTAGACAGATTTGGTATATAAAGAAGTTCAAGATTAATATTGTCAATAGAATATAGTAATAGCTTGTATATTGTAATTAAAAAAAAAGCTTTTATTGCAATTAAAATAAATATTGCAAATCAAAAAAAAGCATTAGCCAAAAAATAATAATCATTTACCTGCTAGCAGGTTACTTTATCGTGTGCTTGTACGTTTAAATTGCATTACCATTATACACACAAAACACAAATCCAACTCGATATCTGTAGTAAACTATAATTCTCAGAATAGAAAAATTACCCCTAGAAAGGGAATAGGGCCTTTCTACCCTCACCAACGGAAATGGGTATGGGTAGAGAGGGAGCTTTTTGCACCCCTTATCCATCCTCTTTTACCCATTCACTAACGTACCAGCAATCCCCCACCCAGTCTGCTTTCAGTGGCTCACATTCGTCGCCTAGGTGCCACCACGAGTCACTTACATACGTGGTGTACCCTTACCCCATCCACACTTTTCTTCACCTCTCTTCCGAACCGCATCTCGCTCTTGCCATACATACTGTCTCCTCCCTTGTCCACCCTCCCCTGGTATTGTAGCCACTCCACATAACCAGGTTTGTATGAGATCTTTGTAATTCTCACCTGCCTTTCTCGCCACTCAACATCCCTTATTCTCTCATTGACCTCAGTTCCTAGACTACCCACTCATCACAGCTTTTCCTCCACTCACACCTCAAACATACCCACTCTTTCATACATCCTTTACATGTAAAAAAAAGTAAATGTAATGTATTATTAACATACTACAGCTCAAAATGTATCATATTAACTTTTAATACTTTTATTCCTAGGATGTCATGTGCTTTTTGCTATTATGGCTTAGTACTCATGACAACTGAATTATTTGAAACCTCCACAATTAGTTGTTCTGAGAAGTACAAGACTCCCACGAGCATTGAAACATGTGCTGCTGAGTGCAGACAGCTTCAGACTACAGATTACATGGATCTGCTTTGGACTACACTAGCTGAATTTCCTGGTATGATATTATTGCACCATTAGTTAATTGAAGGTATACAAATGAAAGTTTGTGAATATTTCATTGAATCTAACTAAATTAGGGTTATATTTAATGTGAACCCAGCTTAGTGGTCTAGTGGTTAGAGGTCCTTTTTGTACTGAGCATTTTGGAGCGTGAGCCCATCGGGACGAATTCACAGTTTTTCAAAGGGTTTCTGTGAAATTAAGGCAACTACACTCCTCTGTGCTTCTCCCTTTACTGACGGAAAAGCCTTACGGCTGATAGACCTATAAAGATAGAAGTTTTTTTTTTATTAACGTGGGCGAATTTTGTTGTGATGTGTATTTTATTTTAGGTATTTTCGCAACAATTTTTATAATTGAGAGATTTGGACGTAAGAAAACAATGGCAGTACAATTTGTAGTGTTTGCACTTTGTGTTTGTTTTCTGGTTGTTTGTACAGAAACGTAAGTATACAATTGTTATCACATATGCTAGTGATTCTCAAAGTGGGGATTGCACAAAAAATTCATTACAGATTATTTGGGATGT
Organism: Lordithon lunulatus; assembly: GCA_963942505.1. Taxonomy (NCBI): domain Eukaryota; kingdom Metazoa; phylum Arthropoda; class Insecta; order Coleoptera; family Staphylinidae; genus Lordithon; species Lordithon lunulatus. The sequence goes on along the minus strand of OZ012668.1, from coordinate 12,001,535 downwards.
TTTTCTGCACATACCCATTCTTCTGAGGATTCTTTGCCTTTTTAAGTACAAGAAACCCCCTCTCGCTCTTAAAAAATGCAAATAATCCTCAGAAATGTATGTGCAGGAAAACATCCCAAATAATATGTAATGTAATAATGTAATAATTTTTATCTGCAACCCCCACACCAATAAGTTTGAGAAACACTGACATATACCAAATAATATATTGACTAATGATGGTTATGATTTTAGGAGGGCTTATTTGACATTTATGCTATTTTTGGCGAGAGGTATTATAGCTGGTGTGTTTCAAGCAGCTTATGTTTATACACCTGAAGTGTACCCAACATCACTTAGAGCTGTGGGTGTGGGTTCATGCAGTGCAATGGCAAGGTTTGGAGCTATGGTGACACCTTATGTAGCACAGGTATAAATATTAGCACTTTTGAATATTTACAATTTACTTCAAAATAAAAGCTATTATTAACATGAAAAGTCTACTTAGATTCTGAAAATTAAATGAATAGTCAGTAGGTTTCTACATAGACCAAATCAATCAAAGTTATGTTATAAGTTTATAAAAAAAATAAGTTCAGATTCAGAATCATAGATTTATTTCATTCATATATAAATTACTATTCCTATTTAAGCTTACTGTGCAGTAGAAGCCTACAGACAATTCATTTTAATTTATTATAAATCATAGTTTTTTTTTAAGTTGATAAAAAGAATTTAAAAAGTAGCTAATTGAGAATTATAAATAGGAATAGTAACTTACTGATGAATGATATATATATTTATCATTCATCAGTAAGTTACTATTCCCATTGAAGCTTAATCTACATTAGTACCTACCTACAATTAATTTGAATTTATTTCAAATCATAGTAATTTATTTTTAGTGAAGCTTAAAATGCATAATCGTGCGATATTTTAATTATTAAGTTACTACTCTACTATTGAAGCTTAAACATTTGTTTATATTTAGAATTATTATGTTTTAGGTCCTTCTAAAATCATCCATAAATTTTGCAACAACAGTGTATGCAGTAGCCGCCCTTTTGGCAGCTGTTGCATGCTTAATCCTGCCTATTGAAACTCGTGGAAAAGAACTGACCGACACCCTTCAAAGGGAGAATCCACGGCAGGCTAATACTTAATTACTGAAACGGTATTTAATAGCATTTTTATGCTATAATGTTACTTGTAAAACCAAAGCAATAGTTAATATTTTCTTGCTTCATCGAATAATAATTTTAGATAATACCGTAGGTATGTAATAATAATACTTAACACGAATCTTAAGCAGTATTAATGTGCATTGGTAATGAGAAATGACTTTAAAATTAATGGGGCAGTGTTGTAATGGTAATAGTAATGGTATGAATAAAAAGCAAAGCAAAGGCCGGTTTATGCTGAAATTGATATATTCTCACATTTGATAATAAAAATACGATTTGGCACTACATATTACCAATGCACTGCTATATATGAACGCGGCTTTACAATGTCCAAACTGTGATTATTTTGACAATATGGGTATTTTTACATCACAAATATAATTTTATATAGTATGAGACTATTACAATGAATTATTTATATTTATGTATAAGATTATTTAAAAATGTAAAAATGTGATTTCAGTAATTAATTAAATAATATTCACTTTAATTTTGTGTTCAGTTATGATTCATTCTTCATCTTAATATGTGTTCAAAATACAAATTCATTCATTTAAACTGATATTCCATGATTGCCCACATAAAAACTATTTTGATTTAATATTATATATTGTAATACAATTACATGGTTTATTTAAGATGGTTGTATGCTGACATAAAATATATATATATATATATATATATATATATATATATATATATATATATATATATATATTCAAACTTAATTACATACAACTTTTAGTTCAAATAAATGATTTTTGAGAAATATTTAAATGTTGATGTAATATTAATTTGGAGTCATGGTGTCTACACCAGATATTTTCAGATACATACATGTTTACATGATGATCAACAAAACATTTATTAAATTAATGTGGCAATATTCTTATCACCCTGCATATTACTAGATACTATTAACTTACCATACATGATTTATGGTGCTGTGCTTATATTTTATACAATAATAATATTATATGATGATGTTTTGGTGCTGGCAAATATATAATTGTATTTTGTTTAATATTTAATGTTACTAAAAACATGTTCTAAATAAACTTTGTATTGTTTTATATTTTAATCTTTAGCCGTTAATAATTAAAAGTTAGATTTATTAGGGTACATTCTGTTTGAAATGATTATTTTTATGGTAGTTGCCAATCCCGGGCAATCAACCGAAATAACCAGGACATTTCTTTATACACTTAGACATATCTAAAACAAAAAGTAAAAGTGATGATAGAATGGAACTAGGTTGAGAAATTATTAATTGATGCCTACTATACTGCCACCCATGTGATACTCATAATTGGCAATGTTGCTGCTGGTGCATTTAGGGGGCTCTGTACAAGTGTATTTATTGAAATCATAGGTTTTCCATCTTCCTAGATCTTTATTTTATCATTTTACCGCGATAAAGAACAAGAAGTTCGAGAAAATTCGATAAACCACATATCTATATAATATTTAGCATGTTATTGTTAATTGCAACTGAATATTCTTATTTTATATCAGTTTAAACCCTCCCAGCTTACACACATCAATGGTTAATACTCAAGGACTATATGGACAGTTTGTAGTTCAATCAACTAAACAGTTTGTTTTTGTGAAACTATCTCACTCACCACATATATATTTTTTTTTCGAAAGATTACAACATTTACAGTTACCAAGAAAATACATTTAATAACAATAAAATATTCATTCTCTTTATACAACTCCAACCACAAATGTTATTCCTATAAATATTAAAGCGCTAAAACGATCTCACATTCTGAAATATTACTTTTGTACATTATAAGTGTATGGTTGTACACTAATTAGTAAATACTACTTGGCTACTCATAAATTTAGTATGTAAATCTGAGAAATCACCTTATATTCTCACATTATAGCTGCTTTCATTTATAATTCAGATGTTGCTGTTCTTGAACTAAACATATGCTACCACTTCCAAGGAAACCAGGACTTAAGTTTAGCAACAACACAGATGTTTTATGTTTAAAGTTAATGTGTTTGCTTTTAAAAGTAACATTCACAAGTGAGTTACAATATTCAAGGTTACACTCATGTCTAGTAGTATCTATTTCAGTCATGTACAGCAGATTTATACATTTTGATATATAAGAATATGTCTACAAATGTTACATTAAAATTGAAGATATATTAATACTATCTGTATGTATTACAATTCAGAAAGGAAACATGCTGGCAATTTCAAAATATCATATATATCAGATTGTACTCGGTTGATTCTAGTCGATTTATGAGCCATTTCTCTATTCCTTAAAAATTTAATAATAAATAGTTAATATCGTAAAAATATAAATATCTATCGAAACCCTTTACATGTGTAATACTAAGGGAGTAATAAAAATCCGATCTGCTTTTAAAACACACTTACATATCCTTCAAAGATTGCACCGACCATCCCAAGACCCGCCTATCAAATCCACACGTGAATAAATTTACACTACTTATATTATCCTCAGCCCATGCCACCCCAGCGACCATTCGGTTGTGCCCGTGCCGACTAGAGCGTGGTAGCCGCGCCAGCCGCTGGCCTGTCAAGTCAAACAGACGGACCTGTCTGTTATCATGGGGAATTGCAATCACATTGTTACCTGATACCGAAATTCTATTTACAGCCGAGTCCACTCGGATGGTCGCCACTGGCGATCGCATGTTTCTGAGGTCCCATACTTTCACGCTTCGGTCATCCGATGACGACACTACTTTGTCTTCACGGGTGAAAACGGCCGATGTGACACTTCTAAAGACAAAATATTGAATCTAAATTATTTACGATTAAATTAATTCATTTAACTAGTTCTTAATTGTGAGATTACTTGATTATAACACACATTTGGAAATTGTATTGAGCTTTTTATAAAAACTATTCAATGTAATGACATACAAAGTTTACAATATCATAAAAACACTTTGTTGTTGGCATTGAAACTTAAAAGCTTCTATCTTTATAGAGGTAGCCAAAAAGCTTCTCCGCTGCTAAAAGGTTTTAGTCAGATGACGCAAGTTTTAATGGTCATAATATCTAATGATCATAATATCTATTATTTGGCTAAAAATGTTCATTATTCAAGTATAAGAGTATTAAGGCTAATACTAATCCCCAACAATGGAAAATTGCAATTGCCGAAAACTGGTGCCTGCTGGACGATTTCTGACTACGGATTAAGAATTAGCATCGAAAAATACATGGGAAACAGTAGCCTAAGAAAGAAAAACTTCGTTTATCAGTGTTGTTTTTATTTTCCATATACAGCACTGCTGTATATTGTTACCGGGAAAAAAATTGCTGATTTTGATTATTTTTAAATTTCATGACTAATATAGAAGAAATAGACTATTTTTGGAAAATATCTGTGTGTGGATGACTGTGATCAAAATTCCGGGAAAATGGCTGAATGAATCGCGATCGATAAATCGACTGAGAACTGAGAAATCAAGCTGGTGTGATCCCGTGAAAATTTGAGTAAAATCAGTCCACAGACTAAGAACAAAAACTATTTCCTAATGCGCATATGGCGCGGCGCAGCCAACGATTGACGTCATCGACGATAACTGTACTATATATACGCGAATCAGCGAAAATGGTGGCATATTAAATGTAGTAAGGTGGACAACTCTTCTGAGCTTCTCCCTTAACCGGCGAAAAAGCTTCACGGCTGATAGCCCAGTGCTAATCAATATATAACATTATCTAGTGTTGTGTGAATTCATCCTCACTAGCTGAGCTACACTGATAAGATCTAATAAGATCGAAATCTAGATAAGTAGATTGCTAAGAGGTGGATTCACACTTATATATGTTATCTAGTGTACTTAAGTAGACTTATTTAGATATTCATTACATACTCTGTGTGTCCTTGAAATACAGATACTGAGTGTACATTATCCCTAAAGTCCCACAGCCGAAAGGTTGTATCTCTTGAAGAAGTTACAGCCAACTTTTGACTAGGATGTGTGGCCGTATGCGTTAATTCTAAATCATGCCCTTAAAAAGAAATCACATTGATTTATGATTGATGCATAAAGTTTCATAGAGTATACCTGATAGCGTTGTTAATGTAGAGCCTGTTTCAACATCATGCAGTACTGCTAATCGATCCCAAGCTGCCGTAATGACTTGCTCAGCACCTAAAATATAGACATTAATATCCAAATGCTTATAATAATATAATACATTAGTACCTGCAAGCCAGTCCGCTGCCGATATAGCACCCATATGTCCGCCAAGTTCACACACTGGAGTTCTCAGTGTTGATATTCGCGCATCTGTATGATCATCACAGTCTTCACCCTCGAGCTCTTCTTCTGATGAGTGGCCCTTCTTGAAAAGTTATAGAATAAATGATAGTTTAAATACTACTTGAAGCTTAAATGATGATTATGTATTACACCAGGTTTAGAGGACTTCACCCCACATAAAAAGCTTGTATCATAGGTCAGGTAATGTTTACGATATTTTTAAATATGGTTGTTATTTTAGGTTTAGGGTATAACATAATCAAATTTGTAATTCTGGGTTTAGATGGTAGAACAGTGATTGGCTAGCCAAGTTGACCAACTACCTGAATCTAGCCCAGACATTTATTTTCTTGTATATGTATAATTGTTTTGTTATTAGAATTTATTTTTATTATATATTACGTTGAAATTTATTGCTTGTAAACATTACTGCTAACTATAAACAAACTATTGTGAGGCACAATCAAATTTAAACTATCAATTAGTAAAAGTATTAAAATTTGTTTGTTGAAGTAACAAAATACATTTTTATCATGAAAATTTTTGTTTATAAAAACGCAAGGATATTTTAAAACTTACAGGTAAATCCCAGTTGACCACAGCCTGCCAAATATGAGCTGAACCATCGCCACTCCCTGTTAAAACTAAATCTTTCAGTGGATGAAATCTGATCGAATTTACTGATCCACTATGCCCTTGATACTGGAGTAAGCATCTTGTACTATCCATGCTCCATACACAGGCTGTGTGATCTAAAATCATTTATAAATGAATAAAATATCTTGATTATTATTCAACGAACAATTTTATTTTAATTGTACATACCTGCTGATGCTGTACCAATAATTGGTTGACCAGGTCTAGCAACAGAGATTTCCCAGACTCCATCTTTATGCCCAACATACTCCTTTACTAGACTACAGTTTAAATGTGGTGCTTTAAAGCTAGATACAATTTTGCTTGTCTGGGCTTTCAGTTTGTGGGCTGTTTTAAGTTTCTGGGATGAAGTCGTACTTACTAAAAATTAAAAAAAAATGTTGTGGTGGTGTAAATCATTAAAAATACACCACACATCTAAAAAACATCAGTGAAGGAGCTCGAAAATAGCTAGAGCTTAGCTAAAACTAGTTGCAAAGTGTAACTGAAGTATGATAAAAAACAAAGTAAAAATTTGTTTTATTTATACTTATTGGAGTTATTTTTCTCTGGCAAGTTATTGATTTTTTATTTTATTGCTTATGTTTTATTTATTTGAATCAGCAGCAATGTACTTACTCAAATATACATTTTAAAATCAGTTTTTCTCTCTCCTGTCAACATCAAATATAATTTTTGATGTGTGGTGTTGCTGCTTAGACAACAAAATGTAATATATTATATTAGTAAATTAAAATCATGTCTGTTGTTTTTTAGTTTTAATCACTTTAGGATGATGCATAAACTTTTATGAATAACAACATCAAAAGTCTATCTTTATAGCCATCAGCCAAAGGGCTTTCCACTGATAAAGGGAGAAGCTCAGAGGATATTTATTATATTTGTAAATTAAAATCGTGTCATTTGTTTTTTTAGTTTTAATCGCTTTAGAATGATGCACAAACTTTTATGAATAACAACAAAAGTCTATCTTTATAGCCATTAGCCCAAGGGCTTTCCACTCATAAAGGGAGAAGCTGGGTGTAGAACAACATAAATACAATGTTTTCTCTATATAAGGTAGACAGAATGTGTATGTGATTATTAGTTACTTACATTTTTTTGTAATTGTCTTGGCAAAATTGTTATCAAAATCAACAATATCAAAATTTTGCTTATCAGCCGTCTCAAGTTTCTCATTCAACAATTCAATCTTTTCTTGCACTAAAACAAAGATAAATATAAAAACCAACAACATTACTCAACAAAATTATTAATTACAGGTTTGATTTTCCTGATACAACAAATCAAACTCCTTCTCGATTTGCATAAACAGGTTGTGTAGCCTTGATCTATACAGTGGGCTTATAGTTTCATTATCAAAATCAGACCGGAAACCAATGTAAAAGTCCCCCTCAACTGTACTTGTTGGTCGATTCATTGAGTTCCTCTTGCCCTTCTTACTGCTGGACGAGATCTGACTGATTGACATTGTTGTGGAGGAGCAGGGGGTTGCCCCAGCTATTGTTATTAGCTGTAATGCCCGTGAATTATTTAATACAACTTATAATCAATAAACTACACATGCTATATTTTCACATTATACACTACCTAAGGAAATATACAGGTAGTTTCCAAGGTCAATGTGTAATTACTTACACTTAAATATTTATTAGTAATTAGACTATTTCATGTTTACATATCTTGTTGCTTTCATTCCCTGGACATAATTTTGACATTTCTGTGCCAGGTTTACAACATAGCTTTTACAACTCCCAAATAATTGGGATTATAAAAGACGAGTTTACACAGCTCAAATTTTTAAATATATAATTTTTATATGATATATAAAATAGCATATTTATTTAGGTGAAATTCTACCTAGAAATTGGTATTTTCCTATAAGGGGGCAGCTGCACAGGGACTGAATACACGTGTAGTGCACAATCAGCTGATTATCAATGTCATTTGTCATAAAATTCACTTGTCAGGCTTTTTTATCCCATGTAAATCTACTAAAAACACGGTTCTACAATTGACATTTAACCGGAGAAGAAGACTATTCGTGGAATAAGATATTGACGCCAATATGTCAAACTTATTCCACGAATAGCCTTATTCTCCAATTAAATATCAAATGTAGGACCCGTCTATGGTAGAACCGAGCCTTAGAAACTTTGGAGTCTTATGCGGGTTTATACCGACATAAAATAAGAAAAATAGCCCATATTTCAATTCTTCACCTTTGCGTGTGCTTGCTCAGCAAATCAGAGACCATTTTTTATGCATTTTTGGTCAGCTGTTGTCCCTCCTCATTTCAAACCTCACCTCTGCTTGGATGACGCAGAATTCTTGACGAATCGACGTCGAGCAGTAATATGGGCTTGAAAGTTATTTCATATTTTGTCAGCATAAATCCACCTTTATTTAAGTAATATATAGTTTAAATTATTTAAGTTATTAGAATAAAATAAGTTTTAACTACTAACTATGTGGCCAAGGTTGTATATTCTATATGTTTGCTAACAATTGGCATTTTTGTAGAAACGTTGAATTAATTCATGTAATTTGTATGGATTCAGCTGATCAACAAATTACAAAGATCAACCTATGAAACAATAACAAAGATTAGCTGATGAAAAAATAACACGCATCAGCTGATCAAACAATAAAAAAGATCAGCTGAAGAAACAATAACAAAGATCAGCGGATGAAACAATAATATTGATCAGCTGATCAAACAGTGACAAACATCAGCTGATCCACTCAATAATTAAAATCAGCTTATAAATCAATAATAAAGGTCAGCTGATACGAATAATATTAAATATCAACTATTCACTCACTAATTTGACGAAACCGTTTGCATTTATTACTTTTCATCCTAGTAAACACTATTTTTATTCATTTGTGTATACTTGTTTGCCTACTGTTAATATCGCATAACTTTTTCGATGAACCTCGTAGATCGAATCTCCACTCAATTTTAGTTTGCTTCTAATGGCAACACTTGAGAGTTAAAAAAAGTATGTTTGTTATTGCGCTTTACTTCAATTCTTATCGAATTTGAATGAAATAATAATCCACATTATTTAACCATTTAGCAACACACGATAAATTATGTATAGCTTACATAATAAACTATGGTCAGCTTATCAAGGAGTTTGAACACGAATGCAGGTGTAAGTACCTAATTTGTTTATCACTCATAACCTCTCAATATGATTCATAGTTATAAATAAATAGGTGATGTGCCGTGTATGAACAATTGTAGGCGTTGTTTAACATCCAGCTGTTGCAAAAATCTTGCAAATATTTTATATGGAGCATGATATTGATTTTATTAGAATGGGAATTCAGTGCTGTGGTTACAATATTCTATATTTTGCTTGTTTTTTGATATAATTTAATTACTAAAATGATATATTTGATAGATAACTGTTGGGTAGCCAAATTGATTACAAATTGTAAATTGGTTGCTTATAAAATGTGCTGTTTTGGCAACAGCTATCAAATTTGATTGCTTAATTATATTCTAGACTAGGTGAAATATCCATTGTTCAACAGGGAATGATGTTTAATCATGTTGTCATCAATACATTTTTAAATTGCAGCTTACAATTTTCAATATTATTTTAATTACAAAAAAAGCTTACTGAAATATTACTATTACTTCAAAACACATAATACTGAATAATGAATATAAAACTTGTCTCAATGGGAATTCAAACCCACAACCCCAATTTTGAACTGGTGGCACAAAATACATAAATGACTAAGTTGGTTGGGTTCAAATCAATGTCAGCTAAGACCAGCCCAGAACAGCTTCCGAATATTAAATGAAAGTGGCTTTTATATATACTATTTCATTTACTGAGAAGTTTGTGCAATTTTATTTTAATAATAATATAAAGCTTTAATATATCTTAATTATTTTAGGGTGCAACATTCTTCAGTGAACCAACAAACATGGATGAACATGAATATCTGCAGCCCATATTAGAATCCTATGGGATTTTTAAGCCTTTACGAACTATACCAGCCTTTAGTCTACATTTATTAGCAGCACTAGCATTAGAAGTGGCTGCAATTGTGTTTGCTATTTTGCATCCAGATGAACATAGCAAATGTCGAGAGTATTTTATACTCATTTATGCACATGTTGGATTCTGGTTTTTGACACTAGTAAGTTTTATACTTGTGTTTTGTCTAAAATAAAATTCACCAAGTTTTATTATTCAGGAGTTTAATACACAAATTGAGTGTCAAAACCTGTGATATAATTTATTAGAAGTAACACAACCATAATTAGTTGGACACTTAAACAACACCCCTTATTTTTATTCATTGCTCCCCAGGGGTTCCCACTTTAGGATCCACTGATTTAGACCAATATAAAACTGCCTTGTTGTACTACTAACACATCTAATTATGAATGAATTTAAAATTTTATTTGAATGCTTATTAGATTGTAGATCAAATAGCAAGAACAAAACATTATGCACTTCGCTTGAATGGCTACCTGGAGTTCTATAAGAAAACACAAGTACACCACAGACTCCCACTATATATTGTCAGTTTGTGGAATGCAGCTATATTGCTGATGCAGGCTCTAATGCAACATTATTATCCAGATAATTTTGCTGAGAAATGTGTCCATGATGGACTTTTGTCTCCAATTAACTACTTTTGTGCATTCTTTACATTGGAGTATTGCATTATAGCAGGAATAAATATAAACTATATAGGTATGTATTTAATGGTTTTCATATAGTAGCCATTCTATTAAAAAACTGTTTCAGTGAAAGTAAGAAAGTTTAATAGCCAACAGCCCCCACCAGATGTGCAGAAAGAGGAGTGGAATGCTTGCTCCAATGAACATAGTTTTGCTCAGGGGGAGGTTGGGTATAAACAATTGGGGGACAAGGTTTATGATTTTATTGAGAAACAGGTAGGTTTACTACAAAAGCAGTTTGAAATCTTCTGATTATATTTCTAATAACTTCATTCTTTTTTATTTACACTAGTAAGATGATATAGATATACAATTGAGACAGATTCCTGTCCCTCATCCACACCAGTATTTTTTTTATATCCATGCCTTTCTCATTTTTTTAAACCATTTTCTCACCTTTCTGCAATTACCAGCCCACTCGCATTTAAAAAAAAACGGTGTTATATAGTTGATCAGTTTATAAGATAATTGTGTTGTATTTTGTTAAACATGATTTTCCGAGTTTCCATGAGAAGTAGCGATCTTTTGCGTTAAAACAGTCAATGTGATTCTCTCTAAAGCTTTAAACGCAATTTCTTTGAAAACTTGTTTATATAACCGTATAACCAATTTTTATACAATGGTAAAAAGAATTATATAAAAACTGCAAAAAAAGTATAGTGTCATTTGAGAAATGAAAGTTGTATACACTTCCGGACAAACCGGAAATGAATGTTATTTTTTAAATATGTCACAAAATAGCTCAGTGGCCGAGTGGTTAGAGGCGTCGTCCGTCTCGTACTGAGCCTGAATTCGATCCCCAGCAGGGAACGAATTTTCGCGAATCACCTTTCACAATCTTTCAGAGGTTTTCTGTGTAGTTAAGGTAAATACCGGGTGATTAAACTCCTCTGAGCTTCTCCCCTGAGCGGCGGAAAAACCTCACGGCTGATAGCCCTATAAAGATAGAAGTTTTTTAAGTTTATGTGATACTGAATTAACAGTTGTTTTTGGTCAATCGTGAAATAAAGAAGTTACAAAGTGTTGCCTCTTATTTGGATCACACTGTATAGTATGAACATAAATTAGACTATATCTATAGTTTTTGCCATAGGTCTCAAAAACATTTGAATGGTAAATAAATAGTTCATGTGAATTTAATATAGTAATAGTAGTTTCTACTACTATTATTATATTAATATAGTATGTTATGTACTACAGTACATGTGAACTTAATAGAATAATAGTAGTTACTACTCTATTATTATATTAATATAGTATGTTATGTACTACTGTACATGTGAATTTAATAAACTATTAATTTAAATTCATTAAAGTGGCAGGAATTGTTTGAAAACAGGATAAAAATGTTCTTTGCATCAAAAGATCTATTGAAAAGATACAGTTGAAAATAAGATAAATTTATTTTTGTGTAATGCCCTGAAATGTCTTACTGTATTAGTTTTATTTACAACATTTGACAACAGTCGTTTAACATAGTAATGAACAGTTTACTGCAATATAAGGTGAATCAGCACATGGTTTAATAATTATATTATGTCTACAATTAAATTTTTTTTAGGCTGACATGATCCGCCATCTAAAGGACCACAATGCTCGACTTGGAGAGAAACTGATGGTTTTGAATGCTCAATTGCAGGCAAGAAGCAGACCAGACAATTAGATTTATTTTATATGATTATGATTTTGACAGTTTGTGATGAATTTGAAGTTCTGATATTATGATAAAATTGATGATGATTAAGTTAAGTCTACGAATATTATTTTCTAGTTTAATAGTGTAATATATTTTTTCTCCCAATTAAAAAGTCATGTTTTATATGTACATATATATTATTTTGTTAAATAAGTAATTAATAAATAGATTTAGGTATAAAAGTCATAATGAAAAGTTTTTATATATTCCCTCCCTATTACTTTTCTATGCGATCGTTTTATTAACACTATATTACCAATATACAACATGGTTTTTAGGATGAAACATATTATATGCTCTAGACAGGACCGCTCTATTGACATCATTGTACTGTATACAATGATTTCAATCGCAAAAGCCACGATGTTGTTACCCTATCGTGACGTCACACTATAGAACAATTTTTTGCTGGTATGTCAGTTTTACTTTATAGTTTGAGCGACGATTTTGACATAAACTATCTGATGTGGACACCACACGAATGTTGTTCCGAATTAATTAATTAATATTACATACACATTTTAGATATTTCTCAATTGATTTGATTTAATTTTTTCAATTCGCGACATGCAACTTGCACTCGCAACTTACAATTATCAACTTGAACCTGCAACTTACAATTATCAACTTGAACCTGCAACTTGCAATTTACAATTATCAACTTGAACCTGCAACTTGCAACTCGCAACTTACAATTATCAACTTGAACCTGCAACTTGCAATTTACAATTATCAACTTGAACCTGCAACTTGCAACTCGCAACTTACAATTATCAACTTGAACCTGCAACTTGCAATTTACAATTATCAACTTGAACCTGCAACTTGCAACTCGCAAATTACAATTATCAACTTGAACCTCCAACTTGCAACTTACAATTATCAACTTGAACCTGCAACTTGCAATTCGCAACTTACAATTATACAACTCGTGACTGGCTATTCGCAGCTTGCAACTTGGAACTTGCAATTCGCTACTTCAAATTCTAATTTTCTTTATTATTTAACACGCGACCAATTTCGATAATTCCCTGTCAGATTTGTTGACTGCCTATTTTTTTCCCTCTGTGAACTGATTTCATGGGATCACCCCAGTTCTCTTTCTCAGCCAATTTCCAAATTTAGTCGAGATCGGTTTGGCCGTAATGCCGGAATTTTGTTCACAGACATAAACATACACACACACACACACACACAGACATACATTTTCCAGAAATAGTCTATTTCGACAATATTAGTCATGAAACGTAAAGAAGAGTCAAAATTAACAATTTTGCGCGATAATTTGTATCTTTACTACTGCTAAAGTATACGTCAATATTTTCTATTATTATTTGAAAATGGATTAATCAGACTACCAACTCTGTTTTAGTGAAAGTAAGAAAGTTTAATAGCCAACAGATATGCAGAAAGAGGAGTGGAATTCTTCTGTCCATGAACATAGTTTTGCTCAGGGGGAGGTTGGGTATAAACAATTGGCGGACAAGGTTTATGATTTTATTGAGAAACAGGCAGGTTTACTACAAAAGCAGTTCAAATCTGCCGATTATATTCATAATAACTTCATTCTGTTTTATTTACACTAGTAAGATGATATATATATATATATACAATTGAGACAGATCCCTCATCCACACCAGTATTTTTTTGTATCCATGCCTTTCTCATTTTCGTTAACCATTTTCTCACCTTTCTGCAATTACGTTTTGTTTCTTTACAAATATCAAGAAAAATATAAAATAAATGTCAGATCATTTGACCAATAGCCTTAATAAAGATTGATTATATTTCTATAAAATAAAATAGTAAAGCAGTGATTATATTTTTCAGAATAATTACAATTTTACATTATTAAATACTGTAAAATAATATCCCTCACTACTTAAACAAAAGTATTATATACTTGTACATTGGTATACAACATACACATTGTTACGTAAAATGTTCCATTTGTCTAAACGATTTTCCATGTATAAAAATAGAGCATATATTTGCATACATGTACTACTATGTATAGTAAGTACATTTCCATCCATCTAGTATCAGAATAAGTAAATGTCAACAGAATGTTTTATAAAGCAATATAAAATACCTGTTACAAGAAATCTGATAATTATCTTTAAAAACCCGGTCCTCTTATTTTTAACAACTTGATTACATAACTTTTATAAACAACATTTCGACAATATAGCAACAGTGTGTATTCCCAAAGTTCATCAAGTTGCCAAAGAAAGGCAACTGACACAAATAAAATATGTAGCACCTGAAAAAGGTTACGTAATCCCATTATTAAGATTGTATAAGACGCCAGATAGCGTGCACCTTGAAGTTTTCACTTTCATTGAAACGCACTTTCAACCTTGAACGTTGACTGATCAGGCTAAAACATTCTTATTGATCTGAGGTTGACTGTATACAACCAATTATTTTATTATGTATTATTATATAATACTAAAAAAAACAACATTTTTTGAGATAAATGCATTTTAAAGATTGCAATAGTTCCAGTAATTTTACCATTGAGTATAATGTTCTCTTTTTTTTTAATAATAATTTTACAGGATAATTAAAACGATTTTTGTTGTTTTTAATCACATTTTAAAAAACAAATAAAAACCCGTTTTAGTTATCCTTTAAAATTACTTATCACAAAGTCGACGCCTTAACATACCAATATTTAAATAATAATTTGGTTTCCTCTAAACGCAAAAAAAGGATGAAAGGAGCGTTAAAAATATACATAAGAATCAAACAAAGCTTGAAAATTGTTATGTTGGAAGTTACGATACTTGTCATCTCACAGTGCGATATGTTAAATATGTATCACAATTTTCCACGACACCCTGCATTTCTCCTATATGTGCTCAAGGCAACCCGAATCATAAAGGCACCTTACATGGCCAGTAATACTGTCAATATTTTAGAATAATAACAGTATTACTGTACGATAACGTTTAAATGTTTAAATTGTTCATTATTCTAAAATATTGCCAGTATTACTTATCGTGTAAGGTATAGTAATGATGGAATGAAGAGAATACTGATGTTTATCCCCGGATAGTAGATTACTTGATAAATATAAATGGAGGATTGAAGAAAATATTGACAGTACTCCTCCTTTTATATTTATCAAGTAATCAATTATCCTGATAAACATCAGTATTCTCTTCATTCCATCATTATATACCTTACATGATAAGTAATAATGGCAATATTTTAGAATAATGAATATTCTAAACATGTTATCATACAGTAATACTATCATTATTCTAAAATATTGACAGTATTATTGATCGTGTAAGGTGCCTTTAAATAAGTTTTATTATTATTATTATTTTTATTCAACCTTTTGTAGATTCGATTAATTCTTGTGGGCACTAGGGTATTGCATAACACAACACGAGAGTGAAAGTGGTCATGAATACACTTAAGACTACCAAAAAGAAATAAACAGAGTTTAAACAAACTTCGCGGTTTTTGCGTTTATTTGCAGTTACATTTTCAAGAGCTGCGTTTCCTTGCCGCATTTATGCGAGTGACCGCGTTGCCGGGTGCTTATATAAATGCGCGTATGGATATTTAGAAAGTCTTATTGGCGCTTAAATCTCTTTCTCTTAAGATTGTCGGATGGCTGCAGCTATAGTGAGATAATGGTAACAGTAGTGTATAGCGAGCGCGAGCACAATGATAAGCAATGCGGACCTGCGAGTGGGATTTGTTTGTTTGTTGTTATTTGTGGGCAGTGTGTGTGCGCAGGAAAAATTCATATTGAGCACTAAAGGTATAAGTTTAAGTTATGAATATTAAAAATTCGAAAACTAGAACTAGGGGATTTTTGCATTTTTCGTGAAAACTGTAATAAATACCGGCAATATTGGGATTGAAATTCTCTAACTTAGATATTAGTTTGTTATGAATAAATATTAAAAATTCGAAAAGAAGAACTACAGGATTTTTGCATTTTTCGTGAAAACTGTAATAAATACTGGCAATTTCATGATTGAAATTCTCTAACTTAGATATTAGTTTAAGTTATGAATAAATATTAAAAATTCGAAAACAAGAACTAGAGGAATTTTGCATTTTTCGCGAAAACTGTAATAAATAGCGGCAATATTGGGATTGAAATTCTCTAACTTCGATATTAGTTTGTTATGAATAAATATTAAAAATTCGAAAACAAGAACTAGAGTATTTTTGCATTTTTCGTGAAAACTGTAATAAATACTGGCAATTTCGGGATTGAAATTCTCTAACTTAGATATTAGTTTAAGTTATGAATAAATATTAAAAATTCGAAAACAAGAACTAGAGCTTTTATGTATTTTGCGGGAAAACTAAAATAAATAGTGGTATATTCGGGCTTGAAATTCTCTAACTTTGCCACTTAATCCTTTGTTTTTCTGGTAGACATGGGAATACCCCGCACTTGTCACTCCACATAACCAGGGTTGTACGAGCTATCAGCCATATGCTTTTCTTGTCATTCAACATCGTCATTCTCTCCTTGACTTCATTTCCTAAACTTCCCATTCTTCTCGGCTTTTCCTCCACCCAGATAGCTGATGGAAAAATATAGAGGAAGGATTTTTGTATACATCCTCAGATCTGAGATGGAGTGGGTGGAGGGAAAAGTAGGTATGTCTAGACATGCCTACTTTTTGTATACATCCTTCCTTAATATTTTTTTCCATCAGCTATCTGCCCTAATCCTACATCTCATCCACACCTCCCACACATGTCTCTGTTTCCTTTATCCTCGATCTTTACTACCCTCCCACACGACTCCCACCACATGCTCATTTGATTCGTTTCCTGCATGAGAAAAGTTATTCCAAGAAATTAGTAATATATTGAATAATAATTAATTGTCTTGTTTACCCGATAGATAAAGAAATTGTCTAATCTAAAACGAACTGTACATGTTTAGTATAGTTAGTTTAGTGTTAAACTAACTATACCAAACATAATGAGATCACGAATAACTTCTACACGACCATTAGATGGACTGGGAGTGAAACTGAACTCAAAACTCTCAAATTTAAAAAATCTAGTTTTATCTTATTACTATTATTATTATGAATGTTATTAGTAATAATATTAGGTTAGACTGTTATTATTGCCAAATAGTAGGCTATAAATATGTAATTGCAAATTCTCTAAAAAAAATTTCACGTGGGTTCGATTCCCACCGGAGGGTGAAATTTTTAGAGAATTTGCAATTATATATATATATATATATATATATATATATATATATATATATATATAGTTAATTAAAAAATGTGACATTGAGCGTAAAAGTGAAACTAATCATCAAATTTAAAAATTATAATATTATTACTAATAACATTAATAATAATAGTAATAACATAAAACTAGATTTAATAATATATCCGCTGGCCTTTTCTACCACAGTGTGGTGTAAGGGTTTGAATTTTCCTCTATTCTTTTATAAATTTATTCCATTCTCTTCTATTTATTGCCAGTTCTTTTGCTTCCTTCCAGTTTTTTTTCTTTCCTTTTTAATAATTCCGATATAGCTTCATGCTTTAATTGTAATTAATAAAACAATAATATTTTTTTTAGTTGGTGATAAAAGTGAAGAAACGAAAACAACGACCACATTAACACCAGTTACAAAAACGCCATTGCAGAAACTAGTCTGCCCTAAACAAGTACGCATTCCAATTTTCAGTTTACCATGCAATAGTGAGAAAGATTGTAGAGTTTTTGGGCCTGCATTAGCATGTTGCCAGGAGCGATGCATACGAGGGGTTTTAGTTCCTGCCACAGAGACAAGCAGAAGAGCAAGTAAGTGTATGATATTAACAAAACATAATTTAGGGGATTCGTGAAGAAAGTGCCATATTATAGACCAATTCATTCTATAATTATTGCAATATCGCACCCTTGCGACAAAAGTGACGTACGTAAAAAGATATGAATTTAAAACTTTTGATGCCTCTATAATATTCTATTATATATACGGTGACCATACGTCTTTTATTTAAGAGGACAGTCCTTTATTTAAGATGATAGTCCTTTATTTAAGATGATAGTCCTTTATTTAAGATGATAGTCCTTTATTTAAGAGGGCAGTTCTTTATTTAAGAGGACAATCCTTTATTTCCAGTTAAAAATCTACTGAAATGTATAAAAATTAATGATATTTACAATGTCTGTATGTGTAATAATTACAATTTTTTAAATTTTTAATGTATGTATAGTTTTATGCTAGTATTTTCGTATATAAATGTTATAAACTTATGAATTTTATATGGTATTTTTTTTATTTTCTTAGGTATGTCCTTTATTTTTCCAAAAAAATATGGTGACCGTAATTATATTGGAAATAGTTTTTAGTTATTTATGAAAAACCTTTTTTTCTGAATGCAATATGATTCTACGAAAATTATTTTTCATTTATTTCTTTAATAAACATGTACATATCATAGATAGTGCAACTTCATTCTTCTAATAAATAAAAGGAATATTGAATAATTATCAAAACTAAAAAGTACCTTATATAATTCATAAGTTTATAACATTTATATAAAAATAATTAAAATCATTATTATCAATAATTGAATTATATAAGGTATTTTTTATTTTCTTCGATATATCCTTTATTTTCCCAAAAAAAAAAAATATGGTCACCGTAATTATATTGGAAATAGTTATTTATGAAAATCCTTTTTTCTACTGAACGCAATATGATTCTACGAAAATTATTTTTTATTCAGTTCTTTAATAAACATGTACATATAGACATGTTTCTACGAAAATTATTTTTTATTTATTTCTTTAATAAACATGTACATATCATAGACAGTACAACTTTCATTCTTGTAATAAATAATAGGAATAATATATATATATATATATCAAAACAATTAATGAATATAATAATTTCTAATTAAATAACGCTCGTACAATATACATGTTGATCTGCATGATGATACCTAATTAAGAAAGACCTTGAGCGTGGAAATGGTTTCAGGGTTGGGAATGAAAAGCAATCTTCAGAACAATTGCCTATAAAAATATTCTGCTCTGTTACTTCAGCTATTGCGAAATAATTACACGCTATTCGTAATTCATTATACAGTTAAATTAACTAATCAGTGTACTATTCGCAATAGTGGTTACAAAATAAATGTATAATTGGTGCATGAAAGTATTATAGAATACATACCAGCCCATATTACAATTCATTAAAAACTTATTATTCGTAAATTACATAAAATATTGAATGCGCAAAACACGATGAAATGATTTATAATTTTCTAGGAATCACATGATACTTGACCTAGTTTCACTAAATTTCGTATAGAATCTATGACGCAGGATATATCCTTCATGAAAAATTGCTAGAATAATTGTGACAGGATTTGAATATGTATTATTTAATATCCTTTTCGAGCCAAATTTTACATTTAATTAAATTATTTCAGCCTACAGCGAAAGGTAAAAGGCAAATAGATAATATATATATAAAAATTATTTCAATGTGTGCTTGAAGTTATTGCTTTAGCGTTTCAAAATCGATCTTACTTCTATCGTTGATTGAAGGATTGTATAAATAGTTCAATCAACGCTTCTATCCTGTCCGGGCTAAACACATGTCTTCGTTTGTAAGCTTTGTTATCGTCCAGTGGTCTAATGTCTCTTCTTCCCCGCATTATTTTTTGCTCTTCACTTGCAAGCAACTTACATGTTTATTTATACACCAAATTAAATCTGTTCATAATTTTATTTATATTATTATCAATATTTATTATCCACCATAAATCGCTACGTTGATAGAAAAGTAACACAACTAAACATTTAATTTTAATGTTAATTATATGTTCAAAATCAATCCAAGTCTCATATGCACTTACATATGTGGAAAACAAAATATTAGTGTATTGAGTGTATATTATAAAACATGTAGTTAATTACAACATTATCAAGAATCTTATTGTTTTAAAATAGTTCTACTTTGAAATTGATGATTTCTATATGTGTACTTTTCTATCAACGGAGCAATATGCACATCAATATAATACAAATATAAACTCTAATCGTTATTTGCATATTCCTAAAGGTCGTTTTAGACAAGACAATTTATTGACTCAAAAGTTAGTCAAGATGCGAAATAATTTAAATTGACTCGTATCATACAGCAAATTATTTTAAATATTGAATTCTATTGTACATGGAATGGAAAAATATAACGCGTTCTATTTATCAAGAACAAATTGTATGGGAGGAGGATATATCAATTAATTTCTTGAACAACTATTGAGCTAAGAAATTGTCTTGTCTAAAACGACCTTTATATGCAAATAACAATAGAGTTTATATTTGTATTCTTCTTCTATCTTGCAGTGCATCTCTTATAGGAGGTTTGCTATCACAGCTATCCGAACCTTATTGGCTGCCGCTCGGAATAATTGAGTGTTACTGCAGCCAAACCACTCCCTAAGGTTTTAAGCCAGGACATTCGACGTCTTCCGATGTTCCTTCTTCCTCTTGTACTATCAATTGTAGCAGCGCGTATTTAGGTCCTCTCATTATATGGCCTAGGTATTGTAACTTTCTCTTCTTTATGGTGTGAATTATTTTCAGTTCTTTTTGCATTTTATTTAAGACTTCAATGTTAGTTACCTTATCTGTCCATGGAATACGCCACATTCTCCGGTAACACCACATTTCGAAGGCATTTAGTTTGTTTCTTCTTAAGAGTCCAAGCTTCAACCCCATACAGTAATATAGAAAAGACATAGCACCGTAGCATTCTTGTTCTAAGTTCTATACTTATATCCCTACTAGTGAAGGCATTTAGTTTATCTAAGTGATTCTTCTTAAGAGTCCAATTTGTATTATATTAATATAAATCTACCCTCGCCTTTCCCTCACCCACGCCGCCGGTCTTTTGCAGATATCCGCGCCTTTCCCATCCTCTCTTAATCATGCACTCACCATTCCAAAATTACGTTGCTTCCCTCAATAAATAATATTATTTGTATTCTATCATTTTAGGAGTTAGTAATTTAATCGAAGACTCCGCAGAAAAGCCATCGAAACAAACTTCAAAATCACCAACAAAATCGACGATACCTACAAAGTCACAAGCAATAGAAAGTCCGAAATTAATATGTCCTGGTAGTGAAGTGAGAGTGCCATTTTTTAGCTTACCTTGTAGTGGCGATTTAAACTGCCAGTTTTTTGGACCAGGTCTTCTCTGTTGTAAAAACAGATGCTTGCGCGGGGTGGTGCCTCCAAAACCGGAAGTGGAACACTCACGTAAGAATCCAATTAATATCAGCAATATATTCTACCTCAGACTAATAAATATATATATAATAAATAAATTTATTTAAGTTTATTATAGTATCATTGATTGATGTATTTGATAACAATACTTCAATCAATGGTAGTATACTCAGACTTATAGAATATACTACAATTGATTGAAGTATTGGTATAAATACTTCAATCAACGATAATACTTAGCAATTGATGTAGAGTGGGTTATTACTAAATTTGTACGTTTTCAGCAGCTCTTTTTGGCTTAGTAGATCGCGTCTGTTCCAACGAACCGCTCGCTGAAATTTTGGATATTAGAGAGTGCACCACAGATATCGAATGCGCTCCTAGAATTTGTTGTCCAGAAAAGAGGGCCAAAAAAGGGACAAGTAAAAGTTTCTGCCGTACTCCAATTCATAACATTGATAGGTTACCTGTTCCTAAGCAATTGGAACAACGTAAGTACATTTTGAACCTATAATGCCTTTCGTTTATCACTCTGGGCTGGTACGAACTTATTGTTTCTTGTTCTATTTGCCGCTTCCGATGCGCATAATTCTACAACCGGCGACGCACGACCGCAAGACCTGAGCGATACTGCACGCAATGATAAACCATGCTAAACGAAAGCGCCTTATAATCAATTTGTAATTTTTTTTAGCTATTCGTAACTTCGTAAGTTACATGCAATGCACGCCGCCACCCCCGCTGGATCTATTTCCTAAACCATGCCAGAACACATTAGACTGTTTCCCAAATTTGTGCTGCCAGGAAAATGGAAACAAAGTGTGTAGACCACCAAAAAGGTCAATTTTTACATTTTTAGCAGATGTAACAACAGTAAGTACATCAAAGGGGTTTGCTACTGATCTAATTGATTGTTGAGAAATGACACATTAAACACATATATACGTTTTACTCAATGACAACTTTATACCAAAAGCTGCAGGGGGCATAATCAAATTAATAGTCTTAATAGATAGTAATATATAGATATACTATTAGATATAGTAATAGATTAATTAATAGTATTAATAGATAGTATGAACTAAAAACTATCAATAAAACTAATTACATCAGCTCAGAAACAGCAGAGCATGTAATATGCCTCTGCTCAACTCTAGTAAACACTAGGCATCTAATACTAGGGGAGTGTTGGCCTAGTATGGTCAGCATTGGCAACTCACACACAAAATTGACTGGTGGGATGAGTGAGCAGCATTAAAGGGAGGTTTCACAATGGGCCCATTTTGAGGCATAAGTGTCTGTAGCTATGCTACCCTTCAGCCAACTATCCAGAATTACATTAGCTTTGCTGCACTTCAAAAATATTCTTTTTTTAGTGAAGCTAGCTGTTTAGTGATTACATATTTACATCAGTCACCAATAATAACAACCATATTATACTGTCTTTCATACAATTCAAATCATATGGTTTTATAAAGCCAACATCAAGGTAAAAGTTTGGGCCTACATATACTATAGGGTGTTACCCTACTGTATTGCCAAGGAATATGCCCTTAAAATGCGTCTTTGAACCAAAAATATATACATGCAAGGTTTTCAATATTGGTATATTACATACATCCAAGGTTTTCATTATTGCTATATTACATACATGCTTTTATCACTGGAGGATTTTTAATAATTAATACCTATTCTCAAAATTACCTGTAGAAAATGTCTTCCTAAAACTGTATTATTACCCTTCCCGCCCATTAGCATTAGCCGACCAAACGGGTAATTTTGCCCGTCCCGCATATAATCTAAATTTAAGGAACATTGGTGAAAATTGACATTAAGACACTAATCTAGGCGCACTTTGTTTTTTTAGAGAATTGGAGCCACTAATGTGACACGAAGATTTATCCAGAGAATTACCAACTAGTCAATAAGAACAAGACTGTAAATAAAACACAATATACATATAGGTTTTCTTTTATTTATATAAACTCCTCCATGTAATTACAAAAAAATACATCCTTTTCAACAGATGCATAAGTTTTTGGGAATTCCTAACAATACTTAGTCCAGCTGTAAACAAAATGAGACAATTAGAAATCATTTTTAAATACATGTTTTTAAAAGGTTTGTTTTATGTCACAATATGACAAAATTTGTGTTTTTGCTAGGTTCTGTAAAAGCAGATTACTTGCATTGGGCAGTTTCTAATATAGGATTAAAATTCTAACTTTACATTATATGATATATAAAGAAACATCATCAAAGGCACCAATCAATAATACTGTCAATATTTTAGAATAATGACAACTGTGCAATAATATGTTAAAAATGTTCATTATTCTAAAATATTGACATTATTACTTATTGTGTAAGATATACTAACAATGAAATAAAGAGAATACTGATGTATATCCAGATAATTGATTACTTCATAAATATAAAAGAAGGATTGAAGCAAATACTGACAGTACTAGAATTAACAGTATTATTGACCATGTAAGGTGCCTTTATAATTATTTAACATTGTAAACAAAAGTATATGTGACTGAAAGTCACAAGTCATTTACACAGGCTACACTTGAACTCATTGTTCATACTTGTATTGGTAATGAATGGAAGGTGGTGCACTAGCAAAAGTGAACTACCAAATTATCACATAAACAAGCCTAGCCAAAGATCATTGATATGTTCAAAACACCTACACAAGTAAGACACTTACACCACTTTTCCTAAAACATTCAATTTGGTGTAAGTCATAATGACTTATGCCACTTTGCCCACAAAAGAATGCTCTTTTTCTCCATCAGGAAAAATGTTAATAAATGCACTCATTTAAAAAAATATATTTTTTAAACAATTTTATTTAAATAGAAGGGCGTTGTTGACTTGACAGAAGATGTAAGTCATACTTGCACCGTGTTGGCTTTGACAGAACAGGCAATCTTGATTCAGGCAAAGTGCTGCTATTTATGGGCTCTCTGTAGAACTATGACTTAAGGTCATTTTAGACTAGACAATTTCTTGACTCAAAAGATAGTCAAGATGCAAGACAATCTAAATTGTCTCATACCAACCAGTAAATTATTTGAAATATTGAATTGGATTGTAGATCAAATGGAAAAATATAACGCATTCTATTTGTCAAGGACAAATTGTATGGGAGGATGATATATGAATTCATTTCTTGAACAACTTTTGAGCTAAGAAATTGTCTTGTCAAAAATGACCTTTAGGAATCTTTGCCAGAAACCATCTTTTGATTAAGGGTAGTAAAAATATTGACTTTACTCAAATCTGACTTACACCACTCTGGCTTTAACCCATTCATATAGTAGTTCAGAAGGGTATTTGAAGTATTTGAGTTTCAAATATTAGTAATTAAAAGGTAAGGAAAATCTTGAGAGGACTTGTCTTAAATATACTATCAAGGCATTAAGTTTCAGCCAAAACTGAGATAAAACTATGAATTAATAACACTAGTTTAATAAAATTTATTTTTAATGTTTACAATTGAATTGGTAGTTTGAAGAAGGTTACAAGTACAAAAATAATAATAATTCCCAACAACCTGTAATATATTTTCCAATACAAAAATGGGATATGATTACTGTGTTGCCAAACATAAATAATAATGTTAATCTTTAAAATTGATTCATGTAGAAATTATAGCTCCTTGAATTTCCCAATTTTTATTTTTGTATTCATTCCCTTCAGTTCAATTACACATTTAGTAAATGAAATATGCTTACCTTCTTGAAGCCAATGTCATTGGCGTATTCTCTGAAACATTGTCTGCATAAATTCAATCCATATTTGCGAATGAGTCCATGCCCGTTTGAGCAGGATCGGCTAGAAATAATAAACACAAATAAGAGTTGCATCATATTACAAAACTTGTTTAACCATGTTTACATAATATAGAGCAACAGTAATATTTCTGAAAAGAGTTGCTTTTAACAGGAAACATTACTGGCAATTGAATAATTAAGCAAATATTGCATTCTGCTTTGACTCAGGTATTTGGTGCCAATTAAGTGGCTGTTCTACATATATGTAAGTTAAGGGATTTTAGGTTTGTTCCAAATAGGCGACTAGACAAGTGTTAATCCGAATACATTGTACTTAGTTTCTAACCTCAAAAAACAATACCCATAAAATGCGGCATAACTGCCATGCAATCAATTGGGAACTAATTGTTGAGCACTTTTCAACAAAAATATACTATTTATGAGTTTATAACAAATTTTACAGGTATAACTTGAAAGCAGTACTATTGCACATGTGGTATTATTTATTTCAAAATTTACGCCTCCTACAGAGCATGAATAGCATTGCAAATAAATCGTGATTACATAGAGATTAAAACTTACCAGGATCTAGATCCTTGGCCGTATCTGCGGGGGTGAGAATACCAGATATTTTGGAAACCCATTTTGCACGGACAGTAGTTCGACAAGAAAAGAAATGGCGTCGCACGAAACGGAAAGAGGAACTGGCGCTGCGGCAACTAGTTGAACTACGTATTGGCGCCAAGATTAAATTCAAATGTGTGTAACGGAAATTGACGCCTAATTACATCTTGAATATGACTGTATTATAATCTACTAAAAAATAATCTAATATATATTGTTTATGCTGCAGGCTTCTAGTTTGTTATATATTGTATACATCAGTGATTCTCAAAGTGGGAATCGCGAAAAATATTAACATTTATCTATAGAGTACACGGGTGGTGTATCTTTGCTCCATCCACACTTTCCTTCCTCCTCTTGAGAACCGCACCTCGCTTTTGCCATTCATAATGTGTCCTCCCTCCTCCACTATCCACAGGTTATGTGACTCGGGGGTTTCCCCCGCAGTTGTCACTCATGCTCACCTGCCATTCTCTTCCTGACTTCAGTTCCTAGGCTTCCCATTCCTTTCAGCTTCTCCTCCACCCACTCCTCAGACATAGCCATTATTTTATACATCTTTCCTCAGTCTTTTCTCCATTACTTTTCAACTTCACTACCCTATATACTACATGCTCATCCACTTATTTAGATAAGTCAGTTTTTCTGCAACTGGTGCAAAAAAATACTATTTGTTACTTTTCCCCTTTCAAAAAAATTAGGTGAATTGTAGGGATACACATATGGCTTTTAGCCCAGTCAAATTAGAGTTTGAAGAAAAATTCCTACTTAATTTATTGCACACTACTGTCGAGAAGGATCACTAGAGTGATAATATCGAAAAACTATCTCAAAAGCAGTTATGCTAAAGTGGCAAATTGCAGTACTAAAATGAAGCTAATTTGACTGGACTTGTAAATACAAGCCTAAAAAATCATCTCTTCCTAGAAATAATTGTTGCTTATACCATTTTCAGCTATAACTATGCTGAAAATAGTGTAAGCACCATAAATCATTTCTATGAATATAAAATGTCATAAATAAAAATGTAGTAGCTTATTTAATTATAAACGATATTTATTACAAAACAATAATATAATTCGACTAGTTAACATTCAATACAAGTTCATCATTTTGTGTTTTCAATTTAATTTTCTGCATCAGGTATGGAATCTTTTCGAAATCTGCTAACTCCATCCAGTTTTGTAGGCAAATAGGCACTACTCTATAATTCTGAGCTTCCAGGATCTTAATATTCAACATGGTAGTGCCCTTCATCCTGCCATTGTTTGATGTATAGTGGAAAGGTTGCAGGCCTAGTATAAGTACTCTAGAAAATAAACAATAGTAAATATAAAAACAATAGGTAAATTAAACCAAAACAGATTAGCTGTTTAGCCACTAGTTTGATGAAAAGCATTGGTGTTTGAATCCCCAATATGAATTTTACTCACATGGTATTATCTTCACTAATTTTAGCCTCATCTATATTAAATACTTCGTTTTCTTCATGTGCCAGTGCCACTGGGTAGCCACCTTTTCGTAAAACAACAGCATGGTCTATAAAAATATAATAATTTAACTACATACTTAGTCACCATATTTTAATAAAATGAAGAGATTGTTTCATTTTTAAGAACTGTGTTAGGCTTCATGTAATCATTCATAACATTAATTTTTTTAATTTTTCATCATTAATTTTAATTTTGTAAACATGTCATAGAGGTCACAACAACACTCCATTTCAATACCACACTGCAAGAACCCAATCTAACTGAATCAGCTATTTTAAAGACAATAAACCGTACTGGTGATTTATTGAAGAAATGTAATACAATTTTACTTGTAAGTTCAATATAAAAATTGATTTCTATCTATGTTGCCACTAGTTTCCTTCCAACAATCATATAAAAATAAATGTACCCACCTATATGATGAAATAATTTGGTTGTAACTTTGGTTTTAACATACAAATTCCCACCAAATGCCTTCTCTAATGCTCCAGCCATTGGATAATCAATAATAAAATTCCTCACCCTATTAAGGGCTTCAGTCATATAATTTGCAGCTGGCACAGCCCCTTCAAAATTCGGCTTAAACGTTCGTAATGCTTGATATATAAGCAAAATATTTTGTGAATCCGCTGTAGTTCCTACAATTAAAAACTGTATGAACAGAAAGTATATAATTGATACCACTAATATTACCTTTGACTATTTTATGAAGATAATTTTTCCTGAGTGCTGATTGCAAAATATCTGGCTTATAAATATCCAAAGAAATTAACGCAGCACCTATTCTAGCCCAGAAAATATCTTTATTATTATTATCAAATTTATTAGTGTTTTGCAACAAGTTCTTCAAATGTTCCCAATGTTTAGGCCTATAATCTGATAATGCTAACGAATTTATAATATTATAAACTGCTAGTGTATTAGTACGATCAAATATGCTGGGATCATTTTGAACGGTTGTTGCAATGTGATCCATTAATTTATCACTAGCATGGCCCTAAAAATACAATGTTGTTTATTAGAATTTCAATACAAATATGTTTCTACAGAAACTCTAAACCTAGAAAGCTGTATAAAAATTAATAGACTGATTTTTGATATTTTTTAACATACACAATACGTACATGGCAGAAAGTGGATAGGCAGTTATTAAAGTAAAAAATACTACTAAAATATACAGGTTGTTCCAACATGTCATAAATTTGGTCTATCGATACAGGGCTATCTTCCGTAAAGGAGAAGCTCAAATGAGTTTAATTACCCAGTATTTACCTTAAATTCACAGAAAACCTCTTAAAAGCTCTGAAAGGTTTTTTTTTGAAGTTAGAAATTAAATACTAAAATAAACTAAACCGTTTACAAGTGGAAAAACCTCTTAGAAGTTTATTTAAAAGCTGTGAAAGATTTTTTTTTGAAGTTAGCAATTAAATACTAAAATAAACTAAACCGTTTACTAGTGGAAAAACCTCTTAGAAGTTTATTTTTAAACAGATTTTCAAATTTGACATACCTTTGTGGGACATGCTCTATATATAGGATCTACTTACATATTTATTTAATCTACTTAAAAGATAAGATGTTTGATTCAAGTCTTCTTTACGATCAATAGCATAGTTTGCACAAATATCACAAAGTACATCATTGTAATAGAATTTAGACTTATGTCCATATTTTACAGTCAGTTTGCTTAGAGTAGTTTCCAGTTCATTTGGAGTAAGTTGTTCATTGTTGAGAATGATTGTATCTATCGCCCTTTTTATCAAAGGCTCGAAAATATTGTTTGCATCAAGTTCACAAAGGGACCATATAATACTCATGGCTAGTTTTGTGTTTAACTCTTCATTACAGTTTTCAAGTTGATTTACTACATATTCAATAGATTTTGTAGAACAATTTTTTCGTGCCAAATACTGCAGGCTTTCAGTTAACTGCAATATGTTATTCCTGTCCAATTTAACAGGCAGTTGTATTTCAAATACTATTGGTAGTGCCATCTGTAATGCCTGGACTAGTGGCACAGGTTTCATCTGTGTTAGTAGGAAATCCATGAAGATTATTTGGTGGAGTGATAGGTAATTTATTTGTTGTCTTATTAGTTGAAGCAATACTTGAACAATTGTGCTTTCTGCTGATACTCCTACAAATGATACCACTTTAATTGCTTCAATTGTTTCATTCAGTTCTATTGCTCCGGCTTGGAATCGTAGCTTGTTGCAGAGGATTTCAAAGTTGTGGTGTTTCAAAATTTGATGGGTGGATAGAGAAGTACTGAAAAATGTTTTGTAAATAATATTTACTGAATTAATTAGAATGTTCATTTTTTAATCCTATATTTTTTAACTGATAGATTAAAATATCTTGAAATTCTGAATAGAGGTGGTAGGCACTATAAAATCTAGTGATTAAGTTATATATATATATATATATATATATATATATATATATATATATATATGTTTAATGGAAGTTGAAGCCTGTAAATGTATGGTGGCAAATGTCACCAGCAGGGTTGAAAGGGTTAATGTTCAAATTACAATTTCAGTTTTTATAATAATAAAATGACAACTTGTTATTAAAATATCAAAGACTTCTTCAATTTCAGGTTTGTTGCAACAGTCTACTTCCTGTTTGCTCATGACAAACTTTAAATGTTTAAATTTCAACTAGTGAGAAATTAGATAAATTACAAATACAATACATTTGATAACTTTAAAAACACTTAGGCTTGATTGTATAAAAGCAGATAACTCTTGAGTTAATTTACAATCCATGATTCAATTGTTACTTTTGACAACTTTGACTCATAATGCAACATTGCCATGTGTGATTCAAGCTGGTGGTTACTCTATCTGGTGGCAGGCAATGAACTACATTTAGTAGGGAATTTGCATAACATTTGATTTTTATCTTATCCATGACTATATAGCCAAGGTCATACTATTTATACCTTAAAAGCACATTAGTAATCACACATTGTAGAAGTGATATGTTTTTAATGCAATTAGCTGATCAAACAATAACAAAGATCAGCTGTGTACCTACTAACTTAAAGAAAACCATTAACGTTAGAATCCAAAATAAACAGAGGTACATAACAATTTATACCACATCTAACAATATAATCATGGGTTATAGTTACCTCACCTTTATACAACCAAGCCTTACACTGTAACTTACTTTCCACTTTTTTGAAGAGAGAATATTGATCTTAATGCCTGCATTAAGTGTCTGTTATTCATAATCGAACTGTGAGTGTGTACCATATCTAAAACTGTGGTGGTTGTTGATGCTGTTTTAATGGTATTTAATAAAATATCATGATTTAATGTTACATTTCCATCCTTTTGATTCTGCCTTATAAGTTCTGAAAAATGTGTATTGTAATTATCATTAGGTATTAAATATAAGCTTTACACCAATAATATTGTAGATAGACATTCGATTAAATAAATAAATATTAAATGTCTTGGTCATACCTTTGCTTACACTAGATAGTTGTCGGTATTGGTGTTGTGTATTGAAGAAGAGTCTTCTGGACAGGTTGATAACATGTGCCATATTTGCCATATTAGCTGTAACAAACATACAACAAAGTTATATAGTTGTGGCAGTTCAACGACAAAAATTAAATGAGATTATAAGCTAAAAACACTGCACATAAGTCAACTGCAATGTGCTAACAATATTGAATGGACTTACTGGACTTCTCTAGTAGAGGTATTATATTTGTTTTTTATTTATATATTACAGCACAATTTACAGCATAACATTGTAATGTGCAATGTACACAACTTCTAACCTAAAAATAGTTTAAATTTTAAAATTTCTATTATTGGCAATATTGGAAGTTAAGTTGGAAACTTGCCTGGAATTCTAAATTCAGGCAACTATTCAACAACAGCTCGGTTCTGTAATATATGGCTTAGGCAATTGATATCAAGTAAGTCGAAATGAATTGCTTGATATCAGTCGCTTGAATTGCTTGTATGCAACATTTGCAGGTACAGTCATGCTATGTAAGAATATAATAGTTAAAATGAAGTTCTTTGAGTTACTAGGTAAGCAGCAGATCTTTGATATTTATTGATCAGCTGATTGCATTAAAATCATATCATTTCAGTCACTTCCACAATAATGCGCCATTGTTAATGTAATTTTAAGGTATACATAGTAAAACCTTGACTATATAGTCATGTATATGATAAAAAAAAAATGTTATGCATAGAAATTCCCTACTAAATGTAGTTAATTTTCTGCCACCAGATGAAGTATCTGCCGGCTTGAATCGCCAATACATCACTTGCCTAGATAAATAATACTCACTTGTTATATTTAAGTAACTGTCAGTTTTTGACGTTTGTTAGGACTTCAAACTGACAACTAAAAAATTAACGGAAATGCAGTTTACACAGGTGTATTCAACTATTCTCAGTATTTAAATCAGGCATTGTTTTAAAATACGTTATTTCAGTAGATTTGAAATAAATTTAATGTGTCACGTTGGCACTCTTGCCACCTTATTGATTCGTGCGCGGATTGGGCGACACTGTAAGAAATCGACCAATAATTTTATTTCAGTCAGTAATCAAAAAGATGGCCGCTCTGCCGTCACCAACGCAGGTACTGGAGCCGAAATTTTGACACAATTTTTCTAAAACGCGCCCGTTCCGTACGAAGTTAATCACGCCCGCCACGCAACGGGATGGTAAATACGTGCCCGTAGTGTTTGCTTTCACGCGGCCCGGCTGCTGGCCGTAATTGCGCTTACAAAGTCAGTTCTTGACAGTTTGGTGGGCGGCGGATATATTCGTAGTATTGCCGTGTCTTAATCGTGTGCTGCTTGGTGGTTTGCGTGTTGGTGCTCAAGTGCGATCGTTTTTAATGGGCCAGGTGCTCAGGTGGCAACTGTTGAATGCCCCAGTTGTCTTGGGTAGTTTACTGTGACACTTCTTTGAAAACGTCAATATAAATGTCACATCACTTGGATCTGGTTTGATTTTTAATGTATTGCTGAATGATTTTATGATTATTATTATGGATTCACGTGAGAACTATGTCCTTCTTTACTTTACACTAAGATAAGAGATATTTTAATGTACATACTCTACATAACATGACTTCCAAAAATATTCATTTTTATATATTGTGTTTACACATAATAACATATCTGCTTCATTACAATGTTTTACTGATTGTACACAAATAGCATTCTTTTTCAATATGTAATGTCAACATAGAGCTACAAATCATTCTTTTCTACCCTGATTGTACTATATTTTGCATCCTTAACTTATCAAGTACATTCCAATGCTTCATAGTTCTAATTATTACATTCTTCTTCAATATGTAGTATCAACATAGACCATACTATACCAGACTATATATCAGTGGTGGCCAAACTTTGGATGACCTGTTTATTAAATTATAGCTGGTGTTCTACCGACATCATATGTATTAAGTGTTCACTGTGTGGGATGGGCATCAGAGATGTGTATATGTCAGTTAGGTGTGCAACTTGGAATAGTTACATGGTCAACTGTGATCAACATTTTGGCCATGCCATCAAGCACATTCCATTCCTTTATAATTCTAAATTGTGCATTCTTTTTCAATATGTATTGTCACCATAGGGTTACAAATCATTAATTTCAGATTGCATTAAATTTTGCATTCTTTAAGTCTTCAAACTTCAATCAAGTATATTCCAATCCTTCATAGTTCTATCAAATGTATTATTTTTCAATTAGTGAGCATAGAACTACAAATTATTCATTTCTACTCTCAATTCTTAAATTACTTCAACCCATGATACTATTAAGCATATTCTAATCCTTCATAGTTCTAAATAGTGCATTATTTTCCAATATGTGGTGTCAGCATAGGACTACAAATCATTTATTTGTACTCTGATTCATTAAGGTCTGGTTGTATAAAGCCATTTATTTGTACTCTGATTCATTAAGGTCTGGTTGTATAAAGCCATTATTTGTACTCTGATTCATTAAGGTCTGGTTGTATAAAGCAGATAACTATATATAAGTATTTTCCAATATGTTACTTTTGACAACTTTGACACATAATGTGACATTGCCATGGTAAACAGACACATGAGGCTATAAGGCACCTTACATCATCATTAGTACTGACAGTATTCTAAAATATTGACCAGAGAGTTGTAGACAACTACCGCCTCTACAACTCTCTTGAACATCTAATTGGTTTCACATGTATACTTTTCGCACAAAACAGATTTTATCTAAACTACGAATTTGGAGTTATATGGTATTTCCATTCACTGGTACAATTATATTTAATCATACCTTGGGTGAAGAATTTCAACTAATGTATGAACTCAATTTGTTAAGGATCATTTGGTCTATCAATTTACCAAGGATTTCTTTATTAACCACCAAGCCCATGTCAATACAATATATACAATCCTATCATTTGTATTATTGTTCATTTGTGTTATCATTCTAGGTGGCTGGAAACAATAATGCCATATATGAGGCGTATTACAACTTTGTGAGTGTTTTATAAAAGCAACAAACATGTTCACAAATTAATTTATCCTTGTAATTTTAAGGTCGACCCGAAAGGCGTCGGCACGGTTGGCGCCATGGAAGCGGCGCGCTTTCTTAAAAAGTCCGGTCTGAGTGATGTGGTGCTCTCCAGAATATGGGATTTGTCTGATCCTGGTGGAAGAGGCTGTTTGGACAAGACTGGCATGTATGTGGCATTGAAACTGGTGTCACTTGCACAAGCTGGAATGGATATTAATATGACGAATATCAGTATGGATATGTCACCACCTAAAATGGTACTTTTTATATTTAATTTTTGAATTGAAATTCCCTTTATCAATAACCTAGTTTGCAATTATTTTAAGTGAAAACCCCAAAAGCAATCTGAATAATTTTCACTGCTTGATATTAAGAGTTTGGAAGCTAAATATAATTATTAATAATAATAATGGCTTCAACTGATAAAAATTTTTAATTTTTTTTACAAGGTAGAAGACCCTAGCCAGTTACAAATTGTAATTACTGTTACCACCCAATAATTCCCAAAGATCTTATACTGAGTACATAGCAAATATTATAAAAAAAATTGAGATCACTAAATTTTAAGTAATTATTTAATTTTTAGGGTGATATTCAATTACCTAAACCGAAAAAACCACCTTTACCTACAAACACGCCTTTGATTACATCCCTGCCACCTTCTGCAGTTGACTGGACTGTTAAGCCTGCAGAGAGGGAAAAGTATGATAAACTATTTGAGTCTCTGCAACCTCTTAATGGAATGATTCCTGGAAATAAGGTAAATAATTGGTAGATTTTGAAACAATTGGTGTTATTTATAAGATTTTGTTTTAGGTTAAAGGTGTTCTAATGGATTCAAAACTGCCATTAGAAACTTTAGGGAAGATCTGGGATCTTGCTGATCAGGACAAGGATGGAATGTTGGATAGAGATGAATTTATTGCTGTAAGTGTTGTCTCTCATATGTACAGTTATTATTATTTGAAACACTTTCTTATTTGTTATTTTCTGAACAATTGAAGGTGGGGTTTTACTAAACCGCTATTTTTTCTTGATGGCATAAGATTGAGATATAAAAAACAAATTGGGTTAATTAGTTACCCAAATAAACCTGAAACTTTTTTTATACAAATTTTGAAGTAAATGTGTTTTACATTATTCCTCTAAGTTATATTAAACATTATAAAAGTGTTATACTTATGCTAGTTTTTTCATAAAAAGGATTTTCATGATGTTCTTTTAAAGGAATGGTAGCCCTACCATTCCTTTAAAAGAACATCATGTCAGGACTGGTAGGGTTACACAGTCAATATATAGATTTAAGTATCTTCTACAGATTACTTTTTTCCAAGTGTTACTTATATGGAACAGTAGGTCTATTTGGGTTAAATATTAAATCAAAATTTAAAATATTTCATAAAAAATTGATTTGATTTGGTTCAAGTTCATTCATATGTAACATTCTCATTTTATTAATATTTTGCACTGTCTCAATTAGTTCTTTCAATTCTGCATCCATTCAAGCTAACAATTAACACCACATCATCTGCATATGCCAATGACCAAACCTTCTTTCTTCCTATAATGACTCCTCCTGCCTAGGCTCCTTACAAAACCCTTTCTAGCTCAGCAAACATCCCTGATTTTTTTCATTTGTAACAAAGTTATCAATAACACCACTTTCAAACCTCTCAATGGTGCGTTTATATTTCAGGCAATGCACTTAGTCTATAAAGCTCTTGAAAAATACGCCATACCCAACACATTGCCCATGGAATTGATGCCCTCCGCAAAGCGAAAAGGGTCCGCATCAATGAAAACGCCACTAATCGGCGGTTTGGATGGCGTCAAACCGAAAATGCCGCCTCCGCCAGTGTCGCCTGTACCACCGATGACCGCGCTACCCCCAAGACCTGCACTGCAACCGTCGCCGATCCCCCAGCAAATGATGCAATCCACCCCGCTAATCCCACTGAGTCAGCCGCCCGCACGCCCTGTGCAGTCGGTGCAACCCACCCAAACCTGGGTGGTGACGTCAGATGAGAAATCTAAGTCGGATGCCCTTTTTATTAAAAGCGATGTTGATAAGGACGGGTTTGTGTCGGGGCAGGAGATTAAGGATGTGTTCCTGCAGTCGGGGGTGCCGCAGCAAGTATTAGCTCACATTTGGTATGTTATAACTAATGATTCAAGTAAGGGTTGGTTTTATTTGTATGTTTTTGTTGATTTCTAGGGCGTTATGCGATATTAACCAAAGTGGGAAGTTAAATAATGAACAATTCGCGCTGGCTATGTGGTTTGTGGCGCGCTGTTTAAAGGGCGTCAACCCTCCGCCGACATTGACGCCGGAGATGATTCCTCCTACCTTTAGAACTACTAAAACAACAGAAGGGCCAGTGGTAAGTTATGCTTTGTTATTATTGTATTGGATCTTGATTTATCACAAATAGGATTTGTATTTATTAGGAATAATATAAACATAGTAATTACAATGATATACTCTGCCTCAAAAAGTTTGAATCTTGAATAACGACCTAAAGCGTGAATTATATTGTACTAGATTCGTCAAGAAACTTGAACAAGTTTCTAGATTCTTTTACTATGTTCGTACTATTACCAACCACGTACTGCGCTTATCTTTTATTCCCGACATGCACAGTACGAGCACGTGAATAATTGAAACTAGATAAAACATATTTTTTTATCAAACTTTTTTGTTGTAGTATACTTTTTAACTAAAAGCTGTTTATACCTATCTACTAATTTCCTTAATGGAATAGTGAAAACTAGAAGTATGAAGTAGTTTTTGAGAAAATGACGTTCGAAGATTGTATGTAGAAATATCCTGACAACAGCAGCATTAACATTATAGAATAGATGCTTTTCTACCATATATTAATATTAATATTAATATAGACAAATCATAATACTTATACACTTAGTCCCACCTGTTAAGTGTTCAGGTTTAAAATTAAACTTGTAACAAGTAATGGAAATGAAAAATGTACTTAGATAATTTAGATAATTTTTTTCAATTTGTCATTTTGAACTCTCACTTGCTAGGAGGGATAAAGTTTAAAATAGTAGTAGTATATAATGCTATTATTAAATTATTGATTTTCATCACAATAAAAACTCGCTTGACTAGAGCATGTTTTAGAGCTACGTTCTTCCTAACTTTGCATACTTTCTTCCAAAAAAAGCTCTGATGAAGACGTAGATAAAAGTGCACAATATCGCAATCATTCCTGCCAGCATTATGTGTTGATTAAATGTCATTTTGACTTGTTTCTCAACAACGAGTCGAATAACACCCGCTAGTTCGTTCAGTTGCCAGCAACTGAAATGTTAAGAATTTATGACTGTATTAATGAAGTTCTGTTAAAAAATAGTGTTTGGGTAAACGCAGAATGGACAGTTATGTTCCAAAACGGGCCGTTTAATTATTTTATATCCGTTGTAACCATGGCCCTGTCCGTTTGGTTACTACTAGTGACTAGTAGTCACATATGCTGACGTCATGCTCGTACTAATAGTCCTGGGTGACGTCAGCATTGTCACTAGTAGTAGCCAAACGAATAGGGCCCATATTAAAGTAATCTCCGATTATTTCGTTGCACCATTATTTTAATCATCATCAGACAAAGTGATTGTGTTTTATGAAGTTGATAGAATTTTGTTAATTGTTTAATTTACCTATACAAGTTTGAATCTGATATTTTTGCCTTCTGAATGTGGATTCGGTCTAGCAAACTGATGTATATTCTTCCTTGTGATTCCTTATGTATGACTTCTGGGACTAGGTTCTTGGAGTTGATTTGCCACAAAATTGGAGCCTCACTATTTATGTTCCTAAAACAACCAAAGTAAATTCAGACCTTTCACCTGATATATTTGATTGTTTTAGTCATTTATATAGTATTTAGAATTTGGGGTAACAATAGATCAATAGTGACTTTGCACTCGGATTTGTCGCTTCTATACAAAGATCTGAGCACCACACGATTTTATTAATTAATATTATATATATATATATATATATATATATATATATATATATATATATATAACCATCTTTATTAGACTATTGACCCTTCACGGGTCTTTCCGTTTGAATTAATATTAAATCATTAAAAAAATTAAATAAAAACAAAGTAAAGAAAAATATTTTGAGTTTGATTCACATTTTCACTTTTTGACATTTTCATTTTAATTTTTTCGATTTACTTATAGTATAGTCCTCCGCCCCGGCAACGGCGGAGGA
Organism: Lordithon lunulatus; assembly: GCA_963942505.1. Lineage (NCBI taxonomy): Eukaryota > Metazoa > Arthropoda > Insecta > Coleoptera > Staphylinidae > Lordithon > Lordithon lunulatus. The sequence continues at coordinate 11,963,058 of OZ012668.1, read as the reverse complement.
CTATACTATACACGCATGTTCATTTTTCGAGACATACGAACCGCAATTTGAAAAACTTTTATCAAGTTTTTTATCTGTTAGTAGATTGATCACCCCAGCTTGCTATCCATTGAGCTGTTTTCCAGAATTTTGTTCATAGACATACACATACACACAAACATACATTTCCAAATATTACGACTATATTAGTCATGAAACGTATGTCAAAATTGACAAATTCAAAATTTTTCGCCATAACAATCTCTACCTTATACAATAATGCTGAAATTCGGAAAGTAATAAACAACCGGAGGGTAATAAATAGATTTTGTGTGATAATATTGTTAATAATTACCCAGGACACATTATGATAATTCTTTTTCCTAAACGTTCATACTGCAACTGTCGTTCAACTGGTGGGTGTTCTGGTGGGACACCTTGTAGGGTGGAATAAACTCCAGCAGAATTGTTTGCAGTCTCAATAACTTTTCCCTTTTTATCTCTCACTTGAAACACTTTTTCGTCGCAATCTTCCTAGATTAATGATTATTGGTTATTCTAATGACCTAGATGGCACAAAACTAGTTACAATCCTAAGTTTAGTTTCTCCTGTACTAGAAACTAATTACAAAGTGGAGTTAATGTTAGATAAAATATCTGGTGTGGGCATCACACGACTCTTAAACTATTTGATTAATATGAAATCGTAATGTTTGATTTGAATTATGTTTTTCCTCACTACATGTAACGTGTATTTTCGTTAATTCACGACGACGTCGTTTGTTGTCTGTTGTAAATGTGCCCTGTGTCTGAGTGATCAAATGCGCCCGACGTAAGGTTTAATAAAACTAAATGTAATTAATGTAAGTAAAAATCAAATATTGGATTTTTACAGTCTACCTTATAATTTATTTTAATGGATAAGAATACTATTTATTTTAAATTTTATTACCTTGCAAAATGCTACCATAACTTCATCAAGCCGCTTCAATAGTTTTGGTTGATCTTTCAAAGGCTGAGGCAAAATATATGATCTGCATGGAATGCCGTAGACAAATATTTTGAGCAAATCCAATTCTTGTGTAATTGCAACTGGGTTGGATTGATTTCTGTGTACCAACTTATTCCAGTCCAGTTTATAATTTTCATTCACTAATGCCTGAAATAATTCTACTATATTATATATACTTTAAAATAATGAACTATAGAGACAACAGAGAAGGTGTTACCTTTTACTAAGGTGATAGTAAAAGGTAACATACGTTTTAAATAATTATAATTTATAATGGATTGTGAATCAGTTTGCTTGATTGTTTATTTTGGATGATTTCAATAAAAAATCTGGAACTTTTTTGTCACTGTCTCAGTAGTGTCTTGTGGGAACCCGCGTTTTCACAGAGCCTGCTATATAGAAGATTACCAAACTATTTGTCCTACCGCCCCTTTTTCAGATAAAACGGCATACTAACCCCCCATACTATAGTCCCCTGATTGGTACATTCTAATGCCCGCCCACTTCGGGAAACATTGCCAAAAACATATTCACATCCGTTATGAAGAGAGATCACTTTACAAAAAGACAAAAAAAAGTATGAAAGCAACATTCTATAAACATATTAAACATTTAATTTAATTGTATGCCTTCTACCATGAGGTTTAGGCATTTTGTTTTCTTTTATCCATTTTTATGTATCCTGTATTAATAGTTTTATTCCTTCCCATGGTATACCTTTTTTCTGCTTCTCATATACCTCCTCCCATGTTTTTCTTGATCTTCCCCTATAGTGTTTCCCTTGTACTCTTGTTTAGAGTATACCTTTGTGTGAATCGTTCCTCAATCATCCGACACACATGCGCAAACCACCTTAATTGGCCTTCTGCTATTTTATTATTTATTTGTTCTATGTTAGGAGCATATTTATTTTAAATTAGACATAAGCTTGGGGCATCACTGGATGAATCCAAGCACCTTAATGTTAGCATTTAAGATTAGAGTAAAATTGATGGTTGGTCTGTTAGACCAGTTTTAATAAAAATACAAAAAAAATATACTTCTGTCTATTCGCGATTCAAACCTTAACGGTTTTCTTCAAAGTAGTAGGTTTACAGCTGCTCTTTATTATTGTTTGATCAGCTGATTGCATTAAAATCATATGATTTCAGTCACTTCTACAATAATGTGCGATTGTTAATGTACTTTTAAGGTATAAATAGTATAGCCTTGGCTCTATAGTCATGTGTACGATGAAAAAACAAGTGTTATGCAAACAAATTCCCTACTAAATGTAGTTCATTTCCTGCCACCAGATGGAGTATCAGCCGGCTTGAATCGCCAATACTCTTCTCGTCTTACTCAATTTTCCTTAAGAGTCTCATTTGAATAGCGTTGATTCTTGATTTGTGTTTTTCCGTGATTGTCCACATTTCACTGCTGTATGTAATTGTCAATAACTTTGTTCACTATCTCTGTTTTTATTTCTAACATTAAACATCTTAAATTAAATGTTTCTAATTCGAAAATTACAAATGTGGAAAATAGAATGTATAGAATTCTTTTGTTACTATACGTAGTAAACCGTGAATCAAAAATTTACTGACCTGATGAAGTGAATGAAAAATGGAATCTCGCTTTACTCTTGTAGTTGTGGAGTTGGTGGTGATATTTTTAGCAATATAGTGTTTTATAATGCAATAACCAACTCTGTAGCGACGTCCTACTTCCTTACATTTATTACATGGCGACCAAGGGCCCCATTCCGTTTCTATAATTATATTGTATTCCTTTATGAAATCTTGATCTTGTGGGTAAGGGCCGTTAGGAGCCTTTTCGGTATGTACCTGAAAAAAAAGCAAGTTAATGTGACCACTACATGAGAAATTGCCTATTGGAAGTTTTTCGCTATGTCTTACGGGTTTCTTGCAAAATGCAAAAAACACTGTCTGGAAAACGTGAGGTTGGCTCTTGCTATTTTCTAGCAAAATGCCAAAATACTGTCTGGAAAATGTAATTTTTGGAAAAATTTTGATTCTTCAGCCATATTTTATTATTATTAAAGGTTGATTCAAATTGTAAAGTTATGAGAAATTTCAAGACAGACAAATAGCCCTTTTTCGATTTTTTTTGTTAACATGTAGGCAAAGTTTCATTTCTACAAAGAATACATCAAAACTTTATTAAAATAAATTGTTTAAAATGTAAGTGAATAAATATTTTTATAAAATTATTAATATTTTCGAAATTTTTGTAAAATACGTTGTAGGTATGCATTTCTATAAAAAATACAGCAAAACTTTACTGAAATAAATTGTTCAGAATGATAGATAATGGCCCTATACAAACTTTTATAAAATTATAATTTTCGAAATTTTTGGAAATATCGTAGGCAGGGCCGGATAATAGCATAGACATATAAGACAAATGTGTATGGATTAGTAGTTTCCGGTTTCCTATTTTGAAAATGTAACTTAAACATGTGTGCAACATCAAGTTTCAATTGGTTCATTCATTTTGTAATTACTTTATGTTCCACACGAACATACACAGACTCTGCAAACCACAAATAATCTATTGGACTAGAGAAATCAATATTTCGTTCCCCCTATTAAATTACCTCTCGGACTTTTGAAGATCCATTCTCAACAGTTAGATAGTATGGAACAGTCACAGAGTCCCCCAGAATGCAAACATACTGACCAGTGTGATCCGGTCTTAAGTTATAGATTCTCAGCGATTTATCTTCCGGAGCCAACATTATGTGTTCATTGTAGAAAACGAGCTCTAAATATTGTTTGCTTTTGTCTCCATAATACCATTCTACAGACTCAAATTTAATTTGTTCACTGGGGTTTAGACACAGTTTACATTCAAATCTAATGGAAAGAAAATATAATAGTAATAATAGTAATAGTATACTCAAAAAAAAACAAGAATTATATTGAAAATAAATTTGTTTATTGTAACTAACAATAAACAAATTAATTTTCAATATAATTCTTGTTTTTTTTTCGTCTACTGCTACTGATTTAACTATTATTATTATTTTAATTGTAAGCACATTCGCATAGTTAAAGTAATTAAATAAAATACAATGCACATAGTAATGTGCTAACAGGACATAAGGGAGTTAATTACTTATATTAAGCTGGAAATAAAGATATATAGCTTATAAATGATGATGATGATGAAAGTAAGTTTTTATGAAGTAAGGGAGATATTATGTAAAATATCAAATCTGCACATATTCAGCAAAATCATATAATATGAGTTTCATACTGACAAAGATAGCAATTATATTCCTGTTTCTAGAAAAAGTAGTTACAAACCATGTAAAAATATTAAATTTAAGTGACAAAACGAATATGCAGGGTTCGGCAACAGTCTCGGGGTTGGGCTTTATTTTTTTGGTCCCTGTGTATATTTTTTTTCAAAAATGTGCGACTTGTATACAATCATGAAAACTACTTCATGTGAACTTTTTGAATTTATATTGGGGGTTCATGTGGGGGGAACTACCCCACTTTTTTAAATTGCAACCTCTATTGATATTGATATTAGATTTTGATATTTGATATTTGATATTTGATATTTGATATTTGATATTTGATATTTGATATTTGATATTTGATATTTGATATTTGATATTTGATATTTGATATTTGATATTTGATATTTGATATTTGATATTTGATATTTGATATTTGATATTTGATATTAACTCAACTCAACTCAACTCAACAAAGTAAGAAACAGATTCCTGAGAACCAGTTCTTAAGGATTAAGTATCTAAGAATTCACATTTTGCTATCCAAAAAGCCTTCTATTTTTTAACTGATAGAATAACATAATTGAAATTTTTACTTCAGTTATTATACCATGTATTTGTGAATAGGAGGACATTTTAAACATATGCTTTTCTTGTCTAACTAAATTTTAAGTCATTAGTTAAAAATGGCGCCAAAGGTTACCCTATTAATGATTCGTGGCTTTGGAGATAGATAGAGTTCGATCGTACTTTTTTTCAGGTTTAACGCCCATTTTGAATTAAACTATTGAATGAACTTCACGAAGGTTTGAAGAAGAAAGTGTAAAAGATAGTCTAAGAAATGGCAGACCAAAGTCTACTAATGCAGAAAAATAGAATTTTAATTACCTTGCGAATCCTCCTTCATATCCTAAAACAGCTTCCGGTACCGGCGTCCCATGCACTCCCAGACTCTTCTCCTCCTCCTTCAAGCACTCGTAATACGCGTCCCATTTCTCGCGATTCTCCTGTCGATACTTGACATCAGTGCCCGGATAAGCAGCCGGATCATTGCCCATGAAATGCCAGCTTTTGTCCTTGCGAAAGTTCTTCTGGTAATACTGCTTGGCCCTATCCTTAATCTTGTTAAATTTCGACTTGAAAATGCCCCCGACGGGGTTGAACTCGACGAGTATCACAATTGCAATGAGCGGGCCCTTCAAATGCATAACTGACGTTTGTGAAATGTACGATTTTGTCGCAGGAAAACAACAACACTTGTTACTCCAATCCGGAATTGGAGATGATCAGCAAGGATATACAGGAGCTGGCGAAGGAAAAATATGTGCTGGAGACGGATATTGCGCAGAAGGAGGCGGATATTAAAGTTAAAAGTGGCGAGATTAAAAGTTTACAGGTATAATTGTTTATGTTTGTGTAGTCTGAATGTATTTGCTAATGTTTTTTCTTTTTCAGAGTGAATTAGATACTTTAGCGGCTACTTTAAAGCAGCTGGAGAACCAGAAGGGGGAGGCTATGAAGCGGTTGGGGGATTTAAAAGCTCAGGTATGTGATCAAGCTGTTGTTATTATTATTGTTTGTTATGCTTTTGCAATGCTTTTGTGATTGAGCTTATATTTATTTTCTGGCTGATGGCAGTAACTATTTATTTAATTTAATATAACATAATTGTTTGAGTTATGTGACTTTAAAAGAAAGTGATTTTCTGTATAATTATTGATTTCTCTTACATTTAATAGTCAATAACTAAGATTAAAGCTATAAATATCAATAAATATTTAGCTAGGAGCTAGAGCTAGAGCCTTGAACCAATAATATAGTAGATAGGCATTCAATTAAATAAATAAATAAATAAATAAATAAATAAATAAATAAATAAATAAATAAATAAATAAATAAATAAATAAATAAATAAATAAATAAATAAATAAATAAATAAATAAATAAATAAATAAATAAATAAATAAATAAATAAATAAATAAATAAATAAATAAATAAATAAATAAATAAATAAATAAATAAATAAATAAATAAATAAATAAATAAATAAATAAATAAATAAATAAATAAATAAATAAATAAATAAATGAATGAATGAATGAATGAATGAATGAATGAATGAATGAATGAATGAATGAATGAATGAATGAATGAATGAATGAATGAATGAATGAATGAATGAATGAATGAATGAATGAATGAATGAATGAATGAATGAATGAATGAATGAATGAATGAATGAATGAATGAATGAATAAATGAATAAATGAATAAATAAATAAATAAATAAATACATAAATACATAAATACATAAATACATAAATCAATAAATTAATTAATTAATTAATTTAATTATTTCTCAAGAATTCACTCTCCGGTGGGACTCGAACCCACGTCTTCGGCTATCACTACCAACTGCGCTACGGAGGGTGGTAGTGGATAGCACGTAAGATGTTCATTATGTCCAATTATTCACACAAATTGACGCTTGAACTGTGTTGAGACTCCAATGGGTTTTCGAATTTCGCTGATACAGCCGTGTCGATGTGTGACTAATTAGAATTGGATATAATGAATATATCACGCGCTATTCACTACCACTCTCCGTGGTGCAGTTGGTAGCGCAACGGCCGCGATATCCGAAGACGTGGGTTCGAGTCCCACTGGAGAGTGAATTTTTGAGAAATAATGTATCTAACATTGATATATCTTGTGATTCTTCATTCAGATAGCCGCATACGGCAAGAATTCTTTCACTATAAATTAAATAAATTTACCTAGGAACAAAATTATGTTAATAAAAGTATATCCTCGCAATTAAAGGGTTATATCTGCATTTTTAAGGGCCGGTTCTACAATTGAAATTTAACCGGATAATAAGGCTATTCGTGAAAAAAGTTTGAGATATTGACGCCAATATCTCAAACTTATTCCACAAATAGTCTTATTCTCCAGTTAAATGTTAATTGTAGAACCGGCCCTAAAAGAAATATAGTGGAGAATTTATGGGTAAAAATTTAATACACATTTAACAATGTATAACGTTTACAGATGTTTGGGTCATGAAATGACATCATTGTTATTTTTTGTATACTCAAACTAAGTTGTTTTAAAACAGGTAAATTTAATAACAAGAAAGGAAGAATAGACTTGTTTAAAAATTAACATAAAAACGATGTCACGCCACGAATATATTAATGCATCTCACCCTGAAATATTTTTAATCATCAGCCATAAAATATAAAATATTCCACTAAACATTTCACACAATAAACAAGTTCAAATAACTATCTAATATTTAGAGTAAACACATACTCAAGCTATTACTAATAATACAAACGCATTACTATCTTTAAAAAAACACACACACAAACGAGCCACTCCCGTTCTCACCTTGAGATTAATATTTGGTGTCATTAATATCGCGTGTTGGATTGAATGTTAATCACTTGCTTATAGTACACAATCATTTGCGCGCACCGTTCTTAAGACACTTAACGATACTCTAGTGTTTGCGACTTAACCGATTGCTTTCTAGAGCCACACCAATATAACTAGGCGTAATTAGTTTCTTTTTTTTTTGTTGGCATGTTTGGTTTGTTACGTTTAAATAGAAATCAACGGTAGACAATGAATTGGACGAAACGCAAGGAGATTTAGATGAGCAAATTTCTAAGGTAATTGCATGTGTTTTATTCTGTTTGGTGGTTGTGTTTGGTGATAAGGTTTCAGGGCTATATGCTCACTGGTGGCAGAATAAAATCAATTATTTCATTTAATTTTGAAAAGTGAAATGGACCATTCATATAAAACCCTGTCTACATTACTTAATAATTATTTACTGCATCATTAACAGTTGATGGAATCTTTAGTGAGGGCTGAGCATGGACAGTAGAAAATACCCATGTTATATATATATATATATATATATATATATATATATATATATTTTAATTAAAATTGTTTTTGTTGATCATATTTGAATCAGCAATTACGTCATCGGCATTTTTTTTAAATGACAACCCCATTTTTTATTGCAGATTCTTTTATGAATGCATGATTTTACAAATGTGGACAGGGCTTTGTATCCTGTGGTCTGTGCACATGTTTTCTTCATTATGTGTGTTATTACTTTAAGTTTCATTTGTTTAGAAAATAATGGAATGGATGTTGTATGTGGTTAAACTGTGACAGAGAGCTACTGGTTATAAGAATTTGTTTTATTGTATATTTTCATGTATATTTTTAATTGTCTGAATTTACTGAGTCATATTGTTCTTATTGAATATTAACTTGTTTGGAAAGTAGTATGGTGCTCACACAAATTTTAGCTCATTTTGAGAAGTGCTCAAAAGGGTGTAAGCTTATTAATAACCCATCTCAGTGGCCGAGTGGTTAGAGGCGTCGTCCGTCTCGTACTGAGCATTAGGGAGTCTTGAGAGCATTAGGGAATTTTCGCGAATCACTTTTCATAGTTTTTCAGAAATTTTAAGGTAAATACCGTGTCATTAAATCTCCCTTGGTAGGCGGAAAAGCCTCACGACTGAAGCCCTATAGAGATAGAAGTTTATTAATATATTGATGTCACCATATTTTCAACATAGAGCCCCGGTTAGTAATCATTAGGCTAACACCATCAAGAAATGATTACCATATCAGAATCAAAGTGGCTTGCATTTGTACCTCTGAAACTGTAGTTCTTTTTTGTAACTGCTAGTATCTTGTTCATAAGCACCTTAAAGGACTTTTAATTGGGATTGATTGATTACAATGTTAATATAGCATTACATGTGTTATGTGTAGGTTGAAAAGTTGCGGATGCAAGCAGCTGAACAGGCTGAAGTTATCTCATCACAAGAAGCCGAACTGATGAGCAAAAAGGAGCAGCTGGAGAGCCTCAAGCAGGAGGAGCAGCGTCTTGAACAGCTGAAAGTCGAAAATACTAGGAAACTGGATAATCTTTCTGGTAATCTACAATCAACACAATTAAATATTAGCCAGGTGAGTTAATATGTATATATTGGCTCTTTGTTGAGTCATCGATATTGATGAGTGCGTGAGCTTCCTCGTCCACCATGTGCCCTAGTTGGAATCTCTGACCACCTGCGTTGCCTCCTCCAGATTCCCCACCGTCGATCTGCCTGGACGGAAGCCATGCTGCTGCGGCAACAGAAGACCTGTTGCCGGAGCAGCATGGTTTCCGTATAATCAGCAATATTCCAGTTTTCATTCCATGCTCTAGTAAATATGTACACTACGTTCTACAAGTGTGCTGAATGCTAGTAGAAAGTTTCAAGCGAATTCAGTAGCTACAACTCGAGTTATATCGGTTTTACTAGTTTATCTTTTATAATTACTGCAAACATTTTCATTTGAAAAATCGGTAAAAATCCAGTTTTCATTCGATGCTCTAGTAAATGTGTAAACTACTTGCTACAAGTGTGCTGAATGCTAGTAGCAAGTTTCAAGCGAATTCAGTACCTACAACCCGAGTTATATCGGTTTTACTAGTTTGTCTTTTATAATTATTGCAAACATTTTCATTTGAAATATCGGTAAAAATCCAGTTTTCATTCCATGCTCTAGTAAATGTGTAAACTACTTGCTACAAGTGTGCTGAATGCTAGTAGCAAGTTTCAAGCGAATTCAGTACCTACAACCCGAGTTATATCGGTTTTACTAGTTTGTCTTTTATAATTATTGCAAACATTTTCATTTGAAAAATCGGTAAAAATCCAGTTTTCATTCGATGCTCTAGTAAATGTGTAAACTACTTGCTACAAGTGTGCTGAATGCTAGTAGCAAGTTTCAAGCGAATTCAGTACCTACAACCCGAGTTATATCGGTTTTACTAGTTTGTCTTTTATAATTATTGCAAACATTTTCATTTGAAAAATCGGTAAAAATCCAGTTTTCATTCCATGCTCTAGTAAATGTGTAAACTACTTGATACAAGTGTGCTGAATGTTAGTAGCAAGTTTCAAGCGAATTCAGTAGCTACAGCCCGAGTTATATCGGTTTCACTCGTTTGATTTTTATAATTATTGCAAACATTTTCATTTGGAAAATCGGTAAAAATCCTGTTTTCATTCCATGCTCTAGTAAATGTGTAAACTACATGCTACAAGTGTACTGAATGTTAGTAGCAAGTTTCAATCGAATTCAGTAGCTACAACTCGAGTTATATCGGTTTTACTCGTTTGACGTTTATAATTATTCCAAACATTTTCATTTGAAAAATCGGTAAAAATCCAGTTTTCATTTTACGTTCTAGTAAATGTGTACACTACTTGCTACAAGTGTGCTGAATGTGCGTAGCAAGTTTCAAACAAATACAGTAGCTACAACCCGAGTTATATCGGTTTTAATCGTTTGACTTTTATAATTATTGCAAACATTTTCATTTTAAAAATCGGTAAAAATCCAGTTTTCATTTTACGTTCTAGTAAATGTGTACACTATTTGCTACAAGTGTGCTGAATGTTAGTAGCAAGTTTCAAGCAAATTCAGTAGCTACAACCCGAGTTATATCGGTTTTACTCGTTTGATTTTTATAATTATTGCAAACATTTTCATTTGAAAAATCGATAAAAATCCAGTTTTCATTGTATGCTCTAGTAAATGTGTAAACTACTTGCTACAAGTGCACTGAATGTTAGTAGCAAGTTTCAAGCAAATTCAGTAGCTACAGCCCGAGTTATATCGGTTTCACTCGTTTGATTTTTATAATTATTGCAAACATTTTCATTTGGAAAATCGGTAAAAATCCTGTTTTCATTCCATGCTCTAGTAAATGTGTAAACTACATGCTACAAGTGTACTGAATGTTAGTAGCAAGTTTCAATCGAATTCAGTAGCTACAACTCGAGTTATATCGGTTTTACTCGTTTGACGTTTATAATTATTCCAAACATTTTCATTTGAAAAATCGGTAAAAATCCAGTTTTCATTTTACGTTCTAGTAAATGTGTACACTACTTACTACAAGTGTGCTGAATGTGCGTAGCAAGTTTCAAACAAATACAGTAGCTACAACCCGAGTTATATCGGTTTTAATCGTTTGACTTTTATAATTATTGCAAACATTTTCATTTTAAAAATCGGTAAAAATCCAGTTTTCATTTTACGTTCTAGTAAATGTGTACACTATTTGCTACAAGTGTGCTGTATGTTAGTAGCAAGTTTCAAGCAAATTCAGTAGCTACAACCCGAGTTATATCGGTTTTACTCGTTTGATTTTTATAATTATTGCAAACATTTTCATTTGAAAAATCGATAAAAATCCAGTTTTCATTGCATGCTCTAGTAAATGTGTAAACTACTTGCTATAAGTGTGCTGAATGTTAGTAGAAAGTTTCAAGCGAATTCAGTAGCTACAACCCGAGTTATATCGGTTTCACACGTTTGATTTTTATAATTATTGCAAACATTTTCATTTGAAAAATCGGTTAAAATCCAGTTTTCATTCCATGCTCTAGTAAATATATAAGCTACTTGCTACAAGTGTGCTGAATGTTAGTAGCAAGTTTCAAGCGAATTCAGTAGCTACAACCCGAGTTATATCGGTTTTACTCGTTTGTCTTTTATAATTATTGCAAAAAATTTCATTTGAAAAATCGATAAAAATCCAGTTTTCATTCCACGCTCTAGTAAATATGTACACTACTTGCTACAAGTGTGCTGAATGTTAGTAGCAAGTTTGAAGCAAATTCAGTTACTACAACCCGAGTTATATCGGTTTTACTCGTTTTACTTTTATAATTATTGCAAACATTTTCATTTGAAAAATCGGTAAAAATCCAGTTTTCATTCTGCGTTATCAATTATCATATAATTGAATTGTACAAGTCTTTAAACTGTACCGACGTTTTCTTTATAATTTTCTTTGTGTTTTTTAGGCAAAAGCAATGATCACCCAACTACAAGAGCAAACCAGGCAGATGACCGACGCGATAGCTGCATGCGATTCTGCTATTGACACCGGCGACGTGACCTCCGTACCTGACACCGCACTTAGAATCAACCCTGAGTTTAGGGACTCTGAGTATAAGAAAATCGGAATGGTAAACGGGAACGTGAATCATGTAAGCTTTCATACCTCTATACTGACGGATTCCGCTAATGCGGGGCACTATCGAATGATATCAGACCATCAATAGCTGAAAAACTACCAATAAAATCTAATATAAATGTCGAGACTCGGTATAAGTTAAAATCGCTACCGACTTGCCGCGGGTCCCTAAAAAATAGTACTTTGTGTTCTTTTAGAATAGTGCAATCTAACTAAGAAAAACATCACAAATCATACAATTTTGGGTCCTGCGGCAAGTTTTTTCAATAATGTTAGACTATTGATAATTTTTAGTCGATAGTTATCTCTCTCGATAATTTGATCAATAGCTATTGATAGTTGACAAACCAGGCATCTATGCGGACCTTAGGTAGGCATCTATGTGGACCTTCGGTAGGCATCCATGTGGACCTTCGGTATGAATTCTACTTGATTCAAAAGTGCTCTTAAGTAATTTCCACATAGGTACCGGGGATTCTTGACTCAATAGGGCATGTAGACTTTACACTGTAGTGGCTAAATTTAATTGCATCTGGAGCCACTCAATTGCTAAATGCGCCACTACAGCTATTCACATAACTTCAATTTCTATTGAATATTGTAAGAATATACATAATATAATAATACACATAGAGACATTTATTATATTAAGTAAAATCAGTCCCATAAGCTATTGTTTGTTATACTCTACTTTTTTGCAGCAGAACGGTTTTAGTGACAAAAGTGACCCGTTCAGTAACCAAAACGGGTTTTCGAATCCATCAACCGGCTTCCAAAACGATCCTTTCGCAAATGGTAAATATAATCACACTATTTAGAACTATTCATCTAAGAAAATTGAGGATAGTTTGTTCTTAAAAATGTGCATTAGTCTATTTTCACATATTTATTTTGTAGATCCATTCAAAAGTGGAGGTGACGGCTTTGGTTCCAGCGATCCATTTAACAATCCTGGCGACTTCTCCGCACCTGGAAACGTAAGATCACAATATCCTTTTTTTATATTTATTTAGGACTTGTATAAGCTACATGTTCTGATTAAGGCACTGTAATTTGCATTGAAATTATCTACATTTTTCCATGAGAATGATCTTAATTGCTTCCTAAATAAGTTATGTTTGAAGAAACGATTAAAAAAAATACCAAGTTTCCTATACTTCAGACTTTTAAACCATAATAAGGTGCTGATTATATCTGTGACGATTTTCTTAGTTTTAACATTTTCAACATTACATTAATACAGGGATGCGAAATACGTTTTGTTATAATCACAGTGTAGAACGATTCGTATATAAATGCGATTACTTTTATACTACCAAAGTGAAAAATTATCATATTGCTACTAGCTGATCTAGGCGGTCCGGGGCGCAGTGGTCTAAGGCGACGGTCTGAAGCCATTGCGTGCGGAACGTTGGGGGTTCGAATCCACCGCTAGTCGGGAAACTTTTCTACAAAGAGTTGACCCGGCCAGCATATCATAGATGTTGTATGAGGCACAATAGGTCCATGAAGGGCCGCAGTGCACACAGCCTAGGGGCGGGGGCTGTACTCACCGTAGAAAAAAAAGCTGATCTTTAATGTAGCAACCTCCAACATACATAACATACATTTTAGGATGGTTTTCAATCGGACCCCTTCAATAACTTCAGTGCAAACACGACTAAAGCGGACCCATTTAACGCGTTCGGAAATGCACAAAACACAGCAGTCACCCCGGAGGTAAAACATTCATGACTATCACTAATGCGTTATGAGATTTTTTGTTTTATTTTTGTAGCCTGATAAAGATCCGTTCGGTTGTGATCCGTTCGCGGTGCTGCACGCGCCGACCAGAGACGGAGCGCCACCGGGTCGACCAACCAGCCCCAGCCCGGCGCTGCCACCGAAGAAAGCAAAACCACCGCGACCAGCCCCACCTCGTCCCAACCTACCACCCGCCCATCCCGGCAAACCCGACCCCTTCGCCGCGCCAGGCGCAAACGATCCATTTGCATCCAGCGGTGGTTTTGCCGACTTCGCGGACTTCGATTCTAAGGTAAACACTGAAATGAACAAACAATAATTAAAACATGTATATTTATATAAATTAGTGTGTACACCGTAGCTACCTACCAGATCCCACTCGATTTTATCCCTGTAAATGCACCCGAATATGCTACCCATGTCCTGATTTAATTAAGGTATTATGTATGATTTAATTTTTTTAGTAGCACAGTTTGGACCAGCATGATTTTATTTGCAGTAACATTTTTTTTCTTTATTTAGTGCCTATAAACATGATGTTTTCCAGGAGCCGTACTAATACTATTAACACTCATCTTTCAGCCTTAATAACATTTACATATACTCTTCAGTTCTCCGACAAACCGAGCGCACCCAAGTCAGCAACCGTAGCCACGAAAGGTTTAGATTTCACGGATGACCCGTTCCGGGATTACAGATACGAGGATCCGTTCAATATAGCTTTCGACGACGAGCCGGCCGATGACGAAAAGAACGATAGCAAGGAAGATAAATTTGATCCGTTCGGTTTGGGCGGCAGGCAATCAGTTCCTCTACCCACGGCGCCCGATTCGTTTTCGGTGGCGACGGGGCGGCTCTCGGCGCCTCCTATTAGCAAGCATAAGCTACCCGATGAGAAACAGCAGCTGGCGTGGGCTGCGCAGGAGAGTTTGAGGCTTGAAGAGCAACGCAAACAGAGACAATTACAGGAGCAGGCCGATCTCGAGTTGGCGATAGCTCTCAGTAAAGCTGATAATAATAAAAAACAGTAGGATTTAAGTGTTATTGTCTTAATCTGTGAGTGCATTTGTTGAGGACGTATTTGTTTCGATTCTTAGCTTGTTGGTAGTTTGTTAGTTTGTTAGAAAGAAAGACATATCATTATGTTTGGTTCCGTTTTCATTCGATGCGTCAATAGCCATATATATATATAACAATATATTTTGCACCCTTATTTCAAACAATACTAAACGTGATTGTGTTCGCACTAAAGTGTCAAGCTTTGCAATAAGTATGCTTATGTAAAATGCTACTTAACGACCATTTCAATTTAGTTTCTAAATTACTACTGCAATATTTACAATACTCTTAATTATTAAAATGCGCACCATATTGAAATTAGCTTGAATTAAAAAAAACAATGTCATTGTAATTGTATGTATATTTAAACAAACAAAGAGTTCAAGATAATTATATATATAATATAAACAATAGGTTCAATACCAAAGTACTAACCTATTTATAAATAAAATGAAGATGAATGTGTACAGTATTAAACTCTGTGCATACTTATTAACTGGTATACTTTTCATTCCTCTTATTTTCTTCTTTTACTTTTTAAGTTTTAGTCATGTGTATATATTTGTATTTAGTATTTTTATTTTGTCCATAAAATATATTGTTATTATAATTGTTTTTATTTTATTTATTTATTTTTTTACAAATTTGAAATATGGGTGTATATCAGTTTCATTCGATAATTTATATTGTTACATTTTAAAAAGGCTTTCTCAAACAAATATGATAACACCAAACAAACAAATGTTCAAATATTATATGACACTTATTCATGAAGATTTATGGAATCCATAAGCTATTAAATGGACAAATTGAACACTGCATACGGGAGAAATAAGAAAAATAAAAAAAAGTTTGATCTCATGGCATGTTACACTTGAAATTTGGCTGTTTCCAGAAGAGAGATATTAGTCTATCACAACAACGTCAAACAGTCAATATAATCCGTGGTTTGATCCTGGTTGAAATAATACTAAATATTTACGATCATCATATGAAGATATCGTCATCTAAGCAGCAACATTACATATCCAAAATTTTATTTGAGGTTGATAGGAATGAGAAAAACTGATTATAAAAGTTTTATCCTCTGACAACGAGTTATCCATTTTTTATTTTATTGCTTATATTTTATTTATTTGAACCTGGAGCAATTTAATTACTTCAATAAAATTAGTTTTTCTATCTCCTGTTAATATCGAATAAAATTTTAGATATGTGATGTTGCTGCTTAGGCGACGATATCTTCATATGATGATCGTAAATATTTAGTATTATTTCAACCAGGATCAAACCACGGATTTTATTGACTGTTTTGTTGTTGTGATTTTATAGAACCTCTTCTGGAAACAGCCAAATATGCTTATTGAGTTTTCTATAATTGAACAATTCCACTGTGTTATCATGTTGTTTTGAGTTAGCTCTAAAGCTATTTTAAAAACTAAGGCTTCCTTCCTGAACAATTGTGTACTACGACATCGATTATTAAATGTTTTTTGTCAATGGTGCCTACAATATGCCTACACATGAAACCAATTTTCTTGACAAAAGGAAACTCGCTCGCCTGGTTACACAAAAAAAAGCATATAGATATAACGTTAGCTAATAGCTTTATAGTCAATATTCGACCATTTAATATTATGTAATGAAAGATATATTCGGTAATATATTAGTCATATATTTTGTTGTGTATATAGACCTTAATTTAACTAGCAAATATTATGTTTCTCCACACACGTTAAAATGTTAGAAATAATTTTTAATTTGGCTATTGGCCATAAAGTGCTGTCCAAACTGATACAATTTTGATTAGTAATGGTGTGTTCAAATGATGTGATTTGTTAGGTATGAGTAGTTTTAGTTAGGTTTATCAGAATAGGCAACGGTTTTATTATTGAATTGTTATGACAAGAAAGAAAACATGCATCTAGTTTGTGACAATTCATTATTAAATAATAAATAAAACAAATAAATAAATTTATTAATTAATATCTAGAAATAAAAATAAAATGACTAGAATTTGGTGCATAGTTTTATCCACACAATGAGAAGGCAACTAGCACAAAATTCTCTGCAGTTTGCTTTGTTTTATTTATTATCATAACTATATCTACAAATAAAATGAGTTTAAAAATTGGATTGTTAAGGCGTCTATACTTTGTGATAATTCATTTTAAAGGATAAAAAGGATTTTTTATTTTCTTTTTTTATCACACTTCAGTTACACTTTGCAACTAGTTTCGGCTAAGTGTAACTGAAGTATGATAAAAAATAAAGTAAAAATTCGTTTTATTTATCCATTAAATTGAGTTTAGTTCATAGTTCTGTCCACACAATGAAAAGGCAGCTACCCTAAAACTCTGTAGCTGATAGAATTGTATTGTATGGACTCACTGTAATAGTTGATATTTAAGGATATAACTTATAAAACTATCTGATAACTTATGCAAATGCCAGAAGGGCCGGTGGACATAATATTAAAGATATAAAAAGAACTATAGTTAGCCAATGTGGGCTAATATTGACACAGCCAAAATCATGCCCTAGTTCACTCCTGAGGACAAATTAAGCTCTCAATAAGGATCTTTTTGGACAGTGCTTAAGCTATTTTGCATACCAAAATTTTTGTATAGTGACGATGCAAAGCTAGCCATTTTTTACCAGTTACACGTAGCTAAAATAGGCACTTCGTGTTCAGTCGGTTTCATTCGTTTTTGTGACAACTAATCTCACTGTTAATCGTGTGTTGACTGTACAAACAAACCAAAGCAACCGAACATGGACTTAAATAATCTAAGTGACGAAAATTTAAATGCTTTCTAATAATTTTATATGCTATTGTCCCCAACACAACCAGGCTAAAGGTACTAAACTAGAGTTTAGAACCCTTGGTCTATACAAGTAGAGTATATTTCTGGCATCCTTAGCCGCTTACTTTTATCGTTCAGGAGCTGTTTCGGGCGTTATAAGCTAGCGAAGACCAGCCCAGAACAGCTCTTTAATGATAAACGACAATCTGCAGTGTTTTTTTAATAATCATGTGTAACTTGTAAAACATGGCTAACCTTGATTCATTAATAGCTTAGTTTCATGCATTTGGTCTGAACAGGACCTTTTCTTCAGTCAAACCGAATACAAGAACCCACAGCTTGCCCTCTGTCTCATGTAACTACGAATTCTAGTTCTTTCATCAGTTTAAACTTCATGCCAAGAAAGACATTTGATTGTTATAAAAATATAGTAGTAGAATATTATTGTGTATCACCAATAAGTTTACAATAATTGTCTGATGTATTGAGATGAGTGCTCGAATTCATAGTTACATTACTTCAAGTTTATTCCAACTAGTACATTATTTAAAATACTTCTATTGACTTTATACATTTAGTTACGAACAAATCTTAGTTTAAAATGTTTATATATAGCATACTCTGAGTTTTTTTTTATTGTTCATTTAATAGAGCCTCTTTTCATTCTTTAATAGATTATATTGTGTTAAATTTAAACATAAAGCACTTGTGTTAGCAAGTGAACAATGTTGCTTCATGTTTAAATTTAACACAATATACTCTATTAAAGAATTAAATCATTTAAATGCTTGTATAATAAAAGGATATTATGTTAAATAAATAAATGAAAAATTAATAATTGTTCAATTGAACAGTGATTTAATTGAACATGATATTTTTATAGTTAAAAAGCGATTAAAGAATGAAAAGTGTCTACCGAGTAAACTATGAAAAAAGCAAGGACTCTATGAAATTGTGGATATTTTTTCTGAGTTTACTTTTTATTCTTTAATCGCTTGTTTACTACAAAGATATTATATTAAATTAAATCACTGCTCAATTGAATTGGTGGCGGGATTAACGTTGTATGCTGGTTGGGCTAACTTTCCAGAAGAGCGCAAAGCCTTATTCCACAAAATAATGCTAGTTTTGGATGTTTACCAAGAGCTAGTGCATTTTCTATAGACAGAGTTGAACTAATAGCCATGGATATGAGCTGTAGAGACTCTATATCTATATAAAAACAAAAATCCAACCAACGAAATAGAATGAAACACATTCTACTACAGTCTATTTCGTTGAATCCAACATACAACGTTATTCCTGCCACCTATTCAATTATTGAACAAGCCATTAAATAATAACAAGGGTCCCTACCTATTGAACTATGACAAAAATGCCTGTAATTTCATAATAATTATTTTGCAACATAACATTACAAATGCTAAATATAATTATATTGAATGTTTGAAATTATAGTGCAAAATAGTTAATATGCCATGCTAGACACTGTATTAAGATATATGAAGTAATATTTATGTACTATTTGGGATAAGATAAACATAAATGATTTCAAGTGTGTTTAAATAAAAATTATAAAATTATAAACATAATAATATTATAATATATATTATATTATAATATAGCTAGTAATAAGATATATAAATAACTAAACCAGAAGGATGTATGAGACCCTGTACAGTGTTGTTACTTTTACAATTGTTATTTGCGTAGATTTGTTAAATTGTAATGGCCGGCACTTGTACAAAAAAAAATGAGCACCCTATATAGTCTTTTAACATGAAGAGAAAAATGATCATCAGCAAACTTTCAGTTTTCAGGCCATTAATTTTCGGGTAAACTGTACGTAACGGATTTAGGATGACGAATGGATATTGTAGATGTTGTAGACTATGAGGAAACGAAAAACGAATAATAATTGTTGAATGTTATCTAGCTTGTTTAGATTTATTTATTATTCAGCGCCATAATCTCCATTGTAAGTATGCACTACTTGTCATCAAAGATTACACTATGTGTCATATTTAATAAAAATCCATTTAAGTCACTGAGAATCTGTTCTTTTTGTGTGGGTCACCAGTCGACTGAATTAAGTTACAGGAAAAAGTAAGTCGAGAAGTCTCCTCTCGATAGGGTTTCAAACATAAAAACATATTTTAAAAAATTCAAATCATAAAATGATGCATTATCCAAATAACCTAAGTATGTGTCATATTTAATAAAAATCTATTTAAGTCACTGAGAATCAGTTTTTTTTGAGTGGGTGACCATTCGACTGAATTAAGTTGCAGGAAAAAGTAAGTCGAGTAGTCTCCTCTCAATAGGCTTTCAAACATAAAATCATATTTTAAAAATTCAAATCATAAAATGATGCATTACCCAAGTATGTATAATATACATTGTATATGTATGTAAGTATGTGTATGTGTTTTTGTGTGGGTGACCATTCGACTGAATTAAGTTGCAGGAAAAGTAAGTCGAATAGTCTCCTCTCAATAGAGTTTCAAACATAAAATCATTTTTATAAAATTCATATCATAAAATGATGGATTATCCAAATAACCCAAGTATGCGTCATATTTAATAAAAATCCATTTAAGTCACTGAGAATCAGTTCTTTTTGTATGGATGACCATTCGACTGAATTAAATTGCAGACAAAAGTAATTCGAGTAGTCACCTCTTAATAGGATTTTAAACATAAAATCATTTTTCTAAATTCAAATCATAAAATGATGCATTATCCAAATAACCCAAGTATGTGTCATATTTAATAAAAATCCATTTAAGTCACTGAGAATCAATTCTTTTTGTGTGGGTGACCATTCGACTGAATTAAATTGCAGACAAAAGTAATTCGAGTAGTCACCTCTTAATAGGATTTTAAACATAAAATCATTTTTCTAAATTCAAATCATAAAATGATGCATTATCCAAATAACCCAAGTATGTGTCATATTTAATAAAAATCTATTTAAGTCACTGAGAATCAATTCTTTTTGTGTGGGTGACCATTCGACTGAATTAAAATGCAGAAAAAGTAAGTCGAGTAGTCTCCTCTCAATAGGGTTTTAAACATAAAATCATTTTTCTAAATTCAAATCATAAAATGATGCATTATCCAAATAACCTAAGTATGTGTCATATTTAATAAAATCCATTTAAGTCACTGAGAATCAGTTCTTTTTGTGTGGGTGACCATTCGACTGAATTAAGTTGCTGGAAAAAGTAAGTCGAGTAGTCACCTCTCAATTGGGTTTCAAAAATAAAATCTTTTTTAAAATTCAAATCATAAAATGATGCATTATCCAAATAACCCAAGTATGTGTCATATTTAATAAAAATCCATTTAAGTCACTGAGAATCAGTTCTTTTTGTGTGGGTGACCATTCGACTGAATTAAGTTGCAGGAAAAAGTAAGTCGAGTAGTCTCCTCTCAATGGGGTTACTCCATACAACAATATTGGCTTCACACACGCATCACAAATCTTATACGTTATTACAAGGTTACCATCCCTTACTCTATTTTTCTCTTTGCTATCCCTGGCCCATTCTCGGTTTTGCTTGCACCACTCCAAATGATACCTAAACCTATCTCTGGAGTCAAACCAAAAGCCTAAATACCCAAAACTCTCTCAATCATTCGTCTCTTCTATTTCAACTCTACCCTTGGTCCCCTTATTTCTAAACATCATCCATTTCGATTTTTCCTCATTCACTACTAACCCTTATCAAGTTACCATTATTTCCAACATCTCTTGCATTTCTTCCACTCTCTTAGCCACATGCGAACTCTCATACCTTGGTTCTTCTCTTCCAGTTCCTCTATCACTTCCTTAACTTGTTTAGGGCCTCCAGGGTCAGCCTCTCCCATTTTCTTTTTTTTATAATTCTGGCGTCCGGGCATTTTCGTCCCCTCGGTTTGAATGGATTGCGCTCTTCATGCTCGCCGCCCCTATCCATGTCTACCTGGTTAGAGCGCCTATAAAGACGATGTATATTTTCAGCCACACTTGTAACATTTTAAATTGTTATGAGAGAAATTCTTGTTATTTTACTTCTGCTTGATATCAAGCTGTCAAATGACATTTTTAAAAAAACGGCAACAGCAACCAATTAATTTGGGGCAACAAATCTAATACTTTTTGTTAGATTCTGCTCCAGATTGAAAATTTCAATACTGCAATATATTTTTAAATTAATATGATAACGTAACATGCACTGGCCACATAAGATTTTATTAATTTAAGCTTTAAAAATAATTAGATCTTCAGAAATTAGTTTTTCTGTAACCTCAAGTTGGACATTCCAGACATTCATGTTTTAAGGTTGGCAATGGTTCAGTTCTAAAGTGACATTTATCAAGTGCGTGTGGCTCCTGCTAAAAAGAACTTTTAAGTGTTAAAGACAATAGTGCATGTGCTCAATTACTGTGTTTAAATGTGCCCGAGGGTGAAATAATGCGGAGGCCGCACGGACACAATCGCGGACGTTGCAGGTTAGTAATAATTTTGATCGGAAATATGCAGCGGCTTCGGCCACTTCATAGTTACGCGGCCTTTTGGTTTATATTGTATTCTGTTTTCGCGACTGTTGCTCGTTATGTGCTAATAGCAAATTCGTGGATTTGGTGATTGCTGTGCGTTATATAAAGTTCGTCTTTGGTTATGGCAGACGTCAAGCGGGGAAATGATTACTCATCATTTCCAATAATATCCCCTCATTCCTAGGCGAATTGTACAGGGCCGGCCCTAGATAATTGGCTGCTTGCGTGCCAATATATTTCGATAGCTAATTCCGGGGGCCGAATCTTACGTAGGTAGCCGCCTTTTCGGCCGTCCCCAACTTTGTCCCCTACGTGGAGGGCACGCTATGCCCGCCCGCTAGGACAGGCCCTGCGTTTTAATGCACAGTGGATAATCCTAGCTATATACCTGATAAAGATTTAATAAATAATCAAGATCTGATCCAAGGCAGTATTATGAGGGCCTAGGCGCAAATAAGTTGAGTCACCCTACAATTTAATAATAACCATAACATAGTAACTAATTTTATTATTGTGTAATTGCGATTTTCAGTTTGAGAATTATTGAATCTACAATTTAAAATTTAAGTCTACCCTTTGTTGGTTTACAGACTGTCAACGTGCTCTGCCAGTCAGAGGCCACGTTTTGATCAGCTGTTCTTACTTCCCACTTGATGTGTAGATCACTGGGGCTTTACTGCCACCACCTCAAGTTTGAGGAAATGTCTTAAAAGTTTTTATTGTATAATTGGTGATCACTATATTCCTTTAGCTCGGCGATGTTGGCTGGTTATATTATTTTTGGACAGTGGGTGTAGAAATTTGAAGAGTAAATAATAGAATGAGATTGAGAGCGTTTGGAATTATGGTATAGGTTGTATAAAGTCGGTACTATGAATTTAATGGTGAAGTCAAGTTTTCTGATTGTACACTCGTCCGCTCTCCAAACGCGGATTTTGATATGCAGCATATATATATATATATATATATATATATATATATATATATATATATATAAGATCGAAATCTAGATATGTAGATTGCTAAGAGGTGAGTTCACACTTATATATGCTAGGAATATATGCTGGGTGGGGACTCGTCTATATTAAAGGTGATTCTCTGACATTACTAAAATAATTTATTTATTACAATTACATTTCAATTCTATTTTACATATTTATTACTAAATCACTGCAAATTATGTTTATTCAGACTTCGTTGTTTTGGGTTTTTGGGCGGGTGCTAATAACGTTTTCTGCAGCATAGACGTAGGCATTTCAACCAATAGACACACTATTGTACCTAGCAAGTATGCGGCTGTTGCATCTCCCAAAAATTGCTGAATCTGGAAAAAAACATTATGTAAACCAAAACCTTTTGACAATTTCGGAGCATAAGAGGTACATTTTGGCAAACACAAACTATAGCAGTACTATACTGACAAAATACCTATCAATAGTTTGTAAGATTTGGGATGCGTGTGTGAAGCCAATATTATTGTATGGAGTGGACGAGGTGTGGGGATTGTGAGAATGGGATATAGTTGAAAGGGAGAGAGGCTGGTTTCTGTAGAATCTGCTAGGATTCGAATGGCGCTGCTCCTGCAGGATGTGCTGGGAATCGTGTGGAAGGATAGTGAAGTTTCAGGAATGATTGTAGAAGTTGGGGAAAGATACACTGTGGAAGAAAATCTGAGAGGAATGGGATGTCTTGCCACTAAAGTCAGGGAGAGAATGAGAGATGTTTAGTGATTTCGTGACAAGAATGTCTGAGAGCTCGTACAATGTGGAGTGGCAAGTGTAGGGGAAACCCCCGGTCTACATAACCAGGGGAGGGTGTAGGAGGGAGGACAAATGCCCTGTCCGTTTGATTACTACTAGTGACTAGTAGTGACATATGCTGACGTCACGATATACTATTAGTATTAGCGTGACGTCAGTATGTGTCACTAGTAGTAGCCAAACGGACAGGGCAATAGTAAGTCTGGCAAGAGCGAGATGTTTTCAGAAGAGAGAAGAAAGAAAGTGTGGATGAGGCAAGGATACACCACGTGTGTACTGTGTAGTAACAGTGGGAGTGACACGTGGTGGCATCTAAGCAACGAATGTGAGGATACAAAAGCAGATTGGGTGGGGCATTGCAGAAAGGTGAGTGAATAGTTAAGAGAGATAGATCGCTCACATTTATACAACCCAGCATGTATACATCATACTTACAAAATGAGACTCAGATATATGTACTGGAGATCTAATTGTTCCTTCACGAATTCGAATAGGTATAACATGTGTTAGGTAAACGCTAAATGATAATCTGCCTAATACTTGAACTGGTTCCCAGGAACATACAGACTTCATGTGCCCTGAAAATGTTCTTATATTAATGCGAATCAAGGCCGGTTTTTTTTCACTCGTGATTAAAATAGGGCACTTTATGTATGGTTTATTCTCGTACAAACGAATGTAACCGGTTGGTTACACTCGTTTGTACGAGAATAAATATAAGTGCAAATATAACCGCAAATACAAGAAATGCCTACTATGCTACTGCAACTTTTAGAAAATTGCTACCCTTGATGCGCGAATACAATGTGTACTGGGATTACTGCCCGGAGATGAAATACCTGGAATTTATTATTTTTAGTATATAACAGAGGTGGCCAGCTTTTATCTACTTTTTATCTTAACGTATCGTCAGGTATCGTCCTGGTATCGTGATCGGCTTGTTGTCATAGTCGTTGTCCAAGTTGGGGTGGGGAAGTGTGAATATATACTATTTTTATACACTGTGTTTCAATAAGAGCTGCATTCTCGCGAGATATGGGTAGATGTTAAGCAAAATATATGTTCAAGCACATACATCTACCTAAAGTAGACATCGCGATCGATCGACCTAAATTGTCTTCGCGAGCGATCGACCTAAATTGTTTTCGCGAGCGTTCGACTTAAATTGAAATTGCGAGCGATCGACTTAAATTGTCTCCGCGTGCGATCGACCTAAATTGTCTTCGCGAGCGATAGATTTAAATTGTATTCGCGAGCGATCGACTTAAATTGTCTTCGCGAGCGATCGACCTAAATTGTCTTCGCGAGCGATCGACCTAAATTGTCTACGCGTGCGATTGACCTAAATTGTCTTCGCGAGCGATCGACCTAAATTGTCTTCCCGAGCGATCGACCTAAATTGTCTTCGCGATCGACTTGTTGGCCAACCTTAGTATATAGAATAATACAGACTCCCGTAACGTCTGGTAGCTATAATTTCTTAGTTAAAAATAAAATAATGCAATGTATAAAAAGACATCGCGATCAGAACCCATTTTTACTTACATCCATTTCCAAAGCAAAACCCGAAAATTGCAACACTAATTCCAAGCTCGAATGAGTATCGAGATATCGATTGATATAGAGCCGCTTCTAATCTGAAATGTTATAGAATAATGATTACGCTAGCTAGTATATATTAAGTATAAAATATATATTACCTTGAGTATTCATATCCTTCTGAATAGTATAATGCAGCTAGGAAAATTGTACCTAGCGGCACTGTCCATACAAAAACTACCCAAATGAAAGTCCAACACTAAACACAAAAAAACAATAATATATGTTTTGTGAATCCGAGTTTAGCGTAATGTTAATACATGAAATCATAAAAGATCTATCTGTAGATCGTTATGTGTTTTCAAAATGTAAAAATTCTATTCAATTATTGCGAGTTTGGCTTGAATAGAAAATAATTGGTTCATGTGATCAAATGGCAACATTTCAAATTAATTAACTAATTATTTTATTTACTTTTAATTAATTATTTTATTTTTTTACCATATCAGATATAATATTCCTTTTATAGGATATTTTAATAAACACCAATTATACTATACTATAGTAGTAGTAGTAGTATTTATTAAAAACGGTTTTTTGAACGAGTAGAGACGATTAGTTTTTGCACCTCATATTTATTTGTTATATAAGGTGCAAAAACTAATCGTCTCTACTAGTTCAAAAAACCGTTTTTAATAAATACTACTACTACTACTACTACTATAGTATAGTATTATTGGTGTTTATGAAAATATCCTATAAAAGGAATGTAGTAGTACTATTTATTAAAAACGGTTTTTGAACTAGTAGAGACGATTAGTATTTTACACCTCATATAACAAATAAATATGAGGTGCAAAATACTAATCGTCTCTACTAGTTCAAAAGACCATTTTTAATAAATACTACTACTACTACTACTACTACTACTATAGTATAGTATTATTGGTATTTATGAAAATATCCTATAAAAGAAATATTATACCTGATATGATAAAAAGAGAATATAATTAATTAAAACTAAATAAAATAATTAGTTAATTAATTTGAAATGTTGATCACATGAACCAATTATATTTTGATTATAGTAATAATTACCCTAGTAGGGCCATTACAGTGAGAATTTCCCTAGTAGGGTGATTGCAACTTACAATTTCCAAGTATCATAATTGTGAGTGCATTAATGGGTTAATAATGACATTACATTAATTTTGAATTTGGGTTAGCCACAGTTTACTTACTTTATTGAACGTGATTGTCTTATTTTCCCTCCTGAATTTGTAGAAATAATAACCACAAGCCAAACCGTGCACATAACTCGCGATATTATTATGCCCAGGAATGTAGAGATAGCGCCATTCATCTAATACCAGATATATGCGGTAGAGTATTCTGTAATTTAATAAAACATGATTTTAACATATCGTACCAGTTTTGTCTATACATTACTCTGGATAACTTCTAACTACTATATCATATTCGTAATAGTAGTGTTCAATAAGCGTAATTAATAATCCAAGTATTATAAGCGAAGAGAATACCATCTTTGTATATTTTGGTTTATTCAGCACGAACATCATTACTAATAATCCCAAAATAAATAGTTGCGTGTCTGCACCCAAATACCATGTTTGTTGAAGACACTGAAAGTAATATTTTGTTAATAGTTTTACCTTATAAAATAATATAATGCATTCATATAATGGTGACCCGTAGTCCCGACAAAATAGCCCGCAACAAAATAGCCCGCGATAAAATAGCCCCCGATAAAATAGCCCCCGTCAAAATTGCCCGCGACAAAATAGCCCTCCGATAAAATAGCCCCCGACAAAATAGATATATTTTTATTTATTTCGTATTTGGACTATTCGGTGTATGGGAATTTTATTAATCTGTCATTTATAATAAACTATGTTGATGAAATAAACAAATCTCACCTTATTTATTAAGCACCCCTGATCTAATCTAATAATTTTTTGTTTATGTGAGGAATAATCTTCTAAAGACGCCCATGCTCTAATCGATGAGCATGGGCAGTGTCGGATTCTCACCGTATTATGGCGGTGCATCTACCTAAGGCCCAATTCACACATAAGCGGCGTCGAGCGAAGGCGCGATGTAGCCGAGGTGCAGACGCGACGTCGCACAGGCGATTGTGATGTCCATATGCAGTTGAAAGGTGGACATTGCACCATATGTTTACATAGAGGCGGCGTGGAAGAGTTTCGCCTCTTCGCCTACCGTGTCTTAGACGAAGAGGCGAAGACGCGGCGCCGGCGGGGCGAGAGGCACGAGGCACGAGGCAAATGCCCGCGCCTCGTCACCTAAGTGGACATTGCACCACATGTTTATATAGAGGGGGCGTGAAAGCGTCGTGCCTCTCGTCGCGCTGGTACCGCGCCTTCGCTTCTTCGCCTGAGACACGGTGCCTGCGAGGCGAGAGGCATAACTCTTCCACGCCGCCTCTATGTAAACATAAGGTGCAATGGACATCACAATCACTGCATATGGACATCACAATCGGCTGTGCGACGTCGCGCCTGCACCTCGCCTACACGGGAGGTACACAAGCTCTCCTTATGCTGTCTTAGCCTAGGGCTAGGATCCCGGGTCATCAGGGTTTTGTCCCTGATCTGATCTTGATTCTGGTGTTGTCTCGATTGTCTATATTGCGTTGGGTCAGCCTCCGCCGTTACGTCTAGCCTTGTTCTTCGCCTCGTCTCGAGTCCTTCTTTTTATTTGGTATCGGCACCAGGCCCCCCCTGACACTTGCCTCGGTTCCCAGCTCCTTCGTGCTGATGGTGCATCAACTTTGACGCCGCTGCCCCTTACCCTAGTCCGGAGATATCCGTTTTTTCTAGTCGGGCGACACTGTCTCCGCTGTCGATCTCCCGTATCCTCCGGACTAGGTCCGCATACGTCTTCCCCACGGTCGATTTAATCAATATTGTATCCTCTTTGACTTAGGTTTTGCCGTTCCCTGGGGATTTTCAGCTATGTGTTGTTATTCCTGGTTCTTGATCTCTTGTACATTCGAGTCCTGTCTCATTTGACTCTGCGACTAGCCTAAAGCGTCGAATACCATAGTAGCTTTCCTCCTTTCTTCTCACTGGTGGTATCGTACACTATATAGTTTATATACCTCTCCGTTCTTCCCACTAGCCCGTTTGGAGTATGCACGTTCGTGGTATGGCCAATTGTAGCCACTTCGCCCACCTTCAGATTTAAACTCACCGACGAGCCGTCCGGTTGTCCTCTTCCGGTCTCTGATCACTGCTCTGTATTCTTCGTCTATTAGCTTAACTGTTTCGACACTCTAAGGCCAGTTATTTGCTTCACAATGGCCTAGGATGCAAGTGAACAGTTTCATGAATGTGTATAGTAGATATATCCCACGGTTAGTTAGCTGGATCAGAGGTATTTCCTTTCTGTAACACTGATATTGTGATGTTGTTTCTTCACCCTTCTATTGTTGCATCCTTTGATATCATGTTGTTCATTATGGATAGTTGGGTCCCGAGATCTTCTCCCCCAGATTTTAGTAACTCGTTGGGGATATCGTCTGGTGCTTGCTGTTTTTGAGGCATTTCGTCTCCAATATCACCTGCTCTGCTGTTACTGACTATATTTCGTATATCTATATTGCTTCTTGCCGTCGCATCCTTTGTTATTTTGCTGGTTCTTGTTATTCAGTGTTACCTGACTACAGGACTACGAAGAAGACTTTCCAGTCATCTTTCGAGATGCTTTTGACTTGACTGTTTCGGTTACTTCTCGCTTTGCAGCCCTAAGCATTTTCCAGATACGTTTTTGCTTGCCATAGAGATCGTTTTCCATCTCTCTACTGAAGCTATATCCCAGTGTCCCCCTTTTACTTCTCGTATCTTGTTATTGTCTTTGGTTGATTTTGATGTATTTGATGTAATTTCTTGGCGAGCTGGAGGTTTTATATTGCTTCTTCTCCGTTACCCAATTCTTTCACCTCTCAGTGAACCATGGCTTTTGGTTTCTGTGGTTGGTGGATTGGTTGACAGTTCTTTTCCCACTGCTTCTTCCGCAGCTTTTAGTTTCGCCCATGACTTGTTTTCTGCGTCCTCTTCCAGGATCGAGGTTTCTTCTATTTTTTTCGGTGTGTCGTCGTTTGTATAAACTTCTTTGTACTCTCTCAGTTATATACACTGGGTTTTTATAGTAGTGTTTTTTGTTATTAACGGGTGCCCTCAGCAGGGTGATTTTACTAAGAACTAGATTATGGTCAGATCCTATATTTGCGGACGTCAGGCATCTGACATCATCGTCTTGAATTGTGTAATGATTTTTCAAGATAAAGAGAAGCCTCATGCTTAAACTAGGGAGGCAGTGATCTAATACGCCAGAGCGGTCATGATTTCAAGATGACCTGCGGAGATCATAAATGTACAGTAACGACCATGAACTGAACAATACCGAACAAGAACAGAGAAGGCAAGACAAGAGACAAGAATGACAAACTGACGTTAGATGGTACTAGGGTGCTTACACCCGGTTTCTCCAATGAATCTTAAAGCTCGTCTAATATAAGCTCGTCTTATATAAGCTCGTCTTATATAAGCTCGTCTTTTATAAACTCGTCTTATATAAACTCGTCTTATATAAACTTTTCTTATATAAACTCGTCTTATATAAACTCCTATTATATAAACTCATCTTATATATAACCACGTCTTAAAATTTTATTCAATTGCACCAAACATATGTAGATCTTACTTAGTCTTAAGACCGTCTTATCGTTTTAAGATCCGATTTTTGTTTGGTGCAACGCTTTAAGAGCATCTTATTATTAAACTAGTTAATATTCATAGGAGAAACCGGGCGTTAGAGTGTCTTCAAGAGTCCGCTAGCGACAGAACGTGAGTTCTGATTTAGCCGGTAAGCGCTCAGGACCAAACGCAGGGTGAATCCGGCACTACCCATGCCTACCACCTAGTGGTGGCAACGGAGTGTCTTTCGAAGATTCCACCTCACAGGACAAACAAGACAAAGAGAATTGAATCTGTACACAACTTTTTTTCATTGCTATATGCACTTCAACATAATATCTGCTTCGCCGGCCAAATCTGAAGCACACGACCGATCTGTCTCAATATTTTAATGTGGTGTAGTGAAAGATTCTATGTGACATATGTTATTTGAGATTTGCAATTGTGATACCCTTTTATAAAATTTTACCAAATATATTATACCGCCCTCGTTAATTAATTTACTTATCATAATAATAATTTTCATACCATTTCACTCGTTTTAAAATAATTATTTATGAAAAGTAGATTCAACATCCAATTATTACGACAATTTCTAAATTCATCCCCGATAATCTTATCCCAAACGGGTCCTCTGTTCATATGTCGTAGCCAGGTGGCGTTAAATCCGATTACTATCAGTAAACTAGGTGCCAATCTAAAAAAACAATTTTTAAAAAGTAGACTATAACTATTATAATGGAGTAATAGCATTATTCTACCTTAAATAACGATTAACAAGTCCTAAAAGAAGGTGTTTGTACTCCACTTTCTTGTTTTGAAATATAACACACATGTTATAGCTAAGAAGCCATCCAGAGATTAATAGAAACGTCTGGCAAATAAGCCCTCCATTTGATAAGAGCATATTAGCTGGGTTGATTGTTATCTAAAACATAAATGCTGCAATATTTAATGTATGCGGTTGATATACATTAGGTCAGTCTCTTGAAACATAACATTATACAAAGTTGCAATTCTCCTGGCTTTAACTTGTAGAAAATGTAACTATTTGAATACACTTTCTTGGTGTAAGGCTACGTAAACCTGCTAGTTTTGTATGGGAAGTCATTTAAGAACTAGAGTGTCAATATAATGACAGTTTTAGGATTTTTGTTTTGGTCATTTACTAAATATTTGTACCTATGCATGGAGCACACCCATAAATACAAATATTTATTGATTTACATCATACTAGAAAGGAAAACGTGATTTTATGTATATTTACTTATTATAGCTTAACAGTTCTTACAATGAAGAAGGCCATTATAACTACAGACTTTATTTATTACTACTTTTAAATTTTTAAAGAACTGTATATCTATATAATTTTAATGATCCCCAATCTAGGGATATAATAATAAAATTGACAATGAATTAAAATTGTGTAAACTATAGTACCTATACTAGAATCGGCAAAGCAATTGAGTGACGCTCCCAATAGATCTGCCTACTGTATGTGTACATACATATTACACTGTATAAGAAAATTTAAACTTGTACACTGAGGCAGTAGCATTGGTAGTATAAACGGCATTGCATTGGTTTTGGCAATTCCCCTAGTGCTACGTACTAAAATTGGTGTACACTATAGTACCAATACTAGAATCGGCGAAGCAATTGAGTGACGCTCCCAACAGATCTGCCTACTGTATGTGTACATATTACACTCTATAAGCAAATTTAAACTTGTACACTGAGGCAGTAGTATTGGTAGTATAAACGGCATTGCGTTCGTTTTGGCAATTCCCCTAGTGCTACGTACTAGGGGAATTGTGAAAACGAACGCAATGCCGTTGATACTACAATACTACTGCCTTGTGTAAACTATTGAAATTCGCCCACAAGAAGAGCGCTCCGGAAAATGTGACGTGAACATCACGCGTTTTTATTACTCAATTGCTTCGGCGCGTGAGGTATAGTACCTGTTTTTACTACTTACATCCTCGACGAATTTTGTGTTATTAATAGGTCCTGCAAGGTCCACCATGGTGCTATGTGATAAAATTACAAACAACATATTATAAACGCGCACACCCTGTATAGGCGCCATAGCTTTTGCATCCTCTGTACTACTTTCTGACCGTAATCGCATCCAATTATTCCGTAATGAAAATGCTTTCATTATTTTACCGACTGGAAATTGAATTTTTATAAGTAAAATCTTTAAAATTCTTAAACATTTTTTTTTTGTAAAGCCTTACATGTTGAAGTAGTTCCGTCAAGATGGCCGTATAATCGATCGTACACCATACCTAGTACATGTAGGGATAGAAATGCGCCCATTACAACCCTAAAATGATAGAAACTGGTTTATAAATTCAACAATTGAATAGCAATTATTTACGCGTAAATTATATCCACATTATCAATATTGTAGAAGCTTTCTTTGTTTTCACAATGAAGTTTTGTGGTTGTTGCTACAAGTCCGATGTTTTGGTATTTGTTTGAGTAGCATTTGCTTATTTTTGTTTTTAGTTGTTTGGATCCTTCGCCTGTTGTGTAGAGGTTGGTTGGTATGTTTGGGCATGATGTTGGGAGACATATACTATGCCGTAGTTTATCGTGCCTGTAGCTTCTGGGCAAACTTATCATATCCTACAAAATATTTCTTCTACTCGTAATATGTACCGATTGAATTTGAGTTGACCATAGTGGAAATAATATTTATGGATAATGAAAGGACTAGAGCTATCAAGTGATGAATGGACTGTGTAAATTGAGTTGATTTTAAAGAGTTAGGGGGTTGGTTGATGATCGTCGGCTGTGGCGAAACGTTGTGGGGTCGGCCAATATCCATCTCTGAGTAACTATGGCTGATAAATGTAATGAAATGATTTTAGTTTTCTTACTTCTATAATTCGCCATACTTTCGATGGGTTTTGGACGTTGAGCGGTGTTAGATATATGGTTGCAGAACAGAAAAGGGTTCCATTTTTTATATTTAAGCACTGGTCATAATTGTCCAAATGGAACACCGGCGGCATCATGTCGTATTCGGTATCTGAGGAAATAATACATATAAAAGTTATTTCTCAACTAAAGTGATTTTAAAATCTTTATTCTAGCTAATACTAACAATATTTAGTAGAAAGTTTTCAGTATGTTACCTATAAAAAAGGCGATTTTTGAAATCACGATTTTCACACCATTTTTGACATTTTCCGGGAAAACGGTAAGAGATGGCGGAAAACATCTAAAAGTCCGTTTTTTTGGCATTGAAGTTCTTTATATTTGCAATGTGTATCATCCTTCCTGCTTTAAAAATATCAGTACGACTTTTTGAATTAATTAATTATCAATAATCTCGAAATCATTAATTTTAAATAAAAGTTACGAATAATTAAATAATAAATTAATATACGACCATTTTCGGGGCCCGCGTCATTCATACCGGCTTACTTGTACTTTATTTCTAACCGCGCAGCTGCATGCATCATTCTCAGTGATTTTAATTTTTTATTTTTCGCAAAACTGATTTTAATAAAAGAGTGATGCATTAATTTGAAATCTTTTAAATTTGTGTTCAAATGGACCGGTCATTTTCCCGCAAGTTTGTTCACTGACATACATACATATACCCATGCACACACAGACATTTTCCAAAAATAGTCTTTTTAGTCATGAAACATTTACAGTTTTTTAGTTTTTCACGACGAAAATACTTTCCTTATACTTTATATAGCACTGCTGCTGCATTCGGAAAGTTTGAAGGGAAGGCAGGGTGATATGAATGAAATATGAATATATTATAATATTTGATCTACCAAAGGCAGTGGCGTATGTCGTATATGACACTCGGCGGCAGAATACTAAAGTACATACATAATAAGACTCAATTCCTTGCCAAAACCTAAACCTAAGAAATGATGTTAAAGCTGCTGTTGTTCGGGTATTTTTATATACAATCTTCGTTTTCTTCATTTTCTCAAAAACTACTTCATATTTTCTATTCGAGTTTTTTTAGTTCTATTACGAAAATTAGTAGCAAGGTATGAAGAAGGAACAGGCTGCGAATCTATTAAAGAAAATAAAGAAGAAATGTTTGCGATAAATGTAGTAGCAAAGTCGTGTTGGGCCAATTTTTTGTTGTATTATGTCGTGTAGCGTAGCGAAATAGGGCCATAAAGACGATTAGTCGAATATAGCATACAATTGTAGATTTTAAGGGTACATTTTATATATTTGGATTCTACATGACATTCTGCATACAGATACTATATAAGGACATTTTTTCAAATAACGATTCGAATATAAATTTAGGCCGTTTTCGTATACATTAATATATCAATATGTAGTATAACAAAACATTTTAAATTTAAAATCGTAGAAAGCAATTATATTTTATACGTTGTTCAAAACGTGTGCCAATAAATGTGTCACCGCTTCCTATATAAAATATCTGTTTTTTATAAATAGACAAATGAGTTGAACGTATTGGTCACCCGTTATAGTACTATTACTACATATTAATTACTATAAATGTTTCAGTTAAACTTAATTCATTTGATAACACACATTTCAATGCGAATAATTATAGCCGATGATGCTGTCATTATGAATAATTAGACGTACAACAACAAAAACTATGCATATATTAAATGTACAATTTTCTAGTAAAATAAAATATATGAATAGTATTTTTTCGTAATAACATTTAAATATATATCTAGCCTAATAAACTATTTAAATTAATCACTTTAGTCACGAAAGGCTGCTAAATGTTTTACATATTTCTTTTGGAACTCATTTTATTTTTTTTTATCAGCATTATTTACAATGATACCGCATTTGTTCTTATAATTATCAGATGATTGAAGGTAAATAGCCGACCTTCATGGTCGTTTATTCCTTTTATATATTGAATGCTCTATTTGTTTCAAAGACAAACACGATCTATGGTTTCGTGAACATCATATGATATTTAATTAGAATATAATTCTGAGCTATTAATGTGCATGTTTGTGATTTGTTAAATTTCAATAATATTGTTTTCATTTGTTAACCTATTCGTGTTGCACTTAATTGGTTATATATATAATTTTAATTTAATTTGTTGACAGTTGCATCTAATAACTTTTTTTATTCTAAGTACATATTACATATTATTTATTCCGATTGAATATTTTAATATATGTGATTATTTTAATATTTGTCTGATTGAATATCAGACTTTAATAACGTATGACTAAGACAAATAGATATTGTTCTAATTATTTGATATTTTTAAATTATGATATTTCTATGAATTAACTTTAATATATATTACATATTATTTATTCCGATTAAATATTTTAATATATGTGATTATTTTAATATTTGTCTGATTGAATATCAGACTTTAATAACGTATGGCTAAGTCAAATAGATATTGTTCTAATTATTGGATATTTTGAAATTGTGATATTTCTATGAATTAACTGTTTTTAAATACTTTTAAGTTTTTTTCATGATAGTATTGATAAGTTAAGTTTTTTGGCCTTGAAATTCTCTATATTTGCATCCTTCATCCTTCTGCTTTAAAAAGATACGACTTTTTGAATTAATTAATTAATATTAGCAATGGTTAAGATATTTCTCGAAATCATTCAATTTAAATAAATGTTACTACTAACAAACTTATGTATATACATGCATAAAAACGAAATTAAAAACACAAAGAATAATAAATTATTTAAAATACAATGCAGAAAATTTATTAATCAAAATTTATGTATGTAAAATTATTAGGAAATCGATAAATGTTTCACAGTACTTTACACAGGCTAAATGCAAAATTTTTCAAAAACACCATTCTAAATATAGAAATTAAGAAATAGTTAATTTATAATTATGTACGCACATACAAGTGCCTAGGCACTTAGGTGAATAAACAGGGCTAATATTAATTACTGTAAATTCAAATTATTAAATGCAATAATGTAAATGTAATAAATGTAAATAAATAAGTAAATAAATAAGTAAATAAATAAGTAAATAAATAAGTAAATAAATAAGTAAATAAATAAGTAAATAAATAAGTAAATAAATAAGTAAATAAATAAGTAAATAAATAAATAAATAAATAAGTAAATAAATAAGTAATTAAGTAACAAATTAAATAATAAAGTTTTTTTCATGACAGTATTGATAAGTAAACGACTTACAGTGCCCCGTGCGAACTAGAATCGTATACGTTGTGATTTGTTTTGATTCTATTCGTTGGAGGTTTAGTCGTTTTTGGTGAACAATTATTGAATTATTATCTCTAACTTCATTTTGTTTAGGTGCTTTGAACGTTAATTCAACTTGTTCACAGTGTGTTTACATTATGTGATAATTTGATTAGATGCAACCACGATTGACTAGATACCTTGGCAAAATAATAATGGAAAACCTAGATCCAGATGTAGAAATACAGTACAGGATAGAAATGGCGAGAGGGACTTTTAATCAAATGCGGTCTTTCCTATAGGCACCTTACACGGTCAATACTACTGTCAGTCCTAGTACTATCATTATTTACTTCAATCCTCCTTTTATATTTATCAAGTAATCAATTATCCGGACAAACATTAGTCTTCTCTTCATTCTATCATTAATATACCTTATACAATAAGTAATACTATCAATATTTTAGAATAAAGAACATTTTAAACATGTTATCGTACAATAATACTGTCATTATTCTAAAATATTGACAGTATTATTGATCGTGTAAGGTGCCTTTATGTGATGACAATCTCAATATCAAGTTGAGCCAAAGAATGACTAAATGTTAAATATATGATCGACACTTTTATATGGAATGGAATCGTAGACACTAAAAATCAGTACCATGAATTGCTTTGAAAACTTTGAGATGTGGTTGCATCGTAGTATTACCAACTTTACCAACATAGAAGTACTATAAAAGGCTAAGATAGATCTGCAAATACTAACTGCAATTAATTGCCAAATAAATCGCATATCTTGGTCATGTACTGAGAGGCGAGAAATATAAGATAGGGATAGATTACCCTTGTCCAGTTCTAATATATCCGGCATCATTAAGCCTGTTGCATCCACTGCTGGACATAAGCCTCCTTTAAGTTTCTCCATAAAACTCTATCTTGTGTTGCTTTCATCCAGTTGGTCTTAATAAAAAATAAAATTACGCTTAGTCATAGTTTCATCTGGTGGGGGACGGCCTCTGTTTTGGGACGCTACAGATCTAGACTTCCACTCGAAAATTCCCTGTGTCCATCTACTCTCGATTCTTCTGGCAATGTGTCCTGCCCGGTTAGATTTTAGTGTAGTTATTCTCTCGATAGCGTCCTCCTGGGTATTTCAGTATTAGGTATATGATCTCAGATTGAAATTCCTAATATAGATCATTCTATTGCTCGTTCGGTTACTACTATTTTATGTCAGTGTTATTGTTTCTGCGCCCTAGTTGAGAATCAGAAGAATCCATTGATTGCAGACCTTTCCTTTCAAGCATATTGGAAGGTCGGACTTAAAAATATACTTAAGGGACGTTTTAGACAATACAATTTCTTAGCTCAAAAGTTGTTCAAGAAATGAATTCATATATCCTCCTTCCATACAATTTGTCCTTGACAAATAGAACGCGTTATATTTTTCCATTCGATCTACCATCCAATTCAATATTTCAAATAATTTTGACAATTTAGATTGTCTCGCATCTTGACAAGACAATTTCTTGACTCAAAAGTTAGTCAAGATGCGATACAATCTAAATTGTCTCGTATCATACAGCAAATTATTTGAAATATTGAATTGGATGGTATATCAAATGGAAAAATATAACGCGTTGTATTTGTCAAGGACAAATTGTATGGGAGGAAGATATATGAATTCATTTCTTGAACAACTTTTGAGCTAAGAAATTGTCTTGTCTAAAACGACCTTAACTTTTGAGTCCAGAAATTGTCTTGTCCTTAAGGACCTTAAATATCCCAAAAGAGCGTGATTCTTCTGGGAAGTTCGCAGGTTTGATTATCTCAGCTAATACACAATTTGTGGCCTAAGTTGTTGACGGATGTTCATTCTTCTACTCGTACATTGTTGACATAGATGCCTTCAATGAGTGCCTAATATGTGATTATTCGGGTTTTCGCCGTATTTATTTGTAGTCCATTTCTTCTGAGAAGACTTTCAGTTCTTGCAGCATTGTAGTGGCTTTTTCCAGACACTCGGTTATCAAGACTAGGTCGTCTGCAAACCTTAGGTGATTGATTGTCTCGTCATTTATATTGACTTCTAGAATATCTCAATTTATTTGTTTGCACATGTATTGGAGTAGAGTTATGAGCAACTTTGATGACAGAGGTCACATTGACGACAGCATTTTCCAATACGAAATCTTTGGGTATCCTTATGTAGTCTTACATTTGCTGTAGCGTTGGCGTATGTCTTTGATCAATGTAACGATGGTCTATTCTACAAGCTGAAATTGCTTTCAGCATGTTTAGTTGATCTACAACGTCGATAGTCTTCGCGTAGTCTACGAATACCAGTACGAGTGGTTTATTGTATTCTACAGACTTCTCTATAAGATTCTTTAAAGGGGAGGGAGGTGCATTACTTTGAGATATATGTATATATATATATATATATATATATATATATATATATATATATATATATATATATATATATATATATATATCTAGTTTGACTTCTAATCGGTTCGTTGTAATTTTTATAGAGCTTGTATATATGAGATAGTAAGCTGATTGGTCGGTAGTTACTCAGATTTGTTATATATCACCTTTTTGTCTGCATTCATACGTATGCACACAAAAAGGTAAAGCACTGAAAACCCTCTTCTACGAATGTCTCGTAAGATTATCATACGATGATCTTACGAGACATTCGTAGAAGAGGGTTTTCAGTGCTTTACTTCCGATTTTAATAGCTTCAATAGATACTTCATTGTCTCCTAAGCATTTGTTCTTCTTCATTTATGAGAGTGCTTTATTTAATTCTGCTATAGTGATTTCTGGGACATCATCCGAGCCTTGGTTAAAAACTTTGGTGGTTGCACCATTTTCTTTGTGTTTGTCATAGAGTTCTGAATAGCATATTTCTAGTAATTTGAGAATATCTAGTTTTGTTGTCTGCTAGTTTGCATAGTTGGGATAGCCTTCCTCTGAGAGCTTTTTGGCTTTTGTTCTCCTCTATTACTCTGGTTATCATTTCCGAATTATATCTTCGAACATCTTTCCTAATAATTTTTGAGGTATTTTTATTAAGTTGGCGCAACCATGGAAAATTTATTCCATATAATGTTGTTGACCAATAAATCCAACGCATCCTTCGGGTAAATTCTCGTGTCTTTTGTGATGGGATAGATTACTAGAATTTAGGATAGTTGTCTACTCTGTTTTGTAATTATTACGATAGAACCGTTTAAAGTGGCGCGTATAATAGGACTCACATGGAGAATATTATTGCTCCAATAAAGTTCTCACTCTCATCAGTTAGCTAGTTAGTACTTCAGGATTGTTATCCTGAATTTTTATTGCCATTTTTTTAAACCCTGGTTAATTTTGTATTTCTCATACTATATAATGTTTATGGATTTTTCGACTTTTGAGTCGCTAGATTCGCATTTCCGACTATGCGGCAGCGTAGACTCACGACCTAGCATATAGGTTGCGTCTGAGTATTGACCAATAAACTATTAAATTCAAACTGTGCAAAAATATTTGTTATTGTGTTTTGCGAATCATAATATATAATTTGTTTTTGATTCCTTTATTTATATGTAAAACTGATTAATTATGAGAACTTGTTTTAAAAATAAGATTTTAAAACTAGCACAGCTTTGTTTAAAAATTTACAAACCTCTGATAGAAAGCTTGAATACAGGAATTGAATCGGTAGTTTGAAGAAGGGAACGAATCCAAAAATCAAATTTCCGGGAAACTGAAGGAAACTTATAGCTAGAATTTCTATATGAAACAATTTTAAAGATTAACAACATTATTATTTAGGTTTGGTAATGCAGTAACCATATCCCGTAGTTGTATTATTTAAATATATTACAGCAGATTTATTATTATTATTTAATATAACTTTTAATCATTATTTAATATAATTTTTAATTATTATTATTCAATGTAATTTTTAATTATTGGATTGTTAAGCCGTCTACTTTGTGATAATTCATTTTAAAGAATAGATAAAACGATTTTTTACTTTCACACTTCAGTTACACTTTGCAACTAGTTTCGGCTAAGCTCTAGCCATATCAGTCATCGGAGAAGTTCGAAAATGGCTAGAGCTTAGCCGAAACTAGTTAGTTGCAAAGTATAACTGAAGTGTGATAAAAAACAAAGTTAAAAAATCGTTTCATTTATCCTTTAATTTTTATTTATTATTATTTAATATAATTTTAGAATTATATTAGCTTCTAGTTTCACTCACATATTTTCAAAATACTCAAAATTTTCAAAATGCTTATAGTTTCAAATATAGGATTGTTAAGGCTGTGTGATAATCCATTTTAAAGGATAACTCCTAATACCCCTATGGCTTGGTCCTGTTCGCCGCTACTTCCATATGTTACATAGGTACCATAATTAAACAAAAACTAAGGGAGGGTGGTGATGTGGACACGTATGTCGAATGCCAATTGAAAGATTATGAAGAATATAGGAAAGGAGTAACAGATAAAAACTATAGAGAAATACTAAGGAAAACATTGGAGAAAAAAGACAAGAAGCGGTAATTATTTTCTTACCGCTTCTTGTCTTTTTAAGGGCAGGAAACGATGGAGTGAAATATATACACGAACAGGATATATATATATATATATATTATATTCACCCTTACACCTAACGGTAGTAAAGAGTTAGGATTATATAAAATAAAATATTGTTTATAATAAATTCAGCATCTATATTCTAAAAATTGAATACCAATATAATATGTGCATTCGAGGGTATTTTAAATGAATTGCGAGATACAGATAACCTTTATGAATCCTTATTTATAATAATAATAAAAATATTTTCTTATCACCTTGAACAGCTAATAGCACCTATACATTAAAAATCTGATTCAATAGAATACGAATAATGTAAAATTTACGTGAATTGAACGTTCTTCTGCTAAACTATATGAATATTTATACTAAAAATACATACAAAATACTATTCTTTCTAAATATAATTGAGTGGGGTGCAATATGCGAAGACATTTCAATGTCTTATAAGCCTGAACTTCGCCAATATCTCATGTTAAAGTAGTAGTTAGTAGTTACTGTATTTATTAATTTCGCAAGTGGCTGTGTTAATGTATGTGTATGACCGTTAGGACTTGCTACTTTAGAAAATCGTCCCCGAGTTCATAATGAAATAAAGATTTATTATTTAAAAAAAAATTTTTTTTAGTAAAACTAAGATATAATAATATATACAAATGTAATACAGATTGTTAAAAAAATTCATTATTATTGTTATTAATATTATTATAAATACTATGCAATCATGTTAGGTAATTTTTATTAATCTTTATTTATAATAACAATTAAAAATATTTACTGGTACCACCTATAAACTAATAATCTGAACCAGAAAAATATAGCTGATTTAAAATGTCAGGTAACTTTTATTAATCTCTATGTATAATAAATATTAAAAATATTTACTAGTATCACCTATAAACCAATAATCTGAACAAGAAAAATATAGCTGATTTAAACTGTCCGTGTATTCAAGATTTTTTTGTCTGAATTCCATAGACGATAGAGTTAACCTATATGAATATGTATTTATAATAAAAATACATTTCGCTATACTATTCTTCATATAAATAATCTGCAATAATCATTTTTATTTCTCAATAATTTCCATACCTGTAACATTATTATAAACCTTCAACTTTAATCCGTTCGCGATACGAATGCTCGTACATAGAACCAGTAACACGAATTTACTCGCGACCATTTTAAGAATTGTACTGCGACGAAATTGTCGCAAGAATTACACAAGAAATGATGTTATGCGTTTTTCGCTGCCCCACCACCGAAGCGCCCTACAGAAAACTTGTTTGTTTGTGAAATTTTATAATGCACTAAACGCAGACATCAAATGGGTCAGAAAATTAAATCACCAACGTACTCGTAGTGTGGCGATTTCTACTATTCCACGCGTGTACAATCATTTTTATGCGTTAAGTGTCGCAATGTAACCGGTAAGGCAATGCCGCTTGTTACAAGGACTGTTTTAACGTTTTATTTAGATATTTCGAATTAAATTGTTATGTACTAGTATGAATATGATGAATTTATACGAATGTATCTACTCGCAATTAAGTGAAAATTAAGTTTTTTCATCATTATTCAATTTATTTAGTATAATGAAGGTACTAAAAATTAAAAATATTTCAATCATTTCTGATTGGAACGTAAACGAAATTTTCATTTGCGTTATTTACGTTCTCACACAGAAAATATTGATTTCGCCTGAAATAACAACGGTTATAACCCGTTTTAACTAGATTTAAATTGGATACGATATAAACACAATTGTATAAATAGTTAATTTCCCCGATTTATATAGTTTCCCTCAAATTTGTCTCCATTTTTATCGGTATTTTCTACGTCTTGTGGTATTTGTTGATTTTAATTTGCATGTGTGCATGTTTACTGAGGATTGAGTAACAGGTGCTTTGTCGTGTACCACTAGGAATGCCTTTCGACAACCTCTAGAGAATAACTACACTAAAATGAAACTGGGCAGGACACATAACAACAGCCACCGACAGTAGATGGATAAAGCGAATTCTCAAGTAGCCTATTTTTGTAATGATAAGTCCTAAAATTCACTCACTAACTCACGAGAGGGCCCGAAGGTCGATAGCCACTTACAGATTTGTAACAAATACAGTAACTACTACTATAATGATAGTTTATTTTTTATTAAATTGTTTTTAATTGTCGTCGACTCAATGGTTTCCTGTAGATAGCTGTGTTTGTTGCCTTTTGAATAATGCAGACCCTAGTCGTGCATAAAAGGCATTCTGATTTAGACAAAAACTTTATTTTTAACATAATTGATACTCAGCAGAATGATCAGAGTATATC
The DNA here is from genome assembly GCA_963942505.1 of Lordithon lunulatus. NCBI lineage: Eukaryota > Metazoa > Arthropoda > Insecta > Coleoptera > Staphylinidae > Lordithon > Lordithon lunulatus. The sequence goes on along the minus strand of OZ012668.1, from coordinate 11,919,436 downwards.
ATAAAAGATTTTTGATTCGAAATGGATAATAATGAAAAATATACATACCTAGCTGTTGCTTGCATTGTAGCTACTTTCTAGAAGTGTTCAGCTAATCTGGTTGAATTAACCGTCATAATCAAGGAGTACACTCCGTACTATTTTGAACATAAATAGAAACGGAATGCATTCCCTAATTGAACCAGTTCAGAGTTAATTAGCGATTTCAAAGGAAGGTTATCTTCTTCCTTCTCAGGACAAAATCTATTGAGACAATGTTACGTTTTTCATCTGATAATTTAACTTGTGTATATTTTCCCAATATACGAATTGAATGATTCACCATTAAAGTATATTGTTGAAATACCATGGTCACCCCCAAACGGTCGTGGAATTGCCCGAATCTATTTACCAACCTTGTAGACAAAATTTCTATATTTACTACTACTATTTTCCTTTTACTTGTAATTTATATTTCTAGAAGCATACAAAACATGTTTCATACATTACTGGTACAGCCTATGCGCTTTCATGCGCAGTTTTTGCTCGTGCCTACCTCGGCCCCTAACCGGTGATACCATTCCCAACCAAACACAGCTCATCCCTATCCCTAGGGATGCACAAAGGTCCCACACCAGTAGACTGCGTGCAGTCTACTGATAAGCCCCAGCAACCTTGTGTTGTTTTAAATCAATCATTAGTACTTACTAAAATTGGTTCTGGCTGCCACCATAAAAGAGTACACCACGTACTATTTTGAATACAAATAGAAACGGAATGTATTCCCTCATTGAGACAGCTTTAGTTGTAAAAGCTACAATATTGCTGACATAATTGTTCATACATTGTTGATGGTTGTTTCTTTAGTTGTTTGGTCAGGGCCGTGGGTACGATTCTTGAAACCACTCATTTCGAACGTATTCGTTAAACTGTCGCTACGGACAATTCGCGATGTGAACTCGTAATATGATGGAATTTTGGTTTACTAGAAATCGTTAATTATAGTCTAGCGACTTTGACATTTAAACGAATACGTTTGGAACGAGTAGTTTCAAGAATCGCACCACAGGTTGTGTACATCTAATCTGCCATAATAAACACGATTTCAATATTCGACACTCTCTTCTTAGTTCCAATTCATATTTCTAGAAGCTCTCAAAACATTGTTTTTTTACAGTATTGATACTTACTAATAGTCGTTGCAAATTAGTATCTATCACAACTAAGGAGTACACTCCGTACTATTTTTAATGAAAATAGAGACAAATTGTATTCCCTAATTGAGATAGTTAGATATTTAGATTTTCACAGTTCAAATATTGTAAATATAATCCTGTAAACGTCCACTCCTGAATGAAAGCTTCTTCTATCTGTCTCCGCAATTTTGAGCTCTTTCTAACCAGTTGTTTATCGCATGAAGTTGGATATCGTCCCTCCATCCTACTTTTGGTCAACCCACGCGCCGTTTTGATTGTCGTGGTCTCCACTGCATGACTTGTTTCTTCTAGTTTGAGTCATCTCTTGGGGACATGAGACCCGCCCATCTCCATTTGCTTTTGGTAATCTGTTGCATTACATCCGTGATGCTTGTTAACTTTCTGATATCGTTTTTGATCCTGTATCTAAATCTTTTGTGATGATATGTATTGATATCAACACTGTGAAGCACCTTTCACAGGTTTTCAGAGGTTTTCTGTGAAGTTAAGGTGATTACACTTCTCTAAACTTCTTCCTTTACCAGCAGAAAAGCCCTAGAGCTATAAAGCTATAAATGTGGATTTTTTTAAATCGCGTCTATTTCTGGTTTTTCTGTTATTACTCTTTTAGTTTTAGCAAACTTTAAAGAGCGTGTTCTAATTTGATTTTAAACATGCTACGGTGTACTTTAAGTGATTTTGATGCGTCAGTAAGAAAGGAGTTAATAAATGAAATAATAATTTAATTACCAGTTTCAATACAAGTTTCTTATAACTTGATTTATGAGTCAAGTTTAGTAGATTTTAACTGTCGCTACTAAGGAGTACATCCCGTACTACTTTGAACATACATAGAAACGGAATGTATTCCCTAATTGAGATAGCCGATTTCAACTTAAGTTTACTCTACATATCATTAATTAAAAATAATGTCAATACTTCAGTACTAGTTTCGACACTAGTTCAGAGATTGCTGTAAATATAATATTCATAACTAGTTACAACAAAAGTTTCTTATACCTAAACGGAATATATTCCCTAATTGAGTTAGGTGTTTCAAGATGTAGACATGACTTTAAAACTGGGGTTAATTCATTATAAACCAGAATCATGTTTTCTACATAATCCTAACCATACAAGTACATTATAAATTACAACACAATCTATAGAGAAATTTAATTAAATTTATTCGAAACGCAAGACGAATTTCTCATGATAGGTTTAATCAGATTTTAAAACTAATTACATCATTAGTATATGTTTAAAGACAATTTGAAGCAAATTTTGATTCAGATTTGTATTTATCACAACTAAGGAGTACACTCCGTACTATTTGAAACATAAATAGAAACAGAATGTAATCCCTAATTGAGACAACTTGTGTCAAATTTATGTATCCCATTAAAGTCTAAAGTTAAAGTTTATAATTCTACAGATGGTTGCTAATATGTTTAAAGACGTAAAATTTGAAATAAATAAAATCCCCAAAATATTGATGAATGCTAGTATGCCAAATCTTGATGTTCTTTCATACAATATTCCGTTTAGAAACTCGCCGTAGTTATCGTCGTTCGCCCTCTGGTTGCCTGCTCTCCTTCTACAAATCTAAACCATATTAATGCTCAAAATTTACGAACAATTTGCAATGAACGTAATGTATAATAATCTATTGGCATGTCACTGTCAAGATCCTAGGTATAACTTGATTAATCATTATCATGATGTTTGATTTTATTATAATAAAGCTTAAAAAGAAGTATTCTGTAAATTTTGGTTATCATTAAACTGCCAAGTACCCTAAATACTACCTTCATTGGTAGTTAGTTTCACACCTAAACCCGTCTTATCCGTATGGCATGGATTGGCCGGCAGAGTTATCTATAGGTCGCCACCGCAAACGCCATGGTGCTGAACATCTTGGTAATGATTAATCAAAAGTATAACTATATGTTTCCTACATTAATGCTACTCTCTATGTCATTGAGCAGTATACGTTTAACTATCACAACCAAAGAGTACACCTCGTACTATTGATTCTTAATACAAACAGAGACGGAATGTATTCTCTAATTGAGATAGCTGATTTCAACATCTAAGTTTACCCTACATATCATATTAATTTAAAATAATGTCTATACTTCAGTATTTACTAGTTTGGACACGAGTTTCTAATATCTATAGTTATTGAGTTTAGTAGATTTTAACTCTCACCACTAAGGAGTACACACCGTACTACTTGGAATATAAATAGAAACGGAATGTATTCCCTAATAGAGATAGCTCATTCAATATTTAGATTGCGGAGTAATAATGGCTTGTAGCTGCTTTATCACTCCTAATTCAGACTTTCTCTAAACTAGCACATTAATTAAAAATCAAAGTTAATATTTTATGTTACAACATAAGTTTCTTATATCTAGAATTGTTGAGTCAAGTTTATTAGAATTATAACTGTCGCAACAAAGGAGTACATCCCGTACTATTTTGAACATAAATAGAAACGGACTATATTCCCTAATTGAGATAGCTGAGTAAATATTTATATTGGGGGCATCTCGATGCCTTTAGACACCTAATCTCGCTTTTATTTTGAGCATCTTAATTCATGTCTTTTGTCTGCCATAAATCTCACATTCATTCAAAATAAAAATCAATATAATTATTCAACACCATTTTCTTGTAACTAGAGTTGTCGAACCATGTTTAACTGTCACAATTAAGGAGTACAACTCGTACTATTTTTAAAACAAATAGAGACGAACTGTATTCCCTAATTGAGATAGCTGATTTCGAAGTTCATTGTTTGCCGTAAATATTATATTCATTCAAAATGACATGCACATACCCATTTCGATACCAGTTTATAATTTGTATAGATCTTGAGTCAAGTATAGTAGATTTTTAACTATCGCCACTAAAGAGTACACCCCGTACTACTAGAAAGACAAATAGAAACGGAATGTATTCCCTAATTGAAATAGCTGATTTGAAAGTTCAATCTTGTTGTACATCTTACATTCATTCAAAATAAAGTCATTATTTTACCAGTTACAATACCGGTTTATTATATTATATATATTCTGCTGTCAAGTCAAGCTTAGTAGAAACAGTCACCATTAAAGAGTACACCCCGTACTATTTTGAATACAAATAGAGACGGAATGTATTCCCTAATTGAGATAGTTTTCTCAGTTCACAATATATATTGATAACACTTACTTGTTACTGGAGTTGGTTAGCCAGATTATGTAGATTTCATCTGCCACAAACTAAGGAGTACACTCCGTACTATTTTGAAATGAAATAGAAACGGAATGTATGCCCTAATTGGGACAACTGTGTATTATATTGTTGCCTCAATACATGTAATTCCATGCACATCGATCTTGATATTATAACTTTCCTTCTGTTCACTAGCAGCCGCGATTTAGTCTGAAAACTAATGAAACCGTGACATAATTAGTAAAGGTGTCATCTGATATAGACTTTCTTATGGGTTTATACCCTTTTGGTGTTTACTAGAACATTATTTTATCTATAAGGCACCTTACACGATCAATATTACTGTCAATATTTTAGAATAATGACAGTATTACTGTATGATAATATGTTTAAAATGTTCATTATTCTAAAATATTGCCAGTATTACTCAAGTTGTAAGGTATAATAATGATGTAATGAGCAGGATACTCATCTTTATCCGGATAATTGATTACTTGATAAATATAAAAGGAGGATTGAAGCAAATATTGACAGTACTAGGATTGACAGTATTATTGACCGTGTAAGGTTCCTTTATAATGTCCGTATTCATCAATATTCTATAAACTTTATAGGTCTTATAAGCTATTGATTGAATAAATTAAAAACGTACCAATCAGATTAATCAACACTTCTTCAATTTTTGGAGTAAAGTATTCACAAGCCTTCCAGTTTTAAGTTGTCAATTTATTTGTTCAATCGCTTATAGAATCTATAAATTTTATGGGATCTTTGTGAATACTTCGGATATGAGAAATTTATATTTCATAGTGAGCCATGCTCGTAAATAAATAAATGTATAAAGCCTTACCCTTGGCTTAGTCAGCATTGAAAAGCGTGAGTTCAAACTCCATCGAGAAGAATTTTAGCGAATCACCTTTCACAGTGTTTCAGAGGTTCTCTTTCTGGATCCCTAAACTCCTCTGAGCTTCACCCTTTACTGGCGGAAAAGCCTCACGGCTGATAGCCTTATAAGATTTGTTTTGAAAACTAGAAACGTGTTCAAGTTCAAATTTCTCACCGTTCGCAGTTTTTCAGAAGTTAAGGTAAATACCGGTTTGATTTTTTACGCGCGGAAAAGCCCTATAAAGATACGAGGTTTTTTTGTATAAAGCTGAAACTTCTTATCAATATATACATGACAATAAACACTAGTATGAATTTAATATATCTTACATATAGATCACGGTAAATAATAATTGCATTACTCACTATGGTTTGTATGTGTTTTTGCTGCCACCGCCAAGGAGTACACCCCGTACTATTTTGAACATAATAGAGACAGAATGTATTCCCTAACAGTAAACGCTGATTTTAACTGTTTAAACAACATTTCCGTGCAGTATCCTCATATTTATATTAATCCTATCAAAAGATTCAGAAACACATTTTATAAATCTAAGTTTAATTTTTGATGACTAGAAGACTTGCACAAATTGAGATCAACGTACTGTTGACAATATTATTAATACAAATTGTCCTCAGAAGTTATCCCAACCTATACCGGTATATTCTCATTGTGAACTAATTATTGTTGATTTTATGTCGACTCTTATATTATATCACAACTAAAGAGTACACCCCGTACTATTTTAAACACAAATAGAGACGAAATGTATTCCCTAATTGAGACATAATGTTTAATTGAGTATACTTTTTGGAAATTCACGTGTATTCAGAATAAATATTGATCGACTATATATTTTGTATATTGATGATAGTATATTAATACATATGCAAATATATATCTAAATTGGCAGATGGACGATAGCCAATAGTCAAAAAAAAAATTGTTTCTCTCTATATCTAAATCTAGAATAGCAACATATCACAAATAGGGAGTACACTACGTACTATTTTCATTATATATAGAGACGAAATATATTCCCTAATTGAGACAAGTATGTTAATGTCGGTTTGAGCGTTTGGAAATTCACGTGTATTTGGTATAAATAATTATATTGCTGATTGTATAGTAATATTTCTAAATATATTATATCTAAAATGACAGAAAGGTTTATTGTCAAAATTGTTTCTCTCAATGTTTTAGTCTAGAATAGTACCATATCACAAATAGGGAGTACATTCCGTACTATTATTAGTTTATATAGAGACGAAATATATTCCCTAATTGAGACACATATGTTTAATTGAGGTGAGTATTTGGAACTTCACCTGTATTTGGTACAAATATTGATCGAATATTCTAACATACGTGTTTGATATTGCTGATTATATAGTAATATATCTAAACATATATTATACATAAATTGGCGAAATAGTCAAAAATATTGTTTCACTCTATATTTATGCCTAGAATATAGTAACATCTCAAATAGGGAGTACACTCCGTACTATTTTCAGTATATATAGAGACGAAATATATTCCCTAATTGCGACATATATGTTAATGTTGGGTTGAGAACGTTTGGAAATTCACGTGTATTTGGTATAAATAATTATATTGCTGAGTGTATAGTAATATTTCTAAATATATTATATCTAAAATGACAGAAAGGTTTATTGTCAAAATAAACATTGTTTCTCTCAATGTTTTAGTCTAGAATAGTAACATATCACAATTAGGGAGTACATTCCGTACTATTATTAGTTTATATAGAGACGAAATATATTCCCTAATTGAGACACATATGTTTAATTGAGGTGAGTATTTGGAACTTCACCTGTATTTGGTACAAATATTGATCGAATATTGTAATATACTTGTTTAATATTGCTGATTATAGTAATATATCTAAACATATAATACATAAATTGGCGAAATAGCCAAAAATAAAGATTGTTTCACTCTATATTTACGCCTAGAATAGTAACATCACAAATAGGGAGTACACTCCGTACTATTTTCAGTATATATATAGAGACGAAATATATTCCCTAATTGAGACATATATGTTAATGTTGGGCTGAGCATTTGAAAATTCACGTGTAATTGGTAGAAATAATTATATTACTGATTGTATAGTAATATTTCTAAATATATTATATCTAAAATGACAGAAAGGCTGATGGGCTATTGTCAAAATAAACATTGTTTCTTTCAATTTTGAAGTCGAGAATAGTAACATATCACAAATAAGGAGTACACTCCGTACTATTATTAATTTATATAGAGACGAAATATATTCCCTAGCTGGGATAGCTGATTTTAAATTCAAAGTTTGCCGTAAATATTATATTGATTCAGTCACTAGTTTACAAGGTTACTATATTTATAGTTGTTAAGTCAATGTTAGTAGTACTGTCGCCAGTAAAGAGTACACCCCGTACTATGTTTTAGTCAAATAGAGACGGAATGTATTCCCTAATGGAAATAGCTGATACATTATATACTTATTGTTAATCGTTTTGTAGTTGCTTTCGCACTCCTAATCTCCAGTTCTTCTTAATGTAAGTTATCTTCATATCTTGCATACAATGCCCCAATAGGGACGGAATATATTCCATAATTGAGATAGCTCAAGAATTTCTAAGCGAAGTAAGAAACGAATTGGAACATTTTATTACTAACAGTAATTTTCTTAAATTGTTTATAAATTTTATCACTATAAATAGTAAGAATAAAGCTAGTTATTAACTATATAATAGCGTATATATTGGTTTGGTTAAGTTATATTAGTTTATAATATTTAGTTCTTGGTCAGCCCTGACTTGACTTGAGTTTCTTATTCATTCTTCATTATTCTGATGTGTATTTAAGAGAATAACTATGCTATATTGCTGATGGATGAATTTATAATAATGATAAATAGTTCCGTACTATTTTGAATACGAATAGAGACTAGAACAACGTGATGAAACTATGGGCAAACAAGCGGAAACAATTGGTGTGGTTTAACAAAAGCTGATGATCTCAATTATTGTATTTTTCAAATTACCACATTTTCTGTTAAATAAAAGTAATAATTTACATTTAGAAAGTTCAAATTATTTAATAATAACTTCTATTTATTAGTTTATGTATGGAAAAAGTAAAATTCGTCAAATAGTCACACACTTCATTAGGGCTAGTTTCTATAAAATCAACTCCTGATCCGTGATTCAATCGCCACTTTTAACTTTTATACATATAGCGACGTTGCTATAAGTATAGAGTTAGATGAGGAAAATAGAGTTAATAACCATATCTAGTAATTATCAGTGGAATCACATATCCAATCCCAGTCTATATTTCCCAATAATGGCACTTACTTGCACTTGTTTGGTAAAGATGTATTCCTGGTAGAGTTGCTATTTGCTATGCTTGAACTGAGTCCTTCACAAACTAAGATTTTATAATTCACTGAACACATACACAAATAGCTGAAAATATTTACTCACTTTTAACTCACTGAAAACACTTATTTATTATCTCCGTATACTCAATATTATTACTATTTTTGATGACGAAGCTGTGATTGGATGTCACGTCACTGCGTCCATACATAACATCTGTATGCATGGGAAGGTATCGTTATACTATTCTAATCTGATTAAATGTTGGCTATTTAAATATTTCTTTTGGGGGTGCAATAAACCCCCCACCACCTGTTATATCGGCTAGAAGCGAGTAATAAAGGGTGTCAATGGATTACATAAAGAAATTTTCTTGGAATAAATAAACGCATTATACGGACGATTTCAGATCTTCAGGCTAATCCGAGGCAGTAAAATTTAATACCCCATACCGTTTTTGGTTTGAAAAACACAATTAGCATTGCTATTTATCAGAAAGGGAAACTGTTTTAACGGAACGCAACAAGTGATTTTATATTTTATTCTGCACAATATTATTTTTATTTTTTGCTTTTTAATTTCAGAAAATTTGAAATGATAAGAATCAAACTGAGTAAGGTCCTCTTATTATTATTATTATTATTATTACAATTATTATTACTATTATTATTACCATTATTATTACTATTATTATTACTATTATTATTACTATTATTACTACTATTATTATTATTATGTTTTCATTTTCTCAACGTGTATTGGGTTCGGCTTGGTCAGGGAAGCAATTCAGCTTATCCTGACAAATTTATAAATCTTCTGACTATATGGCACGTTTGGAGGATGACTGCTTTTTGTATTTCTTGCATGAGGTATTCGGGCAAGTCTAGTCGTGCGATGTTTTGCTTTAGATGCTTTGTCATGGCTCCCTCAACGGAGATTACGATCTGGATTTGTATAACTTTCCTCAGTTCCCAAACGTGCTTGATTTCGATGGCCAGATTTGAAAAATCTGGCTATTATTATTACTGTTATTATGATCAATTACCAAAATGCCGCTTCGTCGTGTTCCTACAAACAATAATAATAAGATGAGGTTTATTTAGCCTAACAAAAGCTGCAAGATAACCGTATGAATTAGAAGAATTAGCGCGATAATAAATTCGTCGTACGACAGGTATGTTATCGTATATTATTATTAATTGCATTAATATGATATTATTAATGCAATTAATAATAATATACGATAACGTTATTATAATAAAATTAATGATAACCGTCGTACGACGAATTTATTACGTCGCTAATTCTTTTAGCTCATACAGTTATCCTCAAAAAAATTCATCTTCAAATTGCAGGAATTGAACCTCATTTTCCAGATTTGATTTTTCCTTACATCATAAGCCACTCTACGTGTAATATGTTTCCTTATTTATTTATAGAAATACTATCGTAGATGTGTGAAATGCCGGTTGAGGAGAATTAAATACCTATAACAATTTAAAAAATATAAAAAAACACGACTCTATAGAAATTCGAACTGACCACCCCTTTATTCTTATGAACTGACAGTACTGACAGTACAAAACACATAATGCCAGGTCGATCCGCTTCAAACCATTGTCTGTGTTTTTATATTATTAGGATGGTCTTAAAATGTTTGAAAAATAATATAACGTGCTTTCATGAATTTATATTTTTGGGTTTAATTTAGATATAGTTGTCTAGCTGGTATGGAAACTTTAGTGCCCATATTCACCAACATCTCATAAACTTTATAGGTCCCATAAGCTATTGAATGGATAAATTCACAACGCCATTGCGACAGAATATGCCAAAACAAATATCAAACACCTTGAATAGCGCTTGCAATTGGAGCTTTGATGAAACTTTTTGTTTAATTATACAGTGTTTGCAATAGAGATAATCTAAAGTAACTACATTCCCTAGATAATGTATTTATTGTTGCTATAACAACGAAAATAATAGCTATTGAACCCATAAGTAATGGGTTCAATAGCTATTGATATATTTATGGAACGTCGGTGAATACGGGGGTAGGAGAAGGAAATAGAAGTTATTGGAGATTTTGTTTACACTTAAAATTGCAATACCAATACCAATTGCACATACAAATATTTTATAGTGTAGCCGTTTCTGAAAAATAAAATGATGGCTAGTTCGACGTCAATCTGGCAAAGTTATTGGGACTTGGAAAATTTGTTGTTCTTTTTTTTTGCTCACAGATTATGATTTCAAACAAATTTAATTTACCTTACCAGCAACAAATTCTACAATATATTATATTGTTAAGGCCTCTATTTTGTAAAAACCCGATTTTTACTATGTTTCTTTTTATCACACTTTGCAACTAGGTTTCGGGTTTCGAGCTAAATTTAACTTTAAGTATAAATAAAACGTATTTTACTTTATTTTGTTATCACACTGGTCACAGTGATCGGATAAGTTTGAAAATGGTTAGAGCTTAGTCTAAATTAGTTGCAAAGAGTAACTAAAGTGTGACAAGAAAAGTAACTGAAAATAATTTTATGTATCCTTTAACTCTCCAATACTTTGTATGTATACATTTTCAGTGCGCTTTTTTTTTCACTAAAGCATAAGTACTAAAGTTCTAAACTATTTAAGAATGTAGTTTTTAGGACTATTGAAAAATACTATATTCTTAGATAGTTTAGAACTTACATGCAACGTGGAGTTTTTAGTGGATGACCACCATGTTATTCGTCACTCGTTCAAAACATATAGGTCCGTTCCCGAACTTTTGAACTTTTGGGCAGGCCTGTATATGAAATTGATTTCGATATAATTCATTATGTTGAGGTATTACTCTTTATGGGAAACCATATTCATTTATATACACGTAGTAAAACTATTTTTGTGAGATAAAAATAGCGTCAAAAGCGGCAGCTGCCTAGGATATTAGGCCTTTAGTGCTGGACGTATTAGATAATTTACTTAAAACTGATCAAGTAAAAGGTTCTCATTCACCTTCTTGATGCGTAACCCTGATCAGGGTTACGCATGAAATGCGAACGCTATCGTTTTACGAAATTCACTTCGAAATTTATAATAAAATCAAAGTGTGCGGTTATAGTTTAATCTCTTTATTTGTCCGGTAAATTTAAATTAAATTCCAACATTCATAATTCTTATAGACGCACGTTAGCTTTTATTCAATTTAATTAATTTTAATGAACAATAATACCTATTATAATAGTTCACACTAATGCTGTAATTCGATTTTTTAATGTCCTGATGAACAATATATAAAAATAGGTAAATTCAGTCAATTTTAATTACGCACCACGTAATTGAAATAATTTTATATATAATATTCTTAATTATTTTATTACGTTATTTATATATTATTATATAAATGAGTTTTGGCGTAAAAAAAAACCAAATCGTCGAAAACGAGTTCTAATTGAATAATAATTTGTTCGAAAAGTATTGTATGGCTATAATGAGGTGTTAGGCCCATTAAAAAATTCCCTTCTTTAAATACATATTTAATATTATACATAACATAGGATTTCCAGTTTTTATGGTATGCCATAACTTACCGACAATATGAATCATCGGATTAATAGCCGTAAAGGCTTCTATATCAAGGTAGTATCGTTGAAGTAATCCGCAGGTACCCTGTAAAATGGTCTAATAGGGATTATCTCTAGGCATAAAGTGCAATTAATGTTTTCTAAAAACTAGTAGGTAAACAGCTTCTCTTTGTTATTATTTATTCAGCTGATTGTATTAAAAATACACGATTTTTTTTATGATATTAATTTTTGTATGCAGCTGGGATATATTTTTCTTGGATTACTTTGTGATTTTTACCAGTTTTGGTATTAGGTAGTGTTGAGGGGATTTCGAGAACCGAGAACATCTGTTCTCGAATCTTATTAAGAGTCGATGTTCTCGATTCTTATTAAGAGTCGATGTTCTCGATTCTTATTAAGAGTCGATGGTCTCGATTCTTATTAAGAGTCAATGTTCTCGATTCTTATTAAGAGTCGATGTTCTCGATTCTTATTAAGAGTCGATGTTCTCGATTCTTATTAAGAGTCGATGGTCTCGATTCTCAAAAGTCCTCGAGGAATTGAACGAGAACCGAGAACAGAAAATCGAGAACATTCATTAACAGAGAACCGAGAACCGAGATCGAAGTAGTCATGGGTATATAATTATGAGAACCGAGAATTTTTCAAAATTAAATAATATTTATTGCAACTACCTTACCATATGTATTGTTAGAAGTACATTATTATTATAAATACATACTGGTAAGGTACCCGGTACCCTGTGCTCGGGTCTATGTTCTCGGTTTTCGGGTCTCGGTTCTCGGTACTCCATACCTTAGAAAATTGTTTGCTTTTTAATACTCGGTTCCAAGTTCTCGATTCCTGACGGTTCTGGAGAACGATGTTCTCAATTCTCGAAAAGTTCTCGATTCTCCCCGTCACTAGTATTAGGGTCGTTTTGTTTTTCCTAATGATGTTATTGGTGATTTTGTCGAAGCCAGATGCTTTGTAGTCTTTTAATTCTGTTAATATTTAGTTTATTTCTTCCTCATTTGTCTGTTGAAATGTCTTGGTTTCTTATTGTCGCTTTGTAGTTGTTGTTATTGGATCGCTCAATAAGGCACCTTACACGGTCAATAATACTGTCAATCCTAACACTGTCAGTATTTGTTTGAATCCTCCTTCAATATTTATCAAGTGGTCAATTATCCGAATAAACATCAGTATTCTCTTCATAACATCATTACTATACCTTACACGATCACTAATACTGTCAATATTTTAAAATAATAAAAATTATAAACATGTTATCGTACAGCAATACTGTCATTATTCTAATATATTGACAGTATTATTGACCGTGTAAGGTGCTTTATTAAGGCACGGTCAATAATACTGTCAATCCTAGTATGTTAATATTTGCTTCAATCCCTCTGTTATATTTATCAAATAATCTATTATCCGGATAAACATCAGTATTCTCATCATTCCATCATTACTACACCTTACACGATAAGTAATACTGGCAATATTTTAGAATAATGAACATATTAAACAAGTTATCGTACAGTAATACTGTCATTATTCTAAAATATTGACAGTATTATTGACCGTGTAAGGTGCCTTTATGCATTTTATATCTTTTGTACTGCAAGGCTTTTCTCCAATATTTGCAAAATAATAATTGATCTCAATTGATATATCCTCTCCATTGTTTGTAAGTTTTGTATCGATGTTATATGATAATTAATGGGTTAGCCGAAACCGCTATATTAGCTATTATATTTATTGTAAATTTAAATGTAAAAAATAGTTTTATGTATTTTTTTATATACATTATGAATAGTTCATTTATTTCTACCTCACAATGTAATCATTGTGAGGTAGAAATAAATGAACTATTACCTTATTAGGACGGAGAAATATAAGGCGGCAACGCGCGGCGAATCTCATTTTCTAAGTCTAGTCCAGACCTACATACATTTTCCCACAAACAAATGTTTGTAAATTTAATATTTAATTAAAATAAAAGAAATGATAAAAATCCATCATCGATATTGCTTGATAATGAGTAATAATATGAAATATCTATAAAATGTTTAATATCTTTTATTATTCTTAAAAAATACATAATGGTACAATTTGGCCGATCGTATAAGTTGAGTTAAATACATAATGTTGGCAAACTATGCCAACACATTATCGTTTTAAATTATTTTATGATACTTTTTTCGTTTGCTTCTCGTTAACTTTCTTTGTATCATCCCTATCCGGCGACATAAAAATTTTCTGTATTGTTGATATTGGCATCTCCATAATAAGGCAGACGATTGTTCCAAGAATGATTGCCGTAAAAATATCTCCCATAACTTGTGTAAACTGAAATTATGCAGCATAAATATACTCACAGCTCAAAATATATGTTTAAGATAACTAACAAAATCATAATCATGCAGATATAGAGGTGTTCTGGTGGAGCTTGCCCTGTATCTTATTGCAAAAGCATGCGATAGATATATGCTGAACGAACATCTTGCTATAACTTGAACGGGCGCCCAGGCAATACTTGCTCTCATAGGACCTACAAATATAATAAAATCGTGAATATACTTCGTAGTAATCTACAGATCTTAATTTCGGTCTTGTTAAATTAGTGAGAATGAAATCCAAAAATCTCAAGTGGTTTGCATTGTAAATCTGCTGTTCACACCCGATGGCGTAAGTGGCGTAAGCCTAGGTCGTTTTAAAGCGGCTGCTTTGACGTCAATTTACGTCACAAAAATAATTTTACGTGTATATAAACGAAAATGGTTTCCCATAAATAGTAATACCTCAACGTACTGTAAAAGCCCAATTAACTACGATGAAAAATTGTGAGGTATTCAATTAAATATACTTAAAACGATTTTTGTGATGTGTAAATGACGTCAAAAGCGGCCGCTTTTAATCGATCGCTTTCCTAGGAAACCAGGGTTTTAGGTTCTGGTATCCATGGAAGCGCTTTTAACGTAATTTTTACGTCAGACAAATAGTTTTACTTGTATATAAATGGACATGGATTCCCATAAAGAGTAATACCACAACTTGATGCAAAAAGACTGAATTACAATAAAAAATGGTTATTCAATTACATATTGTCGTCTAAGTAGCAGTACCACACATCTAAAATTTTATTTGAAGTTGACAGGATAGAGAAAAACGGATTATAAAATATTTATTGGAGTAATTAAATTGCTTCTGGTTCAACTAAATATAATATAAGCAATACAATAAAAAGTTGATACCTTGTTATCAGAGTAAAATAACTCTAATAAACATTTTATAATCAGTTTTTCTCTCCTGTCAACCTCCAATAAAAGTTTAGACATTGATTAATCATGACATAGATGTTCAATGTCTGTCAACGTCCTGCTGTTTACGGTGGCTCAATGGTTTAGATATGTGGTACTGCTGAGGCGACGATATAGTTAAAACTATTTATGTGATATGTAAATCGCATAAAAGCATCTTACATGGTCAATAATACTGTCAATCCTAGTACTGTCAGTATTTGCTTGAATCGTCCTTAAATATTTATCAAGTAATCAATTATCCGGATAAACATCAGTATTCGATTAATTCCATCGTTACATCGTTACCTTACACGATCAGTATACTGTCAATATTTTAGAATTATGAAAATTTTAAACATATTATCGTACTGTAACACTGTTATTAATCTAAAATATTGACAGTATTATTGACCGTTATAAAAAGCGACTGTTTCCAAGGACCGTGGCTTTAAATTTCTTGAAAAAGTAAAGCGAAATCGCGAATAAAATGTACACAAATGCGTTGCGAATCAAATGTCCCTCACCTCCATATCCAAATGTAAAACCAAATAATCCAATACTTATAGGCATTATAAATAGGTATCTATTCAATACTTGGTACGTAAGAATTTCCCAGCTACAAAACAATAATAGAGAGCACGCAAAAATTTACATTTAACATATTTACCTTGGAGGATCGCTACCATCCATATAATATTTACCAGCTAATAAAACTGTAGTTATGGGCACTGAAAATATAAAAAGTGTCCATAACACTTTCATAAACTAAAAATTGTTACTAATTAGTATCCAAACTAATAAAGTTTAAAACGATTAAACAGCATACATTATTTTCTAGAAGTTGTATCGTTTCCCTCTTCTCGGCTTTTCTTTTATAGAAATAATATCCGCAAAGAACACCTTGCATGTAGCTTACTATGCTGTTGTGGGTAACAATATACACTTCTAACCATTCTCGTAAATTCAGTTGCATCTCATAGAGATATCTAAAATAATTATGCATTAATTATACGTGTAGAATGTAGCTAGTCAAAAGCTCACTCTGGATAGCCTCTAATAAGAATATCATAGTCCTTAGAGTATTGTTCTAGTAACATTACCATGTGCGGTAGCACAATTGATAATGTTAAAATTTTACCCGCATGTTGAGGGTAATTTATAACTAACATCATTACAAATAAAGCAATTACAAATGATTGCATATCGACGGACAGATACCATGATTGCTGAAGACACTAAAAAATATACATATGTTATTAGTATTATACATGGTTATTTTATACAATGGCACATTTAGCTATCTGTTTGTTGTAGGGGCACATGTATACAGTGTAAATATTGTCCTCCCTGTTGCTTCTTCTTCTTTTAACTATGCAGTTGACTAGCTATCATACACTGTTAGTAATAAAATTATTTATCACGACATGCACTGATGGTTCATAATTTATAAATGACAGGTGGGTCGGTTGCAAAACATTGTCTTCGTTTTTTATATTATAGGGATAATGTTCTTTTAACTTAACTTCCAATTTATTATGCATATTAAAAACCTAATTAGTTTTATAATTACAATTTCATCTGGGCGAACGTAGTTATTAATAAACAGCAAATTTAACCACCAGTTCTTCCTGCAGTTTCTATATTCGTAACCAACTACATGCTCCCAGACAGGACCACTGCCCAAATGTCGCATCCAAGTAGCTTGAAAGCCTACTGTTAAAATTACAACTGGGGCCAATCTGCGAATCAAAAAAAATATAATAATAATTAATAGTAGTTGATTTTTGAAATTGTAATGGCAATCATTGAACATATGTAAATTTAACCCTTATATACATGATTTTTAAAATTGATATTAAATAATAGTTACCGCCAATCGACCAATTGCTACAAAACATAAGAATCGCAATTTATTACCAAAGTCATTAATCATATGTATACAGATATCGATACAGAATTACACATTTTAAAATAACGTTTTTAAATAGGCAGTGAACATATTAAAAGATAATTCTGCAACAATATGCGTTTAAGGGTGAAATATCATTACCTAGCATATCGGTTAATAAACGCGATAAACATATGTTGCAACTTCATCTTTTTGCCCTCAAAAATAACGCAAATGTTGTAGCTCATCAACCAGCCCGATAACAATAGGAATGTTTGGCATATCAAAGCGCCGTTTGTGAGGAACATTGTTTCCACTTTCAATGTTGTCGCCTCATTGTACTGTGGATTATATACAGGTTGCCGTAAGGAAACCATTATTGTGTGACACATTATGACAAATCCCATATTATAGACGCGTACTCCTTGAAGTGGTGCTAATGATTTGCCTGCTTCGCTTGTGTTCTCTTTACGTAAACGCTCGAGGTTTTTTACGAAGGAGAATGCACAGATGAATTTTCTAACTGAAATAGTCGTTGATAAATTTGTTGATTCAATTATGTGTTGTTTACGTACGTTTAGTGCTTTCTGTTAGTAATTGGTATTCTTTTTCTGTTTTTCCTTTCGCATATTGTTCGTAAATTGTTGATATTATTACAAGTGCAACTATTGATAGCACACACACCCTAAAACGAATAATATACAGTTATACTATGACGTGCGGTGCGTTCTATTTTTTGGCCGCCAGTGTATAATACAATTTGAAATTTATATACAGCTAGGTTTAGACAGCGTATATACTATTGTATGTACTTATATCTATTTATTTATGACTTACGCATAAATTATATCAAGATAATCAATTTCAAAGAAAGGCGTTTCATTCTCGCAATGGATCTTCGTTACATGTGCTTTTAATCCTTGAGAATTATATTTTTCGCTATAACAGTCGCTTAGCCCCATCCAAAGTTGTTCCGTTCCGTTTCCCACTGCAAATGCGTCTTTATGTATTTTAGGACAAGATGTTTGAAGACAAATTCCGTGTCGTAGTCGATCATGTCTGTAACTTCTTGGTGCACTGATCACTTCCTGAATTTGAATTATTTTACATTAATATACGATTAAACACATTTTTTTTTAGTAAAGAATACTTACTTCAATAATATTCCACACTTCTGGGGGATTGTTTTCATTTTTAGGGCTTAATTGAAATTGTGTATAACAGTATAATGGTTTTGCTTGCAACATACAATCATCGTAGTCATCCAGGTGAAATAATGTTGGCATTTGATCATATTGGGCATCTGAAAGATATATACTTTTTTTTGAGAAGTGAATACCAGCAATAAATCGTAGGAAGATGGCAATACGTGCATAAAATAGTAGTTACTGTATTTGTTACAATTTGTAACTGGTTCCTTCGAGTCCTTTTACCGTGTGTATATGTATGGGAGTGTTGAGACTTCAGGAAATGCGGGTACTCGTATTCGAGTTTTCTAAAGTGTCATTAATTGCATCCCAATAACAGATGGTACCGACTATTTGGGCTGGGATTCGAACCGTTCCCACTGGATCAACATGTTGCAATAAATATTATATAGGAAATCATTAAACTGTTTAAATTATATTTTAATTCTTACATACAAAATTTATTGCTATTTATCAACACTTCGGCATTTTCGGGATTTTATTAATTTAATATTTTGCCTTATTAAACATATATTATATCTGAGATGTAACAATTTGTTTATTGGAAAATTGATGAAAATAATATTTAACCAAAGAGAAAAAGTTGTAGACTTCTTATGGCACGAATTGTGAATTTGTATTTTGCTTTTAATTTTGAATGGTATACAATTTATTCAATCTTATAAAAACACCTTGTTGTTGGCTCTGAAGTCTTAGCGAAATGTTACAAACATTTCGCTAAAAGACTTCTAGTCAGGTTTTACTACATTTAAGATTTAAGGCATATTTTGACAATTTATATCCAACCATGACTAAAATTGAGTGCGTAAACCATTAACTTTTTATCTAATCATTGAATATACAAGATTATATACGATTAGTCGCTTTGGCCCACAACTGTTAGGGGTCGGTTCTCAAAATCAAGAATTGGATTTTGTTGAACACATTTATTTAACAGTGAGATTCTCTGATAATAAATGTGTTCAAAAAAATCCACTTTGATCCACAGTTCTGGAAATAATAAAAGATAAATCCCAAACTACTCCAATATAACCAAATTTAATAAATTATTAATTATTGGTAGTAGTTATTGTATTTGTTACAATTTATAACTGGCTAACGGTCCTTCGTCCGTGTGTGTATATGTAAATGTTGTTACTTAAGAAGGCGATATACCCTCCACCACGATTGTATGTTACAATGTGTTGCTTATGGGGTGACAATCATCAATGATTTTGTACAGATCTTAAGTTACAGCAAAGTAATATTTTCAAAATATATACTAATCAATTCCCGAATCATTGTAGTTAATAGTAATGTACTTCAATTACTTGAAATATGGTTCTACAATTTATAAATTATTATTATATTCAGTACATGGAAAAATCGGATATGCCTGTCCCCGAGTTTTCTAAAGTGTTGTTAATTGTATCCCAACAACATCTTTGTTTTTATATCACTGACACTTAACCAAATCTATTCAGAGGCCCACCATCAATTCATATTCTCATCTCTCGTCATGAAATATGTTAAAAGTGGTCATAATCTTGCTTCGTAACTCATCAATGTTAGCTGTCCACAGATGAATCTTGGATTTACGACACAATCTATCCTAATTGTATAGCTATTTTAATACTAATGTAAATACTAATTTACCTGTGACATTTATAAATGCTTTAATCCTTGTTCCATTACAAATCCCAAAACATACCAGCACTAAAATGAATCTAACACAAACAACCAACATCATTTCGCATGACAAATCTTATTTTACATGAAATGCATGTTTATATACATACGAAGTCAATATAATTAGCATGTTAATATTCAATGATGAAACGTGCATCAATTTTGTATAATTAAATGGACACTTGTATTTTAGCATTACATGGTAATTTTCATAATTAAAATTATATATTTGCGCGTAGGCAGCAATAAAATTGATCGATATACACAAGTACAAATTATCAAATATTAATGTATTTAAAACAAATGATGTGGCCAGTGTACATTACTTTATCATCCGTATCTATTTTTCATCTTTTCATGTTACATTATTTTTATAATTTAATATAAAACTATTGAAAAAAGATACTTTTTCACTCAACAGTAAGTTACATTCTGTAAAAAAACTTGATACATTAACCTAAATGGCATATATGCTATAAATATAAGAGATAATTTAAATATTCATATAATAGTGAAATAAATTTATTTTTCCAATACGTTTTTTTAAATTAAAGTAGTTGTTCTTGTATGAGCAATCATTAATAACAATGATAATTGATGTTTAGTCAATCATATGGGTTTAGTTTAGTTAAGTATTTCTTCTATAGAAAGGAATATGTCAGGAATTTACCCCGCAGCGGGAGATATGCAATAAACGCAGGTTACATACCTGTGTTCCTGTAATCTGTCTTTATTGTGTAATGTGCGTAAAGTTGCTAAATTTTGTGATGATTACTATTTTCTAATACCAAAAATATTAAATAAAATACAATACAGGACGAAAGACGGCATTAAACCGTCATATAATATTCCATAGGTTTTGCAGATTTTGGCGGGGGGCCATTGTGGTTCGAATATTCAGCAATAATCCTATTCTATCTATTAAATATCAGGTAGTAGTTGTAGTAAATGTAGAACTATAAAAACGGGACTTTCCAACTTTTTTAAATAATTGGTTCATCGGTAATGTTACATTTGTCAACGTCTAAAATTAGCATTACATATTCGTTACACTGATTCAAATTAATATGTTTATTTAGAATTAATTGCTTAAATGGATATGGACATATAAATATAAGATGTTGGCATGTGTTTCCACACATAATAATTATCTCATGTTGTTAGATAAACTGGTTCTATCAGTTTACGTATATAAAATAACGCATAGCGTGTGTTTATTTGTTTATTATTATTATTTATTCTATGGATGGATGGAAAAATTATGGTAGTCTATACAATTGCTTAGACAAATCTTTTATATACATATAGAACGAAAATTGTAATTTACCCATTACAAATTTCTTCTTAAAATATACAGTTTGATCCAAGATAGAGGGAACCCTCTGTAACTTCTTTATTTCACGATTGACGAAAAAAAAGATTAAATATTTTTGAATTAAGTATGATTTGGAGGGAATCTATCATTTTGTATGGGAAGATACTATTTTCTATGCAGCTGCTTGTTTAATTAGCGCTGTGCCTACAACGTATACGTCTTTAAGACTGGGATTTCCCCTACACTTTTCTTATTACGAGCATTGTGTTATTATATTTAGCTTTGAGGTAAAACTACATCATCGAATGGCATACAATTTATACAAGTTAATAAAAACACTTCACATTTGGCATTGAAACTTAGTTCTTCTCTACTGCTTCCGATAAGATATAGAGTGAATGATATAGTCTGAATTCTTAGCAATCTATATATCTAGTTAGATCTTATGAGTGTAGATAGTGATGATGAATTCACAAAATCACCTCTAGTGGTTTATATACAAAGTAATTCTATACAGAAAATTACCTTACTTAATAGAGAAGAAGCTACTGAACATTTCTGCTGATGGAATTCCCACAATTATATTGAACTTTCATCTACAAGGTTATTTGTTAGCTATTTGCACAAACGTTTTCTGTCGAATATTAGATGCGATGATATTTTTATTCAATTATAACCTTGATGTAAAAGTCCTTGTATCGTTTACTGAATCTATGTAGTTCTGGATCTCCTGTTTGTTTCACAACCTCACACATGATGATGTTCAATTTTCTTATACTTTCATTAAATTCAAAGCCAATGATTAAGTATGTTTATAAACCTGTAAAAATTCTATGTTATTCTGTTGTATAGTTATTGCTAACAGCTCAATACAATCTCACAATTTGCGCCATGATAAAAGCAAGTGATTTCACCTTTAAAGTTAATGTAGAGAAAATATTCAAAAGTCCGCAGGCTTGGTTATATAAAGCCGAGTTATCTATAACTCGTGATTACATTCCAAGTAGTAGGGAACAAGCCGTTTATAAAACCTCCTCATGAGCTTGAGCAATTTTGGAACCGCCTCCTCCTTGACCTTAACCTTCAGGTCAAAGAGAAGGAGGAAGTTTCAAAATCTCGTTTCAAGGTCATTTTGGCCCGTTTGACTACCAAAGGTCAAAAAGGTTTTTACTTTGTTGTTAAACTTTATACCCACAAGTTTTACTATTTCTATATGGAAATATTGAATTGTCAACGTTCTGAAAAGTGAGATTTGAATCACGGATTGGAATATGACTCAGCTTTTGTACAACACAGCATTAGTATGACCGCAATTGACCATCTAACCAACCATCCAAGACAACGGACATTGTTTTCTAAACCAAGCAGACGGACGAGCCCTTCACCGAGGAAGCTATGGTCCAGCTGCTTGCAGGAAACATGATTTTTTTAACAATCTGTATTACATTTGTATATATTATTATATCTTCTTATATATTATAGTTTCTACATATCCCATACTATAGAACCAATTACGGTAAGCATGTAGTGCCTTCGGTCGCATTGCACAACACGTCAATGAAATTTCTAACACAGTGGACACGACAGGGATATCCCTTATGTCTTTTAAGAGTCAATTAAGGCATTAATGCATAATCTGATTTGTATATATACATGTATGTTGTAAATGCTAATAATAGCGTTAATAAATAAATAAATAAATATCTTATAAAAAAAATAATATTATTTACAATAACAATAAGGAATCAGTCGTGTGGTTTAAAGAATGTCCTAGTAGGGAATATACAAAATAAGACATATAAAATTGTTTTTATTTTACATATTGCTTTTGTAGATTCTTCACAAACTTTTAATAAAACTACGTCTCTCACTTTATAAAATCTAACTTTATAACACAAGCTATAAATTAAAATTGCAACCAATTAACTACGCACTATATAATTTTATAATTGTGGAGTATTTTTTTGTAATCCTGTTTTTTTATGCCAATATATGTTTTTACTACCATAATATTATAAATGTACATTCATAGTCGTAATATATACAACTTTAATTTTATAATTAATAATCATACATAGGTTTTTTTTTCTAGTTCAAGGTTCATATCGTAAGAAAATTACGATGTTACGTATGAGATAATTTATTTGCATATTTTATAAACTTCTATTACGGCCTATTTGTTGATACATGTATGTTTAAAGATAGTTGGCGATGAATAATTAAAAGTGTATTTTGTACTGAATTACTCTCAATTTGTTCGTCTTTTATGTGTCTCCTCGATGTTGACGATCACTGCAATAAACACTGTCCTCTACAAGACGGAACTGTTTTCGGCGCTTTGTATGCCTGTCCAGTCTCGTATGAAAACAAGTTTTCTTGCTTACTTCTTCCCTCTATCTTACCTTTCATAATTAGTTATAGGATCCTGTATCTACTTCATTTTAAAGAATGCCCAAGATATGCCATTGCCTTGTGCTTTATCGTTGTAAGTAGTTCTCGTTATACTTTTGCTCAGGCTAGCAGTTCTTCGTTTGTTACGTATTCTATCCATGATATTTTAAGTATTCTCCTATAGATCCACATTTTAAATGCTTCTAGGCGGTTCATTTTACCTACTTTTAGGACCCAGACTTCTGCTCCATAAGGCAGTATCGACTACACATAACATTTAACCATTCTTTGTCTAAGACATTGAATGGTTGTGACGCCACTACTTGGTAATTCATTTTTAATGAAGGAGATTAATAAAACTACTATGTTTTTTTTACCACTCGGTAAAGTACTTTTACAAAAATGAAATCACTATTCTGTAATGATAATTTAAACATAAAACTAAGACAAATAATATGAAAGATTAATAAAACTACTATGTTTTTTTACCACTTGTTTAATTGTTTGAAAGAACTAGTTTCGCCTAAGCTCTAGGCATTATCAAGGTTTTACAGTCATCTGGAAAAACTTGATAATGTTTAAAGCTTTGGGCGAAACTAGTTGTTTGAAACAATTAAACAAGTGGTAGAAAAACATAGTAGTTTTATTCATCTCCTTCATATTCTTTGTCTTAATTTTAGGTTTAAATTATCATTACAGAATACTGATTTCATTTTTGTAAAAGTACTTTTATAATTCTGCAGCCCCTTCGATAATTTCTGTAATTTCTCGTGTTGAGAAAGTTGTTCATTTAACTCCTGTCCTAGTTTCTACTTCTTGTGGTTAAAGTTAACAATTTATTTAGAATTCCTAAATGAAAATGAAAAACCAATGTCATAGTTTTCCCATGCGGAATATATTTGTAACCGAATGTAGTAGTGTCAAGTAAACACTAGGCATCTAATACTAGGGGAGTGCTGGCCTAGTATGGTCAGCATTGGCAACTGCTCACCCGCCAGAGTTTTGCAGCTCGCACGCAAAATTGACTGGTGGGACGAATGAGCAGCCTTAAAGGGAGGTGTCACAATGGGCCCATTTTGAGGTCTAAGTGTCTGTAGCTATGCTACTCTCCAGCCAACTATCCAGTAGTGTCAAGTTCACTGCTGTAATATTACTAATTTTAAATGAATGGAAGGTGCTTTTGTGACTTTGACAAATACAATGATTTGAAATAATACCAAATACAGCTTTCTATTATTAAATTAAATTTTGCTCAATTTAGAAAATTTGCTATATATTATCTATCTATCTATAGAAGCCGATCTCGTCTACTGCTGGACAAAGGCCTCCCTCAGTCTCTTCCATCCCATTCGGTCCTGCCAACATCTAATTTCTTTCCACTCATTTCAGATCATATGTCCATCTGGTTAGTAGTCCTCCTCTTCTTTCTGTGATAGTCTCTGGGTCTCCATTCTAGAGTCGCTTTTGTCCAGCTGCGGTCGGATCGTCTGGCTACATGGCCAGACCACTTCCACGCTAGCTCGGCTATTCGATGGATTACGTTCTCCACTCCTGTTCTTTGTCTAATGATGTGGTAATCCCAAGCATGGCCCGTTCTCTGGGTTACTATCAGTTTCTAGTCCCCCTTCATGAATAAAAATTACGTCGTTTGAGCATACATATTTTTTTAGTCCTTTCCTGAGCTCTCACGGCTGATTTCAAGTCTTTAAAGCCCTGGTCTTCTAGGAAGCGGTGTCGATAAAAGCGACCGTTTTTGACGTCATTTACATATTGGAAGAAACGTTTCATGTATAAAATGAATAAAGCACCATAATCCACTGTAATACATGATTAATTTCTCATTACATTTAGGTAAACCGTCACAAAGAAAGCTTTACGTGTATTAATAAATAAGGTAATCCAGTACCATATTTATTAATACACGTAAAGCTTTCTTTGTGACGTCATAATGACGTCAAAGTGCCCGCTTTTATCGGAACCGCTTACTAGGAAGCCAGAGCTTAAATGCCTACGCTGATTTACAGAAATACCAAACGCAAACCCTTGTCGATCTTAACAACTTAAATATGACTTACCGTCATATTCATTCTCACAGGCCCAAATGATATAATGAAATGTAATTCACGTTTGCCGACCGCTGGTCTATAGTTTTTCCGATCACGAACGTAAACAAGCCTTACTACGCCTGGTTTCTCCAACGAATCTTAAAACTCGTCTTATATAAGCTCGTCTTATATATAACCACGTCTTACATTTTTATTCCTTTTGCTCCAAACAATTGTAGATCTTACTTAGTCTTACAATGTAAGACCGTCTTATCGTTTTAAGATCCGATTTTTGTTTGGTGCAATGCTTTAAGACCGTCTTATTATTAAGATGGTCTTAAACCAGTTAAGATTCGTTGGAGAAACCTGGCCTTCTAATATGTTCTATTACAAAATGGTTTTATTTGAGTAAATTCTAAATGATCCTTTGAAATATCAAGTTAGATGTTTATTTATATAATTTATATCTTAAAGTAATAATTTATTAACTAAATACAAAATACATTTCAGCAGTCTATATCATAATATAAAATATATATATATATATTGGATTTTAATTCGCTTTCTTTTCATGTGTAGCATTAATTTTTTGGGAGGATGTTATCATAATTTTCTGTAGGGCAGATATTGGCATTTCCACGAGCAAACATATTATAACGCCGAAAATAAACGAAACTACTATGTCCCCAACTGCATCTGTAAACTAAATAAGTATGGCAATAAATTGGTTGTAATGAAGTTATCAAGTAATATAAACTTACTAATTTAAAATCAGTGACGTAAATAGGCGTTCGAGATGTGCCAACTTTAGCTCTCATTTGAACTGTGTGTATTAAATATACAACAAATGTTGGTCTAGCTAAAACTTGAAGTGGCTCCCATTTACACACCGAAATCATGTACCCTAGAATAAATTTAATAGAAAGTAATGGTTATGTCCAAATATTCTTATTATAATAATATATAGTGTCCGCTTGAAAATTACACATATGGCGAAATAGAATATATTTTCATCGTAGGTGGTTCTAATTTCATATGTAGAGCCTTTCTCTGTCAGCTCTAAGTAACATTTCTAAATATCATTTTACATATCTTAAAAAACAAGAGTAGTTTACTCTTAAGCCGTTTTTTTTTTTGTTATAGCTCGTATACGCAAGCAGATATTTTTATAATGATGACTGCTTATTAAGTTTGAAATAATGCAAAAACTTTTAGGAAGAATAAAATTTTCCGAAAAGGTAATAATAAAATAGTTTCGCATATGTGTATTTCTGGAGAATACTGCATATATAATAAAATATCTAGTGCGTGTGGATTGTACTGTGGATTGCAACTCCATTTTATTTCTCAGGGAACAAAATGAAAACTAGAATCCTGTTACTACAGGAATCTAATTTTGCTCCTTTTAACAAACCAAAATATGTAGTTTTATATCTTTTCTTGAATTACTATAATCTGTAAATGGTATGTTAATAAAGTTATTATTATTATTATTATTATGAAATAATGAAAATGAAAGTAAACTTTGCTGACAAATCAATAACGGGTGATTAAACTCTTCAGAGACAGATTTTTGAGCGATCGCTATTATCACGAGGAATAAAGCGTACATGATTCATATCGATAAACTAATAGCATTCTCACAAAAAATAATGTGAAAACATTACTACTGTCTAGCATTCAGTTCAGTCAAAGATAGTTATCTACTTTCACGGAACGGGGGATCAACAATCGATACCATTCGCAATAATAGCGAACGTCTCTCGATCGGTATGAATATAGCGATCGCTCAAACATCGCATCCCAGGGCATGGATTTTTGACCGATCGCTATGAATATAACGATTTAGAGGCGTTCGCTCTAATTTGTGACTCATCCTTTCGTGAAAGATGCTGGAAGATCATGGAAGAACCCAATGCTCGACAGTAGTTATGTTTTGACATTCATTTTTGGGTTAATTCTATTAGTTCAGCCCTATGAAACGTGTACGATTTATAGCGAATGCTAATAGCGATCGGTCAAAAATCGCACCCCAGGGCTTTAGTCTCCACAACTGAAGTAGAATTTGATTTGGTTCTCGTAAAATCTCTAAAAACAAAATCGCGCAACGAATTTTACTTTGCATGGAAATGATCTATTTAATAAACTCTTCATATGCATGGATTACATATGTTCTAAAACTTACATCCAGTGCCAAAAATCAAGCCGAAAATTAATAAACCCATTGTGGCTCCGAAAATATATCTAGTTACAGCCTGATATAACGCTGCTTCCAATCTGAAATTATAGATTAATTGAGATTTAGGTTTGATGTTTAAAAATCTATATATTTTCTATAATACTAAATTATAATACCTCGAAAATTGACTTCCTTCTGAATAATATTTGATGGCTATTAAAATTATTGTTAACGGCACGACCCAGACAAATATAGCCCAAGACCATTTTGATATCTACAAAAGAGGAAAATTCACATCCAGCGTTCTATGATTAGTTCTCAGAGATAAACTATTTCTTCAGAATCAACTGAAGATATAGAAGATGTATGAGATAATAAAGGATGTTTAATTTGATTCTATCAAAAATAATAACAATAGATATTATTTAAGAACTACCTTCGAAGTAAATAGCTGTTGCTTGCGGTATTTATAGAAGTAATATCCACATACAAGTCCCTGTATATAAGATGCTATACTGACGTGGGTTGCAATGAAGTAGTTTTTCCACTCCTCGCTATTTAGGTACACCGAATACGCCGTTCTGTAAACATTAGATATATAATATAGTGTCCCATAACGCAAGATTTGAATTATATAGAAAATACAGTTTATAGTCTTTAAATTGTTATTTTTTTATTGAATCATAAAGTACATAGGATAGGGTTATTTATGGAATAATGTTATTTTTATTATATATTTTTTGTTATTGTTATTTGTATGATATATTGTTGTCCTCTAATTGGAGTCATCTGTTGGGCAATAAACGTTATTATTATTATTATTATTATTATTATTATTATTAATAACACATCGGGCAAATGGCGTCCTCAGCTTTGCTGGCACATACGCACTCTTTTGTTGAAATTTTCTATGACTTTTCTGCATAAATGTGGCTGAATTTCGTTGATGCAGCGTTCAATTTCCTCCCGTAATGCACGGGTGATTGTGGGCTTTTTGACATAGACCTTTGACTTCAAATAACCCCATAAAAAGAAATCTAATGGTGTTAAATCACATGATCTAGGGGGGAAATTCTGATCACTCAAACGAGAGAGTTCACGACCAGGAAATATCTCATGCAGTAATTGAATTGTTTCACGGGCTGTATGGCATGTGGCACCACATATTGGCCACATCAATATCATCCAATTTCAAGAACTGTGTCATCATGTCGCGATATCGAGTAACAGTCACTGCTTGACCAGCCTTATTTTCAAAAAAGTATGGTTCAATGATGCATCCAGCCCAAAATCCGCACCAGACATGTGGTGGATTTGTTTTTCGACAATCACATGTGGGCTCTCCGAACCGCAAACATGGCAATTAACATAGCCATCAAATTGAAAATGTGCTTCATCGCTTAGGATGATTTTGCTCGAAAAATCAGCATCAATTTTTTGATGTTCAATAATCCATTCAACACTATCCTATGCACTTTATGATTCAATAATAAAATAACAATCTAAAGGTTAAAAACTGGGTTTTCTATTTAAGTCAAATGTTGTGACAATTTGTCAATATTTGTCAATATTTGTCAATATTTGTCAATATTTGTCAATATTTGTCAATATTTGTCAATATTTGTCAATATTTGTCAATATTTGTCAATATTTGTCAATATTTGTCAATATTTGTCAATATTTGTCAATATTTGTCAATATTTGTCAATATTTGTCAATATTTGTCAATATTTGTCAATATTTGTCAATATTTGTCAATATTTGTCAATATTTGTCAATATTTGTCAATATTTGTCAATATTTGTCAATATTTGTCAATATTTGTCAATATTTGTCAATATTTGTCAATATTTGTCAATATTTGTCAATATTTGTCAATATTTGTCAATATTTGTCAATATTTGTCAATATTTGTCAATATTTGTCAATATTTGTCAATATTTGTCAATATTTGTCAATATTTGTCAATATTTGTCAATATTTGTCAATATTTGTCAATATTTGTCAATATTTGTCAATATTTGTCAATATTTGTCAATATTTGTCAATATTTGTCAATATTTGTCAATATTTGTCAATATTTGTCAATATTTGTCAATATTTGTCAATATTTGTCAATATTTGTCAATATTTGTCAATATTTGTCAATATTTGTCAATATTTGTCAATATTTGTCAATATTTGTCAATATTTGTCAATATTTGTCAATATTTGTCAATATTTGTCAATATTTGTCAATATTTGTCAATATTTGTCAATATTTGTCAATATTTGTCAATATTTGTCAATATTTCTCAATATTTGTCAATATTTGTCAATATTTGTCAATATTTGTCAATATTTGTCAATATTTGTCAATATTTGTCAATATTTGTCAATATTTGTCAATATTTGTCAATATTTGTCAATATTTGTCAATATTTGTCAATATTTGTCAATATTTGTCAATATTTGTCAATATTTGTCAATATTTGTCAATATTTGTCAATATTTGTCAATATTTGTCAATATTTGTCAATATTTGTCAATATTTGTCAATATTTGTCAATATTTGTCAATATTTGTCAATATTTGTCAATATTTGTCAATATTTGTCAATATTTGTCAATATTTGTCAATATTTGTCAATATTTGTCAATATTTGTCTATATTTGTCAATATTTGTCAATATTTGTCAATATTTGTCAATATTTGTCAATATTTGTCAATATTTGTCAATATTTGTCAATATTTGTCAATATATGTCAATATATGTCAATATTTGTCAATATTTGTCAATATTTGTCAATATTTCTTAATATTTGTCAATATTTGTCAATACTGGATGCTAAACACTGATTCATCCCCTATCCACATCACTCGTTATCCGAAACATCGCTCGTTACACGAATCTTTTTAATAATTTGTTCGGATAATTTTTTAATTCAACTATATGTGCAAGTTTTTCTTTAAAATCATACATTGAAAATAGAAGAAATTATCTCCTGTTACGAATCATAAAGTATGAAATCAACTTACTCTGCATAACTTCTAGTTAAAATATCATACGCTTGGTAATAATGATGTATCGTGGCTATAGACACAAAAAATAAAATCGTCGTAGCAAATATTTTCTTAGCGTGCTGTGGATATTTGAAAACAAATGTCATTATAATCAATCCCAATATAAATCCATGCATGTCCACAGATAGATACCAAGTTTGTTGCAAGCACTAAAATAACACAATAATGTAAACTGCGTTATAATAATAATAAGAGTCTACCATTTCGTCGACGTTAACAATGTTATTAACGAACAGGATATTCCATAACCAGTTTTTCCTACAATTACGAAACTCGTCACCTATAGTTCTTTCCCAAATTGGTCCTCTTCCTAAGTGTCTCAACCAAGTGGCCTCAAAACCAATTACAAGTAACATTAATGGCACCAATCTAAAACATAAAATGATTTCTTATAATACTATTATATATTAATTAAAATCCTATCAACTAATATGTAGTAGATGTAACTATATTTGTTAAAATTTGTAACTGGCTGATATTCGGGCCAGTCTGCCGACATTAGGAATAATTATATACACACAGAAAAAAATCAATCAAAATTCAATTCACGAACCTACAGTAACTCCGAAAACTGTTGGCTTGTTTTACCCATCTATATCACTCTCCATTTTTTGATTCTGGGAGGCCGAGGATCAGCTATCTTTCGATTGTGTTGGAGACCGCCTCACTTTAATCATTACTTTATTCTATCTTAATTTCATAATTTTATTAAAATTGAATGAACTTATGTGTGTTGCGGTTTTTATGAAAGACGGTATATATGCCAGTTTGTTGTATTCGATCACTTTCTCTATGACATTCGGAAATATTGCATCTATCAGTTCTTCCTAAACCCTTTTTGCACATCGCTTATTGCAATGTGGCTAATAATATGTTGTCCTAGGATGCAGGTGAATAGTTTTATTGATGTGTTTAGTAGATATATTCCACGGTAGTTAGCTGGGTCAGAGGTATTTCCTTTCTTGAACACTGGTATGGTGCTGCTTCTTCACTCTTCTAGTATTATTGTATCTCCTTCAATATCATGTTGTACATTATAGATAGTTGGGTCTTCTTCCTCAGATTTGAGTAACTCGTTGGGGATATCGTTTGGCCCTGGTGCTTTACCATTTTTGAGGTGATTCAACTATATTATCACCTGCTCTGCTGTCATTGGCTCTCTTCCGTCTATTTCTATTGCTTCTTATTGTCTCATCCTTTCTGTTCTTATTCTTATTGTCCGCTGCTCCCTGAGTATAGGTCTATGAAGTAGGCTTTACAATTATCTTACGAGATGTTTTCGACTTGAACTAGTTTGCTTACTTCTCGCTTTTTCCAGATACGTCTTTGCGTGTCGTAATAGTAATGTTTGTACTCATGTCCTAAGACAAGTAATTTCTCGCATTGATTTGGGTGCGGGAAATACCACTTCCCGCACTAGTGCGGGAAGTAGCCAGTGTTGCTAACTTAAAATTCGGTACCAATGTAAATGTGTATTTATAAACATAAGAATGCATGTACGCACATCTCTTCAAAAATACTTTAAATAGCATTAACAAATAACGATATGGTACTGAATAAATACAATTTAGAAGGGACTTTAAATTAAATGTAATTTGTTGTGTGACATAACCTATTTGTCACAACAACTTTAAATAACTTTAAAATAAATATTGAGTATTTATTCGTACAAAAAATAAGATACTCTTAATACAGCACTCGCCTACGGCTCGTGCTGTAAACTCATTCGCTCATTCGGGAAACTTGTGCAGGAAGACAAGTTTCCCGAATGAGCGAATGAGTTTACAAGCATGAACGGTCTTATCGCACGAATAATGTATCTTATTTTTTGTACGAATAAATACTAAATATTTATTTAAAGTTATTTAAAGTTGTTGTGACAGATAGATTATGTCACACTACGAATTACATATAATTTAAAGTCTATATTTTCTTCAAAATTGTATTTAATCAGTACCATATCGTTAATTTTTAATGCTATTTGAAGTATAAGAGGTGTATGTTGTGCTTGCATGCATTCTCATATTTATAAATACACATTTACATTGGTACCGAATTTTAAGTTGGCAACACTGGCTACTTCCCGCACAAGTGCGGGAGGTAGTATTTCCCGCACCCAAATCAATGCGGGAAATGACTTGTCTTAGGACATGAGTACAAGAAGATCGTTTCCATCTCTCTAGTAAAGCTATGCCAGTGTTCTCTTTTAATTTCTTCTATCCTGTTATTCGCTTCGTTTCTGATTTCATGTTATTTTATGCAATCTCTTAGCGTTCTGGTAGTTTCATATTTAAGGTGTACATCCTTCTTCTCCTTTGCCAATTCTTTCAAATCCATTATGTTGCCTAAGTCAATTCACTGCCAAGTTGATGGACTGAACTAATGCCATACCGAGCGTGTAATACCCGTCTTATCAACAATAAAAAAATAATCTATAATTTTACCTTACCTAAGATATCTGTTGATGAAAATGAATACCAACTGTTTAAACTTGATACTCTTTTGATTCTCAAACATAACGCATAAGGTGTAACTCAACAACCATCCAGCAATGCACAAACTCGTCTGACATATGTAGTGTCCATTTGAAAAAATCATATTTTCAGTTTTTGTTGTGCAATCCTCCACGTACTTCGGATTGTGTATTGGCGAATGGAAGTTTATCATTATCGTGTGACTGATTATAACAAGAATTAGGTTGTAAACTCTAATGCCTTGAATTGGAGCCAATCTTTTTCCATCCTCGGTTTTGGTTTCACTTCGCAATCTTTCCCAGTTGTTTATGAAAGAGAATGCTTTTAATATTTTGAGACCTGTAATGATAAGACTATTTTATATACTAAATGTATGTTTTATATACTTCTGTCTATACTAGAGTCGCTTTCGTTTATCGTTCGGGAGTTGTTCTGGGATGTCTAAGCCAGCTCAAACAGCTCCTGAACGATAAAGGAAAGTGGCTTAGGGAGATATTTTATATTGTAGAGCTTACTGCTTTTTTCTATTAAGATAAAAATAAATTCCTTTAATTCAGGTTTATAAATATAGTTACCTATGTTTATATTCATAAACATGAATTAAGCGAATTTATTTTTATCTTAATAGTAAAAACTAACCACACCGATTGACTGAGGTGGCCCATACTACCTCAGTCAATCGGTGTGGTTGCGGGTTAGATACAAACGTAAGGGGAAGGAGTGTTTACATTTTTCTGAGCAGAGAGGTAGACAGGGCCCTTAAGAAACTTATGTGGTCTAAAATTTCTCTGTCCAATAGCACCCTAATATAGTATAGAAACTGCGTAATACTTACTATTTTTTTGTACATTATTTTCTTTTTCATCAGTTTTATTTTTAATGAACGAATTAGCAATTGTAGCTATTATTGTTGATAGTAGTATAATTCCCACTATTATTCTGCAACATAATTGTATTTTTATTCTTTAAATTATAAGTTGTGGTTTAATTACGCGTAAATTATATCAACTGAGTCTATCTCATAAAAAAGGTCTTCGTTTTCGCAATGAAGTCTTGTAACGTCACCTCTCAGCCCCATATGTTTATACTTGTCGCTATAACATTTTGAAATTCCTTTCCATAGCTCCTCTGTGCCATTTCCCACTATATAATAGGATTTTTGTATTTGTGGGCATGATGATGGTACGCATATTCCATGTCGTAATCTATCATGCCTGTAATTTCTAGGTATGCTGATGACTTCCTAAATATTTATGATACAATATTTTAAGTGAGATTTTTGTATATTTAATTACTTACTTCTATAATCCTCCAGATTTGTGATGGATTTTGTAGGCTTCTAGGATTTAATTGAATTGTTGCATAGCAATAGAGCGACGGCTTGTTAGTTAAGCAACTATCGAAATTATCCAAGTGGAATAATGGTGGCATAGACTCATATTGGATATCTAAAATGATATAAAGTTTAAATTAAGTTGAATACGCATTAGCGTAGACTTATGTGCCTTTCGTTTTTCACTTTGAGCGGCCCTGGGCTTATAGTCCCCTGTTTTATTTACCGTGCAAGCCAGTCCCGGTGCGTACAATTCTACCTCGTCTAGAGCAGCGCATGCGCATTGTGTCAGTTGTGTCAGTATTTACATGTGAGGTTAAAATAAGTTGGCGTACGTACGTAAGTAGGAGTTTAAATAAATTGTATTGTTACTACTCTTAATATGTGGTATTCCATTATAAACATATGAAAAGGGAACTTATTTGTTCTATAGCATTAATATATAAGATAATTTGAATATGAAGGTAGTATTGTTGCCTATCTACGAAAAATTGACAGTTAACTGTTCGCGTTCACGACAGAGCGTGTTCTATTTTTTGTTATGCACGGTCGCATAAGCATAAGCGATACAGCTCGCCTCGGGGAGGTAAAACGAAAGCGCCTTTTATCTATACAGCTGTAAAGATTGTGTTTTTCTATTGATTTAAAATGACATCCCTTGTTGGATGATCATATATTAGTGTTATGAGTACCATCGAAGGGACTACCAGTACCAGCCTGTCTTATGCAGGTGTTATTTAATCTGTAGTTATTGTAGTTATCATGCTTGTCAAATTTTAGATTCGTTTTAAATAGATTAAAGTGGGCTTTGTTATATTTTTACAGTCATCCTTTAGTAATTATGGATCTGTATTACGCCAGCGATATCGTCAAATGGAGGTTTCAATGCCAGTATTCTATAACACAAAGGCACCTTACACGGTCAATAATACTATCAATATTTTAGAATAATGACAGTATTACTATACGATAATATGTTTAAAATGTTCATTATTCTAAAATTTTGACAGTATTACTTATCGTGTAAAGTATAGTTATGATGGAATGAAGAGAATATTGATGTTTATCCGGATAATTGATTACTTGATAAATATTGAAGGAGGATTCAAGGAAATACTGACAGTATTAGGATTGACAGTATATTGACCGTGTAATGTGCCTTATAAACGTACCCTTCCGGTTTGCTGTGTCTCTTTCTATCCTCACATTTTTCTATAACCCTATTTGGTTCTATCACACGTTATGTAAACGTCTGTAGTTAAAGAGAATAGAATAATATTAATTATCCCACAAATTTTGTGTGAGCTAAGAACTACTATACTGAAATAATTCAACAAATTTGCTATCGTCAAAATTTAGTCATGATGACTGAAAAACAGTGAAGTAGTTATTAGATTGTACGATTCAGAATTTATGACTTGTAAAAATCTATCGAAAAACTTCAGATTATTATATAGTCATTTGTGTGCCAAAAGGGTTCTTTTTGGCTGAGATTCACATAACGTTTTTTAGGAAGAATACAGATTATAATAGAAATAATTATCATTAAAATGTTAAATGTTTAAATATTATCTTTCTTCAATTTGTATTGATAAATGCGGCAACATATGAATTAAAATTAAGGCCGTGAAGTAAATCTGGTCGTGAATTTGTGGCTGTGTAATAAATGCGGCCGTGAAAGGTTTATTGTCATGTAGGTAGGTGGTAAAATGTGAAAAGTATTTTTGGAAGACGTAAATAACTGATATACATTTGATAGTGCTTTGAAATCTGATACTCATAAAACTACGAATTTTTATGCGGAACATAACCCAAATATTTGGTTTTGTTATGCATAAATGCGCCTCTATTAGATATGTTTCAAAGTTCTATCCAACGTATATCATCTATTTCTACATCTATTTTATCTACGTCCTCTCAAAACATTTTTTTAGGGCGATCATGATATAATTAGCCCTTTCGCGAATTTCTAGTCAAGTAAAACGTCACCAATTCGTTTCAATCCACTAGCCCATGTGTATCATTAAATATTATATCTACGACCTCCAAGAATACTTTTTTAGCAATTAATTATTAATTATTAAAATTATTGACAATTTGCAATAAGCGAATAAGCTATACGAACGCGCCTTAATAGTCGATAAATGAGATAAAGGGAATTGATTTATTATTTATCAGAAAATATGATTTATAACAACATTTTAATTAAATGATTAATTATTTTATTACCAGTAATATTGTTGTAAACTTTAAGCCCCTGTCCATTACACAAATCGAAACTAATAAATAGCAAAGTTGTTACAGCTTGCGTCCACAGCTCCATCGAGTAAACTGCACTTGCGTGTGCAATATACGCAATTTATATAAATCTATTAGTGGGCCAATTAAAAACATTACTTCACAATTAATGCCATATTAGGTTGTCAAAGTTAGGGTCACTCGTAGAATTATGTGCAATGTATGTAACAAATAGAAACTGTAAACATGTTCTTCCAGCATCAGAAAGGTTTCACACGTATTCACACTGGCTTTCTATATATGTTTTTTTTTTGTGTCGATAAAATATGATCATAACACGTTTCTATATAGCGTGTTCTATAACACCTAACGCGTAAACGTGAAATGGCATTTTTTTTAAATACATGATTTATTGGATAAATAAAACGACTTTTATTTTGAATTTTTATCACACTTTGGTTACAGTTTGCAACTAGTTTCGACTAAGCTCTAGCCATTTTCGAGCTCATCGTAGTCATCAGAGTCAATAAAATAACTCCGCACATTAATACCATCAGTGATATTGCAAGCTAGACACTATTAATTACAAAATTGTACATTACATCCATACATCTGGGAATAAAATAAAAGTACTAGACTAGATTTACAAAATTAATTAAATATTGTTCTAGTTCAAATAATTCTGAACTATTGAATACACTTAATAAATTCGGATTATCTGTTGAGCCAATTTCAAATATAGAAATAACAATTATCTTTAAGGATCCGAAACCCTAAAAGATACCTTACACGATCAATATTACTCTCAATATTTTAGAATAATGACAATATTACTGTACAATAATGTGTTTAAAATGTTCATTATTCTAAAATATAGCCAGTATTACTCATTGTGAAGGTATAGTAATGATGTAATGAAGAGAATACTGATCTTTATCCGGATAATTGATTACTTGATAAATATAAAAGGAGGATTGAAGCAAATATTGATAGTACTAGGATTGACAATATTATTGACAGTGTACGGCCCAATTCACACATACGCGGCGTCGATCGCAGGCGCGGTGTAGGCGAGGCGCAGGCGCGACGTCGCACAGGCGTTTGTGATGTCCAGATGCAGTGAAGGGGTGGACATTGCACCTTATGTTTACATAGAGACGGCGTGCAAGAGTTATGCCTTTTGCCTCTTCGTCTACAGTGTCTTAGACGAAGAGGCGAAGACGCGGTGCCGGCGTTGCGAGAGGCACGACGCTTCAAGCCCCCTTTATATAAACATGTGGTGCAATGTTCACTTAGGTGACGAGGCGCGGGCATTTTCCTCATGCCTATCGCCGCGATGGCACCGCGTCTTCGCCTCTTCGCCTAAGACACGGTAGGCGAAGAGGCGAAACTCTTCCACACTGCCTCTATGTAAACATAAGTTGCAATGTTCACCCCTTCACTGCATATATACATCACAATCGCCTGTGCGACGTCGCGCCTGCGCCTCGCCTACACCGCGCCTGCGCCTCGCCTACACCGCGCCTGCGCCTCGCCTACACCGCGCCTGCGCCTCGCCTACACCGCGCCTGCGCCTCGCCTACACCGCGCCTGCGCCCGACGACGCTTGTGAATTGGGCCTAAGGTTAGTTTTTGTCTATGATATGACAACAACAGATTATTTGTTCTCACTTAATAAACTCAATACGAAATGTCGTAATGAGTTAACTAAGTGATCCGAGATAGCTGGGACCAACGCAAATAATATTTACATAACGTTAATAATTACAATTAAACATTTATTAAACGAAATTTAATGATATAAA
Source organism: Lordithon lunulatus (assembly GCA_963942505.1). Classification (NCBI taxonomy): domain Eukaryota; kingdom Metazoa; phylum Arthropoda; class Insecta; order Coleoptera; family Staphylinidae; genus Lordithon; species Lordithon lunulatus. The sequence goes on along the minus strand of OZ012668.1, from coordinate 11,880,286 downwards.
TATTCATTTATTTAGAAGTTGTATTTTTGTCACTTGTAGTACATAATATATCCAGTACAAACCTACAACATAATTATTGTGTCTTTGTCTTTGTATCATCAATCGGTGGTTTTTGGGCTGGTGCCAGGTATAATTTCTGTAGAGCTGATATTGGCATCTCGACCAGCACAGTCACGAAGATACCGATTATAAACGATATGGCTGCATCACCAAGCACATCTACAATCTACAAATACTACTTTAATATACATAGAAGCAAATACAATTTATAACACTTACTATTATGTGATCGGTGAGATAAACAGGTGCTCTCATTAAACCTGTACGTAATCGTTGGTGTATGGTATGTATTAAATATACGCTAAAGGTTGATCTTGCCAATATTTGCATGGGAGCCCAGTTGCAAACAGATACCATGGGACCTTGAATTCAATAAGACATAAGTATATTATTTCTTGGGAGACTCCCGAGTTACTTAGCCAGGGGAGAGTGAAGCAGGGAGGATAAAGTATGTATGGCAAGAGCGAGGCGTGGGTCAGAAGAGCGAGGAAGAAAAGTGTGGATGGGGCTGGGGTAGGCTACGTGTGCGCTATGTAGGAAGGGTAGCGACACGTGGTGACCTTACCATGGAATGTTAGGGAGTGAAAGCAAAGTGGGCTGCAGAGTGCAGAAAGCTGAATGAATGATTAGGGGAGGATGGGAAAGGTGTGAAAACCTGCAGGAGGCTGACGTGGATAAGGAAATAAAAATATGCGAGGACAGAGGGAGTCTAGTGTGTAGGAAGAAGACGCGAATGTATTTTTTCTGTGAAAGTATGGTTTATTGGGGGTAATTTTGTAATATATATATATATATATATATATATATATATATATATATATAAATGCAAATGCTCTCTAATGCATTTGCGGTCACTATCTCTATAAAAATGCTATATATCTCTATTTGAACATATTAAAGATATTATTTCTTCATATAATCACAAAAATGCTCTTTTAATACGTTCAAATAGAGATATATAGCATTTTTATAGAGATAGTGACTTCAACTGCATTAGAGAGCATTTGTGAAATTATATATAATATAACTTAATCCTATCTCTTGTTATCTGTAATATTATTCCTGTTTATACGAAAATAATTTCTTACCTCCAAGACCGAATGACATTTGTAAAAATTTATTAAAATAGAGATATACAGCATTTTTATAGAGATAATGACTTCAAATCATTAGAGATATACTATTTCTTCAAATAATCACAAACATGCTCTCTAATTTGTTCACATTGAGATATATAGCATTTTTATACAGATAATGCCAGGGTTAAGTTTATACAATTTCACACATGCTCTCTAATGCAATTTGAACATTAGAGAGCATGTGTGAAATTATACAAACTTAACTCTCTGTCTCTTGTTGTCTTTAATATTATTCCTGTATAAACGAAGATAAGCTCTTACCTCCAAGACCGAATGACATGCCAAATATGCCGATTCCTACGGTAAGAGAGAAAATGTATCTGGATATAGATTGATACAGGGCTGCTTGCAACCTTAAATTATAACAATTTTATTAACAATCTACTAGTTCTAATTGATGAACAGAGGAAATAATTTGTCTAGAACAACGGTAATTAAGGAACTGAACACCTATGGTAGACTATTTTGGGAGGCGGCACTGAAAGTAACCGCAAAATGCAAAATAATATCTACAAATAAATCATCTTTCAGGATATGCACATGGAATGTAAGGTCAATAGCCCAAGCTAGAAAGATACAGATCGCAATAAAGAAAATGAAGAGCAGTCATATGTATAACATATATTAAAATGGAACTGCGGTTTATTTTCCATAACTATGAATTTTTTATTGTTAAATTCTCTTATTTTCTTTTGTTACTACTCATTTCAGTGGCCGAGTGGTTAGAGACGTCGTCCATCTCGTACTGAGCTCCCCGCTGGGGATCGACCTCAAGCTCTCCAATGCGAGTTCGATCCCCAGCGTGGAGGGAATTTTCGCGAATCACCTTTCACAGTTTTCAGAGGTTTTCTGTGAAGTTATAGCAAATACCGGGTGATTAAACTCCTCTGAGCTTCGCCCTTGCCCGGCGAAAAAGCCTCACGGCTGGTAGCCCTATAAAGATAGAAGTTTTATTTTTCGTTTGTTACTGTGAACATGTATTGGTATATTTTTTATATGTATAGAATTATGTATGTCAAAGGTAAATAAAAACCATTATTAGAATGAAAATTAACCATTAAAAGCATGATTTAAAAAAATGAATATTAAATAATAGTTACTGCCAGTCGTCCACTTACTACAAAACATAAGAATCGACATTTTTTAACAAAAGCATGAATCATATATATATGCAGATATCTATAAAGAATTACAGTTTTTAAAATAACGTTTTTAATTAGGCAGTCAACATATTAAAAAGTAATGTTGTAGTTCTCCAACAATATAAGATTCTGATGATCAGTGAGATGAGATAGCTTACTGTGACAGATATGACTATTGAATTAACTACTTATTTGCATGCACAAATACAAGAAAATATTTTCTTAAAAAAAAACTTCTATCTTTTATAGGGCTATTCGCCGTGATGCTTTTCCGCCGGTCAAGGGAGAAGCTCAGAGGAGTTTAATCACCCGGTATTTACCTTAACTTCACAGGAAAACCTCTGAAAAACTGTGAAAGGTGATTCGCGAAAATTCTCTCCCCGCTGGGGATCGAACTCAGGCTCCCCAACGCTCAGTACGAGACGGACGACGCCTCTAACCACTCGGCCACTGAGCTGGGTTTGTAATTGCAATTTGCAACAATTGCACAATTTTATCCTTTGAACGTTAACGCATAACGTGTTGCCATCCAGATGTTTGTTCCGAAATAGACAACGTTGGTCACACCTACCAGATGTATACTGTTCTTGCATACTAGCAACACTGTAGCAGATTTAAATCTAACTCTAACCACTCGGCCACTGAGCTGGTTAATATTTTCTTATATTTATATATACGTAGAATTTTCTCGTGTGTCCAGTTCAAGAGATAAAAATATGAGCTGTGTATAAAGAATCAGGTAGAAATATGGAAAATCAAGACTCAGATATGCCAAGAAATAGGACTACTAGGACACTAGGCTGGGTTTTATAAAAGCAGATTACAAAGTGAGTTTATAAATTGGAAAATGAACAAAAGTTAATGCAACATCTATCAAAGATTATCCGCAATCGCGGACTTTAGTTATCTAGCCTTATGCTTAGTCAGGCTTGTAGGAAGGTGAGTTAACTGTAGTCCGGTGATACATGTAATACACTGAATCATGGTGCATAAATTAATTTATTTGGATCTCAACACCTCATATGCTTTCATTGATAGATACCAATGTGGCTTTAAAGATTCTACCAGTGATTTTGTTTTTTGTTTAAAGTAAACTATTTAAATAACCATAGCGATGTTATTGTTGGATGCTGGTTTTAACACTTAATTATTTACCTAGTATATTCGCTTCCTTCCTGATAGTATAGCTTTAACTTAAGATTCTACTAATGATTTTCTTTTTTGTTTAGTAAACTGTTTAAATAACCAGAGGGATGTTATTGTTGGATGCCGGTTTTAACATTTAGTAATTTACCTCGTGTATTCGCTTCCTTCCTGATAGAACAGGCCTCCCATTAAAATTGTTGTTATTGGCACACTCCAAATGACTACAATCCAGATAACTTTTACAATCTATAAATAAAACATTAAAAATAATAAATACGAGCAAAAGTATGGGAATATTAATATTGGAGAAAGCAACCCAATACAATTTGCAGACGATCAAGTGATCATGCCCCAAAACAAGGATGACCTTCATTACATGATCAGAAAAATTTAAGAAGAATACGAAAAGTCTCTCAATAAATCTGGATACAACTAAATACCTATGTATTAGAATAGATTCGAGTGACCTAGATTTATAAAATGGAGAAATAATAGCTGCATGCAATAGTAATTGTGGTTAAAAATACAATAAGATGTAAAATAAATCAGTGAAAGAATCGGTCAAGGAAAATACAATAAGATGTAAAAGAAATCGGATAACGAATCGGACAAGGAAGAAGATATATCAAGAGATTAAACATTATATGGAGGAGTAACGATATATCGAAAAAGAGTAAAATTTATACAACAGGGTTATCAAAATATTATGCTCAACGTAGCAGAATCATGGAGTTGAATAGAGGTTGACAAAAGAATACTACAGGTTGTAAAGATGGAAGCCCTAGGAATATCGAGGACGCATAGATACAAGGATCCAAGAATTAATCGGATCAAAGGAAAATATAGTACAGAAAGCAGAAAAACATTAACTATGGTATGGACATTTAAAAATAATGGAAATAGTTACAAATTACGGTATACTGGATATCTTCGGAAAGGAGGAAAAGAGGTAGAGGTAGAGGTAGGAAATCCTGGAATGATGGCATCCAGAAAGCAATGAGCGAGAGGAATCTGACCATTAGCAGGATAGGTTAATAAGGAAGGACGAGTTTGGAGATCGGACAGCGTCGAACGGCGGTATAAAAGCGAAATAGTAATAATAATAAAGTAAGAGCTTACCGTGCTTGTTATGAATGGTCGCTTCTCCTTTTTTAGTTTATAAAAATAATACCCAAACACAAGTCCTTGCATGTAAGATGAAGCACTGACATGTCCAGCTACGAAATAAGTTACCCATTCTCCATCTTCCAGATACAAAGTATGCAAACTCCTAAAATTTAAAGGTACAGTAATGTTATGCTACAATTAAACTACTTTAGTTTGAAGAAGGTACACATGATACCGTAACGAAACATCCTTGAGAATAATCTTTATTTACTCCTAAGACAAGCATATAATACCCTAAGAAATATACATCATCTCTTGTAATGTATAGGAATACATATCACGTTATTTTAAATAGATAAGTAAGTCAGTGGGGGAACAATGTGTTAAGGATATGTAGTATATAAATAAACAGTTGTTACTTAGGACTCGAAATGAATATATACTCCTAATACCCGTAAATGAGAAAGAATTAGTGGTTGACGAAAGCCAGCACACTACATCTCTAAAGAGCTTTTCTCTCTAGAGTCCTGAAAACTACAGTTTTTTACACGTCAGTGAAAAAGTTATTATTTGAGTTATTTCTTGCATGAACGTAAAGTAAACACGCAATGATTTGCGGTAAGCTAATTGATGTATATACACGTAAACATTGTTTATGTATACATGATATCTCATCTCACATGGGCGCTTATACGGCACGCTTTCTTATGACAGCAGAGGGTCCATTCTGTAATTTCTGAACGTTCTGAATGCAATGGTAGCCAAAGTGAAGCTTAAATTCCTTTGTTAATGAATCACTTAAGATGTTGTGAATTCATTCTCATTAGGTAAGCTGCACTTAAATAGATTTAAAAAAAACGTCTATCTTTATAGCTATCAACGGCTTTTCCGCTGATAAAGGGAGAAGTTCAGGGAAGTGTAATCACCCAGTATTTAATCTAACTTCACATTCGACATTTCGAACTCTGTCTTCAATGCTCACTACAACACTGCGTCTCTAACCACTAGCCATAGGCTCTCAAACAGGGGTACATGCACCACTGGTGGTACATTACATTGTTGGAGAGGGTACAAATGAAATTTTTTATGTAGAGTTTCATTGTCAAAAATGTAAATTAAATCTAAATCACGGTGATGCTTCGCAGTTGTTCGTTCTCCTGCCCAGTGTTAATTTTTAGTCCATCCTACTTTATAACAATGGGCAAATAGTTGATAGCTAATACTTCTAAGAGGAAACTGATAGATTACTCTGACACTCCTAGTAGCATCAATACTAAGCGGAATTACAGAATATAATTATGGGGTGCAGAATTTTTAGCAGTATATTTAAGTGCCACAACGTTTGAGAAACTAGGCCATCGATTGGTAACCTATGACACAGGAGTTGTTTCTAGGTGCTGCGCCAGAAATTTTATTTCATTGCACTATATGTAAAAAACTTATAGGACGTGGCACGCAAAGAGATCAGTTATGTTGTGTAATTTTTTTGTGACACGACAAGATCTATGGCTGTTGCCGACCGCTGCACTAGGCTACTGGCTGGGTATAGATTTTCATTTATTGAAATCTTAATGTGATGATTATTAAGAAGTGAATTCATACTTATTTGCATAGTACCGTTGAATGAAATATTGAAATAATTCAATCAACGACATTACCCTGTTAAATCAAAATGAACTTACTCGGCATAAGCTCGCAATTGAATATCATACTCCATATAGTAATGATTAGCAAACGCTATTGAAATGCAGATAATAATCGTAGCAGACAATATTTTCATTATATGCTGCCGATTGTTTAGTGCCAACATCATGATAAATAAACCTACGGTAAATCCTTGCATGTCCACAGATAAGTACCACGTTTGTTGTAGACACTAAAAATATTACTACAAACTTTTTTAATTGCGTTAATATTAGGGCTTACAATTTCAGGAACTTTGTGATAATTGTTTATAAATAAAATAGTCCATAGCCAATTGTTGCGACAGTTTTTGAATTCATCTCCCACTGAACGCTCCCACATCGGTCCTCGTGCCATGTGCCTCATCCATGTCACCTCAAAGCCAATTACTACTAATAACAGTGGGACTAGTCTAAAATAAATAAATAAATCTTGCAGTATTAGTTCAGAAATAAATATAAATTCGTATGAAAGTGGAATGCGAAACATGAAGTAGAGTGAATAAGTATGAAAGAAACGTGCATGTATTAGAGGTGTTGGTAAAAATGGTGTGAATGCACTTTTTATCAATCTACATATCTAGATTTCGATCTTGCTAGATCTCATCAATGTAGCTTAGCTAGTGAGGATGAATTCACATAATATCTCGAGTAGTTATATAATTATAAAATAACTTTCCCTCTAGAGAATCCTTATGGCATGAGCATGTTGGCGGTTAATTACCATATGGGTGTGCATTGTTAATTGTTGTGGTGCCGCTAGATGGCGTTACACTTTCTCTCCAGAGGAAAAGTTGTATTAAATGGAGATTAATTTTGTGTCTATTTGCGAAAATCTCATATGCTTTTGCATGATTTATATATACTTTTGCATGATTTTTTTTAATAACCAGTATGTTTTCTATAATCTGCCAAAAGCTGATATATAAAATCTAAACGAAATTTGGGTATATTGACGGCTCTTAAAACCTGATCAATATAAAGATCAGTATCACAATAACGAAGACGCATATATCTTCAAAATTCGAATTCTAATAAAATATACAGGAATTAAAGTAAACCAAACTTGCTGCAGCTTAAGAAGCCGGTTTGTTCAAACAAACATAACTCAATCAAATCATTCTCACAACATAAAGGCTTACTTGTTATGTTGTTAGCTGATTATTACCTGAGATATCTATTGACGAAAATAAAAAACAAGTGCTTCAACTGAAGTTTCTTGTTTTCAAACGCCACACATAGGCCATAACTCAGCAACCATCCGGAAATACAGAAAGTGGTTTGACATATAAGGCTCCCGTTCGAGAAGAACATATTTTGCAGGTGTGTAGTAGCGTCTTCCACATATTTCGGATTGTAAATAGGTTTACTAAATCTGGTTAGCAGCGTGTGGCTTGCTATGACGAAAAATATGTTGTAGACGCGAACCCCTTGAATTGGGGCGAACATTTTGCTTTCCTCAGTTTTTCCTTCGGCGCGAAACCGGTGCCAGTTGTTTATAAATGAGAAGGCTTTTATTACGCTGTAAGCTTAAACAGAAGAGTGTCTGATTAAAAACAGTTGGAATTTCGATGTTAGCAATGATTTACCTGTCGAGTCTACATGATTCAGTTCTTTTGGATTTGTTTTATTAGTAACATACCAATTGATAATTGTCGCCAGAAAGGATACTGCTAGTAAAGTCATCATAATTATTCTGAAAAGAACACATTTATTTTTGTTTACTATACACAAATGTTCAACATTTCTTAGACATTACAAACATATATTATTATCAGTGTCAGATTTCCATCATGACAATGTGATTATTTTTTTCGTCGAAAATATGAAGCATGTTCTCATTGGTCAACTTAAAAGTCCTCCAGTTACCAAACGAAGACTGTCCACCACTTAAGAGATTCACCTCGAATTAACTAACATCCTGTATAACTTTGCAATTCGAATCATCCTTCTACCGTTGGAAAGACCGAAAAAAATGTGAAAACGCTCAAAAATAATATTTTTCACACAGTTTTTTTTTGCATTTTACGGGAATCATATCGGCGGGTAACTACATACCGGTTTAGCATACTTCTCTGATTATACAAATCGGTAAATCTCACACGAATATATCAATAAAATATCTTATCCTACTTATATCCTACACAAAACGTAACGCACTCCAGGTTTTCCTCAACATTTTTTAAGCGCAAATATTGACATAGATGAGCCGTGACTTGAGTTCTGTGAATTATAATTTTTAGTATTATTGTCAATGAATTTTCTAACAAGTCGTATTTGGTATTTTTCTGTTCCTGTAAAATGTGAGCATATTTCGTTCAAGTTTTTTAAGCATTGTTGAAAAATGGGTAGTTTTCAGACAATTGTATAGTATATACAGACTGATCAATCTCTGTTGCTTTTTTTAAATTGCTATATTTAATAATTTAATGTAAGTAAAAATAAACAAATTTAATATATCGCACTATGAGTGGAGAAGTGTCGTAACTTCCCAAATGAATTTTCAGGTTTTGATTTTTGTTTTGATGATTCTTATGTATATTTTCACGCTCCTTTAATCCTTTTTTGCATTTAGAATAATATAAATTATGATTAAAAAAATAGATAATATTATACTCAATTGTAAAACTACTGGGACTATTGTAATCTTTAATAGGCATGTATCTCTATTTTTTTTGGAAGTGACCACATTTGTCATATTTCTTCCACCATAATCAATTTACTTACGCATAAGCAATATCCAGAGTATCGACTTTAAAAAAAGGTTCTTCGTTCTCGCAATGGGTAACAACAACAGCCGCTTTCAAGCCCATATCTTTGTATATCTTATTATAACATTCAGAAATGCCTTTCCAAAGTCCTTCTGTGCCATTTCCTGTTGCATAGTATTTTTTCGGTATCTTCGGACATGATTTTGGTATACAAATTCCATGTCGTAATTTGTCATGCCTGAAATTTCTAGGTAAACTAATCACCTCCTAAAACTGTTTATATAAGTATTTATAGAGCAACCAACAATGCTAACCATACCTGTATTATGTTCCATGTTTTTGATGGTTTTTTGGGGTTTATTGGGGTCAGTTGAATTGTCGTGTAGCAGTATAGGGTTGGTCTCAATATTAAACAGGAATCGAAATTATCCAAATCAAAAACTTTAGGCATTGAATTATATTCTCCATCTGTAAATAATATTGTTAAAGGCTGCATGAATCATGTTACTATTATTGGTATTTCTGGTGAAGAAAATTTCTTTAATAAAGTAATGGACTCAATTAATCATTAACTAGAGTTAATACTAAATATTGTTACAGCAACTGAATATTTTTAGGGTGTAATTTTTGAAATAATTTAATAACTATACCGGTAATATTGTTGTAAACTCGTAGTCCTTTTCCATGGCACAAACTAAAACTAGTAACAAACAAAATGCAAAAAACTATTTTTGCACACATCGTCTACATTCATTCAAAGTAAACCCGACGTATTCATTTCTACATTTATATAGTATACTTAAACCTAATTATATCCGTAATTAAAAGTTACTGCCATCATTTTTGCAACGTTGTCCGATTGCATTAAATGCAATAATCTTTATGTTTTTTTTTCGATACTGGTAATATCTCCATAATTCTTTGTCATTGATAATAATTTGTTTAATATGTTCATATATTTATAAATTATAAGTAAAAATATAATTGAAAATGACATGTGGTTATTTATTCATATATAAATTATAATGAACAGTATAGCAAAAACATATCTATTAAAGTTTAAACAGGTTTATGGTAAATTGGGTTCGAAAAGTGTTTTATGTTATAATTACAATGTACTTGAATCACAAAACGGTGTATATTGAACATATAATTAATTATTGTAGATGGGGCAATAGTTCACTATTAAATCGAATATATATATATATATATATATATATATATATATATATATATATATATATATATATATATACATACATACATACATACATACATACATACATACATACATACATACATGTATACACGGTGATTCATTTTCAATTTACCTTGGATATGGTGTGAATTCACTTCAAAGGCATAAACATTATATAACAGAATGACACCCTGGTGCTGCTTTTAAAGACAATAATTCGTAGAAATAAAATAGAAAGTAATCAAATCTTACAACATAAGTTTCAGATCCAACAATAAAGTATTTATTAACAACAACCTTTATTGGCTGTTAAAGAAATACAAACGAAACATAATATTCTTTTCTTCCTTGCACTATTCCCTTTCTACTCTCACTCACTTCCTCTCCCAAGTGAGCCATGTGCAGATTGGGACGCCTTTCCCATAATTCTTAACCATTCACTCACCTTTCTGCAATCCCCTTTCTGCTTCTCTCACATCCGTTGCCGTCTTGTCGCTTTATGTCACTCCCCATACGACACAGTACACATGGGGTACATCTTTGCCCCATCCATATGTTTCTTCCTCTCTTCCGACCTCCACTCACTCTTGCCATATACACTTTGTCCTCCGTGCTCCACCCACCCTTGGTTATGGAGCTCAGTACGAGTCATTCTCCTGCCTTTCTTGCTACTGAACATCTCTCATTCTATTCCTGACCTCGGTTCCTAAACATCCCAATCCTCTCAGCTTATCATCAACCCACAGCTCATACATATCCGTTCTTCATACATCCTTCCTCTATCCATTCTACATCCGCTCTCTGCCCTCACATCCACACCTGCGCACCAGTGTTTCTTCCACCAACTCCTGTAATGTTACCCCGAACTTCAGGACCCATCCACATGCTCAAAAACAAAACTAAAGCAAACACTAAAAGTCAAAAATCTTTATACGTATTTTTGTGGATGGCGGCATGCGATAAGATTACTATGGGAATGTTTCATGTGTGAGAAAAAGAGGGATCAATGTATATTTGGTTTATAGGTTGGAAGAAATATATATGAATACGAGTAATAGTGTAATATAATACGAGTGAACCCTTTTGGACTAATAAGGTCAGGTAGTGATATCCAGAGTCCCAGTTTGCAGCCTACACAGGGGCATCAAGGAAATCATTAGGAGGGCACAATGCAGGAGGTGGTCCTTAGGCATACAATTTGGAAAATTGCGTACGCAGATGATTTGGGTTTATTAGCAGCGTAGGGGAACTATAAGGCACAAATGAAAGAGAGAGGGGAAAGCTATATGAATTGAAAGAAATTGGAGATAAATGTACAGAAATCAAAAATGTTAGTTGTTAGAGAGTGTGGAAAGAAGAAAATGTCGGGATGGAAGGTACTGGATATTGAAAGTAAATGATTTTAAATATCTGGAATATTGTATGAATGTAAGGAATACATCCAGCACGCATGTAAAAGAATTAGTCACCAAAGCACATGGTCTTTTTAGGGAAAGTGTGGAGTATGTTATCACATTTAATAATGAATCCTCGTCAAATGTAATCTATGCTTCATATTACAATAGACAATACATCGATTTTAGATATATGCTCAGGAATCAATCTTATTTACCAACAATGTAAATAGATTTATGAGAAACAAAACTTTATATAAGTTTCAGAAACCATGATCAGTGAACACAATTGTATTTCAAAGAAGATGTTGTTTTGACACGTTTGAAGGAAGTTTGAAGGACACTATTGCCCGTATTCACCCTAACAATACCCTAACTTTATACGTTACATAAGCTATTGAATGGACCAATTTAAAACATCACTGAAACATCTTGAATAGAAATGATTGGAGCTTTAATGAATTTCTTTTTAAATTATTCAGTGTTTCCAAGAGTAACTAAAATAGGTACTTTACCTAGATAATGTATTTAAGGTTGCTATAACTACTGATACTAATTAAACCCATTGGTAACTATTGATAAATGTATAAAAGGCACCTTGCAGGATCAATAATACTGTCAGTCCTAGTACTGTCAGTATTTGCTTCAATCCTCCTTTTATATTTATTAAGTCATCATTTATCTGGATAAACATCAGATTCTCTTCATTCTATCATTACTATACCTCACATGATAAGTAATAATGTCAATATTTTAGAATAATGAACATTTTCAACATATTATTGTACAGTAATACTGTCATTATTCTAAAATATTGACAGTATTATTGATCGTGTAAGGTGCCTTTATGGCACCCTACACGGTCAATAATACTGTCAGTCCTAGTATTGTCAGTATTTACTTCAATCCTCCTTTTATACTTATCAAGTAATCAATTATCCGGATAAACATCAGTAGTCTCTCCATTCCACCATTACTATACCACCTTACATGATAAGTAATACTGTTAATATTTTAGAATAATGAACATTTTAAACATGTTATACATAACAGTAATACTGTCATTATTCCAAAATAATGACAGTAATATTGATCGTGTAAGGTGCCTTTATGGCTTATTGGTCTGCTTGATCAAGCAAGAGCAACCATCAAGCAGGCAACTAATTGAATCGGTAATTTGAAGAAGAGAAGAAATCCAAAAATGAAATTTGGAAAATTTAAGGAAACTATCTAGAATTTGTACATTAGTCGATTTTAAAGATTAACAACATTATTATTATTTAGGTTTGGTACGCATTAACTATATCCACAGGTTTTTGAGAATTCCCTTCTTCAAACTACCGGTTCAATTAAGGGTTTGGCTAAAATCGCTAGTGTCGGACCAACCCGGTTGGGCAATACATGTTGCAGCCTTATGTTTCTAGATTGCAATCGAAGGACATACACACACTATAAAAATATATATTTATTTTTACTTCAATTTTAATACTTATAATATTTAATAATATTTCCTATAAATAAACATATAACGACAATCAAAACAACTGATTGTTTCCACATTCCATCATTTCTTCTTCTCTTTATTGTCACCAGCCGTATGCTTTTGTCCAGGTTGTAGGAGCAACGTTTGCAAAGTTGACGCAGGCATCTCTAATAGCACATAAACCAAAGTGCCTATTAAAAAGGATACTGCTATATCAGCAACTGTTTCGTTAAACTAGAATTTTAAAAACAATAGTTTTAAAAGTTTATTCACTCCCCTATGAAGACAAATATATCATAAAATGTATACAAAAATCAAGGTAGTTATGTTGTAATTAAATTACTTTTATACTAATTAATATTTAAACTAATAATTCAAGAGTACAAGGCAGAAAGGGGGAATGTCAGTGTAACTCTAGAAAACCAAATTTCATGTTTAGAAGCACATTTATATACACAAACCTCCATATATATATATATATATATATATATATATATATATATATATAAATATATATATATATATATAAATATATATATATATATATATATATATATATATATATATATATATATATAAATATATATATATGGGGGGTTGTGTATATAAATGGTTTTGGTAATTTGGTTTTCTAGAGTAACACTGACATTCCCCCTTTTTGCCTTGTACTCTTCAATTATTATGGGTCAAGACTAGCCATTACAATCTATAGATTTTCCTAGAGAGTTCGAAACTTGTAAATGGCATCAAAAGGCTTACCAAAGTCTTTAATAACATATACAGAACAGGGAATGGCTTAAATCTAACTTCAAAGCTCTTCCCAAAAAAGGTAGCGCTAAACATTGCTCCTTTTAATTGTGGGTATAAGAGCTAACTCCGCCTGCATGGTTGCTGGGTGGATCGAGTAGCTCAGTGATCATGTTGCCGGTCCCAAGCCCGGATAAAGGAGGAGGGTTGTAGGGTAATACCAACGACCAGCCCTACGTAAAAAGAAAGTCAGTGCTCACAGAACTTAAACTATGCCTCGGAACCGGACTGATCTAACGAGAAAAAGGACTAAGAGATGCAAAAAACAGAGATATACTACGTTTTACAATCTAGAACATCGGGCCACTTAACAATAAAAAATAGGAAACCCTAAAGGTATTAAAAGACCACAAGATTGACATTTACGCTCTCCAAGAAACAAAAAAAGGGAAAAGGCCAGAAACAATACGATGATTATTCGGTAATATAAGGAGCTTTCGTTTAGCATGGTTTATTATTGCTAGTCTAGACGTGCAGTATTGCTCAGGTCTAGCGGTCGTGCGCCGCCGGTTGTAAGGGCCCAGGTTATGCGCATCGGAAGCGGCAAATAGAACAAGAAACAATAAGCCTGTACCAGCCCAGAGTGATAAACGAAAGGCACTATAGTAAAACACGAATGAGCCAAAGAAGAATAGCATTAGCAATCCAGACTACGTATAAAGACAGCATAGAAAACTACCAAAACATATTGTCGTGCATCTTAAACGTTACAGTGAAAGCAGAAAATGAGAAGATATATAATACCGGTATACGTACCCGAGGAAAATAAACCAACACCGAGCACCAATAGTTCTATGAGCAGCTTCAAAAAACAATCGAATCGCTACCATAAGATACACTGCTGATGCTCCTTGTGACTTCAGCACCCGTATTTTCAATGAAGTAATATCGGGAGTCTAGCAGAGGTTCAACGAAGACGTTATAAACAACAACGGGGAACTCAAGCCTATGCTCTTGCTCGTAGGCAACGAATGTGAGAGACTGAAAGATCTTGTTGGTAGGCAACGAATGTGAGAGACTGAAAGATCTTGTTAGTAGGCAACGAATATGAGAGAGTGGGTGGTAGATTGGGGAAAGGCGTGTGAATGGTCAAGAAAGGATGGAAAAGGTGTGGATATCTACAAAGGCAGACGTGGGAAAGGAAATGGGTGAGGGATATATTTCTAGTGTTAGGAATATATTTTAGTAGTAGGACTTGCTACTTCAAAAAATCATCCTCAAGTTTTCTATAAAAAATAATATAATTCATTTTTCCCATTTTTAATGGTGCCTTTCCTAAGTAAGGAAAATAAATAAAAGTATGATTTCAACTTACAAATCTGTATGTGGTAATATACAAAGGGCTTCTAATAGTTCCTGTATTAATTCGCATATGTGCCGTGTGAATTAAGTACACGCTAAATGTTGCCTTCGCCATTATCTGCAAGGCGGCCCATGAACACACAGTTCTCATATACCCTAAAAAATAATACTCTATTAATAATGCGTAATACTTATTGATTTCTGATTTTTTTTTTTTTTTTGACCTTAATCTAATGATTGTCTCAGTCATCCACAATGTATTATAATCTATATCATTTGTGTACATTACTCTGGACAGACACACCACCCATTAATAGAACCAAATTCCGAACGGAAAAGAGTCTATTAATACCGGACTCGAACCGGTGACTTATCAATTATAAAGTACAAATGTTGATACAATACATTCCGTCTTTTTTACTCTTTGCACGCTCACAATATCAACTTATATCACAATATCAACCAGCAGTGATCACGTTGAGAGGGAGTAAATTGTTACATGGTTGCTACTAATTATATTAAGGGTGACATTTTTTGATTAAGCAACTTGTGATGCACATATAATACATAGGCGAAATGCGTATAAGAAATACGCACCGTTCTCTTTAACTAGAACATAAATTGAGTTGCAAAAATACGTATACAAAAGAATAATGTTTAACGTATTTCGTAGTCTAGGTGAGAATGTCCAAAAATCATTTTTAATCTGATAAAAAAAACATATAGTGTAAAGAATTCTACACAACGTTTGCGAATATGACCCTTATCGACATTTAATTATATTCCAATCTTTCCAGCATTAAAAATGAAGGAGATATTTATTTGCGCAGCAATTTTTCAAATATTATAATACTTATTGATGTATAGGTCATGATTATCTTGAATTTTCGATATATGATTATTTAATATATACGGGAGTGATTAAACTACTAGATTGCTACCTTCTATACAGTCGAATCTTTAACATGCTATAACTACAAATTTTGGTCATCAATTCTTGCAAACTAAGTTTCAATACCAAGGATGAAGTGTTTTTATTGACTTGCATAAATTGTATGCCATTCCATGGCGTAGTTTTGCTTAAAAGCTGGAAACAATTACACTATTTTCGCCATAAGGAAAGTATAGGCTAAATCCCAGCCTTAAAGAAATGGAATACCACAAAATAAGGGTAGCAACAACACTATTTATATTTTTGAAGATATTGCTTTGAATAATTATTTTTTAGTTTTGTCTCAAAAATGGGCGAGCTTGGAGCTCGTATCAGGTTCATTTGGAATAAAGTTCTTTTTTTCTACAAGCATAGCAGTTTACATATACTTCATCTTTTCCACAACTTTTATGTTTGCTATTCTTTCTCTTTTCTCTTCTCAATCACAGACAACGTGTCTTGAATAAAAACTTGAATGAACTACCGGACTATTACTTCTTGCACGAACATTTTTCTGGCGGTACAAATTTCAGCTGAAACAATCTGAATATTTTCTTGTCGAATCTAGTACATTGTAATTCACGCTTAAAGAAAGCATATAAATTGTAACAATAATCTTATAATTTTTAATTAAGTGTTGGTAACTTAATTATAAATTATTAGATTATAATTACAATTTATATTATACCACGTATATCCAAGTAGAGCCTCCAACCTAAACAATGTATGTAAGTTTATGTATCCAATTTAGGAACTTAGGGCTCCAGATGGCTCTCTAGTATGCTACTATAGAATTGTTTGGGCTCATTTTTACGTCATTTCTTTATAAATAGCAGGGCAAGTGCTATGTTATCAACAGGACCAACAGCTTCAATTGTCTTCCGAAGCACCGCGAACATAAACAATACCTCTTACTTACTATTTGATAAACACACTTACACCCAAAACCAAATGCGAATAAGAATATGAATATACTGATTCCTACAGCAAATATATACCGGGACAATGATTGATACAAGGCCGCTTCAATTCTGAAATCAGAAAATATTAATCAGTTTTGTATTACGGGAAAGTTCTCTCAGAATTCTAATTAGTAGAAGGATACTTGCCTACTAAAATCACTGCCCTCCTTGTAATATCTTCCTGCAATTCCAATAATCAAGTTTGGAACTATAAAAGCAATGGCGAACAAGCCTGCTTGAGTTAGCTATAACGACTTGATTTATTAGTAATAGACGATGCTTATTTCAAAATGTTACTTTGTTTATGGTTAGTTTTATATTGTCTCTGCGGTAGATATAGTAGTAATAGCCACACATTAGTCCATGAATATAGCTTGGCATGTTAATATGTCCTGCCCCGTGGTATCGTAGATAAAACTCTAATTTCCTGTATACTGCATAAAGTGTCCTGTTAGAAAAAACAACTATAATATATCAATACATTAATCCACAGATTCAGCAACATTCAATAGTATATCTTTCTATACATAATGTTTTAATCCATTTAGTTTATATACGAGACTGTTCTACAGCAAGGTGGCCAAAATGAAAATTAAGGTATACAGGTTGCTACTGTATAATATTATAAAGGGGGTTTGTGTTTAAATTACCCTGCTCTCTCTGTCTTCTGACTTTGAGACTTGTAAATGTAAATGTATATATATATATATATATATATATATATATATATATATATAAAAATACAAGTCCCAAAGTCAGAAGACAGAGAGAGCAGGGTAATTTAAACACAAACACCCTTTATAATAGCTAATGACTTACTCCGGGTAACTCCTGAAGAGAATATCATATTCCATAACATAATGATGTAGAAACGAAATTATTATCAAAATGAGAATTGAAGATGCGAATATTTTGTTTGCATATTTGGGTTTATTTATTACAAACATCATCATAAATACTCCAATGAGCAAACTTTGCATTTCCACTGCTAAATACCATGTTTGTTGTAGACACTATAAAAATATAATATACTAGCAACAAATACAGACGGTAAACTCACCATTTCTTCCACTTTATAATAGTTATTAATATACAGCAAATTCCATAGCCAATTCTTTCTGCAGAATTCGAATTCCTTTCCAACTGTGTGCTCCCAAATAGGCCCTCTTCCAAAATGTCGTAGCCAAGTTGCATGAAATCCAATTGTTAGTAATAATATTGGTAGTAACCTAAATGTTAAAACATATAACTATGGGTGGCGTCGAGTTGCTAAACTTCACTTTTCACTAGTTTTATTTTGAATCTTAGTTACTTAATTAGTGCTAACAGATGTAAGTAGCCAGTTCCTTTTTTTTTGCAAAAAGTAAGAAAAAACAACAGAAAATAAAGTATATAGCTTTATAAATGTCTACATAGAAAAGACTGATAACAATATATCATACAAATTATCGATAAGGGTATACTAAAATGCGGAAACATGTGTACATTTGGTCATACGTTTATACGTTCATACGTTCTTACGTTCTTACGTTCTTACGTTCTTACGTTCTTACGTTCTTACGTTCTTACGTTCTTACGTTCTTACGTTCTTACGTTCTTACATTCTTACGTTCTTACATTCTTACGTTCTTACGTTCTTACGTTCTTACGTTCTTACGTTCTTACGTTCTTACGTTCTTACGTTCTTACGTTCTTACGTTCTTACGTTCTTACGTTCTTACGTTCTTACGTTCTTACGTTCTTACGTTCTTACGTTCTTACGTTCTTACGTTCTTACGTTCTTACGTTCTTACGTTCTTACGTTCTTACGTTCTTACGTTCTTACGTTCTTACGTTCTTACGTTCTTACGTTCTTACGTTCTTACGTTCTTACGTTCTTACGTTCTTACGTTCTTACGTTCTTACGTTCTTATGTTCTTACGTTCTTACGTTGTTACGTTCTTACGTTCTTACGTTCTTACGACGTTCTTACGTTCTTACGTTCTTACGTTCTTACGTTCTTACGTTCTTACGTTCTTACGTTCTTACGTTCTTACGTTCTTACGTTCTTACGTTCTTACGTTCTTACGTTCTTACGTTCTTACGTTCTTACGTTCTTACGTTCTTACGTTCTTACGTTCTTACGTTCTTACGTTCTTACGTTCTTACGTTCTTACGTTCTTACGTTCTTACGTTCTTACGTTCTTACGTTCTTACGTTCTTACGTTCTTACGTTCTTACGTTCTTACGTTCTTACGTTCTTACGTTCTTACGTTCTTACGTTCTTACGTTCTTACGTTCTTACGTTCTTACGTTCTTACGTTCTTACGTTCTTACGTTCTTACGTTCATACGTTCATACGTTCATACGTTCATACGTTCATACGTTCATACGTTCATACGTTCATACGTTCATACGTTCATACGTTCATACGTTCATACGTTCATACGTTCATACGTTCATACGTTCATACGTTCATACGTTCATACGTTCATACGTTCATACGTTCATACGTTCATACGTTCATACGTTCATACGTTCATACGTTCATACGTTCATACGTTCATACGTTCATACGTTCATACGTTCATACGTTCATACGTTCATACGTTCATACGTTCATACGTTCATACGTTCATACGTTCATACGTTCATACGTTCATACGTTCATACGTTCATACGTTCATACGTTCATACGTTCATACGTTCATACGTTCATACGTTCATACGTTCATACGTTCATACGTTCATACGTTCATACGTTCATACGTTCATACGTTCATACGTTCATACGTTCATACGTTCATACGTTCATACGTTCATACGTCCATACGTCCATACGTTCATACGTTCATACGTTCATACGTTCATACGTTCATACGTTCATACGTTCATACGTTCATACGTTCATACGTTCATACGTTCATACGTTCATACGTTCATACGTTCATACGTTCATACGTTCATACGTTCATGCGTTCATGCGTTCATGCGTTCATGCGTTCATACGTTCATACGTTCATACGTTCATACGTTCATACGTTCATACGTCCATACGTTCATACGTTCATACAGTCATACGTTCATACGTTCATACGTCCATACGTTCATACGTTCATACGTTCATACGTTCATACGTGCATACGTTCATATACGTTCATACGTTCATGCGTTCATGCGTTCATACGTTCATACGTTCATACGTACAATTAATATAAATTCAGAACTAATGGGGGCGATAAAGAAATCGAAACTAGTCCTGTATCTGTAGAATATACTAATTGTGACCCCAAAACGATCACAATCATTGTAGGGATTCTTCGATGGCAAGCTATTTTAGCAAAAACATATGCTATCTACTCTCATATCGATATTCATATTGTAGTAGTGGTAGTAGTAGTAGTCATAGCACTTAATAAGTCAATAAAAATATTAAAACTCACCTTAAATATCTATTTATCAAAATCATTATCAAATGCTTTACTTGCACGTTTTTATTTTGAAAAAATCTACACATTGAATAGCTTAGCAGCCAGCCTGATATGCAGAAAGATGTTTGGCAAATGTATGTCCCATTACTCATATGCACATTTTCCATTTTTGTTGTTGCATACTCCACATATTGTGTATTGTGAATGGGTTTACTAAAAGCCAGCATCACTGTATGGCACATTATAACCAACCCAATATTGTAAACACGAATGCCTTGAATTGGTGCTAGTGCCTGCGCTTCATCTGATGTGTGCACTGTTTGAAACCGATCCCAATTGTTGACGAAGGAAAAGGCTTGCAGTATTTGATATCCTTTAAAAATATAAGATATTTCAGTATGTTTGAGATTCATAAAACATACAAATTACTGCACTATTATGATTATCTAAGAAACAAAAATTAACCTGCTTTACAACGGTATTTTGTTTGAATTATTAAATATCTGATTACAGGTGTGAAAAAAAAGTAGATAGATCGTAATCTAGTGGGCAATGTAATGTTCTGGATAGTTCTGGATAGTTGGCTGGAGAGTAGCATAGCTACAGACACTTAAGCCCCAAAATGGGCCCATTGTGAAACCTCCCTTAAGGCCACTCTCTCGTCCCACTAGTCAATTTTGCGTACGAGCTGCAAAACTCTGGCGGGTGAGGAGTTTCCAATGCTGGTCATACTAGGCCAGCAATGTAATGTTAATAGATATAAAATAGCACAACATACCTTTAGTAGTACCTAATCCATTTTCAATGGGTTTATTCTTCACTCGTAAACGTACATCAATAAACGTTGCAATTATAGTAAGCACCATTATCAATATTATGCATAAACTAAAATAATAATAATTTTACATGAGTTAATTGCCAAGTTTGTAATTATTTAATAGCACCAAATTGCATCGATGTTAGTTAGATAATGAAGTTACATAATAAAGTGAAATATTATATTATTACATGGCCAAGTTAGGGTTTAGTAATTAACTGTGAAAGATATTATCTTATTAATTACATCTAAATTATCACTGGTTAAATAACGTGCTATTGCAAGTCATATTGTTATTTATAAGAATATGTGATGGGATGACGCATGCATTTAAAAAAAACTGATGTGGCCAGTGCATATTGCTTATCATAATCATTAACATATATATATATATATATATATATATATATATATATATATATATATATATAAATATAAAAACAAATAAATATCGACGAAAATCTATCGAATATATAAAATATACTACCAGTAGAAGTAGAAGAATTAAATATTCAATACTTTATAAATGATCCATTATATTATAACAAATGAACTAATAAAAAAATTAATTAAAATCAATTAAATAATCTAGAATTTAGTTATTATGTCTGAATTATTTATAAAATTATATTTATAAATACTTCCGTGATTGTTATGCAAATCTCTCTCTATACATTCCTATTTTTTATTCTAAATTATTTATTTTTATAACAATTCCTCGATAATTTAATACAAAAACACAGTATCGAATATTATTGCAAAATTGATACAGTTAAAGTATTTCTGTCTAAAAAGTACATATTTTTCATTTGTAATCAAATATTCGAAATAATAAATATGAATTTTGTACAAAATTTCGTAAAGGTCGTGATATTAGATTCAAAATTGATTGGAAAATTGCAGTAGGCAAACATGGACTTTTCCCGGGCACATTTGCACCAGAAACGAATCAATACGGGGGTTTTCTTATTCTTCTTCTCTCAGCCTGATTTGATTCCAACGTCCTTATTGAATTCCTCGATACTTTTAATAAAAACACACTTTACCGTTTTCGAATATCCTTGAAAGATTGATACAGTTAAAGTATTTCTGTCCGAGATACATATTTTTCATTTGTAATAATAGATTCGAAATAATAAATATAAATTTTGTACAAAATTTCGTAAAGGTCGTGATATTAGATTTAAAAATTGATTGGAAAATCGCAGTAGGTAAACATGGACTTTTCTCGGGCACTTTTGCATCAGAAACGACTCAAGACGGGGGTTTTCTTATTCTTCTTCTTTCAGCCTGATTTGATTCCAACGTCCTTATTGAATTCCTCGATACTTTTAATAAAAACACACTTTACCGTTTTCGAATATCCTTGAAAAAATGATACAGTTAAAGTATTTCTGTCCGAGATACAAATTTTTCATTTGTAATAAAGATTCGAAATAATAAATATGAATTTTGTACAAAATTTCGTAAATGTTGTGATATTTGTTTTCAAAAATGATTGGTAAATCGCACTAGGTAAACATGGACTTTTCCCGGGCACATTTGCACCAGAAAGGAATCAAGACGGGGTTTTTCTTATTCTTCTTCTCTTAGCCTCATTTGATTTCAACGTTCTTATTGAATGCCTTTCGGTGCCATTGTTTGTTTGAGATATTTCTAATATCATCCAGCTACTTCTTTCGGGGTCTACCGTCGTTTTTGTTAATGGTTCTTGTCTGCCAATGAACTGTTTTATTAGTTCATCTAGCTGGGTATTGTCTTGAAACATGTTCTAGCTAGATAAGCTTGAGGTCCTACTTCATTGTGTTTTGTATTCAATACCTGTATGGTCGTTCGAGGCGACCCTTCACAAGCCTAGCACTTTTCTTACATATCTAGCTTTAATTGTGTCCATCTAGCTAGGTCTTGTGTTGCAAGACAAGACCCAACTTGAGGTCCTACCTCATTGTGTTTTGTATTCAATGCCTGTATGGTCATTCGAGGCGACCCTTCACAAGCCTAGCACTTTTCTTATATATCTAGCTTTAATTGTGTACATTTAGCTGGGTCTTGTCTTGCAAGATGCCCTAGCCAGCTCCACTTGAAATTCGCAATGCGCAAGACTGCGTCTGTGATAAGGCAGCACTCTTCTACGTTCCTGGTTGAAGACAGGCTGTCACAGGGTTTAGCTACCCTGCTAGCTACTGATTATCCTCCCATCTCCACGATCCGGGAAAAATCAGGTCCCAATCCCACCCACCTCAAATCAACCCCCAGCATATTCCCAAACACTCGCCAACCCGTCAGCCAGGCGTGTGGTTTTAATGCTAAACCCCCTCATATGAAACACATATGACACGTATGTCGACTGTACAAACATATGTACAACAGGAGGGTAGGACGAGTCCAAAATTCTGCCAAGAGTTAGTTATAATACCCGTATGCAAAATTATTATCGCATCCAACTCTACGCTCAGAAAACTAAATTTCAATATTCTAAGCTGTATTTTAAGTGGCAGTATAAACATCAGAATAACACCTAAAGACAAATATATTAGGCGTTAAGCGCTATTCCTTATTCTGCCTAAGAATGCATACATCTTTCGCCCTAAGCGGAACTTTAAATCTAAGACGTTATTTCTTACACTTGCTGTATGAAAGGGACATACAAGAAGTTTAACCAAACTGGTGTTAAACTGCTGCTTGGCTTCGGTTTATCATAAAGATATAATACACACAGATATCTTCTCAATATCAAACAATACGCTGGCTATTTGGCAGAACTTTTTTCAAAAATTTCCATAAATTAACTCATTAATAAATGGCATGTTTTATTATTAGTTTGGAATTGTAATAACCAAGGGTTTGGCAGAAGCTGCTATGTAAATATTAATACCTTTTTTCATAAATTTCCACAAATTAACTCATTAATAAATGGCAGTTTTATTATTAGTTTGGAATTGTAATAACCAAGGGTTGTTATTATAAGTGCCATATGACTATGTTGGGTGTATGGCAATACCCCCGACTTTCATTCCATATGTAAATTTATTCCATATTTAAACTTTTATGTAATAGAAAATGTGGTAATGTAAGTTAAGTAGAATAATTGAAATACACATTTGGCAAATAGCCACAGAAATATTATGTAGATTATGTTTACGGCATTTAGAAAATGATGTTAGCTACGTTACCAAATGATAAAAAATGTTTCTTACGCATAGATTTTGTCTGCCAAGTCAATTTGATAAAAAGGCGTTTTATCTTCACAGTGCAATTTAACAACATTCCCTACCAATCCCAAAATTGCGTATTTTTTGGTATAGCATTTTGAAATTCCAGTCCATAGTTCTTGAGTACCATTTCCTACTGCATAATGTGCTGCATTAATATCCTTACACGTTTCTGGGATACATATCCCATGGCGAATTCGGTCATGTCTATAATTTCGCTGTAAACTAATCACGTCGGTGATAATGTCCCAATATTCAGATGTATGCGAAATATCAATTGGACTTAGTTGAATAGTTGCGTAGCAATATAGTGTAGGATCATTTACTTCAATACATCGATCGAAATTATTCAACTCAAATAATTTTGGCATGGTATGGTATTGGCGATCTAAAAAATAATATATATATATATATATATATATATATATATATATATATATATATATATATATATTTATATATATATATATATATATATATATATATATATATATATATATTCATATCTACATATTAACTATGTATATTAATCATGTATGGTTGGATAAAGCGAAATAACTTAAATCCATTAAAATACTTTGTTTTTAATATTAATCTAAATTGATTAATATTAAAATCCATCAAAATAATATTATGTGTTTTTAAGATTAATCTAAATTGATTAATATTAAAAACAAATGTTTGGCTAAAGCGAAATAACTTAAATCCATCAAAATAATATTTGTTTTTAATATTAATCTAAATTGATTAATATTAAAATCCATTAAAATAATATTTGTTTTTAATATTAATCTAAATTGATTAATATTAAAAACAAATCTTATTTTGATGTATTTAAGTTATTTCGCTTTAGCCAAGCATACATGATTAATATACATAGTCAATATGTAGATATATACATACAAATATTAATAAAATGAATACGCAAATACGCCTATTATGTATCAATGAAAACATAAAAAATATTGTGATGATTTATTAGAAACATGGGACTTTCCTTATAAAAATACCTGGAACTGTCAACAAATTACTTGTTATTATCTCGAAAAATTCCTTTGCAACTAAGTATCGTAAATATTTAATAATATTTTACACAAAAAAGGGCCACTACACAGCATTTGTGAAAAGTATCGAAAATAGTCAAAACATACTCCCAGAAAAGATCTGTCTATATATTTATATGCGCATGCCTAGGAATAAAATTACTGTTTATTTACCACTAATATTATTGTATACTCTAAGCCCAGCTCCATCACAAACACAAACACTGATCGCAAAAAGAAATAATAATATCATTGTGAAATGCAATTTTTTTAAATTATGTTTAACACTTGCATGTTACTTCTTTTATATAGTCATTGTAGGTTATAATTATGTGGAATACTGGTTTATGTGTTATTGGAACTCTTGAAATTATCTAACATGGCATAATTAATTACTAAGACATTTAGTACAAATGCAGATATGGAAAACTAACGATTACGTCTTAATGTTTTACATTATCGCTCAGTTCAAGCGTTATCTTCTGCATACTGCGTGGTTTGCTTCTCGAAATAAGGGTTGAAAACGGATTAGTTAAAGGAATAATGCTTGTAAGTAACTATATTGTTTAAACAGTCGTCTTAAAATAATGATGATGAAATGTATGTTCTATCATGCATATTTTCATTGTTTTCATTTAAAATCAAAATATTTCTTTTTGTGTGACCTCAAAATGAAATTAAAAAGGCCGCTTTTATAGCTACAGCTTCCTAGGAAATCAGGGCTTATTAACAATTGTTTCTAATGACAATAGAAACTCAAATATGGACCGTTTTACTTCAAATATTTTTTTTTCGGTAAGATTAATCTAATGTATATATGAAACCTAATACTTTTTATTGTAGAACATGACCAAAAAGCATAATAACATCGATATTATGTAATTATTATTATTATACTAAAGCTGCTTTCGTTTATCGTTCTTAAGCTGTTGTGGGCTCGTCTTAGTTGGCTTAAAACGAAAAACGGGTTAAATATAAATATGTCTCTACATGTCCTGCTACTACTACTACACATCCTTCTATCTATAAAGCTATTTACGTTAATGTTCGAGAGGTGCTCTGGGCTCGTCTTTTCTGGCTTAAAACGAAAGACAGGTTAAATATAAATATTACTCTACATGTCCTCCTACTGCTGCTATACATCTTTCAATCCGTTTTCTTGTAAACTGGATCGGATGGTTTGGTCCTATAAAGTAGCCTCCGCGATTCCCTAACATTAAACTACTTGATATTTGTTTATGGGGATATTTACATCAAAATGAGTATGTAAATAATGTTCACGACAAAGTAGACCTTTTAAAACAATAGATAACATAAGATAGCCGAGATGAATGAACATAAAATTGACTATGTTCAGTCATCTCGGCTATCTTATGTTATCTTTTGTTTTAAAGGCTCTACTTTGTCGTGAACATTATTTACATACTCTTTTTGATTTAAATATCCCCATAAACAAAAATCAAGTAGTTTAATGTGTAATGGATCGCGGAGGCTACTTTATAGGATCAAACCATCCGATCCATTTGTTACGAAAATTTCTATGGTGTGTTGGAACTTTTAGTGGGGGTTATAGCAGCTGCTGTTGCAATTGGGGCGTCCTGAATAAACATAGGGGGCGGTGAAAAAAATATAAAGAGAAAATCCTGTTAATTTTCTGATATAAATCATAAAACTCCTTCAATCACGCTATTCAGGTCAAGGATTAGTGACAGCATTGCGAAGAAACTTGACATGGCGAACATTTACTAAATTTACAAGAATCTATTACGTATTATATATATTATGCAATTATGATTATTATTCTAAAGCTGCTTTCGTTTATCGTTCGAGAGTTGTTTTGGGCTCGTCCTTGCTGACTTAGAACGAAAAACGGGTTAAATAAAATTATTACTCTACATGTCCTGCTACTACTACTACACATCCTTCTATCCATAAAGCTATTTACGTTTATTGTTCGAGAGGTGCTCTGGGCTCGTCTTTGCTGGCTTTACTCTACATGTCCTCCTGCTGATGCTATACATTTTTCTATCCGTTTTCTTGTAAACCAAGTCAATCCTATGTTCATTCATGTCGGCTATAGCTTATGTTATTTTTTGTTTTAAAGGCTCTACTTTGCCGTGAACATTATTTACATACTCTTTTTGATTTAAATATCCCCATAAACAAAAATTAGGTATATAAGTGTGAACTCACCTCTTAGCCATCTACATATCTAGATTTCGATCTTATTAGATCTCATCAGTGTAGCTAGTGAGGATGAATTTACATAATATCTCGAGTGGTTATATACAAATATGATACAACTAACCCCCGCCAGATAACGTTTAACTTTCCTCCTAGGGGGTTAGTTGTATCATATTTGTATATAACCACTCGAGTTGAATTCTAGATATGTAGATTGCTAAAAGGTGGGTTCACACTTATATATGTTATATACGATTGGCCTTGTGCTGATATCTCAAGCACTCTGTTGGAATATTATTCCATAGAGGGCACTACCCGGTGATCCTGATGGCATGAGCATGTTGACGGTTATTACCATATGGGTGTGCATTGCTAATTGATGTGGTGCCGCCAGATGGCGTTTAACTTTCCTCCTAGGGGGTCAGATGTATCAAAAATTAAGTAGTTTAATGTGTAATGGATCGCGGAGGCTACTTTATAGGATCAAACCATCCGATCCATTTGTTACGAAAATTTCTATGGTGTGTTGGAACTTTTAGTGGGGGTTATAGCAGCTGCTGTTGCAATTGGGGAGTCCTGAATAAACATAGGGGGCGGTGAAAAAAATATAAAGAGAAAACCCTGTTAACTTTCTGATATAAATCATAAAACTCCTTCAATCACGCTATTCAGGTCAAGGATTGGTGACAGCATTGCGAAGAAACTTGACATGGCGAAAATTTACTAAATTTACAAGAATCTATTACGTATTATATATACATTATGTATATATAAAAGATAAATTCATTAATAAAAGTAAACTGCTTTTCATATGTGTATCAAGTTTGAGACGAAGATATAATATTTGTTAACGCTATAATTGCCTGGTATAATATGATATTAAATAATTGTGGTGTATGACCTACGCACATGTAATTTACTACGGGTTTACTATCAGCCAACTATTAAATAATTATAACATTAAATTGCTTAATAAGTGTTATAATTAGATGCGGCTAGCTGCTAGTAATATATGCAAAATATATATGGAAAACATGCGTCTACTTAGTTTCGGGAATAACAAGCCTATTTTTATAAATAGATCGTTATTTTTTCAAATTAATTTCATTTGATGTTATTTGAAAATATCTGTTCTATATGTAAACAAGGATACAATTGCATCGCGGAATAATTAGAATTTGAAACGTGGAGAGTAACAAGTTTTTAATGTGTGTTATTAAATTCTAATTATCATAAAATATAAATTGAAAAATTATCGGGGTTCAGGCTCTTAAGACATTTCTCAGCTTATCTATCACCTAATCGAAAAAAAAATAATTATTATTTATTATGTTTAATTTCTAAAGATTGGTTTAACGGTCATAAAATAATAATATTTAAATTTTAAAAAATGCAGCAAAAATATATATTATTATTATTAAATGTGATATTAAAATATAGAAATATGTAAATAATATTATATGTTTTAATATCACATATAATAATAATAATATATGTTTACAGTAACAACGAAAATAATAGAATAATAGAAAATAGAAATATGTAAATAATATTATATTTTCTATTATTCTATTATTTTCGTTGTTACTGTAAACATGTGTTAATATTTTTATATGTATAGAATTATATATTTCAAGGGAAATAAAAGTCATTATTATTAATACATTTGAAACATTCATCACTTATATATCTAAAGAGTAACTTTTATAAAAAAATATTACTTATTTCGCCAGAAGGATCCGAGGGTCAATAGTCAGTTACAAATTGTAACAAATATAGTAACTACTGTATTATTAGTATTATTTATTGCAATATTGAACTATATGCAACCAAAGTAACGTAAATTTAATTTTACACTATTCTTATATTTAAAAAATATATATAGTGGTACACGAGCGAAAGCTTGTACATATATGCACATATATTTTTATGTGACTTGTGTAAATAACAATTGTTTAGCACCAATAAATTAAAAATTATAATAGCAATTCATAATGTTTTGTTCTTCTTCTTCTTCTTCTTCTTCTTCTTGAAATAGGCTTACAGCCTGTTTTTCCAGCTTTAAGGAGTTGTTTGTGATGTCGACTCCCAGCTATCCCTCCATCTCTTTGGTGGTCTGCCTGGGGGCCTTTTAGATAGTGGGTTTCCGTCTCAGGCGATTTTTGCAATTCTGATGTCTTCCATTCTGTTAATGTGTTGGTTCCATTCTCGTCGTCTCTGCCTCATCCACCTTACTATGTCCTGTACGTCGCACATTTGTATTATGTCTTGGTTGGGTATTCTGTCACGTAGTGTGTGTCCCGTGATACTTCGGAGCGTTCTCATCTCAGCCGTTCGGGCTATGCTCTTGGTTTTTGCTGTTGTCTGCTCTAGATTCTGCGGCGTATGCGATTATTGGTCTAACGCATGATTTATATATTCGGGTCTTTGATTCCAGTTTCAGGAATGGGTTCTTCCATATTATGTCTCTTAAGCACCAGGATATTCTAGATGCTTTATCGGTTTGGTTCTTTACCTCCGACGTCCTGTCTTGATGGGCGGTTATTTCTACCCCTAAGTACCTAAAGGACATTACCTGCTCTATTAGTATGTCGTTAATGGCCAGTTTGCGTTATTCAGTTCGTCGATTCTTGGAGTTTTCCGGTTTTTTAGCTCCTTGATGTATTTTTCTACCAGTTCCTGATTGATGCGGGTAGATGTTTCTGCCGTTGGTGGCGCTTCCTGATGTTGTATCTTATCATCTTCGTACATTTATTTAAAGTGGTTTATACATACCTCTTCCGGAATAGTTTTTGTTGTTACGAATTAGTTGACTTCGCGTTTTCTTCGACGGATCATTCCCCATATCTTCTTTTGGCTGTCGTAGAGATCATGTTCCATGTCCGTAGTGAAGGTTTCCCAGTATTCGGTCTT
Organism: Lordithon lunulatus; assembly: GCA_963942505.1. Classification (NCBI taxonomy): domain Eukaryota; kingdom Metazoa; phylum Arthropoda; class Insecta; order Coleoptera; family Staphylinidae; genus Lordithon; species Lordithon lunulatus. The sequence continues at coordinate 11,849,643 of OZ012668.1, read as the reverse complement.
TATTCTTCGTATTTCTGCTTGTACTGTTTTCCTTGTATCCCTGTAACGTAGCCACTCTTCCAGCGTTCTGTTATTTAGGTACCTCAGGTAGGTTTCTCATTTTTCTCTTGGCATTTGTTTTACTTCTGGCGTTAACCATGGTGTGTTGTGTTTCTTTGGGTTTTTGTTTCTCCTCCTTCTGCCTAGTGCTTCATTGAGTGCTTGCTCGATGTGTGATTTTACTTTTTTCCAACTGGTTTCCACGTCGTCCTCGTCCAGAATTGGCTGTTCTCTGTGAAAGTAGTAGTAATCTTTTGGGTTAATCCTTTTTCGTACAAGTCCTTCACGGTGGGGTCACTAATGGATTCGATGTTCAGTTTGTTTACATAGCACCTACCTATGTAGCTTCTTTTTCAATTGTGTTGTGAGTCGAAGTTTTGTCATGACTAGTTGGTGATCTGATCCAATGTTCGCTGACGTTAGCGAGCGTACGTCGATTATCTCACTCGGGTGTACACTGCGCTATTCGAGATTATATAATCGATCGTGGATGAGTGTCCTTGCGTGTTAGACCAGGTTATCTTGTGTTATGGCTTGTGATTGAAATACGTATTGTTTATTCTCATCTCGTTTTGTGCACAAAATGTGGTGAGAGTTTGTCCGCTGTTGTTGACGTGTGCTTCATTGAAACTTTGTTTTACGCCATCTACGATTGCATTACCAATTCTGGCATTCAGATCGCCCATGATTAGGATCTTATGTTCGGTACGTATTTTGTCGACTTCGGTTTGCAGATGCTCGTAGAAGGTGTCAATTTCCTCTTTGCTTTTGCTAGTGTCGGGAGCGTAAACGCTGATAATATGTATTTTGTCCCTGCCGGTGTCTAGGACTACTCTGAGGATTCTTTCATTGACGTAGAAGTATCTTCTATACTCTGTGGTAATTTATCACTGATTAGCAGACCTACTCCGGCTGTGGCTCGTTTGTGTTTTTCAGTACCTCAATACTTGAGTATGTATCCTTTATATGTAAGATCGCATTTTCCTCTGCGTTTGGTTTCTGATAATGCACATATATCTATTTTGTGTGTTTCCATCTCTAGTAGAACTTTCTGTTCTCTCCAGTTCCAAGATCTTATATTCCAACAAGCGCATCTTAATATATTATTCCTCCACAGCTCTTTTTGTGTCCTCTCATATCCGTGTCTATAGCTGAGGTCGTTGTATCCGTCCGTATCCGAGGCTTGTTGCTGGTTCTATGAGCTTGTGGGTTGTTTTACTGCAGGCAGGCTGCTGACCTCAGCTGCAAACTCTCCTCCTTTATCCGGGCTAGGGACCGGCAACATCGTTACTGAGCTACTTTGTTCACCCAGTGAGATACAGGCGGAGTTCATGTTTAATATTAATGTCCTGTATACAAAAACACACCTATAAAACACACATAAAACTGACTAAACTCGTATCGTTTTTTTCTTAAATTTTGTTATTTAGATAATTGGAACATGCCCCAATTATTGTATTGAAACCAATTAATAAAAACTTTTACACTAATGTTATAAATTCCTGTCGTGGTTTTTCTAAACCGTAAACCGTTACATCGTCTTGCACTTAAATTAGTAGAAATTAATTAACACGTATCCGCATCAACTATTTCCATATTAATTACATAGAATTAGTTCAAACAAAAACGCGATCATTATAAATTAAGTTTATCAAACTAGAATAATAATAATAATAATAATAATAACAACAATTCTCTATTGTAATTAGTTATAAATAATAGAATATTTCATCTTATTTTCTTATTATTCGACTAGGAATAGTCACGCGGGCGACTGAAGCTTTGTTCTCCCCTGATCTACAGTATCCTGTGGTATCCTGTGGTCACATGGATGTGTATGTGTAAAGTCCTGTTGGAGGAAATTTTTAGTGATTAAAAATTGTTGTTCCATTGATATTCGCAACGATTTCCTCCAACAGGACTTTAAGGTCGTTTTAGACAAGACCATTTCTTAGCTAAAAAGTTGTTCAAGAAATGAATTCATATATCCTCCCCCCGTACAATTTGTCCTTTACAAATATTACGGGTTATATTTTTCCATTCGATCTACCATATAATTCAATATTTCAAATAATTTGCTGTATGATACGAGACAATTTAGATTGTCTCGCATCTTGACTAACTTTTGAGTCAAGAAATTGTCTTGTCTAAAACGACCTTTACACATGGATGTGCTCGATGGTCCATATAAAATAAATGTTCTGCTGATAGGCTTGGTTTATATGCAAAATATCCAAAGGTGTGTCCGATTTTCAGACACACACGACACAAATATATTAAAATATGATTATGCTAATTAACTAAAAAAAAAATATTTAAATAAAATCTCTATAGAAATTTCACTTACGTAACAAAATTCCTTTAAAAAGCGGATATTAATATTCCAAAAACTCCCAAGATAATATGATACATTAACACATTTATATAAATTCATAACAATTTTCTCCTCGCCCATAATAAATTACATGTCCCGACGCGAGAGATTGACCAACACAAAAACTAAATGAGTCGTCATTGCGTGTACGAAATTATGACATGGAGGAAGCCTGCAGAAAAAAATCTGGATCACCACAATCCGATATACATTTATTTCGAAACATATCACCGTAATGGGCCTACTCGACACACTATAAATTAGCCCAAAAACAATAAATATGGCTTGCATGCCAATAAAATCTTATAAACGGTGAAAGATGTAATCCGGCACGCGCCAAAAACCGTAATTAGAATTGTTATATAACACCGCGCGCGCGCCTACATTTCATCAAACGTCCAATTAAAGAATTTCAAGCATCCATTTAATTAATTAAACGCGAATTAGTTCAAGAGCAATAAACTGGTCTGTTGGTATTATTTCCTTCCGTTATAAAAAAGAAATTATTTAGTTAAGTAGGTGAGAGCAGCACTTTTGTTGGTTTTAAATATTAAAAAAATAATAATAAAGTGAAGGAGACGAACAAAAAACGCTCCAATTATTTTGGTCGTTCGATTTCCAGTACAACACATTAATTAATATTTAGTCGTGAAAGTTGATCGCGGACAGGCTTTGTTTTAGCTTTGTTTTTTAGAAATCCGCCACGAGAGGAATTCATAAAATGGTTATTTTATTTTAGATGTGTGTGGTTGGAAATATCACCAACAGCTTAATGGGTATTGTAATGCAACTTGTGTGTAAATAATGTTTGAGTGTGGTGGTTGATGTGGTTTAAATCGATCTGGCGCCAGATGGATGAGATTTCTTTTTGAGCATGATATATGTTATTTGCTTTCCTTATTGGGGTTTATTCAATTATTTACTGTTTAGGTATGTGGTGTGTGGAATAATGGGCTTATAATATTCAGAATGTGATCTAATATGCTTTATGTTCATTCCAGCTGTGTTACATAAGTTATACAATGTGAAACATTCAAAACGCAATGTAATTATTGGTTATTTAAATCATGTTATTATGGAAGTCATATTGTATCCTTATATACATACAGAAATGTTAGCTTTGGTACTGGAATTTGCATAAATATATAATATAAATATTACAAATCTTTTTTTATAATAATTTAAATGAGAAGAAATGTATTTTACAGGCCATAATAGCGCAATGCGCTATGAAATGTTTGAGGCTATTTACAAAATACAATGCAAACATTTTGATGCGCACTTTTATGAAATAAGTACATTCCAGGTCATTTTATACTAAAATAAATTAAATTTTAACTGGTGGAAACTTAATTTAGTAGTTTTCATACTGCGGGCGCGTTTACATCTCAAGAACTAAACAAGATACGAGCTTCTAACCCTCAGTATTCAATTACGAAAACTCTTTCATTGAGTTGCCAATGTAGAAAGGTCTGTTTTGTATTTAACAGAGTTTTATTTTTAACAAACTTTTATAAATACGGACAATAATGTTTCATATGATGCTTTTTCACCTCAGCGAAAAATAGCTGAATTTGACACTGGGATATTTAATTTCAACTTTTACATGTATTTGGGTATACCGAATAGATTTTAACATAACGACAGGTTTCTAACCCTCAGTATTAATTACGAAAGCTCTTTCTTTGAGTTGCCAATATAGAAAGGTCTATTTGGTATTTAACGGAGCTTTATTTTTAACAGACTTTTATGAATACGGAGAATAATGTTTCATAGGTTGCTTTATCACCTGCGAAAATGGCTGAATTTAACACTGGGATATTTAATTTCAACTTTTACATGTATTTGGGTATACCAAATAGATTTTAACATAACGACAGGTTTCTAACCCTCAGTATTAATTACGAAATCTCTTTCTTTGAGTTGCCAATATAGAAAGGTCTATTTTGTATTTAAAGGAGCTTTATTTTTAACACACTTTTATAAATACGGACAATAATGTTTCATAGGATGCTTTTTTACCAGCGAAAAATGGCTAAATTAGACACTGGGATATTTAATTTCAACTTTTACATGTATTTGGGTATACCGAATAGATTTGAACATAAAAGACAGGTTTCACTATTTTTGTATATACCGAATTCTTTACGAACATCGATTCCATGTTTTTAAATGATTTTATATTTTATGATTTAAGATTTATTTGTTCCGATAATCGTGTGGTGTTATATTAGATATTTTATATTTCTATGTTGTAATATTTACAATACAACTCACAAAATAAAAACCATACATTAATTTTCTATAATACAAATACAGCTACAGTTATTTATTTATTAACATCATAAAATATTATAATAACCGTGTTAATTTAATAACCAACAATAAAATGTTAACTACATAACTACCATCATTAACAAAATATTTTTGTATGCGTATATATGCTATTATTGACATGTGATTAACAATAGAATTTTCCTAGCAAACAGATGGTAGACTTATCTATGAATAATGCAGCCTTTCGATTTAACCTGATTGTTGGCAAAATTGGAGAAAGTCTTTACATGCTTGGATATACAGAGTATATTAGTTGATACTAGAAAAAAAGTTCAAGTTCATTGACATTATGGCGTTTATTTTTATTTAGTCTTGAATTATTTACTTAAATTAACTTATTAAATTGCGTACATGTCTGCGTAATTTAATTTACCGGCTCCACGGAAGTACTTTCTTACGACTGTTTAGGTATAAGTATTTTAATTAATTACTAGGTATTAAATTATGTATTACGTTTCACATGAAAATTATATGTTTTTTGATGAATTAATAATATCAGGTACGCATATACATTTTTGTTTGTCTGTATTTTTGTTTGTAGTTTTATTAAAAGTGGTCTAACAGACCAACCATCAATTTTACTGTAATACTGTAAAATACTAACATGAAGGTGCTTGGGTTCATCCAGTGATGCCCCAAGCTTATGTCTAATTCAAAATAAATATGCTACTATACTATCCAACTCGCACTTTTACTCTGTTTTTGTCACAATCACTTTCCTAAATCGAATGGTTTCATTCTCTTCAGACTTGTAGGATGATGTTGGTTGTCAAGCAGTTGGGTCATTTCCGCATTGACATGATGGTGCAGCCTATTTTCACATTTGGCAGCATATAAATATAATAAAAGAAGATGACACGTATATACACAAAAATATATTAAAGAATAAATAAAATGAATTTTGAACTTCACAGCCGCTAAAAGCTAATAGATGTGATTGATAGATTGTTTTCATTTTTTCATTGAACGTATGCTGACCTAATGTGCTATAGACAATTAATAATGTTTTACATGATAACAATATTGCTAAATATGTTGCAATTCCCTCAGCAACAAACTGGTATCCATTTTGGGTCAACTTTGACAACTTTGTCACCTTTTTTAATATTGGATATTTTAAAACCACTAAAATAAACAAAATGGTTAAATAAAAACAGTGCCGCATGGGCACATATATTTCTTATAAGCCATCCACGTAAAAAAAATATATAATAAAAAAACTTGAAACTTAGCTTAGTTTTTTATAACCACTGCATTCTTCTTCTTCGTTTTCTCTCTTTTCAGCGAGGTCGTGATTATGGTTTCCTCTTTTGCTGTCGGTCTTCGTACAATCTCCCGCCATCTTTCCCTGTTCCGGGATTCCTTCGTTGCTTGTGTTATCGTGCTGTTGGTTGTTGCTTTGATAGTGTCGGTCCCCCTCATCGGCGATCTTTCTCTTGGTCTTTTTCCTTCCATTTTCCCCTGTATCACCAGTTTTTCTGGGTTGTTATCATCTCTTCTATTGATGTGGCCGAAGAATTTTAGGATTCTAGTAAAGACAATCTGTGACACTAGCTGGGGTTCACTTATTTTAATAAATACGTTAGTTCTGTAAGCTGTCCATGGGACACATAGTATCGACCTCCAGCACCACATCTCACATTCATCAATTTTTCGTCTATCCTGTTTTTTAATTGTCCAAGATTCGGAACCATATGTAGTACTGGGAATGCCAGTGTTTTTATTATTTGTTTTTTAGTGTTTAGAGTTATATCACTATCCATCCATGTTCTTTAAAGTTCTCTTACGGTTCGTCTGGCCATTTCACATCTTCTGTTTATTTCTTTGGTGCAGACACCATCGTTTGTAATGAGTGCTCCTATATATATATATATATATATATATATATATATATATATATGTGTGTGTTATGTCGTTATTATTGTTGTTGCTTCGCTCTAATCATGATTTTCGTCTTGCTCATGTTGATTTCCAGTTCATAGTTCTCACTTTCTGTTTTCAATTTCTGCACCAGGTCTGTAAGCTCTTCTGCTGTTGATGCTAGCAGGACAGTATCGTCGGCATAGCGCAGATTGTTTATGGGTGTTCCTCCTATAACTATACCTCCATTCCAGTTTTCTAGAACTCTCTGCATTATGTATTCTGTGTATATATTGAAGAGGATTGGCGAAAGTATCCTTGTATCCTTGTATCGCTCCTTTTTTGATGTTGCATGGATTTCAGAGGTATTCTTACTCTTGCCTTACTATGTTTGTATAGTTGTTGTATTAATGAGCTTAGATGATGGGGGACTCCCATTTCGCGTAGTATGATCCATAGTTTTTCCCATTTCATACTGTCAAAGGCTTTACGATAGTCAACGAAGCGCAAATAAATTAGTTTATTGATTTCTTGGGCATTCTCAATGATCCTTCTTACGTTGGAAATTTGTTCCCGAGTGCCTCTTCCTTTGACAAATCCAGCGTGTTGCGGTGGTATTTGCCACAGCAGGAATGGTTTTAGTCTTTCATTAATAATTTTGAGGAAGATCTTGCTGGCATGTGACATTAGTGCAATCATGCGATAGTTCTCGCATTTCTCTTTGGAACCTTTTTTGTGTAATGATATGAATACCGATTCTACCCAGTCATCCGGCCATTGTCCGGTTGCCCAGATTCCGTTGCATGTAGTATGTGGACACCACTTTCTCCCATTACTTTAATGATTTCGGTTGTGATGTTATCCGCTCCTGGAGATTTTAGGGGCTTGAGTGTTTTTATGGCATCCCTTATTTCCACTTTAGGATAGTTGGTTCTTCCTCCATGTCTTGTTGTTTATAGTTTTCTGTTATTTCGTGATCATTGAATAGTTCTTCAGTATTTTTTCCATACTTCCAGTGCTTCGTCTATGTTTGTTATTGTTTACCCTTCATTATTTTCGATGCTCCATGATTGAGGCGTGTGTCGTTTGTTTATTGATTTTACTAATTTATAGATCTTTTGTGTTATTATTTTCAGCATGCCCCTGTGCTTCGCTGCAGATTCTTAATAGGTGTGTGTTTTTATCCTTTCGACAACATCTTTGTATAGTTCTGCTGAGTTCGGTGTATTTGATCTGTTTTTGTATTGTATCTACACCGCTTGCCCTTAGATCTCTTCTTTCTTGTACTATTTCTATAGTTAGATCCGTTATCCAGTGTTGGCGCTTTTCTATTGTTTGTTTCTCTTTGGTTTCTTTGATCGTTTCTTCGATGGCCATTTTGGTGAGTTGCCATATTTTATCAGGTGTTAATGCTTCTGGTTAATTAGGTGGATTATCGAGTTTTGTCCGCAGTTTTTCTTCGAATATTCTTTCATTGCTAATTTGTGGCTGGGTGCTGTTGTTCTTCTTTGTGGTATCCTCAGTTCTAGTTTGAAGCGAGCTGTGAGAAGTTTATGATCGCTGCCACATTCTGCTCCAGGGAGGGTTTTTGTCCTTCGTATAGACGTTCTCCATCGAGTGCGTATCAGTATGTAGTCTATCTGGTTTCTACATCGATCGCTCGGCGATTGCCAGGTATATAATCGTCGAATGTGTTGTTGATGCACAGTGTTCGATATTGTTAGTCCATTACCAGCACAAAAGTTTAATAGCATTTTTCCCCTTTCGTTTCTCGTCCCTATACTCTATTTTCCTACGATATGTCTTAAGTAGTTATCTTCGTTTGTATCTCCAACCTTCGCATTAAAATCTCCTATGATAATAGTTATTTCTCGATTTTGTGTTGTTTCAAGTTCTCCGTAAAACTGTTCAATTTCTTCCTCGTTTGAGTCGCTGGTAGGTGCGTATACTTGGATTATATTTAAGTTAACAGGTTTCGAGTGTATTTTGATGGATATCAGCCTGTCATTGATAGCATTATATCCCATTAAGCTTTTTGCTATTGATGATGTCATTATTATTGCTACTCCGTTTCTGCTGTTAGTTTCATTTCCTGAAAATACTATTGTGTTGCCAGTTGTTTCCTTTCCAGTGTGTCTCGGATATTCTTGTAATATCTATTTTATATTTTTTCAGTTCTTTTTCCATTATGTTTGTCTTTCCGGTTTGCAAGAGTTCTCGCACATTCCGGGTGCCGATATTGATATTGTCTAGGTATCTATTACCATTGTATTTAGCTTTTCTCAAGGCCATCCCACCCGGATATCCGATTGGGGGATTGTCTCAGGAAAATTTATCTTTGAGTAAAGCCATTTCATTTTCGTGGGAAGGTAGTTATTGAGGTGGGTTCCCGTTGCCTTCCTCAATTTGTTATTACCAGGGATTTAATCCTGCGTTTTATGAAAATATGGTTATCCCGCCAGAGCCTCTTTAGTTTTCTAGCAGGGTGTACCGCGTGCAGATGAGGTTTTTATAGTTATCATAATAGGTTTTGAACTTATTATCAGACTATTGATCCTTTCTAGATGATTCTTATCGATTATTATAGATACATTTTAGTAGATATTTAATAGATTTTTGTCGATACATATTGATATTGTATAATTCATTCGATTTCTACACCCCTCTATGTAAAATAGAAATTATTTTGATACAAAAATACACAGTTACGTTATAAAATATTTACACCCATATATATATATATATATATATATATATATATATATATATATATATATATATATATATATATATATTATTAAACCCAATTTATTCTTGCTACTACATAAGCCTGCAGCGTCCTTTGGGTGGTCCACCAGAGCAGCTTTCTCAGTCGCAGAATATCGCCACTAACTAGAATAATATTACAAGATTATTATATAAATCGAAACCCAGTTAACACGTGATAAATCGAGTTTTCACAGTGTCGCTTAGAAAACAAGTGCGAGAGATTTCAATAGGAGCAGGAATTTTCTACGCTGCAACAATTGCCCTGTTACCATAATAGTTGTTTATCATCATTAGTCTAATTTAAAATGTTATTGATTGCATAACAACAGTCATTTATAGTTATTTATATTATTATGTTTTGTAGTAAAAAATAACAGGTAAATTAAATAATAGCGAATAAGCTGCATCTGGCGACCTTTTAAATATGAGAACTTATTAATTCAATGTGTTCGTGTTGAGTATGAGATACAGAAATATAAAGCTAACTACAACGTATGTAATATCTACCACTAGATTATCTATAATGACGTTAAAGGACCCTTACGCGGTCAATAATACTGCCAATCCTAACACTATCAGTATTTGCTTAAATGCTCCTTATATATTATAATATTTATTATATATTATATTTTTAGTAATCAATTATCCGAATAAACATCAGTATTCTCTTCTTTGCATCATTAATATACCTTACACGATCACTGATACTGTCAATATGTTAAAATAATCAAAATTTTAAACATGTAATCGTACAGTAATACCAGTAATACTGTCTTTATTCTAAAATATTGACAGTATTATTGACCGTGTAAGGTACCTTTTAGTATCTACAGGGATTTTAAAATTGGCATCTGTAAACATACTTCTGTTAGAATCACATTGAAAACATAAAAAATACAAGGGTCTTTGCAGGGGGAAATGTACTAAATAAATATCTCTCAGCAATTTTTGTATACAACTTTAAAGATAATGATGATATATCGTCAAACATACTTGTGACAGAATCACATGAATACATTAAAATACAGGGGTTTTAACATCTATTCAAGGGAAAATGTAACGTTCAACAATTTCTGTATACAACTTAGGAGGTAATGAAGATATATCTTCAGGGGTTTCAAAATTGGTATCCTCAAGCATATTTTTCAAATATTGAATTGAATCGGCATCTACTTTGTGATAATTCATTATAATAAATAAATAAAACGAATTTTTCTTTGTTTTTTATCACTTGTTTATTACTGTTTGCGAATATTTCGAATTATTTTTTTGTTAAAATCATATTAAATACATAAAAACTACAAGTAAAACCCTTGTAATTATTATGTATTCAATATCTTCACAATGGGAAATGTACGATATAAATAACTTTCAACAACTTAAATATATAACTCTGGAGACAATTAAGATATATCCTCAGAGTTTTTAAAATTGTGATCCTCAAACATACTTCTGTTAGAATCACATTGAAACCATAAAAAGTACAAGGCTCTTAATATTTTTTCAGGTGGAAATGTACGAAATAAATAACTTTCAACAATTTGCATACACAACTTTAGAGATAATGAAGATATATCTTCAGGTCTTTTAAAGTTCGGATTATCAATTATAATTCAATCATATTGAATACAGACAAATTTCAAAGGTTTTAACATCGTTGCAAAGGGAAATGTACAAAATAAACAACCTTCAACAAAATACATATATAAGCAACTCCACCGGTGTTGAGTTAAGTTTTTTTAACTTATATATTTTGAGTGTCTAGTTTCTGTCTTATGTTATTTCACTGTTATTGTGCCTATTGGGCAAATTAACGATTATTATTAAGTCATTGAAATGCAAACTAAAAGGAAGTAAAACATATATAGATAACGATTTAACATGAAAGAAAACTGAATCACAACAGGAAATAAGAAACAAATTAAAGGAAACATAGTTATTAGAAATTGACATGCGAAAAATCAATTGAACCATAGAAAGAAGGACGCCATAATTGATCATTTTGATCATTTTTAAAAAATAATTTAATCTTTTATAATACACAGTTTACAACATGTCTATAGTTACATATATAATATTGTATAATAGTAAATTATTTATTTCCCCTGTTGTTGTTTCCTCCTTCTGTCTTCACCTTGGAATTTGAGGATGGTTTGTCTCATCTCGGACTAGCGGTATTTAAGGTCTATGTGGTAGTTGATCCTGATGGCATGAGCATGTTGACGGTTATTACCATATGGGTGTGCATTGCTAATTGATGTGGTGCCGTCAGATGACGCTTAACTTTCCTCCTAGGGGGTTAGTTCTACCTTTTTTGTTTATTATTTATTTCAATTTATTGTTGAGTATTAGATCTTGTGTGTTTAGTTTGAAAGGAATATAATTGAAGGATTTTATATTGAAAAATGATGATTTAAAAAAAACCACAAAACAGACTACTCAACTCTGTTTTATGGTATTTTTTTAAATCCACGAGTGACAAACTTTTGACAAAAATATAAAAATAAATAATTTTTTGATAAATTATCTGGTGAACTGTTGCACCAGACAATTTATATAACAAGCCACCGCGTCCATTTAGTAGCTTTTAAAATAAATCGGTATGAAAGTAAGAAAGTTATAAAAGTCAATAAAAACAGCGGCGTATGTTTTACATACAATTAATTCACTTCTCGCTTTTAAGACTTAATAATAACACAATTATGCATGCGTTAAAGAATTTCAACAAACCATAAACTTATCGTTTCAGTGTTTTTTTGCATTAAAAAAAACACCGGTGTGGATTAGCAATCGGATACCAAACATAAATTATACAATCATGATATATTTTACGACCCAAAAATAAATTAACACGCACATGAATGCCCAATTTCCTACCAATAAACACAATAATAATTTCTACATCAAACATCCATATATTTTTTCGAACGGGAAATGCCAAAGGGTCAGACACGTTATATAATTAATTACGATTTTTCTTGCACAACAACAATTGCTCAATGAAAGCAAAAAAAAATATATGGTAATGGTTTTTGTAGCGGCGGTCGGTGCTCCATTGAGCAGGCTATTTTTTTTTTCTTCTTTTTCTTTTTCTGGCTCACGCGCGCATATGTCCGACTTTCCCCACCAGAAGCTTCTTGCAATAAAACACAAGAAGAAACCGCGCCGGTGAAAGGGGGGAAATTTCCCCACTGCGGCTGCATTCGGCGGTTTCGATAAAAAGAATCCATCCCCCGGGTCGGCGTTCAGTGCGGCGGTGAAATTAGTGATTTGCGGTGTGTTTTTGGGGTCTATAGTGCAGTGTAAGTGTGTACAATTTGCTAGCCGCTAATGAATTTGATTGCATCTTTTTTTTGCGCCTCACGCGTCCGTTGCTGGCAACTTTCTATAAATGCGTCAGTATGTTTTTAGATAGATAATTAGTTGCAATTAAATCAATTGTAGCATAGTGTGCGTATTATTGGGTGATTATATGAGCATGAGTGATTTTTTTCAATTTTATGTTCGATGCGAGGTGATAGATGATTACAAGTAATTAGAAGACATTGAGATATTTTCTCTTTTTGTTCAATATATCGGATTACTAGAATAACTTAATTAAGACACAATATATTTTATTTTGGGTTATTTTTGCATCTCGGGAAACAATTGTGGTTTGCTCTTAAGTCGTTTTATGGTATTTGGTTGCACCTTATGTAAGCAGGCAGATACTTTTACTTCAATGAGTATATTAATATTTTATTCGGTGTTTATTTGAGCATAAGTATTTTTTTTTCAATTTTATTTTCTTGCGAGTTTATAAAACGATTACAACTGATTAAGTAGAAACTAATATAATAAAATATATTTTGTCAACGTCAACTATCGAAATAGAACAAGAGATAATAAGCCTGGAGCAGCACACAGTGATAAACGAAAACAGCTTAAGTTGATGTGGTAATCCGATATGTTTGATATGATATGAATTAAGAGTAATTCATATCATATCAAACATATCGGATTACCACAACAACTTAAGCTGTTTTCGTTTATCACTGTGTGCTGCTCCAGGCTTATTATCTCTTGTTCTATTTCGATTTTTACGTTGAAAAAATTATGTGACATAGTAAAGACAATGTGATTATCAGATTCTATTTAGCCCATGGTGGTTCTTAATCCCAACGTTTTCAAAATTATAAAATAAAGAAGTTTGATTGATTGTAATCGCATGCTACTGTGCACCTAGTTGAAGATTTTGCGAGGACTAGGCTTTTAGTTTTGTTGGTGGAGATTTTCATATTAACCCTGTCACATACTGATTTGAATGTATTTAGAATCAATTGTAACTCATCTTCTCAGTCTGCAATGATGATGGCATCGTCAGCATAGCACACGGCTTTTACAAAAGTCCTTCCTAATTTATATCCGTGGCCTGCTCTATCCAGGCTTTCGCTTATTTTGTTCATTACGACGTTAAATGGTTGAGAGCTGAGCCTGTCCTATTCCTGCTCTTATTATGATTTTATCTGTTTCACCGCAGTTCGTAATTCTTAGTATTGTCTGTGTTTAGTTGTCTTATCGTTTCGATTACATTCGAATGTATCTTTTCTTCATTAAGATCTTTGAGCACGTCAAAAAGTCCCATCTTATCGAATGCCTTTTCGAGGTCAAGATGTATCGGTAGTTTGGGTCATCTAGTCTACCTTTCTTAAGTAATGCGATGCTTATACTCTGCTTCCATTCTTGTAGTACTTGTGTGGTAGAAAGAATCTTATTGAACAATTTTGCTAGTTGCTCTGCCAGTGGTTGCCCTTCGTATTTTAAAAGTTAAGTGCTGATGTTTGGGCCCGATGCTTTTCCTTTTTTCAATCTTGCCAGTGCTGCCTCTACATCCTTTGTGCCAGTGCACATCCTCTGTCTTGATATAGTCTAGTATTTGGATGTCATTTGTATGTATTGCCATATTGTTTAATGCATTGTCTTCCTGTGAGTACATGTGTTTCCGTTTTGTGACTCAATTGTACTAGTCTGTACAGTTTCATTGACCTTCTCTATGATACGTCTTTAGAATCTTCCAAATCATTTTGTGTGAATCGGTCTTCACCTCTCTCCTAAGTGCCTTTCGTTTATTACTCAGGGCTGGTACGGGCTTATTGTTTCTTGTTCTATTTGCCGCTTCCGATGCGCATAATTCTACCTCGGCCCTTACAACCCGCAGCGCATGACAGCAAGACCTGAGCGATACTTCACTCCACGGGGGCGACTAGCAATGATAAACCATGCTAAACGAAAGCGCCTCTAGACTCGTAGATGGGCTTGCATTTTTTCCATTGCTAGGATTTTCTTTTTAATTGCGAAATCAGGTGATTAATTTAAAAATATAGCCTGCCTTGTAATTGAGTTATTCTTGTTATTAATTATTCTGGTTAATAAATATAGAATAAAACTGACATTAAATAAAGGAAATGAATAAAACTACTATGTTTTTTAGCACTTATAGTAAAAAACATAGTAGTTTTATTCATCTCCTTTATTTAAAATGAATTACCACGTAGTAGACGCCAAAACCATTCAATTTCTAAAACTGACATTATTTTTAAATTGACAAAGTTATAAAAGTTTTCTTTATTATATGGTCTACAAATTCAATTAATAAGAACATTTATTAAAAATTTCTTATCAACTTATGGGCAGCATATTTATGTAAGCAATAGTATTATCAAAAATAGATCAATAACATCTAATTATTAAGTAAAGTTAGTTAAGGCTAATTTAGTTTTAATAAACTAATAAAACGAATATATTTTCTCACGCTCAGAATATATACTAGATTGGGGTGTTCTATAATAGCGAATAAATATCTATACAGAGTGTTTATTAAATAGCCAATAAACCCTAATATAGTCTATAATTCTAATTCATATTACTTATAGATTTTTTCCTCGTACTATATAAGAAATTTGTTGAATATTGATTGTTAATTAACCCATACGGCTATTTTATTATGCATTATTGAAATAGTTTTCACATTTATTACGGAAATGCAGTTACAGTTTTATGAGTATCTGAATCAATGATTAATTAATTCCACTTGCTTATTACATCATTTTAAACCTTTAGGAGTGTGCGTACTACGCAACATTTCCTGCTTTCTGCATATAAAATTATTGGTAGAGATTTGTTGTTAGTGGAAACGTAAAGTTATTGTAGACACAGTTTACTATGGCATAATAATGTAATAGTGTTTGAATGTCATGCTAATGTTAACGATGTGGGCTGTCTGCGACATTGTTGAATTATTGTAATTGACCACCTTTGTTAGTAAAGCGATTTTACAGAAGAGACATGAATTAAATAATTGTATATTATAGGTTATAGCAAGTGAGCAACTTTTTTGTTATTTTATACAATTGTTCATGTGTTTCTAACAGTAATACAAACATCGTTATTTTTAAATTAATATATTTCGTTGTAATAGTAGAGTATTGTCGTTGGGATACAATTAGCGACACTAGAAAGAGGCAAGTCCTAACACTCGATAACAGATCGATAACCAGTTACAGAATTTTATCAAAGAGAGTAACTACTACTATAAATACTACTACTACTGAGTAGGGTAGTTTTTGTCGAAAAAATAATTAGGAAGACGAGTTATTTCAGCAATACGGCAGAGGGCTTCAAGTAAACTCCATTTTAAAATTTACAATCTATCTTCTTCTTCTTCTTATAGTGCCGTCTCCTATCGGAGGTTGGCAATCATCATGGCGATTCTAATCTTTGACGCTGCAGCTCTAAATAGTCCGACCGATGTTTGTCCGTACCATTCTCTAAGGTTCTTTAACCATGAGGTTCTGCGACGCCCCATGCTGCTTCTTCCTTGTATTTTTCTTTGCATATTCAGTTGAAAAATAGAGTATTTCTCTCCCCGGGTGATGTGTCCCAAGTACTCTAGCTTACGTGTTTTGATCGTAAGGATCAGTTCCTTTTCTTTATGCATTCTTCTTTAGTAAACAACGAAGAAGTCATGCGACTTCTTCGTTGTTTACTAGGTCCGTCCAGGATATCTTGAGCATGCGTAGATAGATCCACATCTCAAACGACTTTTATGTTATTTTTCTTTAATGTCCATGCTTCCATACCATGCAGTAGTGTTGAAAAAATGTAACAGCGAATTATTCGGACTCTCAAGGCTAGATTGAGATTTCTATTTCAGAAAAGATTTTTCATTTTGACGAAAATTCTATTTCTATACGTTTGTTCACGGCCATGGTTTGGTCGTTATTGTCTTCAATACGTGTTCTTAAGTATTGGCAGCTTCTAACTCTTTCGATTGTGGTGTTGTTTACTAGTATTGCTGGTATATTATTAACATTGATTTTATTTACAACCATAAATTTAGTTTTCTTCAAATTCATTTTGAGCCCATAGATTTGGCTAGTCGTATTTATGTGTTGCATCATTTTCTGAAGCTGGCAGATGGGTGTTGTTATTATCGCAGTGTCGTCTGCGTATCGTATGTTATTGATAACTTGACCGTTTATGATTACTCTACCCGAGTCGTCATTGATGGCTTCTTTGAATAATCATTCTGAGTACATATTAAATAGGACCGGTGATAGTATGCATCCTTGGCGGACTCCCCGTCGGATATCCAATTCTTCAGAGTTATGTCCTTCAACTTTGTACTGGAATCAAATACAGTACAAAGTTTTTATTATTCGGACGTCATTGTAGTCTAGGCCCTTCTGCTATACTATTACCATTAACCGATCATATTTAACTTTATCAAAGGTTTCTCGTAGTCGATGAAGCCTATAAATAAATTTACGTTCATATCGAAACATCGTTGGATTATGACTCTCATTTCAAATAGAGCCTCTCTTGTGCCTAGATTATTTCGAAATCCGAACTGTATCTCACTGATATCTGTTTCTAATTTCTTGTAAATGCGGCTGTGAATGATTTTTAGAAACACCTTTAATGTGTGATTCATCACGCTTATTGTTCTAAACTCTGAGCATTCCCTTGCGTTGTGTTTTTTTTTTGGGAATAAAAAGAATGTAGATTTTAACCATTCTTGTGGTATGATTTTAGTCGTATAGATGGTATTATATAGATTGATTATAGATGCTAATATTGTCTTCCTCAATTAGTTTAAGAATATCAACTGGTATTTCGTCTGGTCCTATTGCCTTTCTATCTTTTGAGTTCTTGATAGCATACATTACTTCTTCGGCTGTTATTCTTGGTCCTTGCGACGTTTCTTTTATCTCTATTTCATTTTTGGTGTCTTCAAATAGTTATTGTATGTATTCCTCGCATCTTTTGATCTTTTTCGTTATGTCCACTGTAATATTACCGTTGTTATCTTTTATTATACCAGTCTGTTTCTTCTTTCCCATGCCAGTGAATTCTTTGATCCTTGTATGTAAGTTAAATGAATCATACCTCAGCTGAAGCGATTCTATCTCCTCATTGGTTTCTCATAAATGTTTCTTTGGCTTCTATAATTTTTTTTCGTATTTCTTGTTGAATTTCTTTGTATTTATTTCTATCCTTGTCTTTGTATTATTTTCTCTTTTCCTTTCTTGCCAAAATTTGTCATCCATTGTTCTTTTGGGGGTTGGGAGTTGTTTTTCTGTTTCAATTTATCCTTACTGCCGTTCCACATCTCTCTAAATTGTGTCGATATGTTTCGTTACTTACTCTATCTCTTCTCGTCTTATTCTCGATGTTCCTTAACAATCTCATTTCTATTGCGTTGATTCTCTGATTTGTGTCTATCGGTCCATGTTTTGCCATATGTAGGTCTTATAATTCTGTTTTTATTTCTTTTGTTATTTATTTCCTTCCTAATAATGTCGTTTTTATCATGTTGAAGATTTTCCCACTTTTTCCTACTCTTTCATTTATCTATTTGTCGATCTTTCCATTATATTAATGTTTATCATTGTCGACAGTCATAGTCAAGTTTTAATTAAATTGTTTGTAATGTACAAAACAAATGGGAAAGATTATTTATAAAAAAAAATTAAATGTACATAACAAATGGCATAATTCTTACAATTACCACCATTGTTCGCATTGATAAGCATAAAACTGCTTTACATTATTGTTACGCAATTCACACAATAGCACCTCCAGAGGAAGCGCCTAAACATTTTGTATGCAATTAAGAAAGCCGCAATTAACACTTGCAGTGAACATATTACGAAAAAAAAAACTTTAGAATCGCACACGTGTCGTGACAGGCATTATAATTCTATAAAGATGCGCGAGAAATCATGATTCTGCAACTAATCACCATTCGCCGCGTCCCGTGGTCAGGTGCAAGGCTGTATTTTACTTTTCCACACGCCAGAAACGAAAGAGCAAGTCAGTCATAACCTACTTGACGCTTCACACTTTTTAATTTCATATTTGATCTGTATCATATGGCCGCGGAAGAAATCACCGTCGATACTTTCATCCGGACGGTAGAAAATTGACCCATTTTATAGCTGAACCACGCGCGTTTAGTGCATAATAATTAACACTTTCACGCAAAAAAAATAAATCGTACAAAAAGCACTACAATGTTAATATAAATATTGTTGAAAGCAGGAAATTATGATCGGCTTAATTTATATAAGGCGGTGCCCGTTTTTCGTTTGCAGGAAACTAATTAATAGTCGTCAATAATTGTGTAATGCACTGCATGCGATTTGTTATGACTATATTCTGAAACTGAAATGTAACAAAATTTATATTGTAAAATATTTAAGTTTTGTAGAAATTTTGTATGTCTTAATTTTTACAATATAGAATACTTTTAATTAGTTAATAAACATATATTTAAACTCAGAACAATTATCTGAAGAAGCAAGTCCTAATACTCAGATGCGTATACAATAACTCACAGCAAGATCCGAAGGTCGGTAGCCAGTTACAAATTGTAACAAATTTAGTAACTACTACAGCATATTTGTACCCCTTTTTGTATATTCTTTATATTTTCTTTATAACATACCAAATTTAATATTTCATTGCTATGGGGTTGGGGTATGCTTATGTTATATACCCAAACCTATAAATAATAAATAAATAAATTTCATCTTTGAGATATTGGGATCTGTAATAAATGTCTCTATTCCTCGTATCATGGCGTGAATACCTGAACTAATATCATAAACTGACTAATCATGAGTAAGTACTTGGCTTCAAATGGTACATATTTATCACCATCATATACGTTATGATGGTAATAACCATGTACCATTTGAAGCCATAGTAGTTCATGATAATAAGTCAGTTTATCATATTTGTCCAGATATCCACACCGTGACACGCGGAAAAAACAAGCGGAATGCCTGAAAATATGGCCGACTCAATTCTCTATTACTAGCCTTCGTCACCACTACTATATAATTCTATTACTGAATCTCCTTTATAAGTGTATTCGTCTTTCCATATTACCTTTGTCATACAATTTTAAGATTGCAAGATTCTTTTACTTTCCCTATCGCAACAATCTTCTTCCTTAGGCATTCACCACTCTATCCTTGGATCTGCAATCCACATCATGACACGCGAAATGCCTGAAAATATGGCCGACTCAATTCTCTATTACTAGCCTTCGTTACCTCATTATTCTATGTTTTTCTGTAGCAATAACAAGCCTTTTAAATATTTAATTGAACCCTAAAAAATAATGCTATAACCGTTAATTGAAATATTTTAAACAACAAGTGTAGACTGGAAATAAGCAAAATAAGTAATAGTCATCAAGATTGAGTAATGCGTTGTCTATATTCTAAAATTGTAAAGTTAACAAGTGAAATTTTGACATAAATTATTTAAATTGTGTGAAAATTTTGTATGTAATAATTTGTACCGTATATGCTTTCAACATTTCTTTCCTGTATCGATAAATTCCATATAAAATCATTTCCGCGCTCGCATTCTGGGCGAAGGCGCGGAGTGCAAGAAACTGCTCCACTTCTGCTCGAAAATTATACCACAAACAGGTGACACTCGCGGAGAGTGAAAGTTAATGCCCTCGCGTTACGTAATCATACACATTGTCATCTTAAAATTTAGCCGCAAATTAATGCAAAACGCTCCTATAATTCAAAAACAATAGCAGTTAGAAAGTGTTGATCTTGTTGTAGGATGAAATTAACATTGGTAACGACGTGTACGGCATTCCTTGCCTTATGCACGGGCCTACCGCAGCACAAGCTGCAAACCAGACAGGTTACGCAACTGCCCGATTATACGAAACTGTCGTCGGAACAACTCAGGCACTTGCAAAATAGGGGATTCGGGCCAACCATCGCCACACCTTTCAGACTGACTGCTGCTTTGGAGGAGAGAGACGACACGGAGGAGGATGATGAAGATATTTCACCTGCATCCACACAAGCTAGACGGCCGATTTATTCGGATGATTCGTATATTCAAAATGTAATTCCGGTACAAGTTAGACCGCAACCTAGGCCACAGCCACCACAACAGGCTGCTTTGGTGCAGCGGGCGCAGTACCAACAACAACAGCAGCATCAACAACAGCATCAACATCAGCAACAACAACAGAAACCATATGGGAAACAAGTAAATTATGAAAACAAAATGAAATTTAGTTATTTACATTATGTATACTACAACTATAGCTGTAACACTGATGTCAAACTGATTTCACTCCTGCGTGCTTCCGTGTGTCTCCACTCCCGAATCGCTTGCCTCCATAGCTTCTTGTAATTGATACATTCCGGATCCATCCATTTCATTGTCCTGTTATGCATCCTTTCTCTAAACTCTAACAATCATTACGCTCTTTAATGTTTCATTTCATCAAAAAAAATCAATTTTCAATTTTCCGACCAACCCCCTCCTGCCTCATCATATTCTTCAGCTCTAGAGATTGGGAAAATATCCGACACTGATTTAAAAACCTTCTATTAATAACCTCCATTCATCTCCACTACTATATACTTCTATTACAAAATCTCCTTTATAAGTGTATTCCCCTTTCCATATCGTCCTTTGACATACCATTTAAGATTGCAAGATTCTTTTACTTTCCCTATCGCAACAATCTTCTTCCTTCGGCATTCACCACTCTATCCTTGGATCTGCAATCCACGAACTCTCCTTTTTCATTTAACCTCCCACTATTACCTTCTCCAGACCTCACAAGGTAGTGCAAGCGAAAGCAAGAGTTCGTGGATTGCCCTTCCAACTTCAAGGCAACATGATTGATTCAACTCGTCCTCCTACTGATGCTCTCTTTTAATTCCGCAGCTCGCCCATTATTATTATTCACTGCGAAATGTCTCCACTTTTTTTCCTCCTATTCTTACCTACCGTTCTAGCAGCCCTTCCTTTGTAGCCATCTACCCTTCACTAGGATGCCAATATTCTTTACTTGTTATCCTAGTTTTGTCCTTCTAGTTTCTATTGCTTTCAATGCTTGCGATGCTATCAGGTCCTTCCCTTTCTTGTCGCATTTAAATTATTGTTCATTTATACCATCTTTCTGATATCCCACTGCCACACTTTCCCCTTATTTGTTGCTTCTATTGCTATGCCTCGTTTTCTTTCTGTATTGCTCTTTCATTCATTATTCTTAATTTCTTTTTTCAACTCTTTCAACATTTCTTTCATTTATTTTTTATTTGATTTTATTTCATCTAATTCTTTCTTAATCACTTTTATGTTTTTTCTTGTATTGTACTTTTAACTCTAACTGCTACTAGTTACTAGAATTTTTAAAATTATTTGTAGGTCGAAATTTAAGTCAGAAAATAGGCTTTATATTTCATTGTTAAAAAATTGGTCCATACTTGGAAGTTAGTTCTTTTTTTCTTTCTATTTCATTTTGTTGTGGGGATCTTAATGCTTAATTTGCTATTTTTAAATTGTTCATATATAAACAAATATTTACACAAGTCCAGAACTGTCATAGCAATACATGATTGATGAAACATTTATATATTTTGTCCGATTTTATACAAATTATTGTTTTTAATTTCGGTATGAATTCGTAACCAAATTGTCTGAATTATTTACATAACCACTTAATTACTCGCTTCCAAATATATATCTTCTAATAATTTTAGCCTGTACAAGAGAAAGGAAAACTCGAAGAAGAGGAAGAAATAGAAGAGCCCGATCGTCTATCACTCTTATTACCCCAATCACGATTTGATTGCATTAGTAAAAACACAGGTTATTACGCGGATGAAGACTTGGGATGCGAAGTTTTCCACTACTGCCAAGACAACGCTAAACACTCCTGGATTTGCCCAGAAGGATTTACATTCCACCAGGTTTCTTCTTATTTATTAAAAACATTTTCTGAATGATTTTCACGTCAAATTATTTTTAGGTACATTTAATCTGTATGCCACCAGGCGGTGATAATATTTGCGCCAAATCCTCGCAATTCCACTTTGTTAACGAATACCTGTACAAGCCGTTGAACTTGGAAGAACACCAGCAAAGACCTAACATCAGCCTTAAATATTCCGACAGGTATTACCCTGAAAACTATTACAACAACAACAATTACGAGGAAGATGAGGAGGTGCGTCCTCAATATCAAGCTCCACAACGTAAACCGGTAATTACACTTCTTGTATAGATTCTATCTTCGACAGTCGGGTTAGAATTAATAACGTATTTTTGTCGGCAACTTAAATATCGCGTAATATTGGTGCAAACATTAATGATTATATTGCCTGAAATGGTAACTTGATTAATATTGAAATAATATACATTTTTCACTTACGGTTCACATGGCTTTTTGAGAATATTTTCGGATTTTTAGCAATATTGTCACATTATCTAGATTGCTGGAAATATTTCCAATTTATTTATGTAGAAATTCTTACTTGACTTTAATTTACTTTACTTGTTTTTACTTTGTATAAATATAGTATGTAAAGATAAATAAATCGGTAGTTTAAAGAAGGGAACGAATCCAAAAATCAAACTTGATGGAAATTAAAGGATACTAGAAAGCTAGAATTTCTACATAAATAAATTGGAAATATTTCCAATTTATTTATGTAGAAATTCTAGCTTTACTTTACTTCACTTTCTACATAAATAAATTGGAAATATTTATGTAGAAATTCTAGCTTAAAGTATCCTTTAATTTCCCACAAGTTTGATTTTTGGATTCGTTCCCTTCTTCAAACTACCGATTTAATTATCTTTACATATATTTATAAACATTTAAAATGATACTAAAATTCCACCAACTTCTAAATTAAAAATTCTCTTTTTATATTGGATATTGTTTAGATACAATATAAACAATATAGCCGCTTTCGTTTTTCGTTGGAAGCTGTTCTTATCGTGATAGAACAGCCCGGAAGAGCTCGCGAATAATAAACGAAAGCGGCTTTATAATAACTAATTAAAAAACTTTTTAGATAAGAGTAGGTCTGCATCAAGCTGCCCAACAACAGCAAGTGGTGACAGTGGTGCGCAATCAAAACGCTGCAAAATATTCGCCTACATTACGGCCAGAAACAACCATCGGTCAAGTATTCAGGTCGCCGGAAGAAGTGAACATTTCTCTGCAGCAGAGGAGACCGCAATATTTAACGCAATCGCAGCAGAGATACCGTGACGACCAGAATTATTAAACACACAACATTGTTGATTTTATAAGAAGCAGACTTATTTATTTTATTAGCGATTATATTATATTTAACAATCGAAGTTGTTTTTAAATATTATTTTTTAATTGATTTCCATGTATATAAACGTAGTGTTACTTTTAGATAGTATTGTACTTTTAATGAGGCTTTAATTAATACCATTGCAAGATTATGTTGCGATATCTAAATGTATGTAGAACATTGTTGTTAACAAAAAGAATTGTGTATAAAGTTGTTGTTGGTTCGTATTATTAATAAATAATATGGAAACATATGTATTTGTCTCCAAATATTGGAAAACCGGGATCCCGCACCATTTTGAGCAATTTTTATATACCGGTATTCATTGATAAATAACATTATTTCGGTATTTTCAATATTATTCTTAATCTAAATTAAATCTATTTTAATGATTGATTTATTTAGAACGCTAATTACTGAAAGAAGCGCGCATATAGCTGGCATATGAAAGCCTTCTATTTTTGCAGCATAATGACTGGTCCATTATGCTGCAAAAATAGAAGGCTTTCATATGCCAGCTATATGCGCGCTTTTTTCAGTAATTAGCGTTCTAAATAAATCAATCATGGGCAATAATTATTACATGTACTAAATTACAATTGGCTGTAATGGTAATAATTTATTAAGCATTATTATCATTACATGTAGTACTATATATAATTATTATGTTACATGTCAAAATGCGAGACAATAAAATCGTGTTATTAATACGGTATGAATAACAAATTACTTTAAAGTAATAGTAATGATAATGGAAATTCCATTACACCTACTAGTAATAACAATGCACAGTAATAAATTATATTAAAAATGAAAATATATAGGTATATATTGATTATCACCACTGACCTATTGTGGTAGCAGGCCATCAGCTAGCGTCTGATCGGCTGATAGATCAGTCCGGCCCTGGAGAAAGATCATTTAGTTTTCTGAAAATGATTAAAAACTATCTATGATCGTCTGTGAGCCAAGAGCGAATAAATTGACTGGCTAACTATAAGCATACATTAATAATAAAATAGCATGTATACGCGTACGTAATCTGCATTTTCTATTTTATGAAATCAACATCTAATCTCTATATTTTATCTCGTTTTTGAGTAAAACGAGATAAAAAATAGATTATAATCTCTAATTTGACATTATATTATATTGAATTCGCATTTCATTTTTGTGCTCAAGTTATGGATCACCATGGTGTACTATAAAATGCGAACTTTGCAGTCAATAGAGATACCCAGACGCCGTGAGAACTATTAAAATAGCTCTACGATGGTTATAACACGTGAAAAATTGCACAACCTGAAACCTACGAAGAAACAGGATGGCGAACATGAAGAATACAATAAAAACCTCGTATAGAGATCATGTTGAGGAATATATAATATCCAAAAGGGTCGTAGGTTGGAGAACCAAGACAAAAAGTTCCCACTTCAAAAATAGTTAAAAACTTCCAGTCCAGTCCATAAAGTATATATATATATATATATATATATATATATATATATATATATATATATATATATATATATATATATATTCCTTGTTGGTTACTCATGAATTCATGATTCCCGGCCAAGCTATATATTTTTGATGTTACAGTTATATAAGTTAGGTTGACTATATTACATACGTACATATACATATTGTACGATGTCTGCCAGGGTCTTACGTTGTCGCGGTGATTAAAGTATAATAAAAAATGCTTCAATCAACGGCTGTAGCCTAAATATTCTGTGTCTACATGACGGATGACTCCATTCCAAAATTCCATATCTTATAACATGATTTACATGGTACTATTTAGATGCACCAAGAAACAAGAAACAAGATTTTAGTTTTAAGTTTAGTTTATTATTTTAGACAAGACAATTTCTAGTATCATAAGTTGTTCAACAAATCTATTAATAAATTGAGTAAGATTTTGTCTTGTTTACTTGATGAATAAGTATGAAACAAAACAATTTCAGGAATAAGAATGTGTCCACGATCATGCAGCTCCATATAAAATTTGTCCTTGAAGAATAGAACACATTTTGTTTTTCATTGAATCTATAATCCAATCCAATATTTCAAATTATTTGCTGTATGATACTAGACAATTTAAATGAACTAATAGCTTGACTAACTTTTGGTTCAAGAAATTGTTTTGTCTAAAACAAGCTTTAATAATTCATGTGTTGTGTTCAGCTAGTACTGACAGACCAATAATGCCTTGATTGGCCATATTACAAGCTAAACGTAGCACATGAATAATTTAAATTAGAAACTTGCTCAAGTTTATTGACGAATCTAGTACAATGTAATTCACGCTTAATGCACATGACTCTGTGACGTGAAATTGTGGAATCGATATAGATACCTAAGGAGCAGTGCCTTTGTTTATATTGAACACAATATTCTTTGTTTTCTTGTCATGCCCCAGTTTCGAACTAAATTCATAACTGTGCTTTAATATCTTTAAGTTTGTTTCCTTGATTTATAACAGTAGCCTCATTGCCAAACATAATGGTATTTGTTACATTGGTTGGCAAGGAAGATGATTTATAAAAAATCAATTAAACAATTACATTTACCAATTACCTTTATTGGCATTCAATAACTACAACATATACTAAAATTAAAATTAACATTACAAATTTACAAATTTTTAAATCTAAATCAATTTCATATTATGTTTAAAAAAAATTTTCATATGCCGTCTTCCTCCTCCTATTTTCTTATTTTCCGCCTTCCACGGATGTACAATTTACTTTAGGGTAGGTACTTCAGTGTCTGTGTTCAGTGTACCCAGTCGTCTCTCATCCTTCCACACATTCCGTATATTTTGTATTCCTCTTACTTCCCAATACTTATTCACTCTCTCCTCATTCCCACATCAAAACTTTGCAATCATTCTTTGGCATTTGACCGCCTCATAGCTCGTTCTGTCTTAAATATGTCGCCACCCAGCTGGGACTTGTATGATTTTGTACTTTATGTTGTACGTCCTCTCTGTAATTGTTTGCTGTCTTACCTGTAAGTTAGCCTTTTCTTTACCATTTCTTCTAATTTCTTCACACGGTTTTAAATCTCAATTCCATACATATACACATACCTACACATTTTTTTTTATTCTATTCCCTATTTAGTCTCGCTTATATCGTTCTCACCTCCTTCTGTCTTCTGTCGTAAGTACTTCTTCTTACATACTTAGTGTTAGTACTTCTCCCATAATCTTCCCACACATACACCTCGTTTTATTAGATCATCTGGTATCTGTTGTTTAGATATGATTTTGTGTCTGTGGAATATGTAAAAATAGTATTATTAGAAGAGGAAAGAAAATTAATTAAGGCATAAGAACTTCAATCTCAAATATTTCTTCTTTATCTTTATACTAGAATAGCATTCCTTGCGTAACCTCAGGGGTTCACATCTGGTGAACACGGGAATTGGCAATCCCGAGGTACCCTAGCTGGATCTGGCTCCTTCTTCAATGAGTATTGGGGCAGATCCCTCTTCCTTAGAACTATCGAGTCTGTCTTGACTAACATGTTTTTCATATCTCCACGCTATTATTCGAGCACTAGAGGACTAGGGTTTTCTGTTTTTCACAATCTACCAGTTAATTCGCATCATGAAGGGTGACATGGCGCAAATTCATCGGTAATCATCTCATTATTCTTCTCAACAAAACCGCATGACTAAACTCAATCCAAAATATCACGAGTTTTCGAATTATTATTAATATTAAAACAACATTTAATATATTTCGGTTCGACTCAGTTCGATTCACAGTTTCGCATTTTCACATTTTCACATGTGACCATTATTGTTCATTCCCCGCGTGATTTACTTATATACGTACAGTTACCACCGATGACGACACTTGATAACTACACTTTCTTGGAGCGGCCCGTCCAATGATGCACAGGAAATAGAATTTTCTGTTAGAGGACCGATTATGCTCAAATATTCACAGGGTAGTCCCAGATCAGGTTCTCGGCCCATTTTCAAATTTGGCCGCGATCCTTTGAGCCTCTTTCCCGGAATTTTGTTCAATGACATCCAGACAAACACACGGACACACACAGTCATTGCAAAAACTGTCAATTTCGACTATTTTAGTTATAAAGTCATAAATCGTTGGTAAATTCATCAACAAAATGTCATCGTCAGTTTCTAGCCATTTTTGCATCCTACCTCACCGTCTTCGACCCCACCACTCATCCACAATCTTTATTTATTGATATCTCACCCTTATTTCTACCCTTTTCTGCCTCTTTTCCTTTGTCCTTTCTCTTACTTTCTTCTACACCTACCTCTCCTCTATGGTCAGGTCGTCGTCTATATATATATATATATATATATATATATATCGTGCGTCTTTACTAAGAAATAAGTTATTATCGGAAGGTATAGACCTATACTAACATATGGGAGCGAGACGTGGAAACGAACGAAGAGGGACAAAAGTAGAATACCGGGAATGGAAATGAAATATCTCAGAGGAGTAAAACAAGTTACGAGAAGAGACAGAATAAGAAATGATGACATCGTAGAAGAATTGAGAATTGAAGATATAGAAAAGTATATAAAAAAGAAACAACAAAACTGGTGGGAACATTTAATTAGGATGGATAAAAACAATCAAATAAAACAGGTATGGGAAGCAAGAACTATAAATAAAAGAAGAAGAGGTAGACCGAGAGAAGAGTGGAAAGAATTTACAAATGTATAAACAACAACAATAATTGTAAAGTATAATGTTAAGTAATGTAAATGTAATAGTCTACACCGAAAGGTAAAAGGCAAATATATATATATATATATATATATATATATATATATATATATATATATATATATTGGAATGGAGACGTTATTAATTGGCCAAAATAATTAATGTTGAAGCTGAATAATCACCAATCATTACTTGAGAATCAATAGAGCACACTCTATTGATTCTCAAGCAATCCATAGAGATTGTTTGCTAATAATATTCTCATAGTATTCAAATATTAGTATGAATAAAAATTAATGAATCACAACCTAAATCTCTTATAAATATGAATGATAAAAATGAATGAGTTGTACTTTCGCGCGCGTACGTGACCCACACAACTCCGCCACCACGATTGGTAACTTTTACTTTACACAGTTGGTACCAATCTAGTGTCTTTCCATCGGTGATTAGTATTTGGACGTGCGATCCGCAGTTAAAATTCAAGTAATACGGTAGATACGGGTGAACGGCTGTAAATTCAGAGAGAAACCGCTCGCGTCGTGGACAATTAAGCGGCGTACACAATTAAAAGTGAATGTAACGTGCATAAATTAATTAAAAATGAACAAAAAGTGCGCAAGATGTGATAAAACGGTTTACCCTACGGAGGAGCTGAAATGTCTAGACAAAGTAAGATATATATTTGGTAAATATGCATGGATGCAACGCGGGCGTGCACCACATGTGTTTTTAATGTGCCCGTGTTACAAACTCTCCGGAGAGGCCCAACCCTGGGACCCATCATTCATTAAAATCTATTAACATTCTTAAAAATGTCGGTCACTTGAAAGTGCTCAGAAAACCGACCAAGGCTGTATTCTAAATTATTATAACGAGAAAATTAATAAAAATGTGACTCATCTCAACCACATCCCTTATTAACATTTGCACAAATGATTAGTCACATCCTTACGTTACTGATTATTGCATGTGTGTGTGTTTTTTTTACTGGGAAAATACACTGCAGATTCAAGGACGTCAAAATTATGCTAATTTGCTCAGGTGTTGGATAGCAACTAATTTAAATTTACTTAAAAAAAAAACAAATGAACACCAAAAAAACATACGTTTTTATTGAATTTTATTGAAAGGTGATTTGTGTGGGATTTGCATTTCTAAAGTGAAGTGTGTCAGTGTGCTAGAATTCTAGCACTGGTGATCACTTGTGCTTGATAATGTTTTATTCATTAGTACAATTAAATTTGGTGTAACATTTACATATGATTCTAAAGATAACAACTGTGGTGCATACAAGAATAATAGTAATTGTTATTTTAGTATTGCTTACTATTTTATGTTACTAAAGGTGGGTTTATAGTGGCATAAAATAATTAATTATATGCAATGAATCAGTAGAAATAAGGAATAATTTTGTATTTATGTTCACAAAATAAGAATATTCATGGCACAAAGGCCTTTGGTTGATGGGCTTAATAAACATTGATTCCCTCTTGCTCACACAAACACACTCTGAGAATATTCTCTTACCATTTAGTTCTTAGTACTTATTTTGTCACAATAAACATTATTATTTTATAACTACTACTACTAAGTGTTATTAACATTTATATTTACAAAATAAGAATATTAATTTAACATTTAGTTCTTATTACATATATACCATAAACAATATTATGAGAAATCTCTGCAATTGTCACTTTATTTCTTATTACATATATACCATAACCAATATTATGAGAAATCTCTGGAATTGTCTCTTTATTTCTTATTTTTGTCAGTATAAACCAATTACTTAATACATTGTTGCATTTAAGGTGTGTTTATGCTGACATAAAATAATAAATAATAATCAAAGGGTTTATTCCAGAGGATGATTATTTCCATTCATCATCAAGTTCTAGAAGTCCAAAATTAACTTGACATGAATAGACAATTTTTAATTTATGTAAATCTTTGAACCCTGTTTTCTCAACTTTAATATTAGATGAGTTGATTCCTTTCTGCAGAAAGGCATCCAATTTTAGGGACTATCTTAATACTTAAATCTCTTATCTAAGTATCTAAGTGGATACACAATTGTGTTATAGCTTTTCTGAATATTACTAGTTATAGTACAATTCTACTTTCAATTCTATTTAAAATAAATGATGCATTCAAATATAAATAAGGACCAGAATGACATATTCTTCTATCTTAACTATGTGCTACAATATATGTCATTACTACTGTATTATAATGGGAATGTCTTGTTATTCTATAATGTTTTACATCCACTACTCTATATAGTTGACACTATCACATCCTTTCTTCATCATATATTCTTCATTCAGCCAATGCTCCCATTCGTCTTCACCCTGACCACATATACCACATTCCTATAGCTATCATCCATCCTTTAACTGTTCTTCCTCATTTTGACACCTGAATCTACTGATTTTGGTCTGTGACCTGCTGTGGCTCACTTGCTCTACATATTTTGGCAGTTGCTGGTGTACCTGGATCTGTTTGTATCTCCAATATCTACTGTGCTCAATATTACCCTACCTTTTTTGTACTTGTCTAGTTCCGGCAGCCTGTCATTTACCAAAATATCTAGCATGGCTCCACTGTGCTTCAGTGTTTGAACTTCTTCCAAAGACATTCCTACTCTTACATAAATCAGCATTCTCTCCAGTTGCCATTTAGCCATTACTCCCTTCCATTATGTGTTGCTTTTTTATCAGATGCCTATCATTGCATATGTTCCCATAATTACTGCAGTTGCCTCTTGTTTCTATCATACATATCTAACACAAGAACCTCACACATGAAACATAAATAGTTGTAATATATCCTCAAATCTTTTCCCCCTTTCATTCTACAAACTCTGTGCTGCTTCTCCAGCCTATTTGAATACATATCTGATGTGCGTGTTTACACAGCGATTGCTTGAGAACATAATTCTCTGATATTTATCAAAAAAAAACTTTTATCCTTATAGGGCTATCATCCGTGAGGTTTTTCCGTCAGTCAAGGGAGAAGCTCAGTGAAATTTAATCACCAGGTATTCACAAAAACTGTGAAAGGTGATTCGCGAAAATACACCCCGATGAGAGAAATTCAGGATCCCCAATGCTTAGTATTAGACTTACGACGTCTCTAACCACTCGGCCACTGAGCTGCGTGATATTTATCGACAGATTCCATTTGTTCCTCCCCCACATAAATTCTGGGTTCTATTTTTGTTTTATAAATATCTACTTTTGTTTTGTATATGTTTACTTGTTAATTAAATATCTTTTCAACGTCTTAATCATTTCCTTCATTTCCCATTCAGTTCTGGCGAGTACTACCAAATCATCCGCATATTGTAGCGCCCATATTTTTGTTTCCCTTACTACTACTCCGCCAGATTGTGACTTTTGTAATATTGTTCTTAATGTTCGTAATAAACATATTAACTAGGGCGGGGTTAAGGGGACAACTCTGCTATAAACCTGTTCTTATCCTGAGCACCATCAGATTTCCCTATCTCCCAATTTCACTCGCGCCCACGTCTCGTTGTACATTCGTACAATTATAGTTTTACATTAATACAATACGCCGCTTTGAGATCAATAAACACTACAAACAGTTATCATCCCCAAATTTTATCCCGGCCTATCTTATATTTTAGGATCAGTATATATTCAACTGCACTTTGTCCCATTCTGACTTCAGCCTACATGCTCTTCAGAAGTTGTCCTCTAGGCGATTTAGTACTACACTGATATATATTTTGTGCATGGAGTCCATGAGTATTCTCCTTCGATAATTACTGACCTCGTCCTTTTTGCCACTTTTGTATATGCTATTATATTACAGATTTTCCTACTAACACAGAAGCTAGTACTTTCTGTCCATACCTAATTTAGAAACTCTGTTATATTCCCTACGATATCTTCGCTAGCTTTTGTCCAGACTTGATATCGTCCGGACCAGGTTAAGCAAATTGTCCCCTATCTAATTATTCAAACATATTTATTGCTGTTTTAAGTGGACGCACTATCGCATCACAACCATGACCATAAAGGGCTTAGCGTGAATTTTGCGTTTTGATTTATTGTTGTGCGTATGAAATTTTCCATCCCCACAATTGACAGTCATTTTCCCGACATTTCATATCTTCCAGGGATGCAGAGAACAAGAGTGAAAAATAGTTCGTCGAGCCATTGCGGAGCGAACATCTCCTTCTTCGAGGATTGTTGTAGAGTGTAGTATTTGTAAATATACATATTGCATAAGTGAATATGATTTTAATCTATTTTACGTCATATTCGTTGGTCCTTCGAACTGCATCGTTTTCAAGCTGTCACATTTGTTGGTTCTTCGAACCGGATCGTTTTCATGGTGCTCTTTCCATTATTTTGTGCTTTTACTAGTTAGAACTTCCTCTACTCGAATATCTTCACTTAAGGTCGTTTTAGACAAGACAATTTCTTAGCTCAAAAGTTGTTCAAGAAATGAATTCATATATCCTCCTCCCATACAATTTGTCCTTGACAAATAAAACGCGTTATATTTTGCCATTCGATCTACCATCCAATTCAATATTTCAAATAATTTGCTGTATGATACGAGACAATCTAGATAGTCTCGCATCTTGACTAACTTTTGAGTCAAGAAATTGTCTTGTCTAAAACGACGATTTGTTGTTGGAATACAATTAACGACACTTTATAAAAGTCTGGGACGTTTTTCTGAAGTAGCACAAACATACATATACACTAACATACGGCTGAAGGACCTGAAGGTCGATAACCAGTTATAGAAATTACTTGGATTATTGCGATCTATTTGATTTAAATGTATTATAAACGACTATATTCTGGTGGGGTGGACCTGCACAAAATTTATTTTCATTGTTTATTTAATCATGTGCCTTCCACCGTAGGTTGTAGGCGATTTTATCCTTTATATTTGTATTTTACTTTCCGTTTTTTTTTTCTATACCGTTTTAAGGTCGTTTTAGACCTTAGCTCAAAAGTTGTTCAAGAAATTAATTCATATATCTTCCTCCCATACAATTTGTCCTTGACAAATAGAACGCGTTATATTTATCTATTCGATCTACCATCGAATTCAATATTTCAAATAATTTGCTGTATGATACGAGACAATTTAGATTGTCTCGCATCTTGAGTAACATTTGAGTCAAGAAATTGTCTTGTCTAAAACGACCTTTAGATGTAATTCAATTTTTATTGTTAATAACCTTTAATGTCTTTTAAAACATAATTATTCGTATTATTTTATAATAATGACTAAGCATGTAATCAATCCATGTCTGGTGTTTTGAGATAACCCCGAGATTTCCCCTGTGGTTTTCCGCCGAATTCCATTTTAATCAACACGGGTGACAATCGCTACAAAAATCTGCAACTGCGAAATTGCAACGCATTTGTTGTATAACAGTTTAAATTTGTTCGTGTGTCACATTTCACCTCGAAAAATATAACAATAATGCCCCTGTAACCTTGCCTTACGTTTATTAATTGACACGCTATGTTCACCCATTGTTTGAATAAAATTCACATTCTTGTTGTTCCTGAAATGCATCTATACAGGGGAAAAAAACTAGGCTAAATAAAACACGGCATGTCAATGGCTTTAAAATTGTATTTACTGTTGTAGGCACGTTTTGTTGTTAGCTGGTGCAAGAACTACACGACGCATTCATTATTTTAATTAACCATCGCGTGTCACGTATTTTGTACAATATACAATATTCATTCATAAAGGCGATGAACTGGGACCTTTCAATTTCTTTTATTTATCAACAGGGGAAAATATTACTTACTATAATTTTACAATCAACAGCAATAATTAAGAGATGAATGTTTGATACTACTACATATAGGCGCAAAGTGTATTAAAGGCACATACGGTCAGTAATACTGTTAATATTTTAGAATAATAACAATATGGCAGTATTCACCAACGTTCTATAAATCTATCAATAGCTATTGAACCCATAAGTATTCGTTGTTATAGGAACAATAAATAAACTATCTAGGGAATGTAGTTACTTTAGATTCGCTCTATTGTAAACAATGAAAAATTTAAAAGGCACCTTACACGGTCAATAATACTGTCAATATTTGCTTCAACTCTCCTTTTATATTTATCAAGTAATCAATTATCCGCATAAAGATCAGTATTCTTTACATTACATCATTACTATACCTTACACGATGAGTAATACTGGCAATATTTTAGAATAATGAACATTTTAAACATATTATAGTACAGTAATACTGTTATTATTCTAAAATATTGACAGTAATATTGATCGTGTAAGGTGCCTTTAAGAAAATGTGTCATCAAAGCTCCAATCACAAGCGATATTATGTTTAAAATTTTCATTATTTTAAAATATTGACAGCATTACTGATCATGTAAGGTATAGTAATGATGGAATGAAGAGAATACTGATGTTATAATTGATTACTTGATAAATATTGAAGGAGAGGATTGAAGCAAATACTGACAGTACTAGGAATGACAGTATTATTGACCGTGTAAGGTGCCTGACAATAAACAAATCATACATTACTATATTTGTAGAAGGATACAACATTAATATAAATAAAGAATCAAAATATATAACAATGGAAATGGCGAGGTTTAGCAAATACAAATGTTGTGTATTTGTTCGTATACCTCCTGACCATGAAAAGTAGTAACGTGAAATAGCATACAGATTTATAACATTAAAAATTAAAAAGAAAAGAATATATTAACAAATGAAACAGACCTGAAATAACATTAAAATTTAGAAATGCCTTAACCCTTAAATAAAAGATTAGAGGAAAATTCAAACCTTTACACCACACTGTGGTAAAAAAGGCCAGCGGATATATATATATATATATATATATATATATATATATATATATATATATTAACCCTTAAATACAATATGTTAGTGCAATATTATATTTTAAAATGTTAACTGCCTAATGAAAAACGTTTTAAAAACTGTAACACTGCATATATATGAGAAATGTTTGTTATTATATCGGCCAGTTCTAGTGCTAATTTTTTGTTAGTAAAAATTAGATTGTATTCTTTGTTAAATGTTACTCATAAGTGTTAATTTTAAATGTTTTTAATTTTATGTTATATTTTAGTTGTGAAAATACACGTTATATACCAATTTGCATATTTGTTTAAATAAAATTGTACACTTATTTTGGAACAAATAATATGAATTTAATTTAATCCAAAATAAGTGTACAATTTTATTTAAAAAAATATGCAAATAGGTATATAACGTGTATTTTTACAATTATTTGTATACTTATTTTGGAACGCAAGGAGTAATAAATAACACTTTATGCAACATATACCATTGGTTTTTCTGTAATCATGGGCTACAGTTAACTCGTCTATAATATAACTCAGCCTATAAATCGTAAATACTGACTAATTTAACATTGAAACTTCTTTAATACGCAATATTTGTTTAATGCAAGTAAGATGAAAGAGCATGCAGTTTTCTTATCATAAATAGATAAGATAATTAGTCGGAAAATATCAAACGATTAACGCATGGCTAATATAAAATGACATACTGGGTTCACCGTTAAAAAAAACGAATTGTACTTATTTGATAAATAAATGAGAATTATAGTTTAAAGTTCTGCGGATTTGACGGATTTGATTGTGAAATCGATCGCAAAACCTGGTGACGTTAGTTCAAGGGCCTCTGGGGTGGGGTGTAAATTTTTGAGATTAATTATAAATGAGAATGAGAATTAACTTACATATTCTCACCATCGCATTTTTGCGGGCGTTAAAAAATATTGGGCGTGTTGTTAATTTTGTCGCTCTTAAGTAACCGGAAACCAAAATAAAATACCGCTGTACTGTATTCGGATGATGAAAGTGAAACGCCTTAAATCGGCTTTTGATCTGCATTCTGTGTGAGTGTTGATTTCTAAATTTTAAAAAGGTGCCATAATAGCCTCAATCACGAGACAAAAAGAGTAGGTAAGGAGAACTTCGCCCTGGGAACTAAATCATGATCGAAAAAAAAAAATTATCAGTAAAGGTGCAACCTTTCATGTATAAATAATTTATTGGAATTGGAATGTATAGTTTGTATATGTACATGTATAATATGTACATATACAAACTTAAATAAATAAAAGTATTTCTCCCTGCTTTCGGTGGCCATTGTCTCATCGTTGTGGTCGCCGGTGTTTAGGGTTCTCTCGTTCTTGGTTGCTCTTTCCATCATTTATTTTAGTTGATTTGTAAGCAATATCTATTTATTAGTCTTCTGAAATTTTCTATATTCATTTTTTTGTTCTTTCGTCTAGGACAGCGGCCGGGGAACTTTTTTAGCCATTATTAAACATATTAGCTTCACGTCAAATATTACCATCATGTATGTGAGGATGCAGTTACAGAGCTACGTAAAATACCCACAGCTATGTCATTGATCACTTTAAAATTAAGTATTTTAAGCAATAATGGAATGGACAAGACCAATATTGATGTTTGATTTACTACGATATAAAACCAGAAACAAAAATAAAAATTTACACTTTTATTATAAGTCGATATTATTTTATTTAAGTTCTTCATCGTTTTAGCTTATTCCTCATGGATTTTAATTGTTTTTTTGCATATTATTTGTGTACCTTTACCATATTTTAAATTCAATTTAATATATTGCTATATTCTATATTGTTGTCCTGTAATTAGGATTGGTTCTGTTGGGCAATAAATCTGTTATTATTATTATTATTATTATCGCGGCGTCTTCGAAAAACAAAAATGCGGTTCTCGAAGACGCTGAATTCAAAGTGTAAAAGAATGGTTTGTAAATATGCAGCCACGTTTATAGAAAATTTCCTTATTACCCCCAATAATTTAATTTTTTTCTTTCGGGGTAATTTACCCCGGTTTCCCGACCGCTGGCCTAGGATATTGTACATTTTTATGCAATGTATAAAGATGTTAAACATTTTTTTTTGTTGGTTATTCTTAGGGTTTCGTTTGCTCTGTTATTATATTTCTTAAAATTTTTAGTTAATTATTGTACTTTTTACAATTCTCTAACTGGGTATCGCCTTCGGGTCACTCTGCCGTGTGCTGATTGTATGTGAATGTTACGAGAAAATCTTCCCTGGGTTTTCTAAAGTGTCGTTAATTGTAACGACAAATGTACCGACTACCCGGCCGAGATTCGAACCCCACCCGTTTGTTAAGCGAAGGTGCTAACCACTGCACTACATCGACGTATGAGAGTCTTTATTTTGCTGAAAATGTAATTCATTTTTATTTCTTTTTCTTTGATTTTGTGAATTAGTACCAGATTTGACATAATAATTTTATATATAAAATTCTTTCGGTTTTCTTTCGTCGGTGTAAATATAATGTAGTTCATGTAATGATTTTAAGATTTTGGTTTGTTGACTTTGTAATATTTCTTTGTTTTTCATTGATGGATTACCCTATATATATATATATCATATACGATTTTTTAGGCGCCTCCATTATCGTGTTATCTTATCTGTCATCATCTAATCCTCAATCATCTTATATTGTCATTTGTCGTCATCAAGTATTTTGATTTAATCTTGAATGATCTTAGATCTTTTATGACACCTTTTTAAAATTGATTCCCCAAAACTAGAAAAACTACGGAAACAAACTATATCTCCTTAAAACTATAGTTATTATTGTCAATATCGCGAATCATCAACCAGCGAGCAGCTAGATCGCAGAATAAATATACACTATTATTATAATTATGACATATGTTAATATTGGTGTTTTTATTAATTTTATTTTTCACAACAATTTACATGAATACAATAAAAAAAAGGAATATGCATTTACAATAATATTTATATATTATTTACGTAGGCAATGTGCCAATCCACCACAACCAATCGGCGTGAAATATATACAAAATCCATTAATATAACTAATTAATATATTGTAAGTTGTTGTCTGTATATACGGTAAGCTATTTACATGATTAAACTTATTATTAACTTTCTGAAACCGTTATATATGTACTATATTAAATTTTGACATATTTGTATACAGAAATAAAATTACTACTACTATACAAAATTCAAAACAACAAAATAAAAACGAACATAACACTAAAACAAAACAAAGAAATTCATAAACACCAAACAAGAAGAAAATCGAAACTGAGAACGAGCAAATACAGAAAAACAAAATACTCACCAATACTAACAACCGAAATAATACAAAAATACAACGAACTACCCAACGAAATCAAAGCACTGGCATACGTTCCTTTCAAATTGAAAATTAAAAATTACTGCTGAACAACAAAATATAATAATAGTAAACATAGCGCAACAAACAGAGATGGACACGGACACAAAAAAAATACCTAACACAAACCCTCAATACCCGCAGCCCGAGGAGGATTCACCACCACAAACCTCGAGGCAAGGACCGAGGGAAGAAAATTACAATTTTATTTTTTAAATTTTTTTCTTCTTTTATTTGTAGATATGCAATTCATTTTAATTTTTACAATTATATAAATAGTTAAATATTATACTGTATATGTATGGTAAGGGGAAAAAATATATATAAATTTAATTAACAAAAAAAAAAATAATAATATAAACCTTACGCCCGTTTTCTCCAACGAATCTTAAAGCTCGTCTTATATAAACTCGTCTTCTATATAACCACGTCTTATATATAACCACGTCTTAAATTTTTATTCTGTTGCACCAAACATATGTCGATCTTACTTAGTCTTACAATGTAAGACCGTCTTATCATTTTAAGATCCGATTAGTAAAATTGTTTGATTAGACTTATTATTAAGACGGTCTTAAACTAGTTAAGATTCAGAAATTGAATG
Source organism: Lordithon lunulatus (assembly GCA_963942505.1). Lineage (NCBI taxonomy): Eukaryota > Metazoa > Arthropoda > Insecta > Coleoptera > Staphylinidae > Lordithon > Lordithon lunulatus. Next base: position 11,809,993 of record OZ012668.1, on the reverse strand, counting down.
GTTTTGGCGTCTACTTCGTGGTAATTCATTTTCAATAAAGGAGATGAATAAAACTACTATGTTTTTTATACACAAGTGGTAAAAACATAGTAGTTTTATTCATCTCCTTTATTACATAAGATTCGTTGGAGAAACCGGGCATTACAGTTGTTTAAGAGGCTAGTAACTTGTAAATATTCTCATTATCCTTTGTTCCTGTTATTTCTAACAATATAGCAATGAACATTATTACTAAATAAAGCATAACTATAATTTAAATGCTCATAATCGGCAATTTAAAAACAGGCACATTCTATGAATAACACAAATGCGTTTTTAATTCTCTTGCTATTGTACTTTATCTAACCAACAACCTTGTCCTTTACTGAATGATCTTATTTGTATTTTCTAGGTATGGCACAAGATCTGTTTCAAATGCAAGGAGTGTGGGATGAGCCTCAATATGAGGAATTATAAAGGGTTCAACAAAGAACCTTATTGTGAAGCGTAAGTGAATATAAATGGCTTTCTTGTCTGTTAAATATTTATGGCTAGTTGGCATAATTTAAATATCAAAACACCTTTTATTCATTACGACTACATAGTTGTAATATCTGCAGTTTATTTTACAAATATTTTAATACTTGCCGAAAACATTTTATAATAATATTAATAATAAATAATTATAAAGCTTTATTTACCAGCAGACAAAATAACATCGAATTATAGAGACATATCGACGTTTCTGTGCAAAACTGTTGGCAGTGCTTAAATAATTTATAACAGTACACTACATACATATACATACATATAGTACAGTACACCACATTTGGAGTAAGCTTCTATTAAAACTGGACACTGCTAAAGTTCTAATAGAAGCTTACAACAAATGTTCTTCAAAATCATTTAGAAACTAATTTATAAGTAAAGTAAGTAAGTAAGTAAGTTATAAGTAAACTTCAATATACCAACTTTCAATTGCTTCTGCTGAAAAAAAAAAGTGATTTTCGAGAAGTTTTGCAGAAAAGCATCGATATTATGACTTGATTAGATTTCAAACCTAAATAAGACATCAAATAAAATTACAATAAATAAAATACATAAAACGACCGAAAAAAATAAATAGACAAATTGTGCGATAAAATTGATTAATAAATAAATGTCCATTAAGAGTGGGATCATGTCTATACTTTTTTTATGGCAAAAAATGTGAAGTTGTATTGAGCTTTTAGTAAAAATTACGAAATGGAATGGAGTAAAATGTATGTATGTTAATAAAAATCCTGGAAAGATGATTCAAATTTCAAAGTTAAAGAGAATTTCAAGCCTAACGAACAGCTCTTTTCCGCTCATGTTTTAAGTTATCTGCTTTATACAACCCAACCTTATCCTTCGCGACGGCGGAAAATTTAAGTCGGATGGTACAACGCTGGCGAGAAAGGCTGTAGAACCGTGGAAAGCGCGAAACATTGCGGGTGTACTTTTTGAAACGAACCATAGGGATTTCCAAATCTTTCCAAAGCCGGAAGAATGATTCAAATTGCAAATATATGCAGAATTTTAAGAATAACTAACGGTCATTCGGATGTTTTTCGCTATATCTTATCGTTTCCATTAAAACATTGTGAAAAAAATGAGATATGGTGTTTTTCGGCCGTAACTTGTTTCTTCTTAATGCTTGAAACATGGTTCAAATTGCAATGTTTTAGAGTATTTCCGCCCGACGCACGGCTCTTTCAAAGTTTAACGCTATCTCTTGCCATTTTCCCGAAAAATAGCAAAAATAGTTTGAAAACTAATTTTGTTTAGTCTTTTTCGGCCGTAACTATTTTCTTTTAAAGCTAGAAGGGCGATACAAATTGCAAAGGTTCAGAGAATTTAAAGCCCGACCACTATTTCTTACCGTTTTCCCGGGAAATGGCAAAAAATGTGAAATATGATTTTAGAGGTTTCTCGATTTAAGAGCCTGCTGTTTCTCGGGCGTAACGTTTTTCTTTTTAAAGATAGAAGGATGGTTAAAATTATAAATAGAGAATTTTAATACCAAAGAACGGCTCTTTGGATGTTTTTTTATCCTTTTCTCGGATATTTTTGATTTGTAATAATTCATATATAATTCTGTATATCTTCTACACAGACTTCTACAGTCTCCAACTACGAAATATAGTCACCAATTCTTACTTAATATGTTTGCCACCACAATAGTAGCTATTTGAATCATCCTAGCAGGATGGTGAAAGGCTCAAAAATCAGCCTTTTCAAGATTTTTCTGTCGTAACTTTTTCCTGTTAAAGCTAGAAGGATGATTCAAATAACAACTGTTGTGGTAGGAAACGTATTAAGTAAGAATTGATGACAATATTTCGTAGTTGGAGACTGTAGAAGTCTGTGTAGAAGATATACAGGATTATATATGAATTATGGTCATTCAAAATAAATTTCAGAGCTAACTATTAACTTGTTTTAATTATACGCCTTTTTATTGCCTAGTTTTTTACTAAAGGTTCGATACAACTTCACAATTTGCGGCTATATATATATATATATATATATATATATATATATATATATATATATATATATATATATATAATCCAACTTTAACCTCACTCAAATTTCGTGATTGTTAGAGAAATATAGACAAAATACAATCCTTCAATAAAATAATATAAACGTGATCTCACCCTTAACAGTATTTGAAGTTTTGTTACGTGTAAATATTTAAATACATACTGAAAAGCTGAATACAGATAATATTTTATTTATTGCTGATAGTATTTAGCAATAAAGCAATAAATGAAGTATTATATCGATGTATTCAATATACAGCAAAAACATTAATTAAATTAATAATAAATGAGCTACAATTCATGTTTAATATTATGTTGCTTGCATGGTTACCCAAATTATATGTTATTCATATTTATTATGATATTACTTTATATTTATTAATTGTTAGTATATTATTGTTGTTATCTTGTAATTGGATTTATTATGTAAGACAATAAAGGTTATTATTATTATACAAGGCTCAAATACAACTTTATTTTTGCCAATATTATGTTATTCTAAATTTTAAAATAATAATAATAATGAACGAATTTATAATGTGGTGTTAGATTGAGTTGATTTCAATTTAGGTTTTTGTTTTCTTCACGCACATAGATGTGGGTTTGTTATCAACAATATATAGTTTTTTTTGCTATTGTACGTGTATTAATTATTCCAATAAAGATTTTCTATATACTATGTAGAATATATTAAAATTAAGATTTTATCGTTGCCTATGGACATATTTGCACAAGTAGGAGGCTTTACATTTACCATTTTGTTTAATTAGTATTGTAGTTTAACCGCTTAATTTACAACTAATTTGAATAAACAAGTTATATTTAACCTGTAAACAAATGCTAGATTGCGTAAATATTTACTCGACTTGCGTATATTCCAATGTCACTTTTATCATTATGTGTGTACCGAAATTGTTTAATTCATTAAAATGTATGATAGTGATAGTCAAATTAGCGTCACATAGATTGAAAATTTAAAAAAAATTTACTGTATATTTTATTGCACATTACTGTTCATTTTAAGAAATTCAAAATTTGTGTTTCTTTAGGCTAATTACAACGTACATTCACGAGAATAACTTTTGTAATATACATTTAGATATTAAACCATATTTGGCAAAAAATGAAGGAAATGAATTAATAAATACACCATGCAACAAGTATTAGAGCAATGAATATGAATGTTTGCACACATATTTGGCATTTGATTGCTCTCTTTCTCCGTGTAGTTTCATTACTATTGAACTCTACTATCAATATTAATTTAAAATATTCGAAAATATACTTTTTCGTGTTTGTCATTTATTTACTCATTAACAATTGATCAAAATTTAACGTTACTCAGTTTAAATTGTAGGTAATGTAATTACCTACAACATGCATTAAGTGTTGCTCCTGTCACAGGTCTACATTTTAATATGTTATTGCTATTTGCTACTTTAGCACAACTTCTTTAGAATTAGTTTTTCGATATTATCATTCTAGTGATCCTTTCCGACAGTAATATGCAATATAATATTTAAGTAGGAATTTTTGGATCTACAAACTCTAATTCGATTGGACTATGAGTCTTCTAGTGCAATATTAATGAAAAATAAATACTCACGGTGTATTTAATGTACACCTATTAATGGATGAAATATTAGATTGGCCAAAATGCCTAACGGAATGTATTTTTATGTATTTTTGTTGTTCTTCTTGATGTTGATGAGCATTTTTTGAGGGGTTATGCCAAATAAAGGTCCTTTTTTGTTAGTTACAAAAATAAAAACTATTTATGCAAAACTACTTAAATAGGAAATGTGCCAATTAGCCGTTTTCAAACACCAAATGTTCTCTGTGCTTCTCATAGTAAATAAAAACAGGTACTTTTCATATACGTTTCTGTTATAGTCATATACCAAAGGCGAAGGCGACAACAATGGCCGAAACGCCGGAGTTGCGACGAATCGCCGAAAACACGAAGATTCAGTCAAACGTAAAGTACCACGCAGATTTCGAAAGGAGCAAGGGTAAATTCACGCAGGTCGCCGACGACCCGGAAATGCTGCGCATCAAGCAGAACACGAAAATCATCAGCAACGTCGCCTATCACGGGCAGCTGCAGCACAAAGCCGAAATGGAACAGAAACGGACCATAAACGAAAACGGCTACCGAGAGGCGCCCGACCAAACAAACGCGAACGTGCAACAACCCGTCGTTGTTGCAGCTCCTGTTGTGCAACCAACAGTCAGCAACACGCCGCAGATTGGCAATCCGCAGAACATAGGCAAAATTAGCGATTACGACCCAGTTGCAAACACGAGTCCGTATACGGCGTCGAGAAATTCGCAGACTGTAATCTACACGTCCGACCAGGGGGCGGTTAACAACCCCCCGCAAAGGCATATAGGCTCAGTACATGATATAGATCCAGTTAATCATAATTACGGATCGTTAGGTAGGGTTTATAAAGCGATGTACGATTATGAAGCCAATGATGATGATGAGGTTAGCTTTCTAGATGGTGATTTGATCATCAATGTAAGTAATATAGACGGTGGATGGATGACGGGTGAAGTCCAGCGCACTGGACAGGTAGGCATGTTACCCGCTAATTATGTACAAATTGCACACATTTAGGCTCATCAAATTAAACGAAATAAAGTAAACAATCATATTTATCACGACGAAACACAACTGCAATCATACAATTGAAATTTACTTAAATCTAATGTGGTGGATCTAGAAATGCAAATCCCATCAATAATATATCTTTGAGAAACAATTAATCTAGTTCTATACTATAATACATGGTAGTTGAATCATCAACTGCAACAACTCCAATACAGTCTGCACAATTATGTTGGAACAAAAAAATGTGTCGGCCGTGTACGTCTATATAAGATCTACTTTGTATCTATTAACTCTTCGCGATCGATTTTTTATCATTAGTGCTCTATTCATCAAGTATATAGTCTAATCGGTCCTTAACGATTAGACTACATACTTGATGAATAGAGCACTAATGACAAAAAGTCGATCTCGGCGAGGTAAGACATCACGCGAACAATCGACCAAAATTGGCTACGCGATCGACCGGTCGGTCGCGATCGACTTTTTTGACCACCCAAGGTGTACGGTGTGCCAACCCAAGGTGTACGGTGTGCCATTATAAAATCTGCATTGAGATCTACATAAAGTACCAACGCAATAAGGTCGTTGCAGACAGAGATACCCGCCATATACGGCTGATAGACTTTTTTCAGGCTGTATGATAAAGTTTGAATTGAATGAACAGACAACAAGGCAATATTATCACTTAATAAACGGGTAATTAAGCTCCCGCATCCTGGATCTACCACAGCTTAAACCGTACTTACAAAAAAAAACAGTTTACTTTCTTTCAAAAACAAAAATGGCTCTTCAATTGGTGATTTGGTGAGTTGCAGAGAATTTTAGAGGGATGAATTTGCACTTTTTTAAAAATCTTCCATTCCAACAATGCATTTTATAAAAGATTGACTACATTCCTACTTTTTATACTGTAGTGTTTATTTTATATAAATACCAAATATGGAATGACGACAAAAATGGCTTTTCCTATGCTTTATTATATTTATCAATTTAAAAAAAACTGTGTATTATATATTTTTAGACGAACATTGAAAATGCGATATAAAACTTGCCACGTTAACGGACTAATTAATTATTATAGCATGCAAATCAAAAAGATATTTAGTGCCTTACTAAAGTGAATTCGACTATATACACGGTGCTGAATGAGAATATTTTTGTAATGGTTTTACTCTGTATGGAAGTGGTTTTGTACAAATTTGAAATGTGCGTAGATAGGGAAAATTCGTTTTATTTTTTTATATAGACATCACTAATGACTGCTGTTAATAATCATTTATGTATGAAATTGAGTTTTTATTTTTTTCTTAGTATTATCTTTTTAAAATTTACTTTAAGTATAAATATGCTTTAAATAATGTACATTTATAGTTTATATATGTTAATAAAATATACCCTACAATTTAATTATTGTAATATGTACTAATATTTCAATCATATACATTGTTTTATTTTAGACTGTAATGTTTTTCATACATGTGATCGTGGTATTATACATAAGTAAAGGATCACATGTAGCGCCGATTGTGAACTAAAATCTTATACGTAATGTTTTGTTTATATTTCTATTCGTTTGTTTTATTATCGGATATTTTAATGAACAATTATTGTGTAACATTATTAACGTGAATTCGACTATCATTGTTCAACTGTCTTTTTCACCTGGATTGTTAGATCCGGCCTCCCCTCCAATCGCAGACACTACTACATCTTTCTTTCTGCCATCCTATCTCTTTTCTATTATTTTTTCTACCCGCACCCCCTCCCATCCATCCATTATCAGTACCTATCAGTTGCTTTCCTCATCTCCACTTCCATCCAACTCTGTCTCTCCTCTCTGGTTTTCTCCCACATTCTTTTAGGGCCTTCTTCGCCATCTCCGGTGTATATCCATGTCTATAGCAGTGAATAAATATATATATTACCTTTCGTTTATTACTCTGAGCTAGTACGGGCTTATTGTTTCTTGTTCTATTTGGCGCTTCCGATGCGCATAATTCTACCTCGGCCCTTACAACCGGCGGCGCACGACCGCAAAACCTGATCTGTACTGCACGCCGCGGGGGCGACTAGCAATGATAAACCAAGCGCCTTATGAAGGGACAACTATACATCAACGTGTGTACACTCACTTCTCCTGGTAGAATAGTGTTTAAAATTAAATAACTAGTTTTCATAGTACCGTTGATTGAAGTATTTATATACTTCAATCAACGATAGTACTAACATTACATTTTTTTTTTAAATTTCCAACCGAAATAAGCTGCATTTTGTCAATATTAACATCTCGAATGCTCTGCCAGTTTGATATTAAGCTCATTATTTTCTCAAATACAACAAGGCAACACATTTTTTTGCGTAACAAATTAGCAACAATATTTTTTATTTGATTCTGCCGGAATTAGCATGCCAGCCTGAGGTACATTCAGTCGTATTGGAATAAAATAAAGTCAGCATAAACCTACCCTTAGCACCGCAAATTACATATAAATTTCAATTTATTTAAAACTATTCGGATACAAATTAAATCATTCAAAACTGCACTCCTCTTGCATACCATTACGATTCTGTAAGATTTTACAGAATTCCTGTAGATCAAGTTCGCGTTCGCGCTTTTCAATATCTAACCGTGATTGTAACGCCTTTATTTGCTCCTCCGCCAATTCCAGTTTATACTCCTTGCTGGGGTCTGATTGCGAATGCTTTGAGAGTATCGAAGTATACGAGCTATTGTCCTCTAGTTGTATTCGTGATACTTTTGTTTCGAGCTTTGCGGCGCGTTGACGTTCCTGTCTGTATAGAGTTTCTAAATTGGCACGCGAATCCCTTTCTTGTGTTAGTCTTTGAGCGTATATGGATGATAGTTCCACTAAACGGATTCGTTCGGCTTCTAGTTTTTGCAGCACCCTATCGTCAACCTAAAATTACAAACGTTCAATCTTTGTGTTATATGTTATGTGGTGCAGGGTGAATGAATATCAGAGGCTGTGCAAAAAAATGCACTTAATCACTAGCTGCGAAGCATTCAATATGCCGGAAAAAGCCCTTTGCTTCAACGAGAATAAACGTAAAACCCGCCCATCCATGCGACATCTGCACTCCATTGAAGATACAAGTTCTTGAAGTAATGCCATAATGAAATTTTGAACCAAACAGCCACTAAATATGGTTGTACTTGCCTTCAAACATGATCAAGACGTCATTAAAATTGTTGAAATAACTGAGATTATTTGTGTACATGTGAAAATCATTCCTTTTAGAAAATCAAAGCAAAAGATCCAGGCTTATGATCATACACGTAAATACTATGTTAAATAACCTAGATGCGTGAAATGTATAGGCAAACATCTAACAGTTGAATGTTCGTTAGCTATGAATTTACAACCTAGGTGTGTACACTGGGGAGAAGGCCATCCTGCTAAATATTGTGAATGTACTGTTGCAAAAGCTATAAAACAATAATAATAATGAGCAAACCCATAAACTTAGTTTAATCAAGCAGCCTGTGAGAACTAATCACCAAAGTCATATCAAATTTACAATCCTCCTTCTATATTTATCAATCATCCGGGTAAACATCAGTATTATTTTAATTCCATCAATAATATATCTTGCACGATCAGTATACTGTTCATGTTTTAGAATAATGAATTTTTTAAACATGTTATCGTACAGTAATACTGTCATTATTCTAAAATATTGACAGTATTATTGACTGTGGAAGTTGCCTTTAAGAGCAATATTCAAAAAATCCATCAATTCCGAAACAATGTACCAAGGAACATCGTTAATGCTCCCTGGTATTTTAGAAATAGTGACCTTCATCGAGATCTCGAAATGGACACCGTTGACTAGACCATCGCTAATTTAATTAGCCATGAACAACGGCTAATTCAATCCGTCAATGTCGAGGCCAAGGAGCAGCCATGAATTAGGTCTTTTAGTAAAGTTTAAAGTTAAAGATTACCTTTGTTTGCGGCTTATTTGCATGTATCTCTTCATTACAAATTATCACTGCTTCAGACTTCAAATTATTCAGTTTTATATTTTGCTTTTCCCATTCTTGTTTGGATTCTTTCAGTTCCTTCTGCAACTTATCAATAGCCAGGTCCTTTTTCTTTAACATCTCGTTGTGCTTTTGTTGTTGAGATGCAGTCTGCACCTGTATGAAACCAATAGTAAAAAACTCATTCTAAGTTTGATTCAGCTTTATGGCTGTCGCAAACTACCATAAGGCTGAATATCTAAGGAGTGAGTAATCTATGCTTTTAATAATAAAAACCTGTACTTTTAAAGTATCCACAAGTTCAATATTTGTATTTAACATATCAACAGTTGAATTGTATTTGATCTTCCACGTATGATTCTCCGTATCTAGAATCTTATTCCGGCCCTTTGCAATATCCAACTTTTTCTTAAGATCCGCATTTTCAATCTTCAACGCCTCGTCCTCTTTGGCAACTTTTTCAAGTCTCTTGTGTAAGAGCGTGGTTTTCTGATCAACAGGTTTATTACCGTCTAAAACATGTATTAATTTATAATACAGCAATAACAAACAAATTCATAATAAATACTTTTATCTTGGAACAGTTTGAGTTTATCTCGTAATTCGTTGTTTTTGTGTTGCAAGTCTTTGATGATTTGCGATCTCCCTCGCCATCCCACCGTCGTTGATATTTGCTGGAGATTTTCAAACTGTTCACCAATTTCGTCTTGCAGGAATTTGTTGGCTAATTTGAGATCGGTTTTATATTTGAACGACACATTTTTCTCCTCGAATAGTTTCGAGCTTAAACTGTTTACTTTATCTTGTAGGCTTTTGTTTTCTTGTTCTAGCTCGTTTTTGGGCTTCTCTGGTTTAGCTACAATTGTAAACTAGTACTGAAATGTGTATACATATATAGATTAATATATATTAGTATGAATACAGTATATTCCCGGATTACTGAATAGAAAAATAAATTTCTGTTCTATTTTTCGCATGAACATTATTCTTAAAACGTAAATAATTAATAGAATAATGGTGAAAGAACAGATACCTGTAGAATATAATATCCCGGATTACTGAAGAGGAAAAACATTTTCAGTTCTATTTTTTCGCATGAACGTTATTCTTAAAACGTAAATAATTAATAGAATAATGATGAAAGAACAGATACCCGTAGAATATAATATCCCAGATACTGAATAGGAAAACCATTTTCAGTTCTATTTTTTCGCATGAACATTATTCTTAAAACGTAAATAATTAATAGAATAATGGTGAAAGAACAGATACCTGTAGAATGCATAATGTCTTGTACAAATATATAAAAATAGTCTTAATTCAATTATTGTTGTTTCTGTGATATTATTGTTTATTTTTAATATTTCTGATTGAGTGGAAAAATAGCTATTCTTAAATATCCTGACCTTTTGTTGTGTTTTTGTTGTGTTATTTTCACACAATAAATATTATTATTATATTATATGCTCTGCTCTTTCTAGTCTTTATTGTTATCTATACAAGAAAGGGGCATAGAAATACATAATACGCGCTATACGGTCCATGAACTATAGAACTATGAACCATAGGCTATAAGCTATATATATATATATATATAATTTCTCAAAAATGTCACTCTCCGGTGGGACTTGAACCCACGTCTCCGGCTATCGCGGCCGAAGTACTTCACTATATATATATATATACATATATATATATATATATATATATATATATATATATATATATATATATATATAATTCAATTTCATTACGTGAGGCGTTTGTACGGTCCCTAACGCCCCACGTAATGAAATTGAATTAAAATCTTTCACCAGAATAAAATAAGTTCATAATGTTATAATAGTTTCTTATATCCTTACGTGAATCAATTTTCTCATCAAGACGCTGCAGATTGGCAAGAGTAACCTCGAGTTTCATGTGTTTCGTTTTATACAGTTCCGCTTCAGCATTTTTATCCCGTAGCTTCTTGCTCAGCTCAACTATTTTACACCTAGCGACATTCGCCACAGAGGAAAACTCGTTATTGTTTTCATATTTCTCAATCTTCGACGTCAAGCTCTGTAATTCGCAGCTTTGGGCCCCAACGCGCGCCTCCGCGTCGATCAACTTCCTGTTCAGGTTGCCATTTTCGTAAACTAAAAACTAAATGCTTGGAAGTACTTTCTGAAGGCTAGTTGCAATAATATGTTACTTCAACTTTCTCTTTGAGATAGCTGTTCAGTTCAGCTGGGAATATTATGTCTTTGGGGATATCTATTATGAAGTTACCACCTAATTTTAATTCGTCAATGGTTGAATAAGACCCGTGGTCGGCCATGTCAAAACATACGTCAGTAAATGTCATAGGGGTGTAGTCTTACCACTTGATTTTTACCTTCCGAATAACAGCAGTTGATATATAAGTAAAGTATTGTTAGCATATTTGTTAAAGTAACTTTATTTGCATATTATCTTATTTAAAAATATGTACACTCTTTATTAAACAAACTCCAGTATAAAACTGATAATAATTTATTAAATATATAATGCAAGATGGAATGTAGTCGCTTGAAACACAAATTGATTTACTTCTTTTTCTTCTGCATTTTCTGCTTCTTTTTGTCCTCCCGTTTCTTCTCTTTCTCGACCAACGATTTGTATAGTTTGTAGCCAAAGAACACTGCAACAATAGAAACACATAATTATTACTACTTTAATCACAATAACACTTTATTACCGAAAATAACCAATATCACCAAAACCGCCACAACTAATTTCAAATACGTGTACATTATATAATCGAAATTGAAAGTGCTTTTTATCTGCGAGAGTAATCTGGCCCGCTCGCTGGACGACGAGGACGCGAAGTCTTTGATTAAACTGTCCTTCATGGACTCCATTTTCTCTTGGAATCCGGCTAATTTCACAGCCAGCTCATCCACTTTTGCTTTGATCAGCCTTTCGGCATCTTCTTTTGTTTGAATAGAGTCCATTTGCGCCCGTCCAGCTCACGTTAGCACAGTAAATGAACTAGAAATCGGCATCACGATAAGATTTCAAGTGATTTGAATGCTTATCTAATTTATCAGTTTTTCAGTAAGAGGTCTTTAATAAATTGTATCGTGGATATTTTTATTATATTTATTGCACCTGTTTGATAAATTTTATCAGGACTATTTTCAGTATTTTTATTGAACCTACATAGTGAATTATTTAAACAAAGTGCCAGTTTCGACAGTTAGCTAGGGAGCACGTTTAGCTTTAGCGATATTAGTTCGGGTAATTTAGGGGGGGAAATGCGCATTTTTGTACTGATCAATAATCAATAAAGGAATTTGTCCTGTCATTGTGATATTGGAAAAACACGATACATTTTCATTTTCGTTTTTATCGTTTAAATTGAAAAAAAGGATATCTATGCGATTCTAACTACATTTTCCGCATTGTTAGTTTTCCATATTTAATAACTTTGTTCGTATACTTTACTACCTAGGGTTACTTTAAATCGTATTAAGTTTCTAGTAATGTAATACTATTTAAAGTTACAATCCCTAGGTAGTAATGTATAATTAACAAAGTAATTATATATGGAGAACTAACAATGTAGAAAGTGGTATTGATAATATTGTAAAGTGTAATAATATTACGATAATATAGATAAAATACTATAAATTAAATTAAATATTTGTTAAAAAAAAAATTGTTGTAAAATATAATTACGCCGGGTTTCTCCAACGAATCTTAACTAGTTTAAGACCGTCTTAAGAATAAGACGGTCTTAAAGCGTTGCGTTAAACAAAAATCGGATCTTAAAACGATAAGGCGGTCTTACATTGTAAGACTAAGTAAGATCTACAAATGTTTGGTGCAACAGAATAAAAATGCCATTAATGCCATCTTCAGAACAAATTAATTTTAAATCCGAATTTAAAATATTTGAATTCTCAATAATTCCTCAGGGGTTCACATCTGGTGAATACGGGAACTGGCAATCCCGAGGTACCCTAGCCGGATCTGGTTCCTTCTTCAACTAGCCTTGGGACAGATCCATCTCTTTCATCCTTTGAACTATCCAGTCTCTCTTGGCTAAAGCGTGAATTACATTATACATTCGTCAAGAAACTTGAACAAGTCTATAGTTTCAATTATTCAAGTGCTCTGTTCAGCTCGTACTATGACCAATCATGTATTTTATTCAAAATATGCGCAGTACGTGATTGGTAAAGTACGGGCTAAACATATCACATGGAACATTATTATTATTGTTATTATTATTAATTTCTTTGTACAATTATAATTTCGCAGATGTTCACCAACATGTTTAAAGAGCTAAAATATGAAATTAATAAAATTCACAACATTCCAAAATATTGATGAATATCAATATGTGAAATCTTGATATCTTTTCATACAATATTCCGTTTAGAAACTTGCCTTAGTTATCAGCCCTCTTCTTCTGGCTGTGCCTGATCTCATCCTCTAAATTAATTCATATTAATGCCCAAAAAATACGAACAATTTGCAATAAAAGCAAAGTAAATATAAAATTTAAAAAATTTAAACTAAAAACTTGTTCAATTTTCTTGAGTATCTAGTACAATTATTCAATACTCGTACTCGTACTTGTCTTAAATAAATGAAAACCGCAGTATGTGATTGGTTAAGCACGAGCTGAACATAGCACATGAATATTAGTTTCTTGACGAATTTAGTACATTTATAGTTATAGCACCAGCTGAACATAGCACTCTAATACATTGTTAAGCATGACTTACTTAACAATGTACTAGATTCGTCAAGAAACTAATATCCATGTGCTATTAAGCACAATTAAGAATATTAAAAGGCGCTAAGTGGCGAAACACACTTCAGCTTCAAAAATGGAATGGGTACCAGGAAGTCAGTGTTCTGCTTTAACACCATAATGCAGAACTGTCTAGATCAGCGAAAGGGCGTATTTCTTTGTTTCATAAACTATGAAAAAGCGTTCAATACCATCAACCATGATATATCCTTCTAACTCAACTACAAAACGCATGACGGGATGAAAAGAGTACTTATACTAGAGGTTCTGGTTTATTCTTAAATAAACCACAACCTCTACTGGAAACAAGAACACGCGTGCAAGTTGATCAAAATCTGTACACAGAAAAAGAGATACTACGTGGTATGATACTACTAGGAGTGAGACAATGTTGCTTACTTTCGCTTACTACGTACAAGTTGAAGAGCATGGAACTTATACGTAGAGAACATATTCTCAGAAGCCCTAAATTACACTGAAGCAAGAGTTATGGCAAGGCAATATCCTATATGAGGACGACACGGTAATTCTCGTGAACAATGAACAAGAACAACAGCTACTCTTGAAGATTAATGAAACAGGTACAAGAAATGGGTTAACAATAAACATCGAATAATCATGTTATGATAATCAGCAAAGACGAATATAAAAATTGTAAATTCAAAGATTAGTGAGGACATTCAGATACCTAGGCACATCACCTATGGGACCCATAAAATGAAATTAAATGTCGAATAGAACAAGCACGTTTTAGGAATGATTCCTGAAATTCGTAATTCTACTATGTAACCGAAATATATCCGTTACCAAATGACACAAGTGCTACGCTTGGTTAGTGCTATTATATGAGGTGGAAATGTGGATGTAGAAGATAGCATCTATTAACAGGTTGGAAGCATTCGAAATATAGATCCTGAAACGAATGATACACAATCTATGTGTTGATAGAGTACGCAACGATTAGGTGTTAAGAAGAGCAGGAATGGACCGAGGACTCTATCTACAAATAAAACATTGCAAATTAGCAAGTCTTATGAGTTGAAGGATATATAATACCCAGAGCCGGTCCTGGCGGGCGGCAAACATATGCGGCCAAATTTGGAGGCGGCCACGGACCTCTGGACTTGGGGTGGATTATTTCCGTTTATATTCCGGCAACTTGTAACAGCAACAAGAATAACAGCTGATATTAAACAGTAGTTAATGTAGTACTAGGTATTTTTTTACTTACAGAGGCCTGAATATAATTTTCCCTGAAAAATTAGTCATTTATTAATTTAATACGGCGGCGAGAAGTACGTTCGCATACCCAGGTCCGGCTCTGATAATACCTGAACTTATCCTCCAAAGAAAGATAGCAGGCAAACGAGGTCCAGGTCGAAAAAACTCTTTTGATTGCGCAACATTCGGTAATGGACGGGCCTCAATGGCGTCCGAGAGCTATGTCAAGCGACAAAAGATAGATCACTAACAAATTGTATCTCGTTTTGTAGCTGATTAAGTAGTCAATTCAATGATCCAATCACAATTAGCATTATCCATTAATTGGATTTATTACCATTTTTAGAGTATAAACGTTGCATACAAACTCGCGCCTCTTACGTTTTTTCTCAATTGCCAACTTAATAATTGAGTCAAAATAACAAATTATGTCTCGTTTTGTAGCTGATTAAGAAACCAATTCAATCATGAAATTGCAATTAGCATTATCCATTAATTGGATTTATTACCACTTTTAGAGTATAAACGTTGCATACAAACTCGCGCCTCTTACGTTTTATCTCAATTGCCAACTTAATAATTGATTCAAAATAACAAATTATGTCTCGTTTTGTAGCTGATTAAGAAGCCAATTCAATCATCCAATCGCAATTAGCATTATCCATTAATTAGATTTATTACCATTTTTAGAGTATAAACGTTGCATACAAACTCGCGCCTCTTACGTTTTTTCTCAATTGCCAACTTAATAATTGAGTCAAAATAACAAATTATGTCTCGTTTTGTAGCTGATTAAGAAGCCAATTCAATCATCCAATTGCAATAAGCATTATCCATTAATTGGATTTATTACCACTTTTAGAGTATAAACGTTGCATACAAACTCGCGCCTCTTACGTTTTTCTCAATCGCCAACTTAATAATTGAGTCAAAATAACAAATTATGTCTCGTTTTGTAGCTGATTAAGAAGCCAATTCAATCATCCAATCGCAATTAGCATTATCCATTAATTGGATTTATTACCACTTTTAGAGTATAAACGTTACATACAAACTCGCGCCTCTTAAGTTTTTTCTCAATTGCCGACTTAATAATTGAGTCAAAATAACAAATTATGTCTCGTTTTGTAGCTGATTAAGAAGACAATTCAATCATCCAATTGCAATAAGCATTATCCATTAATTGGATTTATTACCACTTTTAGAGTATAAACGTTGCATACAAACTGGCGCCTCTTACGTTTTTCTCAATTGCCAACTTAATAATTGAGTCAAAATAACAAATTATGTCTCGTTCTGTAGCTGATTAAGAAGCCAATTCAATCATCCAATCGCAATTAGCATTATCCATTAATTAGATTTATTACCATTTTTAGAGTATAAACGTTGCATACAAACTCGCGCCTCTTACGTTTTTTCTCAATTGCCAAAATAACAAATTATGTCTCGTTTTGTAGCTGATTAAGAAGCCAATTCAATAATCCAATCACAATAAGCATTATCCATTAATTGGATTTATTACCACTTTTAGAGTATAAACGTTGCATACAAACTCGCGCCTCTTACGTTTTTCTCAATTGCCAACTTAATAATTGAGTCAAAATAACAAAATATGTCTCGTTTTGTAGCTGATTAAGAAGCCGATTCAATCATCCAATCGCAATTAGCATTATCCATTAATTGGATTTATTACCACGTTTAGAGTATAAACGTTGCATACAAACTCGCGCCTCTTACGTTTTTCTCAATTGCCAACTTAATAATTGAGTCAAAATAACAAATTATGTCTCGTTTTGTAGCTGATTAAGAAGCCAATTCAGTCATCCAATCGCAATTAGCATTATCCATTAATTGGATTTATTACCACTTTTAGAGTATAAACATTGCATACAAACTCGCGTCTCTTACGTTTTATCTCAATTGCCAACTTAATAATTGATTCAAAATAACAAATTATGTCTCGTTTTGTAGCTGATTAAGAAGCCAATTCAATCATCCAATCGCAATTAGCATTATCCATTAATTGGATTTATTACCATTTTTAGAATACTCACGTTGCACACATTAACAATATGAAAATCGCCGACGCACCCCAAGAAGATCAACGTGAAAGCAACAGTAGTTATTACAAACTCAAAATAACGCCAATATAAATGTTCATAACTGCATTTTAATTTTTCAATTATTAGCCATTTAATTTATTTAATTTTTATGAATTTTTTTAAACTTGCACGTTTATGTCTAAATATTCTATTGGATGTTTTCCGCTTAAAGATAATAAAGAGTAATAAAGAACGGCTAATAAATTGTTAAATAAAATATCAACTTTCCAATTAACATTTAATGATTATATTGCTTATATATTCCAGGAAGTTATATTAACACTAGTTTAAATGTTTAATTATTAAATTTCCTCTTAGAAAGTCTCATAGAATTGGATCAACTTTCCCTATTAATATAATAATTAAGTTACATGAAAATTTGTTGCTGTTAAAGTTGTAAGATATTTTATAGTCATGTTGTATTATATAATTTTAATTAAAATAGTATGCGAAATATTGAAACAACTTTAAAGAAAGCATATGTTAAAAATTATATCAATTAATTTTATTGCTGTATATAGTGGTGGTAAACCCTTAAAGAAGGTTTCTTCCTTAAGGGGTTACACCACCTTAGCTTTCAGGAAAATAGCTAAAATAGCATTGACATAGCCACTCAATATATGAATAATTTTTATTTTACGCATATACAGAGTACTTTTATGAATGATTTGAAATAATAAGGATTTCAAAAAATTATCAGATATGAGTCATCAAGTAAGAGGGTCCCTTTTGAAAATCCTTGCTGTTGGTGTGCATACGCCCGGTTTCTCCAACGACTTATATAAGCTCGTCTTATATAAACTCGTCTTATATATAACCACGTCTTAAATGTTTATTCTGTTGCACCAAACATATGTAGATCTTACTTAGTCTTACAATGTAAAGGTCGTTTTAGACAAGACAATTTCTTGACTCAAAAGTTAGCCAAGCTACGAGACAATCTAAATTATCTTGTATCATACAGCAAATTATTTGAAATATTGAATTGGATGATAGATCGAATGGAAAAACATAACGCGTTTTATTTGTCACGGACAAATTGAATGGGAGGAGGATATATGAATTCCTTTCTTGAACAACTTTTGAGCTAAGATATTGTCTTGTCTAAAACGATCTTAAGACCGTCTTATCGTTTTACGATCCGATTTTTGTTTGGTGCAACGCTTCAAGACCGTCTTATTATTAAGACGCACTTAAACTAGATAAGATTCGTTGGAGAAACCGGGCGATAGTTTCTCTGTCATGGATGGTTTGAAAATATATATTTTTCTTATTTAAAAAGGCAATAGCTAAGACGTAGCATAGGATAAAATTTATATATTTTTTTTGTAGAAATGACATTTGTTTATGGATGAAATCTGAATAATATCGAAATTTTGAGTTTAATTAATTTATAACTCATGAACGTGGCACCCAATCCAAAAAATCTTGTGCTACATCTTAGATAATATTATAAAGAATATGTGTTGTTAATTTTAACAAAATCCGTTAAGTAGAACTTACGAAATACTGTGAATTTTGAAATGGTTATCCATTAGTATAAAGAATTTATTTAGCCAAAAAATAATCCCGTATTTTGAAGTGTAAATTATTATATTTTATGACAATCCTCCTTATTTTGACAAATCACACTTTAACTAAATAGAATGTACATTTTTGAAAAAAAATACACAAGTAACGTGTCAATTATTTCAGATAATTTTTTTTAAACTTTTTAATAAAATACTAGTAATAATTAATTTAATAAGAATTTTATACAAACTTTCGTAACTTTGTGATTTTTTTCCAAAATCGGAAAATTGCAGCTGGTAAGCATGGACTTGCTCCAGAACAATTTCCATCCAAAAACGAATCAGACTAACCCCGTTTGATTTGTTTTTGGGTGGAACTCGTTCTATGAGATAATAGCGACATGCAAAAATTGGTTTAAAATTATGCAGTAGTTTTTCCAAAAACATGTAGGAAAAAAATATTATTTTATCTAATCAATCAATAGTTTATTCCTGTATAGAAACCATCCTTAAAATCTAATCTAATTAATCTCTTTCCGTATCGCAAATGATAGTACTTTATTTATAAGCTAAGTCATAAATAAAGGTGGTTTTGTACTGACATAAAAAAAGATTTAAAATAATAAATATGAAATCGTCGTTGGGATACGATACTTTGGTAAACTGGGGATGATTTTCACATACATTAACACAGGGCAGTTACAAATGGTAACAATTACTGTATTTGTTACTGGCCGGTCCTTCTGCCCTGTGTTAGTGTATGTGAATTACTACTATGAAATCATTGACAGACAATATCTACTTATTGTATATTATGACAAAATAATTAATAATAACTATATGATAAAGTCGTATACTCGTTTTGTGAGTGTACATTATCATTTCCATTGAGTTCTTCTATCTTATTTGTTATTTAATGTATTATATCTTATTTTATGTCAGCATAAATCCACCTTAATTTATAATAGGGTATCGTTCAATTTAAAACAATGAAACTCACCTAATAAAGCACCTACAGTACACAACGCTACAATAAAGATCAAATAATTAGCGGAAAACACCTGGGGTGTCCTATTAAATTGATCCATTTCGGCGTTCTTAAGTGGGCTACTAAATTAAACAGGCGCCCGCACGGCCACGTCTCAATTTCAAATTCGATAAACCCGCGACACGAAAGCTGATAACTCTTCACAAATGTAATTGCACTAATTTTGCTTATGTGGCGGAATAAACGCTTGCCTATTTGTTTAACCTGTAGATACAGCAGTATCGCAAAGCGTACACAACGACGCAACCAAGGCCGATAACAACATTTCAGTGAGTATATTGGAAAGTTGGGATTGCACTCGTCAAGCAACCAGAAAAGCAAAATATTTAATAAACTTTCTCCTTACCGAAGACGAAAGCAATCAGAGCGACTGCAACGAAAAACACTAAGAATTGCGTGCTGGGATCGAATGAACCCCCTGGCGTCGCCGCCGCCGCCTCCTGCCCAAGTCCCGCAAATTTCCCCAAAATATCACCACGTTGCAATAGACTTTTCTTCAGCTCAATTTTATCCTCATCAGACATATCCAGATGTTCCAACATCTCCATCATTTTCTCCAAGGACGGCATTTGAAAATCTCCCGCCTCCGGCAGGACCCCCGAGGGAGCATCAGCCTCCTGCACGCCCTGCAGCAAATCCATACCGGCATCCAAATCCATTTTACTAATCGCTCGCCGTCGCGTCAAGTTATTAACTAAACGCGTGCAGCGATAATTATTTTACTTGGCCCCCGCATGTAATGTACACGTCGTCAATTATTAAAAATAAATATTTGAAGTATTCGCCGATATCGCAACGCTATGTTTATAATCAGATTCTTTATCTGCTGAGCGCAACACATTGTACTGACCTGCTAATACAACAATGATAATTCCGGGTACTATGAAGACAGAGTTTGAAAATCCGTGCTCTATAGGGCCGTCTAATCCGCCACTTAAATCAACCATTTCGCCCAATTGTTGGTTCGATGAGGTGCGTGTTTTTGCCTTTTGTTCTTTGAGGGATGGATCCTCCACAGTTGGAATTGATCACCATGGTGGCGGATGCGCGCGCGCTGGGGTTGTTAATGACGACACGCAACTTGATTTGTCATTTTAATAGACATCTGTGTAGTTATATTTACGTTTTTTATATAAATGTAATATATTTTAAATATAATTAAGACAGTTTGAGGGTTTTAGACAGTTGAACTTTAAAAAACGATTTGAAACAAATCAAGGTTGATAGTTTTTTTTTATTAAAAAAATATCATTACTTATCATGTAGATGTTTTCTATATGCATTTAACATTCAATAAATATATTGAATTGTCAATTTATTATTCTGTATTGATTCCTGCGCGGTCGCAACTTACTTCATGCGCTGGAATAGATTCAAATTTTATTAGTTTGTTTTCCGCCGTTTTTAAGTCAAATGGTAGTACTTTCAACTGTATTTATTTAAACACTACCTCTGCCCTAAAGGGTTTAGTTGTCTATGGTTTAGTGACAGTGCGTAATGAATATAAATCTATATAGAATATCTGCTCATGTTCTATTCTTTCTGCTTTATGTGTCATGTCCTCCTAGAACCTTGGCTAGAATCACAGCTAATTGAACTTTGCTTACTGCAAATACACCACAGTTGCGTAAATTCTTCAACAATGATGTTTTTCGTCTATCGCAGTCCTGGAAGACGTAAAACATCATTTTCCAGAAATGTTATATATATTGATATTCGTGATCCGAAGATTCTACTAACTTTCGTCGTTTAATGAGGCATAGGATTTCCGTGTTTACTTTCCGAATACAGCGGTGCTGTATGAGGAAGGTATTGTTTTGGCCGGGCTTGCATGTCCCTCATCTGTATTCTCATTGTCTCCATCTCCTTGCCCCACTACGCCTTTTTCCCCTTCAGGGCCTCCAACTGGTGATTGAGAAATATTGGTTTGAATCTTTGGGGGATTTCTAGTGGAGTTCCAACTTTTCAGAAGAGCCGCTCGTATTGTTCGTTATTGTTCAGTCGGGTTGGTTAGTCTTAACACTATATCCTTCGCCAGCTTTATGTAGGCGTCCTCTCCTTCGGCTTCGTCCTCGTTGGGGGAGTAGTCCATCGCGATGTCCTCACCGACCGGTGCTGAGGTCTCGCTCCTCTGCACACTAAACGATTGAATTTATTGTTCCTGTCCATTAGTTCCTTTTATTCTAGGCTAAAAGCAATGTCATTCCTTGGTCATATGCAGGTGTCGCCATCATGGTTATTTTACCCTCCTTCTCTTTTTACAAGTTTGGGCTCTTGGTCACTTGCCTCAGTTCTCGGGATTTCGTGGGCGGGTCGGTAGTCAGTAGTCCGCTCAAGGGATCGGCATCTCCTTGCGGTAGCCTGTTGGTGTTGCGACCAAACAGGGTATGCGGCCGTCTGCGTGAAGCCACCGTCCTATCCAAACCCAGTGAGCCAGTCATCCTTCTCCATGCCTTAGAAATTGTCAGGATATTGGGGTTTCCCCCCTTCTTCGATACGCGAAACTGTTGTAAATGGCATTCAGAACATGATGAGTGTTCTGATAATACAGAATAGACCTTCGGGGTGCGATTACTGATCGCGCTCGTTCCGATCGCATACAAATAATTCACGATTTGCATTCATTCAGTGTTGGAATTTGGGTCAACTACCGTTTTTTTGAGCCTAGGAAACCGAAATTCCATTATATTACGTGAATGGTCCGTATTTTGTAAGGTGACCATGACATATACGTGTATACGTTCGGATCAAGTAGTGTCAGGAATCACACCGCTGACCACTTTATCTCCAGGATAATAATAAATTTAAGGTGCATCAATGAATATAATTAATATTAGTTTTATAATTTATATTATAATTTTATAGAAATATTAAAATTACATTCTAATCTATACACATATTACAAATTTAATGCATGTCAGCTAATCCAGGATGACTTGGTTTTTGGAACCTTCTATTATCACTTTGATTATATCTATTGAACCTCTGTGTCTGTTGCCCACTTATCCTCTTATTGCCCAAAAATGGAGGTGTTGCAATATCCATACAGAGTTGTTCATCCAAAGTCTACAAACATAATTTTACATTAAAGAGATAAAAACATTTTTAAGATGTAATAAATACCCACCACTTCTGATATATGTCCATTTGCCTTGATGTACTCATGAATCTTCTGGAATTCATGCTTGATTTCTGTTGCACCATTTTTCTCAACAATTTCGCTTACTTTTTCAATCACATCTTTGTTGAAAGTGTGCTTTACTGCTGTTTCTTGTTCAAGGACTGACTTCAGTAAGGGTAAAATGTCATCTAGTCTGCCAATGCTTGCCAAAGCAGCAACCTACAATGAAGAAACACTTATTAAACTATAATATATAAATGAAGACAATCTTTTGAAAATGTCCAATCTGTCATTTATGACTTTTGTGGTGTCAGTAAATGAATGTTGTGACAAACATTTTTATTAGTGACAATTTTGATCAATAAACACAAGATGTATAAGGCACCTTACATGGTCAATAATACTGTCAATCCTAGTACTGTCAATATTTGCTTCAATCCTCTTTTTATTTTTATCAAGTAATCAATTTTCCGGATAAGGATCAGTATTCTCTTCATTACATCATTACTATACCTTACAGGTTCAGTAATACTGGCAATATTTTAGAACAAAGAACATATTAAATATTTTAATGATCAGTAATACTGTCATTATTCTAAAATATTGACAGTAATATTGATTGTGTAAGGTGCCTTTATTACTAATTAATGTTTTTACCTTTAAATTCCTAATGGTTGTATAATTTTGATTCCTGGCTGTGGAAATAACTTCCAAAGCAGCTTCAGGCTGCCCTTGCAACAATGCAAGCCCACCACAAAAAGTAGCAGCCCTTCTCATTGGTAAATGGCCAACATCCTTTAATTCACCCCACAGATTCAGAGCAAACTTCAAAGATTCTGGTGTATTCTAAAATAAAATGTATACTATAAAACACATAAAAATCAGCAATAACAATTGCATACCAGTTTATAACAAGCTGCATATGTCAAAACAACAATATTCCTAGGATACCTAGCCCCCTCAATCTGTCTATTCTTAATTATTTCAAAAGTATCCAACATTTCTTTGTACTGTTTGTTCTCATAAAGTAAATCAAGTAGCAACTGATATGTAATTAATTGATCAAAAAATCCTTCCAGTTTAGGTGAGTTGAAACAACTAAGAGCCTCTGCTGGTTTGTTCAAGTGGTGGAACATCCTCATCACAACAGGCCCAAAAATAAAGTTGCCAAACCTCAGCTGCTTGTTTTGCTCATTAAAACGATCCATCATTTTCACTACAAGCTCCACATCATCTGGTGTAGCTAAATGGATCATATTCTTTAAATCCTCTGTAAAAATCATGTTCTTTGAATCTTCTTTAGTGTAATCAGCCATTTTCAACTTGAACTTTTCACTGATATTTGAGAGGTGGTTTTGGGTTCTGCTGCGTTGTTCGGTATATCCATCGATTCCCAGTGTAGCGGGCGAGTATAAATTACGGGCTTTAATCAAATATTTAATAAATCGGCATGTGTTTTAGGTTAGATTTTGTGGGAGCTTACCTTGTGATTGGAAAATATTAGTGATTGTTGCTGGCGTTACGGTTTTATGGATGGGACTTTTTGTTGTGGCTTTTAATAGAATGTTTAGTACGTTTGCCATGATTAATTATTACGATTTTATTCGGTTAATATATTTTATAACCTTAAATCGGCTGATGGACTTGTACCACAACAATAAAATTTAAGATTTTCTTGAGATTAGTGTGCTAGTATTGAATATTTTATTTTGAATTTAAAAATTCTTCTTTCGTGACTCCGTGGCATCTATTTTCATCTCCTCCAGCAACACTGTCAGCTTCTTCATGTGCTTGTTGCAATACACTACTCCAACCCATCCCACCCAGATACTACTTCTACCCATTTCCATCATCAGCCCTGTTAACTTAATGTTTACAATTTTATCCATTCTGTCAGTTCTAAGTTTATTTTCCTCTTAATTCCCCTTCCCTTCAGCCACTGCCACAGCTCTTTTCCGACCCAAATTCCTTAAGTGTATTTCCCTCCCTCTGGAAATCACACCAGAGAGTTGGTTACCATTAAAAATTAATAAACTTACTTACCTTCATCATTTTTTGTTGAGAAATTGTCAAGATTTTCTTGAAAAGCCTATCTTCAATGTGTAAAGCCATGATTTCCTAGGAAGCACTGTTTTTAAATTATTTAAAACTAAAATAGCTTTATGTGAATATAAATTGATATGGTTTTCCAGAAAGTCATACCTCAACATAACGCAAAATACAATAAATTATGATGAAAAATTGTGAGTTGGTCATAAAAGGACGCTTTTACGGTACCACTTCTCTAGAAAACCAGGGCTTAACTGATTATAAATAACACCAGAAATGAAAATTTAAAAGTTGTATTTATTGCTTATCTTCTTTCACAATAACTTCAATATTTTCACTCTCCTTCTCATCAACCTCATCGCCACTTTCAGCACCTTCATCAATCGCATCCTCATCTTCTGGAATATCATACCTATGTATCAACAAGAACTTCAACCAATCCACCATTTGTTGCTCTTTCACTTCAGTTTCAACAATTGTAGGGTAAATATACTTCTCCTTGAAGGCTTCAACTGTTGCCTCCTCTTCTTTCCATTCCAATGAATCATGGTCGGTATACCTGGCATTATAACGATCATAATGAACAAAATCTAGCACCAAACCCAGTCCTGGTGCTCTTGGGATATTAACCTTCTCTTTTGTGAATGATTTTGTGAAAATTTCTTCAGTTGTTTGGCCTCGAACTAGTGCCAGAATTATTCCCACCATTTTACGAATCTGGTGCATCATGAAACTTTGCCCTAAAATATATTAAGTAAATCAAGTAATTAACTATAAACTAGTAATAGGTACTAGCAAAGTTATATTATAATAATGGTAATGATCTACAAAAACTACAAATTTCATATACTAGATATATTTAAAACTAAATTAAGATACTTATGCACATTTTCACCAATGTCAATGTTATTTAGTAAGTATTCTAAATATAAAATAGTTATTTCTTAATTATTATCACAAAAATTGCAATGGGCAGACATTTCTCATTACAGAAAATATAAATGGGTACCATCATAACACATAGATTTTGGGAACATTGATGAAATCACATACTTCTTACCTTTCACTTTTAAAACTGCAAACTCAACACCTTCAGTCACAAAAGGCTTCTCACAATGAAACGACATAATATATCTAGATGCACTAGGGTCATTATTCTTCTTTTTGGCAGTGTAATTGTGAAAATTTTTGGTCCCCTCAAACTTTTTAAGAGATTCATTCACAAAACTCAATTTTTCTTCAGTTAATCTATATGTATTCTGTGAAACTTCCTCATCATGGTTCGCAAAAGCAACTGTTGGTAGCATATAAAAATAGGTCCTTGCATCACACTGTGATTTACTGTTGAAACCTTTAGTCACCCTTCTTAATCCAAAAGTTCTTATGCATTCGGGTAGGTGTTCATTTATTTTTGATATTTCAGTTGCTTCAGCTAAAATAAATGTATTTAAAAATTATTTTTAATTCATCCTACAAGATTCTCTAGAGAGAATTTAAAAGTACATAGTTTACCATGATCATCACTATTTTGCAATAATCATACCTACCCTAATTTATTATATTTATATATAAAAGGGTGTGTTATTTTAAAATATCTTACGTAATTTCAATGAAACAACTTGTCTAGCAGCTGAAACTCCCTTATCAGTCCTTGCAGCTCTTTGAAACTGAATCGATTGCACCTGAGTGAATGCTTCTTCAGTTATCAAATCAGCTTTCAGCATGGCATTAAACAAATCCTCTTCGATTGTATCCATTTTAGGATTTCTAATGATTTATATAGAATTACATATGTTTAATGAAATAGACCGCGACAATTACCTTTGCATACCATAGTAATTAGCACCTGAATATGCCAGTAGTAGAGCAAACTTTCTTCTTTTGATTCTTTCAAATGGGGTATCTGTTTTCGGTACTTTTTCATCCAAACCAGACCCCCGATCTGATCGTCTGTCTTCCCATTTCCGTTTCTTCATTCTACCATCGTATCGTGCTTTTCTTACAAATTTTTCTGGTGGATCAGACATTGCTGCTGTTGTTGTAGAGTATTTCAGAGCAACTGGAAGAGAATGTGATGAAAACGTGTGGGTGGTTAATGTTGTTTATTACTTTGAGTTATATTGGTTGAAAATAATGGGGTGTTAACTACTTTTAAGAATCTAAACATAACCAAAATGTTTATGCCGCATGTAGTTGAATTGATTGGAAAAATTATGGTGATGTAGGCAATACAAACACTGTTATTAGGCAACTAAATCTACAATAAAATGAACAAACAATTTGGTCCTCTATATAATTGTCAAACTGGTTGCATACTGTTATACATATGGAACAGATGATTTGTAAATAAACAGCGGTTTTCTGTATTATTGTCTGAAAATGTGTACGTTTTGCGGTGTTGTGCGCTGTAGTTATAATATCTACTAATCCTATTATCTAAGACTATTTAGTTTATTTAAATTGTATCTGGTGCAAAATATACTGGGTGTGTTGTTCATGTACCATGTTGTCTATGCATGTACCATACAACTAAACCAAGGGTGATTTGTTCATATTATGAAACAATAATATTACAAAATGGAGCAGGAAAATTCTGTAATATATGGCTTGGAATTTCAGGTATATCTAATAAGACTAATTTACAATTAAACCCTGGTACTTTAAGTGACACTTTCAGGTTGCACTTTTTGAGAAAAAGATCTATATAGTTAAAATACCCAACTCATAGCACTTTATATGGCACCAAACACAACACAATAGTGGTTATTTCCCTTCCACTCCCATAGACATTATAATTCTTTCTTACCAACCCTAGTATCATTTTCATTAGCATAATTGTTCCTTGCTATGCTATAGGCATATTGTATAAGCCCTTCCATTAACATTCATATTACAAAAACTGTCTAAATCTTTTTAAGGCAAGAGTGTTAGCACCACAACTGGCTGAAACTGAGAAGATTCGCTTTTTCATAGGCACACAGTCTCTAAAACAGGCAAAAAATCAGGTGCATTTAGTTGAATTTGATGAAGAAAACTCCACGCTAAAAAATACAGTTTACTATCATTCCTATGGAGAAATTTGGAAACTTAACTCAAGCCCTACAAACCCACACCTGTTATCCAGTTGCTTCAATGCTGTAAACAATGACACATTGACATGCAGCAAGAAAACGTGCATACTGAAAGTACCTGAGAGCAACGATATTGATCAGATTGAGTCATTGGAGGTTGTGAATAGTTTTGATACTGGTGGGGTGGATGATGATTTTATTACCAATGAGTTTCATCCAACTGATGAGAAGAAATGTGCTACAGTTACAGGAACACAGGTATTGACTCAAGAAATGAATGCATATATCCTTCTCCCATACAATTTGTCCTTGACAAATAGAACGCGTTATTTTATTCCATTCGATCTACCATCCAATTCAATATTTCAAATAATTTGCTGTATGATATGAGACAATTTAGATTGTCTCGCATCTTGACTAACTTTTGAGTCAAGAAATGGTCTTGTCTAAAAGGACCTTTACATCAGAAACACTATTGATATTGTATTTGGCTGACTACATCAAGGTAAATAATTTGTTGGACAAAATGTTACTGTCGAATAATCACCACTGTCTGTTGGGCTCTGTTGCAAAATTCCCATAAAGCTGGTCATCTAATTAATCAGTGCTTCTCCCAACTATCACTGTTATTTAAACTCAAACATCAGAAATCCTATTGATATCATCGATGACTGCATATGTTGTAGATTATTTTATGGGATACATCAGAAAGTAACTCAAAAAATGTGATGAATATCAATTTAGAGAGTAAAAGTAATTCCAAATATACAATTGGTAAATGGAATCCACATCAAAATTGCAACCAAGTAAGTTTTAATAACAACAGTCATTTACATCATATGGTTTCCAACATACTAAGCCCTGTCCACATCCATAAATTATTATATTGTACCACACATGTGTTTATACAGTAATTATATCATTGTGGACATATTTGCATGCACAGATGTATGCACAGATTCCGATGTATTAGGACCTAAGACATTTGTACCAATTAAGCAACTATCCTGCATATCCGAATGATTGAATGAGATTGGTACTTAGTCCCACTTAATTCTGTTAATTAAACTAAATCCACTGTATATGCAAATATGGACAGGGCTTAATAGAATATATTTAATTGGTTACATTGTATATTAATCTATCGATTTTAGTTCACTACAGCAACAGAAACGCATCTAAAAACATACGACATACGCTCAGGACAGCTAGCATGGCATATAGACAATTTACACGCCCAGTTAGTGCGTGATTTAGATTTTAATTTGAACAAACAGTATCATTTGGCCACTTGTGGCGATGATGGGTTTGTCAAGATTTGGGATTTTAGACAAACAAACCAGCCTGTGTATTCGCGGAGTGATCATTCACACTGGTAATTGTTTAAACTTATTACTAGCAGCAATATTGTACAGAAATGCAAAATCTGTTAGTCCAACACTAGTGGACCAAGTGCAGTTTGCAGATGTAAAAAAACATTCATCAAGTCTTAAATTTACAAATATTTCAATATTATCACTTTACCATACCTCTATATTGTTCATCATCTTCTATGGGGTCGTCATATGGCCACTACTAGCCTTTCTACACTAAGACCTATGATGATATATAGTGCTTCAGGTATATATGACTTTAAATTGTCAGATATAGCATAAAATATTATATTATTTTATACACTATTTATCATATATAGATTTTAAACATTAGATTTAACATTCTCCATACAAATCTGGGCTATTATAATTGTATTTTAGGGTATGGTGTGTCAGATTTAATCCATTCCATGACCAACTCCTTCTGACTGCTAGCTCCGATGCTCGTGTGTTACTTTCTAGTGCTGCCAGTGTTAGTTCTGAGAGCACAAATGATGTATCTGAATATAATGAAGTAACAGAACCTAAACAGATGTAAGATGAACTTGATACATTACAAATTTATTGAAAACATTGTATGTATCAAACTTTTACTTTTAGAATTCAAGATGGTCCTTTACAATGGTTTGAACATGAAGATAGTGTGTACTGTGCTGAATGGTCACCAGCAGAACCATGGGTATTTGCATCATTATCTTATGATGGAAGATTATTGATATCAAGAGTTAAAAAGTCTATAAAGTATCAGATTATGCTTTAAAATGGGTTTTTATAATGGAATGTAATATATGAAATACATATAATTTGTAATTACATCACTTTATGGACCCAATTAAATAAATGTCTACATAATAAGAGCAAACAATTTCAGAGTGTAGTTTGAAAATATTGTTTATTTTAATTTGCAGACCATTAAGAAGAAATTAAAGTAAACTTTGAATGTTACAGTAATGAGTTTAACTATACTTTATGAGTATACACTAACTAGAATGAATCTGGAGTGGCTCTGCTGACTGTAATCTCCATCCTATGTATAATTTATCCACTACATTGCTTCCAGTCCTCTTCCATCCTTGTCTGTGTCCTTCCTACCATCATAGATTTGAGATATTTCAATCAACACTAACATTCATATTTAAACACTCTGAACCAATGTTCCCACTTATCTGTACCTTCTCCACATGATTTACATTTCATATAGTCTTCATCCATCCAGTATTTACTTCCCCTATCTATCCAGCCTCACCTAAACCTAGTAATTACCCTTCAGCCCTCTATTGCCCTAGACTGTGACAGATATTTGCTGTCCTGGTGGTGATAATTATTGTATTTATCCATTCATAAATCAGTGAAAAATTAATAGTTGATCTGGGGTACAGCTTGCATTTTTCACAGTTAATATATAATATTATTTAGAACACTACTCTGATAAACATGACTTCAAACAAACATTTGGTTTGTTACTACTAACCCCCTAGGAGGAAAGTTAAACGCCATCTGGAGGCACTACATCAATTAGCAATGCACATCCATATGGTAATAACGTCTCGAGATATTGTTTGAATTCATCCTCGCTAGCTGAGCTACACTGACAAGATCTAATAAGATCAAAATCTAGATATGTAGATTGCTAAGAGGTGGATTCACACTTATATATGTTTTAAAACATTTGGTATTGGTATTGGATATTGTATAAGGTGGAAAATAAAAAAGAACAAACATACTTCAATCCTCTCTATCTTTACTAACACTTTTTAATACATGTTTAACAATACATTTCTCAACAAGTGGCACAATCTCCTTAGTAGCATTTGTTAAAATCTCAACACTTTTTGTAAGATTATCCATTGTAATACTCCCTGTTTGATAAAACTGTGAAATCTGTTGATGTGCAGACAGAATAGATATAACAATCAACCCATGATCCTTAAACTCCTTTTGTTCATTACACACAGATATGTCACACAACTGCTCCTCCTTCAATGTGGGATCCAGCACAAACTGGCCATCAACAATCCCTAATGTAACTGATGATATTAAATCATACATGGGAACAGCTGCATTTGCTAAAGCAACACCAGCACAGGTTATTGCAGCACTCACAGCGGAACCATCATTTTCTAATACAAGTGCATATATATCAACTTGGAAATTTGGGAACTCATGTAGACATACAGCTGGTTCTAATGCTTGTTTCAGGATGATACTGTTTTGTTTCTCTTCAGCATCTTGTTGGAACATACGTCGCTGGGGGCAGCTAAATGTGGCATACTTGAATGCACAGTATAGTTCACCTTTTGGTGAATATTCTGTTTTGTTGGGTATTTCTCTTGGGTCGAAAACTGATACTAGGACTTTTGTTTTGCCTGTCTCTATATAGGCACTTCCTTTTGCTTGAGTTACTAGGCCAGTTTTTATAACTGCAACAACAAAACTATAACTAATATACAATATTTATACTGAATTTTGCTGATGGCAGTTTGGTAAGTAGAAATAACAAATTAAAAAAAAATTCAAATAGTATATGTATTTAAAAATAACTTGTATCTGTATAGCAGCCATGGACCACCTTATCTTATCTTGAACTAATCTGAAATTATTGACCAACATCCTAACTGGCCACTGCCAGCTAAACAAACACCTACACACAATGGGTCTAGTGGACAGCCTGTTATGTAGAGGGTGCAATGAAGAACTAGAAACAGCTGAGCAAGTAATATACCTCTGCCCAGTTCTAGTAAACACTAGGCATCACAGAGCACTATAAGGCTAGGCATCTAATACTAGGGGAGTGTTGACCTAGTATAGCCAGCATTGGCAACTCCTCACCTGCCAGTGTTTTGAAGCTTGCATGCAAAATTGACTGGTGGGATGAGTGAGTAGCCTTAAAGGAGGTTTCACAATGGGCCTAAGTGTTTGTAGCTATGCTACCCTCCAGCCAACTATCCAGTACTGTATATGTATAGCTATCAACCCAAGATAATTTCTACTGGTTAAGGGGAGAAGCTCAAAGCAGTTGTATTACCTGAACTTCACAGAAAACCTCTGAAAAACCATGAAAAGTGATTCCTGAAATTTTGCCCTATACAGGATTTAAAATCTTGCTCCTCAATGCTCAGTATGAGACAGACAACATCTCTAACCACTAGGACACTAAGCAGGGTATTTCAAAATATGTATTAAATTTGTTTTCAATCAGTGAAAAATAATTAGAAGAATACCATTGTAGTTTTAGGAAGCACATATATAGTTAGTCTATTCAAATATAAGTGCTGAATGAAATTCAAACTGAAAACTATGAATACCAGAAACATATGTAGTGGTTCATAGACTTATGATAGATTAAAAAGAATAGAACTGTAGAAGGAATTAAAAGGGCTGAAAAATTACATGCTAATAAAATGTAACATAGAAACTAACAGACAATAGGGTAAAAGTAGGACATAAACTAAGGATCAATGTCCATGAGGATTTTAAACAGGGGGATCTTCAGCACTGATGCTCTAGTGCAATCTATATGATTAGTGTAGTCCATCACATATTGAGCATAGCAGTAAGAGTTCAAACCCCTTCTAAGGTGTATTTTCTGGACAAACAGCATTTTAGCAATTTTCTGTGAAGGTAACATAAATATTGAGTCTCATCTGAGATTCACTTTACTGTCAGAAAAGCCCTTGAGATGATAGCACTATAAAGAAGTTTTTTTAATTGTATAACAAACCAGATATAGTTGGTATCATAAAAGAACAAAGATTATAATAGCTGCAAAACAAAGTTAAATAGTGCTAATCATGCAAAACTTACAAATCTTTCGATGTTCTATCAACTTCCTTTTGTCCTCCCTTAATCCACCACTAGGTATAACTTCATCTAATTGTTGCTTAAAAGACTTGGTATTAAGAATACTATACAACCGGTATGGTACAGTATTCTCAGGTCCATTAATCCTCTTGTGATCAACAGGCATGGTGTATTAGTAATTCAAATTATTGTGAGGTTATGTTTGATCAAAAAGTAAACACAATTTCCCCAGCAAACTTCAGATGTGTTTTAGAAATGGCGGAAGTGGTGTATAAAAGGTACAATGTTATCGTCTTCTGCACCCAAATTCGATTCAACAAAGTCTCCACTAAACGGCCCAAACGGAGCAAGTGGTAAAACCCTAGCTCCCAAAAATACCACCCGCAATGGCGGATGCATGCGTTAAAATCACCATAAGTAGAAATAATGTTGTATGTAGAGAAATTAAACAGTCTATTAATCCTAATTCGTTTGCTGATTGCGTGAAAGTGTTGAAAGTTGTGCAGAATGAGGCGAATGTAGCCCTCACCAGTTTGGTTGAGATGGAGAATGGTGGTAACTCAATTGCAGGTTAGAAATGCAACAATTGGTTAACGACGTAGTTTTTTTTTATTGTTTTTAATTTTAGAGGAGTGTGTTGAGTCTGAGGATGATGATGATGATGATGATGTGCCAACAACACCTAAGAGAAGATGTGAGAGTGGTGGTGAGGATCAAATTAAGAAACCCAAAGGAAATTAAATGTTTTTCAATTATTTGTTAAATAAATATTAGTTCTTTATGTGATTACTAACATATGCTATATTTCCAATAAATGTATTCTTGATGTAGAGTGTTTTTTAGAGAAATTTTATTAAATTAAAGAATATATGAATATCACCCAAAGGCAGATAGTTATCAATTGTAACATTAACTATTACTACTATGAACATTATTATTAATTTAACATTTAGGGTAGTTTTTGCAACAAAAAAACCTAGTTTGGTATGATGAAGATTCCAGGAAACAGGAAGTAAGCTTAAAAAACTTCTTTTCAAATTCAATCTATATGTCATCACCAGATTATCAGGATTACTATGAACATTGTTATTAATTTAACATATAGGATAGTTATCAATTGTAACATTAACTAGTACTACTATGAACATTATTATTGATTTAACATTTAGGGTAGTTTTTGCAACAAAAAAACTAGTTATGTATGATGAAGATTCCAGGAAACAGCAAGTAAGCTTAAAAAAAACTCCTTTTCAAATTCAATCTATGTCACCACAAAACATACATATGTCACCATCAGATTATCAGGATTATTTCTACGATTATTAATATTAAATTAATAGTAATTACATTTGACATATTTTAAAAAAAGGTCCTTTAGTGTCCTAATATATTTGCTCAAAACAATATTATGAATATACAAAAATATAAATTAATAATAATTAAACTTGATATGTATTTTTGAAAAGTCCTTTAAATATACTTTGGCAGACTAGTCCTTTACAGTTGTTATATCAACAAAAACTTAAGTGACTAGTCCCACTAAAGTAGCATTTTCAGACTCAAAAAGTCTCTAAAGTGTGAATTACACTGTACTAGATATGTCAAGAAATTCAACAAGTTTCTAGTTTCAATTATTCATGTGATATGTTCATCTTCTGGTCAACACTGAGTCCGAGCGAAATACGCTCGGACTCACGTTGATCAGAAGTATGAGATGAACATAGCACATGAGTAATTGAAACGCTACGGCCGTTTTGACACCAGTTTTGAGTTTTCTGGGCGGACCACGCTTTGAACGATGTATTTAAATATTTTAAAACTTGGGCATTAGAGGGTTAAATCAAAATATAACCGGCTTTTGAACAAAAAAACCGCTGGAAACATGAAAAATACCGTTTGAAAGTAGTTTGTAAGACGAAAACGTCTATTAAAATCTGAAGAACATCAATTAGAACATGAAATGACAAAGATTGTCGAAAATATGCGATAACTTCCCAGGAAAAAACTATACTATAACGAAGGTATTGTGAACAATTTAGAAAAAATAGTCCAAATGAACATATTTATTTTTATGTTAAATAATATACGATAAATACACCCACGCGTATTGCACTGTTGCAACATACTACACCAATTGAAAACAATCTTGCGTCCAATCGATAAATGCACGCATCCGCTCACATGGTAAAATGTTTATGCCTAGAAGCGCATTTTCCATTCCAGCAACAAGTGTGTTTTTGCATTTTAAATCAGGAAATATTATACATTAAAAAAAAGAAACGTAAACATAAAATTTGTGATGACTTCTGGCTAGTGGCGTGGATGGTGATTTCAAATTGGCGCTATGGGGAGGTGGGAGGTGGTGTTGGTGCACCATGCTGTTGATCCAAAATTATAATTTTTAATATGATTAAGGTAGGACAGTAATGATGTGTGTGGAGTGGGTGACAAAATTATTATTATTCCAAAATATGTCATATTAAAACAGTTATTGGCATACAATCAATTTCTTTCTGTCTATAAAACCGGCATTATTCACTGATGCTCTTAAATAATATATTCCAAATGAAAGTATTCAAATTGGCTTATTTGTTCACCAGGCAGTTTAAGTTCGAACCCCAAAGTATGAATTCTCGAATAATTCATTCGTCCAATGTTCGTTCGTCCATTCTTCCAAAAAAAATATATAATGATCCTAAAAAATAATGAATGCCTTTATATTCTGAAAGATATAATAAGTAAAAGCATGTAACTATAAAATGAACTATAATTCTTTCCATACCACACTACTGTTTTATAAACTGCTATAAACAGTTATTGCATACTGAAGAAAACTTTTGGTCGGAATTTGGACGTAGAAACTTTATAAACTATCATATTGTTATTAACAAAATGGTGCAAAATGAAAAAAGTTTTCGTCAAAGACTGGTAAAAGAAATTTAACGAATGTGATTCTAATCCCACACCACACTATTGTTTTATGAACTAGCACATTGTTGTAAACAAAATAGTGCTATATGCAAAAACGGTTTAGTCGGAATCTGGCAGAAAAACATGGATTAGTGTTTAATTAAGGTACAAATAATTAGTACTGGAGTTATTTTAAAATATATGTCACACTTTAAAAACAGATAAAACCAATGAATAGAAACTTGTTCTTCTTGAATATAATGTCTAAACATGTTGTGTTTAAAAATAATTATTTGTTAGTGCAACAACACACACACATACACACACAGCACACCTATTAATTAGAGTATAAATAAATAAATGTTACATTATGGTTCGAAGGAAACAATTTTGCTAATTTTGAATTTAATAGCTCATCCCAAATGGTCA
This sequence comes from Lordithon lunulatus, assembly GCA_963942505.1. NCBI lineage: Eukaryota > Metazoa > Arthropoda > Insecta > Coleoptera > Staphylinidae > Lordithon > Lordithon lunulatus. The sequence goes on along the minus strand of OZ012668.1, from coordinate 11,773,399 downwards.
TTATACAGTTACAGAGAATACGTCGCCGGATATGTAATGGGAATTTAAAAACGAAAAGGATGAGGATGAGGAAAATAATGATTTGTAGCACTACGAATTGAAAATTAACGCACGAATTATAAATAACCTTCTCTAAATAGTGTCCATACAATTACATAAACGAAAATAATAGGGAAATTTGCAACATTTTATCTGTGTCATTTCCGACATATTACTTTTTTTTAAATCACAAAACTATTGGCGGAATTTGAGAAATATTCCTTTAGACCATTATGGTATTATTAAGGGGATATGTGCCAGTAGTTGACATCTGTTATGCCCTGGTTTCGTACAAATATTGATAAGCCATTATAAAATCTACAACAAGCTAAGGTAGAAAGTGTACAGTTTTGTTCGTTTTTCTTGACAAATAGAAGACTAATTATAGCAAAATGTAGTGGCTTAAGTAGTGTATTTTATAACCAATGTATATCGTATGCTTAATCCCATCCCCACTGCAACCACCACCGAGCAATTGCAATTTCTGCGAGTTTGAACTTGCACAAGATTCGAAATTCCAGCACCAACGCGTTGCGGCATCGCGGGCCTCGCGCTACTTTAGCGCAGCATTTGCAAGATATCTATGCCGGCGACGTAAGTTTGTTACATTCATCCTGCGGGTTAAGACAAGTTAAAATGTCGTGTGATAGCAATGGCTCGAAAGTTGCGTTCAGTTTGAAATTTTCGTGTGACGCGGTATGGACAAACGACGAATAAAGCGTGTGGTGCCCGTGAAGTTTTGCACGAATTCGGTTTTGTGTAACTACGAGTACGAGTGGTCCTGTAAGGGCCGAAAGATGAGCAGAAAAAAATTGTAAGTATAATATATGTATTGTATCGATATGTTATAATTTTTTTTCTAAGTAAATTGAAAATTGGCCTAAACATGAGCAAAAAATTCTAAGTGTAATGTATATATTGTTATAAATTATAATTATTCATGTAAATTATAAAATATAAGGCCACTAGGCGGAAAGGCCGACAGCCTAATAAAGATTGATTTCTCTATAAGGCCAGGAACCTTATCAAAAACCTGCAAAAAAACACCAAAACATGTCCTATGCTTGAATAATATGAGACCATATTAGTTTTGTTAAAAAATTGAAAATATATATATATATATATATATATATATATATATATATATATATACCGTAAAATGAGGTTACTTTGCACCATTTTTCAGGTTTTTTATCTTTAACTGAACAGAAATATTTTTTGAAGCGCGTTAAAAATATGGGACTTGTTGCATTTTGTTCTTTAGTGTTATTAGTTGCTATTTAATATAAAATATATGTAATGTGAGTAATTTATTATGCAATATTTATTATATAAATTTGGTGCAAAGTTACCCCTTTGAGTAGGATACTTTGCACCATCACATCATTTTGATCGAAACTCCGTTGTATATAGGAAAGATGCGAAGTTAAAAACATAAATCAATAGAGCACACAAAATTTATTCATGGAACTGATTTTTTCTTCAAAAAATCATAAACGACTCATTGCAAATTAATTATTTACAGTCAACCCAACTTTTCCTTTTCTGGAATTCGATACAATCCTCTTCTATTTACCATGGTAGAGGGGTTTATGTTGTCAAATACATGCTCCCTATCATAGTATGAAACATCTGGATTTTCAGGCAATTTTCACGACTTGATAGATTTAACCATAGAAGAAAAACTCCAATGATATTATTTTACCAGAAAACAATTCCCCTTCGTATTTGAAAATCATGTATTCTCCTACAACTCTCTTTGCGGCAATTATGCCAAAAGCATCTGCTAGAGATTTCGTACCTTCCATCATTGCAGCTTTTTCTTCCTTTTCCATTTCTTTTACCATTTGCTCCGAGTATGTTTGAAAATTGAGATATTCTTCATCTGAAGAGTCCTGCAATACTGGATCATCAGTGTCATCATCCCGCTGGATTCGCTTTGTCTTTTCTGATATATCCTATTGCCTTTCTTCTGTCTTTTATATATTTTGTGAATAAAAAAAAAATTGTTTCATCAGTTTTAACACAGTTTGACGTTGGTGCAAAGTCTCCCCATATTGTGGTGCAAAGTTACCCCACGTGTTAAAAATGTTAACAAGTACTTACCAGATGATTTTAAATATAAACTAATTATCAAAATATATAGCCAAAGATGTGTAACTGGTACTAAAATGGTGACTTATCTGATAGTATTACACACGAATCGGTGGAACACGCAATTTTTCAACACTAAACAAAACTGCAACAGATTGGTGTCATAAACAAGTCCCGTAAAGTTAGGTTTTGATGTAGAAATCTCCTAATCACTCTATCACAAGATCTACAGATGACACTTCCATCTTGTGATTAACATGTTGCGCAGTTAAATTAGAAACTACACATATGGCTCCACGATGAATCTTTTTCGGACGTTGGTGCAAATATATATATATATATATATATATATATATATATATATATATATATATATATATATATATATATAATTCATAACTGTATAACAACATTAATTACGAAAATAGTAGTATACAAAAATGCATAGCACCGGTGCAAGCTTTAAAAAGTTATACAGTTCATTTGAAAGTTGTATTTGATGGAAATGCATGATTCTAATTTGCTTACTTTTACTGGAAATAAGGGACTGCCCTCTTAAATACCGTACCTATTCTCCAAGGGGCGCTACACGGACTAATAATATAAATTTTATAAGTTAATTGCAAATTGACCGAAACATGCAAACCGTTCCTCCACGTACTCTTTCCATCTTGTCATCTTTTCGTCTATATCCATAATAATATTCCCATTCTTGTAAGTCAATAAATTATTGTATTTTCTAACACGAGAAACTTTTTTTATCTTTTTATGTAGTTGGAACATATGATGTTTTTTGTCGAATCTTTCAATTTGTTTAAACCATTCGGCTTTTGCGTTTCTGATTTCTCTTCAGATGTCTTTGTTAAGTTCTTTATACTTATATACTTATATTATATATACGCATTCATCTCTGTTTTATATGTTCTTCTAATTTCCATGAGATTTAGCAGATCTTCCATTATCCAATTTTTATTTTTAGATGGTGGTTTCGCTTTAGATTTTCCTCTGCTACTTTATCGATGACAGATTTAATGTTAGTTTAGTTCATGCTTCAATTTGATTTTGTTGCTCTGGATTAATCTTTCGGAGTTTTCTTTCTAGTATTTCACCAACCTTGATGGCTTTGTGGTGGTCTTTCAGTTGGTCCAAGTCTGTTATATTTGTTTGTAGCGGCTTTGGTGTTTTCTTTAGGCGTATAGAGAGGTTTGCCAGCAGTAGATTATGGTCTGATGATGCGTCGGCGACCGGTAACGTCTTCACGGATTTTATAACATTCCTATATCTTTTATTGTGATGTAGATGATTTGGTTTCTTACAATATTGAGACGTGTATGTGCCGGTGATGTCCATGTGTATAAGCGTCGTTCCGGTAGTTTTAAGAAGGTGTTCTAATGAAGACATCGTGACATCGTTTTCTACACAAAACGGTACAAATCTAATTCCTCTATCGTTTCGGTGTCCCAGACCGAAATTTCTTACAGTATTTCCTTCTCTCTCGGTTCCTACTTTTGCATTTAGGTCTCCCATTATTATTGTAATGTTTTTTCGCTTGATCTGACTTAGAAGTTGATCCAAGTCGCTGTAGAATTCTTCTATTAGTTCATCTTCACAGGTTGCTGTTGGTGTGTATATTTGGATACAGTTAATATTTATTGGAGACGCTTGTATTTCCACAATGATGATTCTATCAGAGACAGGAATGACATTCACTGTTGAATTTTCCGCTCCTCTACTTGTAAGTAGAGAGAGGGTCCGAAGAATCTCCCGGATAAACAGTCAAGTTTCAACGAATTGGAACATGGAACGTCAGAAGCATGCACGAACCTGGCAAAATACACAACACCATCATAGTATTATAATACTACTCCATTACGGTTCCTCGAATCATCCTCAACAGAGTAGTATATTGTGAAGTTCACCTAGCATTTCCCGCTTTTCTGCCAGTGCATTTCACTTATGCCTAGTATGGCTATGTTTAGTCTTTTCATTTCATGGATGGTGTTGTGTGTATTTTGTCAGGTTCGTGCATGCTTCTGACGTTCCAGGTTCCAATTCGTTTACTGAATGTTCGTTGAAACTTGAATTTGGCTATCCGGGAGATTCTTCGCAGCCCTTACTTACAAGTAGAGAAGCGGAAAATTTTCATTGAAGGGACGTCCGTACTCGGGGCCATTGTTTGTGTTTGCAGCCATTACCATGATTTTTCCTATGGTGGTTTTCCATTGCCTTCTATACTGCTGTGCAAACTCCGTTGTTATGGTTGCCATTGCGCCGTCTGTTATCTGATTTACAGCCGTTCGATTTCCACCTGTGATCAGGTTTGAAAAGCCAGCTATCACTTTCCAACCTTTGCCTTTAGGGCTAGTCCCCTAGATGAGTTGATTTCTCTACAGCTTTGGGGCTCATGTCCCCATGCATTCTTCCGGCACCCGCTCAATCTGAGACAGACGCTATACTCATCAAAAATTAACAACATTATTATTGAGGTTTGCTAACGCAGTAACCATTTTTCGTTGTTGTATTGGCTAAATATATTACCGGTTGTTGGGAATTTATTATTATTAATTAATATAATTATATAATTATGTTGGCACTTGTTCCCTTCTTCAAACTACCGATTCAATTATATTAAGGCACCTTACACGGTCAATAATACTGTCAGTATTTGCTTCAATCCTCCTTTTATATATATCAAGTAATCAATTATCCGGATAAACATCAGTATTCTCTTGATTCCATCATTATCATTACTATACCTTGCACGATCAGTAAAACTGGCAATATTTTAGAATAATGAATATTTTAATCATATTATCGTACAGTAATACTGTTATTATTCTAAAATATTGACAGTAATATTGATCGTGTAAGTGCCTTATACAGTAATAATGTCATTATTCTAAAATGTTGACAGTATTACTGATCATGGAAGGTGCCTTATTGATTGAATTTATGAGCTATGCTTAATTGAGCCTTTTTTGTAATCAAAATCAACCCCATCGGACAATACGTCCAGGTCGCCAAAACAGGTTAATCCAGCCTTGAGTTCATCAGCTCGTTCTTAATTCTTCAAAGGAATAAAGAATACCCCATTTTTTTTGAGTTTGTGAATTATCGCGTACTGTACACTATTCCCGCTATTTTCTTCCGTTTTTGCGATATCGCGGATTTATTATTCAAATTCACAAGGATTGAAATTGTATGTTAATTACTCCTGCGTTTTTGTGTGTCACCGAATTGTTTATAATTATTTTATAATGTATTCACTACAAACAAACCGACAAAGTATTGATCTGCAATTTTAATCATTCTGAATTTGTACAAAAAACTCTGCGATATTGCAAAAACCTGAATAAAATATTAGGGAAATTGTATAAAAGTGCTGTAATTAAAGTTGCCTATAATGCCACATCTAATTGAAATAAATGTCTTCATCAAACCATTTTATCGTCAACGTTGAAACTGATTTTTTAAGGGCGCCTAATTGTTGCAATTAAATAATATTTGAATAGTCAATATAAGCAATATAACAATAAATATATAGCTCCATCGATTTCCATTGATGTGCCCGCTCGCCGCCGGTCGCGCGTCATCGTGCCGCGCCGCCCCACTCAATCAGCATTCGGGCCGAACTTGCACACACACAGGGCGCCATTGTTATTTAGATATACGTTTACGCGTACTCGTTATCGGTGCTCGCGACTATTAGCACGTTGTTTTCGGTGAAGTTAGCCCGCGACAAATTGGAACTCATAGCGAAACGGCATCGGTCGAGCTAGAGCGCGCGCGGTATTTCCCAGTGTGTGTGTGCGCCAGTGAATGAATGCATTGTGTCAAAACATGAGGCTACATTGTAAACAAGTCAGTGCTTCGCAAATAAATAATATTTGAGTGATACTTTTACCCAAGTTCAATTACCCAGTGCTACACACCGTTCATCAATCTTCTTGTTAAACTGTTAAAAACGGCTTCAGATATGGTAAAAAGGTAAGCACGAGTTTTATTTGTTTATTCTTATGTTCATTGTTATTTATCCTGGGGGGTCGTTGTGTTATATTTGAACCAAAAACTAGTCCTGTTTACTATTATTAATAATAATAATGATGCTTTATTAACGTACAGAAATCCATATAATGAGATTTTATGATATTCATAAAGAGACAATGTAATAATACAATAAAATAAACATGGTCAAAAGGACTATTATTTTCGCTGTTTTATGACCGACAACGAATCAAATCTTTGTTTAAGCCCTTGTACTATGACTCCAGAGTTTTGGTAGAAGTTGTGATAACTACAATATACATGCAATTTTACAGTACAATATACAATATAATAGGATAGAACTATTATAATCGGTCGTTAGCCCTTTGTGTTATGTAAATATATTGTTGTATGTTATTGTATCGCAATAAACAATTTTATTATTATTAAAATGTATATATAATACACTTAATAATAAATACAATATAATACAATCAACAAGAAGTACAATATAATACAATCAACAAGAAGTGCAATATAATTCAATCAACAAGAAGTACAATATACAAGTACAATAAGTACAATCAATAAAACGTACAATATACTGTGTAATATGTGTAATGATTTTGTTTCGGAAAATAAAGAACATATCGAAGAAAATAAAAAAATCCCTTATAAAATCCGTAAGTTTATAACATTTATTACAAAAATAGCAGCATAAAACCAATGCATACATTAACATTTTAAAAATCTCAATTATTACGCATACACACTGAAAATAAAGGACCGTTCTCTTAAATAAAGGACGTATGGTCACCATAAATATACTACACGTATAATAAATGCAATAGGGAACTAATTAAACTTGATTAAGGCTATCCACCAGAGGCTTTTATGCCACAAAATGCAATATACTACAAATAACAAATATTTGGGGCAGAAAGACTCCGGTCGTTAGCCCATTGTGGTATGTAATGTAATGTAAATGTTATGTATCACAATAAATATTATTATTATTAATAAATATTTATATTAACTGTAAATCTTTTAGTTGAAAGTAAATTGCTCAATCAAATTTATATTATTAAACTAGAAATTATTATTATAATAATAATAATAAATTCTTTATTCCATTTCTCAATATAAACAAATATATACAGCAAAACAAGAATTACATAAAAAGAAAAACAAAAATGAAATCTCTGTGGTTAACACAGTTTACATGGTAATAATACATATATACAGTAAAACAAGAATTACAAAAACAAGAAAAAAAGATAAGAAATCTCTGTGGTTAATCCAGTTTACAGATTAAATGGTAATAATACTACTAAGCAAATGCCCATTCAACAGTGACAGAATTTTTATACTTCTACATAGGGCTTGAAATAGTAGTCTGCAAACTGAAAATAATGTGTGAATAAATAAAATCTGTCCTGCCTTAAATATGACTATGCATATACTTAAGGTACCATACCTTAAGTATATGCATAAAGTCATATTTAGTGCATACATTTAAAATCTCAACTATTTGTAGATTTGTTTAGATACAAACTCTAAAATTACGTAAGAACATTGGCAGAGCAACAGAATGTACAATAATTCCCTTGTAGAGAGAATCATTCTTAGGTTAATTAGTTAATCTTATATATCGTACTGTCAGATGGTTAGTTTCTCCTATGCTTCGTGATTTCTATTGCGTTCACCTGTAAATGGTTCTATATATTCTTCCCATCTGGTAAACATAAGTTCTATTTCCGTTTTTGTCTGTTGCATTGCTAGTTTAGTCGTTGTTTCTCACCCTGGTAATACAACAAATTTCGTAACTTGCAAAATGATAATTTTCAGTTTTTGTTTGATTCTTCTGTATATTTTAATGCTAACCAAATTGTTATATATAAAAAATAAGCTAATATAATACTCAATGGTAGTTTAACCTTTGAGTATAATATACTACAAGTACAATAAGTAGTTTTACTGGAACCATTGCAATCTTTAAAATACATTTACATATCTCAAAAACTATCTTTGGATGTTTGGACATTTGTCATCTCACAGTGTGATATTACTGACATAAAGATAGTTAATTTTAAATGGTCATGAGTAGTCTTAATTGGATGATAAATGAAATAAACTAAAGACCCAAACTAAAATGTGAATAAATAATATACATCCGTATTGTCTTAAAGGGTGCCCAGTATTGTTCTATATTGTGGATAACCATTTACAAGTTAAATAGTGATAAAACCACTAACAAATGATGATTAGACTGGGACATGATTTTTAAGGCTCTTTAAACAGATAGAAATATAATGATATTTGGATAGAAACAAGCAATTACATAATAATAATTAAATAATAAGTTACTCTGTTATATATAAAATAGAGGTTCCTATGAACACCTCTAGACTGCTCAGATATACATGTTAGAACTTGAAACTTCTTTAGATTTTTAATTTTCTTGTAGACAAGGCTATTTAAACATATGGAAATATAATGATATTTGGATAGAAACACGCAATTACATAATAATAATTAAATAATAAGTTACTCTGTTACATAAAATAGAGGTTCGTATGAAAACCTCAAGACAGCTCAGATATACATCTTAGAACTTGAAACTTCCTTAGTGCTTGCTTGTAATTACAATGATAGCAAAACTAAATCAAACCACAAAAGTTCTTGTAGGCAGAACCATTGAGCACTTTCTAGCTTGGAAGTATGTGAGTTTAATTCAAATCATAAAAGTGTTCAAAGAACAGTCTTCAATTACTGTGCGTTGAACAGTTTTGTGCTTTGAATTACTGCAATCTCACAGACTTCAAGCTAGAAATGGCTTCAGATATTCTGCTACAACTTGAAGGCTTTGTGATTGGCAGTTGATTTATTTTGTGAATACAATTGTCAAAAGTGCTTTTAAAAAATGGTTGCAAGAATTATAATAGTGCTTGCATTGCTTTAAACGTGCTTTGAAAGCTTGTAAGTTGTCAGTGTACAGGAGTTATTCCTCCCTCTTATATCATTGAACCGTGTATGGTATTTAATAACATTCTCCCTCAGAATTTTCTGACATTCAGTTGTATTTTCATCACGGCTGGTTTTCTGCTCTTGGCTGTCTGGATAGCTCTTTCGACTTCATCCTTAGTGATTAAAGGTCCGGTTAGTTTCACCTGTGCTTCGTGATTCCTATTCCGTTCACCTGTAAATAGTTCTTCTATATATTCTTTCCATCTGGTGAACTTAAGTTCTATTTCCGTTTTTGTCTGTTACATTGCTAGTTTGGTTGTTTCTCACCCTGGTAACTTCTGTGGAGATGAAAAGTGTTCAGTTTGTTTTTCACATGCACATTCATGAGTTGAAGTATTGCGCTTTAGCTTCTCTGATTCTCCTTCTTATTTCCATATTTATTTGTTTGTACGTATCCTTATTTCCCCGAATTTTTTATTGTCTTCTTTTTTCCATAAGCTCCAAAATTGATCTCGTCATCCATGTTTTCTTTATGATCTATTCGGTTTCAATTTTCTTGTTATTGCTTCCCACAGCACACAATAACTGAGCATCCATCAAAAGAGACAGTAGGTGTAAAATTAAATTGTGTATTTTGTTCATCTTGACATAGATACAATCACACCTTACCGTCAATTTTAGGCGAAAACGACTCTCACCCGTGAAAAGAACTTGAACTCATCGAACATTTAAATGCTGGTCTTCTCTAGAAAAGTCTACTCGTGCTACTTGATGACATTTCTGGAGTTTTATTAGCACATACCACATCAAACCAACTTCCTTGAGTCTTCTAACTGTACTCTCACTTATGCCGTTCCGATTATTTATTTATTATTATTATATTATTTTCTTCCATTAAGATTAACTCTTTTTTATAAGTGTTTGTAATACTATAAATCTGTCATCCATGGACGTCATTGAGCGTTTTCTGCCTTGATCTTCTTACATTCACACTTCTCACGGCTTCAACGTCCGAGGGTGGTTTAAAAAGTTCGCGAAAGGAAAGGGAAAATGAGAAGTTCCAAAGCCGTTATTCCCTCACGAAAGTGCGTTTATTGTCCTCCAAAAGTCGTCGATACTTACTTCCGTGGAGAATTGTTTGATAAAATGAAGATATATATATATATATATATATATATATATATATATATATATATATATATAGTTTGTGGGTGGTTTGAAAAGTTCGTGAAAGGAAAAGGAAAAGGAGAATTATTTTTGAAATATGTTTTATTTTTAATCTTCCTTAAGTTCAATGCACTTCACCCAACGATGACCCAAAGCCATTATGGCCTCACGAAAGTGCGATTATTGTCCTCCAAAATAGTCGTCGATACTTCTTACTTCCGTGGAAAATCGTTTTCTCCACGAGGAAAATTTTTAGTCGTGGCAATAGATGGAAGTCAGAAGAAGCCAAAATCAAGCGAATAAGGCGGATGTTGCCATAGATCGTACTTTAGTTCATTCAATGTTTTCATTGTTACTACACTGGGACGTGCATTGTCATGATGGAAAATAATCTTCTTACGCAAGCCAGTTTTTTTCTCATGATTTTCTTTAATTACTTGGTCTAGAAGTCTAGCGTAATATTCACGGTTTATTGGTTGGCCCTTGGGAAGATAGACAATTATTACTTGGTCTAGACGTCTATTGTAATATTCACGGTTTATTGTTTGGCCCTTGGGAAGATAGTTAATTATTAGTATTCCCTTAGAATCCCAAAAGACTAACGTCATAACTTCATCGACCATACAATGCCTTCTTTGGTGATGTAGAACCCTTATGTCTTCATTATTTAGAGTGTTACTTGGTGTCAGGGGTATAATAATGAACCCAAATGACTTTATTTCAGTCAAAACGTTCTAGACTATCTTGACAAATTCTCATTCCATGAAGGTTTTGATCGATTGTTAATATTCGTGGAACCCATATTGCCTAAAGCTTTTTCATCCGTAAATCCACAGTTGCGATATGAAATGTTCTTTCATCTGAGATGCCTATATCCTTAGTTATTTCTGAGACCTTTAATTGACGCTCCTGCGTAACCATTTCGTGGACTTTTTCGACGATTTCAAGCGTTCTAGCAGTTTTTGGTCGTCCACTGTGCGGGTCATTTTCTGGGCTCTCGCAACTATATTAAAATTCTGCTCCATCATTTACGACGGTGCATATGTACCGTCGTAAATGATGGAGCAGAGTCTCCTAATGTATCCTGCATATCATTATAAATATATGTTGCTTTCCAACCTTTTTTCACAAAATGTTTGATAGCAGCACATGTTTCAGTTTTATATATTTTGCAAAACTAGTTTTACTCAAAGGAGCACCAAATTGATACTACTTGATAGAACAATGTAAAATTTGACATTTATGCATAAGACAGTTAGTGTTGTCTATTGCATATATTTTATTCGAACTGATGCTTCCGTATGTGCTTGATTTCGCGAACTTTTCAAAGCACCCTCGTAATATGGTATGTATTATTTATGATACACATATTATGGCTTTCAAAAGAAAATGAAATTTTTGTGAGGGATACAATGACTCTTTCGTCTCATTAGTTTGCCTACCCCTGCGGTGGATCGTCGATTTAGATTTGTCAAACATTTGTTGAACCTCACTGCAAGTTCGACCATTTTCTATCATTACTACACTCCTAGTGTATAATTAGTCTGTGCTGAATCGCCCAGTATGAATGAACTGGTTACCAAAGAAGTTGATGAAAACGAATTTAACCCTCTAATGCCCAACTCCGCCTCAAGGTTAAATCGCATATAACGATGCATTTAAATATTATATAGCTTCGATGCCCAACGCCTCAAGACGGGCATACCTTTAGTAGGTGTAGAGACTGACATGATATGGTATACCGATAGCCAACATTTGAATACAGATTCATTCATAAATTCATCAGCGGTCTTCAATTATATGAGGAACATTAGCAACGATAAACAACTTGGACATTATAACCCTCCAATGCCCAAATAATGATCTACTTATCAGAAAATACAAACTTTTATCGATAGAAAGTACACGATTCCAATTTAAAGTAAAATACAATATAACTGCAATAGATTTCAACAGTTAATTATAACTTGCAAAATTAGACGACGAATGTCTCGAAAAATGATAAAATTGTAAATACAACTCTGCCTAGAATTGGAAGATATCAAAAATAATAAAGAGAGAAAATTAAGAATATTTAATTTTCTCCCTTTATTATTTTTGATATCTTCCAATTCTAGGCAGACTGGTAGTATTCCTCACTACAATGTATAATTTTTTGACAGATTCGTCGTCAAATTTTTCAAGTTATAATTAACTGTTGAAATCTATTTAAGTTTATATTGTATTATTACATTAAATTAGAAACGCGTACTTTCTATTGATAAAAGTTTGTATTTTCTGATAAGTTGATCTATAAGTTATATTGTGTTGTACTATGCGTTCCTCTAATTTTGCCGGTGGGTGTATTTAAAATAAATAGATAGAACAAAGACAATAACTGTCAATGATACTGAAATTATGCTTAAGACGTGACACAAGACAACCAATTTTATACTTATATTCATTGTGTATTATAAAATATTTTCTTCTTCTAAATAGATTGTTTATTATTATACATTAAATATTTTCTTACAAAAAATTAATTGATTTTAGCATGTAACTTCTTTATACAAATACGAAACAGTAATTTCTTGTAAACATGTCTCTGTATTGCCTGTACTAGCAAGCAAATATAAATGGATAACAATACTGTAGATAATAAAAATAATAAAATAGACTAACTTGAATTTACATTGTCTACTTGCTTAATACATGTGTTATGTTGTTAATTAACAAAAAAACACGGTCTCCTTATAAACCTATTGCTATAATCCGTATCATATCTGCGAACGCATAGCTAAACGCAATTAGTTCTAATGTTTTTGTCGTGAAATACGCGTTGCCCTTGGGGAAAAAGATTACTGGTGTTGTTGTAGCATGATTAAAATAAAAGGCTTGTTTTTACGATCATGTTTTTAGTTGATTAATGTGCAAACTGCAAATGCGTTCTACATAAAATTGCATTCTACCGAACTAACGCGAGAATGGATTTGGCTGCACGGAATCTTATGTTTATAGAGAATAGATCATGTTGGTATTATGATATACGAGAATTGATGATGAGCCAAGAGCCAACCCGTATACGGTTCACTTCCTTGTGTACGTCACGCTTCTTTGTAATATTCGGTGACACATTTCCTGGAGGGCAAAGCTATTCATGTCATATTCGAGTTTGAACAGGTAGAGATAGATTTGTGGCGGTGGTTGTGTGTTTAGGGGCGCTGTAGACAACCCGTCAGCTGGAAAATTCTAATGAAATTCGGTTAAATTTAATATTGAATACACCTGCTTCATGAATGCTGCAAAACTGTGCAAAAGTTACAGTCTGACAATGAGCTAAAAGAAAAACAAATTCGTTTTCAACATTTTTAATAATATTTTTTTGGGAGCCAATGTCGACAATTTTTATCCACAGATATTATTGAAAACGAATTATTATAATTTTAAAAATGATTTATTCGTGGAGTTTGATATAAAAATAAGTTTTTCAAGGATAACGATATTTTATTTTATTTAGCTCATTTTACTTTACACTTAGCAATAAGTTTCGGCAGAGCTGAAAGAAAACAGCTCTAAAAAAAATAAAATATCGTTATCCTTGAAAAACTTCTTCGATGAATTAAATTGTAATGCTTATAATAGCGTACAATTATAAATCACTAAATCTCAGCCAATAAATATATATTTTAACATTTGTATGTGTATATTATTTTTAAATTGCAACTTTATACATTTTACGGGACCTTAAAAGTTTTTTAATGATTCTACAAGCAACATTGTAGAAAAATATTACCAATACAGTTTTTATAGGCTTAAAAATTTCACGCGTATTTAAAAGTACTATAAACTCTACCTAAAATACATTTCCCATTATACGATGTTAAAATAAACTCCACTCTCGGCAACATTTTTTTGAAACGTTACGCTCACGTCCATGGTTTTTATTGCCATTGTCCGATTTTAACTACTTAACGAGGGGGCTTTTACAGCCGTACATTTCTAAAAAAAATGTTGCAATACAAAAGAGCGTGTTAGAACCCGTAAACGGGCGCCAGTAGCGGTATTAATCATATTTCATTCTCGGTATTTGCGATGATTAGATTCATCATCTCAGTCGGTATTAATTTAATAGAAAGAGAGATGCACGTGCTGCAGTGCAAACACTCGCCTCGGGCGTTTATCTACCGAATTAGATATCTATGCGGGAGATAAAGGCTTGGAACATATGCAGTTATGTTTTCTGTGGATATTAGATTATGCCTTTTTTTGAACAGAGAATTATGGTAAATATCTGAATTCAGGATATATTAAGTACATTGTATAACAGTTTTTCTGAAATAACTGAATATTATATAATATGATTTGAGATAGAACTACTACTATATGAAAAAGGAATATGTAAACGAGAGCTTTCCTGAAACAATTGCATGGAATATATACTATGGAAATGTTTCCTATTATTTATCTTAATTTTGAATTTAAAATTTTAATTCATTATTATGGTTTGCATTTTTAAATGCACTGTTTTATTTGTACCTGCTTTTTTCTGTATTTATTTATATTATGCATATTATACATATTCTAATATGTTTAAATTGGAATTCACCTGTACATCTATTCTATATGGTCATGTCGTTGATTGAAGTATCCATACAAAAAATTACATAATTCTCGCTCAAATCAGTACATATGTGTTTTCCGCACAATTTTTTAATATATAAACCTCGAACTCGAATTCCTGGACCCCGAAAACCTGAACTGAATTTCGCAATAATTACGACATTTTTTGCAAAGTCGGTCAGGTATTTTGAGTTGAGCGTTTTGTTTTTGAATATTACAACCTTAAATTAGAATTATTTGATACGGAAACATGTTAGTACTAATACTCGAGAGAATTTTGTTCAAAGTCGGTCAGTCATTTTGAGTAGCACATTGTTTTGAAAATTCGAATTTCTTGGCCCGGCAAACCCATGAGTTCAGGTTTTTGCGAGAATTATGTCATTTATTAAAGAGTTGGGCCATTTTATTTTTGAAAGTGATCAAATCAAATTTGGATTCCTTGAGAAGAAAAACTACTGATATTGAACGATCAATATTCCACTTTTGGCTAGTTTTTTTGGTGATCTGCGAACTGTTGTTGTTTTTCAAAAATTTTAAAAACAAAATGGACGACCGACTTTTCCAATAAATTACATAATTCTCGCTCAAATCAGTACATGTGTTTTCCGCAAAATTTATTTATATATAGACCCCGAACTCGTATTCCTAGACCCCGAAAACCCAAGATACGTCAAATTCGAATTATTTGATACCGAAAACATATTAGTACTAATACTGGCGAGAATGATTAATTTTGTACAAAGTCGGTCGGCCATTTTGAGAAGGATATTGTTTTTAAAATTCGAATTTCTTGTCCCGGTAAACCCATTGCGAGAATTGTCATTTATTACAGAGTTGATGGGCCATTTTAGTTGGTCTTTTTATTTTTGAAAGTGATGATCTCAAATTTGGATTCCTTGACAACAAAAACTGTACTGATTGAAGGATCAATATTCCACTTTTGGCCAGTTTTTCGGTTATCTGCGAAACGCTAGTGTAATACTGCCTTATGCCAAATGTCACACATCTCTCAAGCACGACAGGATAGCACTAGCGTTCGTGGAGAAACAGTTGTTTATTTGGTTGCCATGGGTAACATACCGGTCTGATCTTTACCAGACCAGTCTGATCTTTACCAGACCGGTCTGATTTTTAACAGACCGGTCTGAACTTGCAGAATCGACTCCCTGGGGATCTGGTAAAAGAGCAGACCGGTTTGTTACCCATGGCAACCAAATAAACAATTATTACAGCGTTGGTAGTGCCCCACGTTCCGCGAGCGCTAGTGTAATACTACCTTGCCTCAAATGTTACAACTTGTTAAAAGTGACATTAAAATAGTGAAATAGGTTACTATCCTGTCACTCTTGACTAATTTGTGACATCTGACATAAGGCAGTATTACACTAGTGTTTCACAGATCGCCGAAAAAATGGCCAAAAGTGGAATATTGATCGTTTAGATAGTGAAATAAGTTATAATCATATCTATTTCACAAACTTGTGACATTTGACGTAAGGCAGTATTACACTAGCGTTCGCGAACCGGGGGCACTACCAACAGTTGTTTATTTGGTTGCTATGGGTAACAGACCAGTCTGTTTTTTTTACAGGACCGGTCTGAATAGACCCCCTGGTTTTCCTATATGTTATAAGTACATTCATGTTTTTGTTTATACCTACGGTTTTCATTATCCATACAACTTTTACAATATAATAAAAAGTTTATCGTTGCCTTTTGTGATTTGAATGACCTTCTACATTTTATAACTTCCAATAATGGTCATCAATTCTCAGAAAATAAATTTAATAGCCACCAACAAATTGTTTTTATTAGCTTGATTGTATTAAATTATTTAGAGTCCAGTACATAGTTTATGCTAAATTCAATTTGCAATTTCACAATTCGGGCATAGAAAAAAAATAGGCATGATTATATATACCCTTAACCCTTAAATGCATATTGTTGCAGAACAGCAATATTAAAATGTTCAGTGTCTAGTCAAAAACGTTGTTTTAAAAACTATATTTTTGTACTCATGTCTTAAGACACGTCATTTCCCGTATTGATTTGGGTGCGAGAAATACTAGTTCCCGCACTAGTGCGGGAAGTAGCCACTGTTGCCAACTTAAAATTCGGTACCAATGTAAATGTGTATTATATATTTATAAATATGAGAATGCATGCAAGCACAGCGTACACCTCTTATACTTCAAATAGCATTAAAAATTAACAGTATGGTACTGAATAAATACAATTTTGAAGAAAATGACTTTAAATTATATGTAATTGGTAGTGTGACATAATCTATTTGTCACAACAACTTTAAATAACCTTAAATAAATATTAAGTAATTAATTCGTGCAAAATATAAGATACATTATTCGTGCGATAAGGCCGTTTCCCGAATTCGCTCTTTATACAGCACGAGCCGAAGTGTTGTAAACTCATTCGCTCATTCGGGAAACTTGCCTTCCTGCACTAATCATGTAAATTACTATTCTGTATAGATATCTGCACACATATGATTCATGATTTTGCTAATAAATTGCGATTCTGATGTTTTGTAGCATGTGCACGACTAGTTGTAACTATTAGTTAATTTCAATTATAAAAAAATATGCATGTAAGGGTTAATATTTTAGATTTAATATGTATAATGCATAATAGTTTTTGTATTTATTAAAAGAAGTGAAATTCATTAACATTAATTATTATGTGTTTTTTTTCTTTGTAATTCTTAATTCAGTGTATAAGAAGTAAATTGAAGAATATTTTTCGTGGTTGTTGCATAATATAACTTGCTGCGAGTGTATTATGTATGGCAACACGCTTAAAGTCCCTAACAACATCATTACACCGTATTATGGCAATCAGCACCGAGTCAAATTTTAATGTCTTAAGAAAAACCTACATGAATTTTTTATGTGTTTTGCCAACCATATAAAATGTGTGCGCATAACTAAAGGGCAATTAGTTCTAGCACTAATGTTTTCTTTCGAGATTGCTCGACGATTAACACAACAAACTTGAATGGTATGTGCAGAACGAAAACGTTTTTTATTACGATTTTTATTATCTATCTTTTTTTAGCATACGAATACATATTTATTAGGCTCTTTTCTTACATTTTCAATGCAAAAGTTGTAACTATGGTTAGTGGTCTCGAATGTTCAATTTCTAAGTTGTAGAAATAAATTTCGATATTGAAATACATGTTTCGACTTTTGGCCATTTTTCAGGCATTCAAGATGTGCCATTATTAAAGCTGTTTTCGTTTATCACTCTGGGCGGGTCGGATCTCTTGTTCTATTTGCCGCTTCCGATGCGCACAATTCTACTTCGGCCCTACCGGCAGCGCACGACCGCAAGACCTGAGCGATAGTACACGCGACGGGGACGACTAGCAATGCTAAACCATACAATCATACAATTGATGCATAATCTATGAAAAAGGCTAACGAAGCGGGGTCTTTCTGCCTAGGAACTAATGATTTTATGTATATTTAGTTACTGTCGGTTATGGTTTTATAAAACCATAACCGACACAAACTAAATATACATAAGATTATTAGTACATAAATACTACAAAATAAATACTATAAAAATACTATAGTAGGTAATTCCACACCTTAGCCTGGGAATTAAATCATGGCCGTGAGAATTTTTCTATCACTAAAGGTATCATCATGTTATCATGGCAGGTATCATCATGATATACAATTCCAAAATGAGTTTTATTTGGTTAATATTTAATATTTCTCGTATTTGTATGTATATATTATGGATTTTACCTATAATCACTAAATTGCTGTACAATTCTGATTGCTTTCCAATTGCTTGCATTATTTTGCGTTGTAATAACTGAACACAAGGCCGGATTGAAGTGCAGTCAATCAGCGGATCGGCGGTATGCAGACCAAAACCTTGATTTCCTGCGGTTTTGTGTGGGTACGGTAAAATAAGTCGGTCGGAAACTGAAAGAAATTAGGAACGCAGACATAACACGTTTGTTGCTAATGTCTGATGTTAACCATTCAGCATTAAATAAATATAGTCTGTAACCGTCGGCTGTTTATAATAAAATAACAGCCTTTTAAATAGCACACAACTTTTTTTAGAATCAAACATCCACGTGATGCACATGACTTTAACATACGTATCTTAATAATGAGAAAGTTTAAATAATAATAAATATAGCTAATAATATATAAATAAATATAGCCATATATAAATATTACAATATATAATAAAATATTAATATATTATTATATATTGTAATATTTATATATGGCTAATATCTAATATTATCCCAAGGATATTTCACGTTTATTCAGGATTACTTGATAAAATAATGTTGTCTTCTCTTTCGTTCTAATTGCATAAATAATTAAAAAAATTAAAATTAATATAAAAATTAATTAAGTGCAATTTATTAAAATAATAATTAATTAACTGCAATTCATTGCTCCATTTATTTTAGAAAAGGTTGCAAGTTCTATGAACCATATAAATTAATCGGTGTAAATGAAAATCATTAACAACATCAGAACAGTTTTTTGTATGCTGTTTAAAGAAAGTCTGTAATAATTGACAATAAATTGTTTTTTAATTAATTGGAAATGTTGTAATTGAAAAATTGAAAAATCAGCATGGTGCACTTTATCATACGAATCTTAATAATGAGAAAGTTTATATAAAAATATTCCTTTCAATTTTATTATATATTTTTATAATACATGCGATTTTATGTCTGATCATAATTTTTATTTCAGAATTATTTCAAATATTGGAATTTTAAGGCGTCTACTTATATGTTGTTCTTAGTAACAACAACTGCACTACATCGGCGTGTACAACAATATAATTTACCGGAATCAGGTCGTAATTGGAATTTGGAAGGTATACTCTTCCTAATGAAATGAGCGAAATATGAAATAATTAAAAAGGTGTAAAAGGCACCTTACACGGTCAATAACAGTGTCAGTCCTAGTACTGTCAGTATTTGCTTTAATCCTCCTTTTATATTTATCAAGTAATCAATTATCCGGATAAACATCAGTATTCTCTCGATTCCATTATTAGTGTATACCTTACACGATCAGTAATACTGGCAATACAACATGTTATCGTACAGTGATACTGTCATCATTCTAAAATATTGACGGTAATATTGATCGTGTAAGCTGGTGTAAGATGCCTTTTACAGCTTCCTAAACTATAGTTTTTCAATTTTACATCATTTCTATCATTTCCACGTACAATTTTAAATGTAATTGTTTTTAGTTATTTATATAAGCTTTCTCTAAAATACAATTTATTTGAGAATTGAATATTCATACCAGACGGAAATATCATTACTGTATAAGGCATTTTTATAATGTACATTCTGATTGCTCGAGTTGATGGAAAATTGTTTCGAATATTGATAGTTTATGGAATATTTATTTTACATATTTTTATTTTGTTTTCTTATAGTTTGCCTACAAGAAAACAAAATAAAAACACAGGGTTTCCTAGGAAGTGGCCGCTTTTGACTTCACAAATTAGGAATCTTTATACTCTTTTTATTTTAATTTAGAAAATCCATTATTTCTCTATCAACGTGTTGTGAAAACAGATCTAGCATCAATGGTTCGATTTTCTTTTAATGAAGGGGTATCTATGACAGCGTTATCATAGTTGGATAATAAATTTTAAGTGTATAATAAATTGGCCACTTATTTTCCCAAATTTAAATTAGTTTATTTTTGGTCATTTACCTAATTCTTGAGATAGGAAAGATGTATTTTTATTATTTTTCCTAGACTCTATGAACGTTCTCCACAATGTACTGAAAAGAAAATGCGCCATTTTATACTCAACTCATATAAGGAGATAGGAAAGATGTATTTTTACTAATTTTCTCAGACTCTATGAACGTTCTCTACAATGTACTGAAAAGGAAATGCGCCATTTTATACTCAACTCATATAAGGCTTGAGAGATTATTATCACTATATACAAAACGTTTGATCACTTTGGGCGACCTGTTTTTTTTTAAATCTACCAATATCGTATGTATCAAGTGATTATAAGAAAAGTAATAATTTAAATCCAAAAATTAGTAAATTTAAAATAAACATAATACTAATACATATCCAATATCAAGTTATTTAAATGAGAGAAAATAATGATTTCTTCTCACAAACTAATTATTTTATTAATAAACCAATATGTGTACATAATAGACGGGCGAGCGACCAGGAATAGTTACGCGGTCGACGCTTTGGCCACCCTTGCTCTTACCTCTTAGCATTCTAATATTTAGACCTCATCAGTGTAGCTCAGCATATGATAATGAATTCATTAACAAACTGGTTTTGTTATATTATATATAGTTCATTCATTAGAATTATAGACAGATACTTATAGTATATCTGTCTATAATTCTAATGAATCAACTATATATAATATAACAAAACCAGTTTGTTAATGAATTCATTATCGCAAGCTGAGCTACACTGATGAGGTCTAAATCTTAGAATACTAAGAGGTAAATTCATAAATTCAATAGTTATATATTTGTTACTATTAGTTAGTCAGTGATTTCAGTATTAAATCAGTTACATTATCGTATCCATGTACACAACATAAAACTAATTGTCCTTGATGAAAAGTAAAATTGTTATCCATCCAGCGAAACAGTTCTCACAATTATACTGTTGACACATTCTTCGTGTGTGCTGGCTGGGAGAAAGACTGAAATTAGCGACGACGCAATTAAGCGCACGCCGGTTTTTGCTTTACACAATTTGAAGCCATAATGATAATAAGTCCGTAGATGAAAATATGATAACTGTACGGTGGGACACGAATAATAATGTGACATGGGAACCGGCGTTTCTATTCTTAGGCTAGGTCAAGGCGTTCGTTCGTAGACGAAAGAATGATTACTTAGCGCCTGTTAAAATATTAGGTTATCGATCCGGCCGGTAAATGTTGTTATAATCTAGCTTGATTATAATTTAATTAAAAATAAGGGTGGTCAAATGCGCTCGGTTGCTGCTTACGGCGAAAACGTGATCATATTTCCCTAGAGGGGCATGAATATTGGATCGGGTGTCGTAAATAGACGTGACCAGACCATGCGGGTGAATGGGCAGGGGGGGAAGGGTGACATAAAGATGGGGACTGTACAATTACAAATAGCACGTAGGCTAGTTTATTTGTGTGGGTGACTGGACTAAAGTCAACAGTTGCAATAATCAATGTTTGAATTGCTAATATCTACAACTTGTAATTTCCCTAACAAAAAATCGCCATCCCAATAGCCCTCTCCACAATCCACCAAACGAATTCCTATACTACTATTGGCGATTCAAATGTTAACGGTTTTTTCTAGTTCGTAGGTAAACAGCTGATCTTTGTTATTGTTTAATCAGCTGACTTGATTAAAATTACAAGATTTGAGTTTGAGTCACTTCTAGAACAATGTGTTTGCTAATGTACTTTTAAGGTGTAAATAGCAAAGCTTTGGATATATAGTCATGTATATGATGAAAAAACAAAGGTTATGCAAACAGATTCCCTACTAAATATAGTTCATTTTCTGCCACCAGATAGAGTATCAACCGGCTTGAATCGCTTATACTATATTTTTCGTAACGCGAACAGCACCCCTAAATAATATCCTTCCAACACAATCGTCGAGGTAATCCGACGATACAACAACACAAACGACACCGACTAAACTAGATATACATAAATTATTAATTCCTAGGCAGAAAGACCGCAGGTTGATAGCTTTTTACAACACTAATCTAATTAGTAAATAAATGTATACAATTTTAATTAATGTTGTTGTCAAGTTACTTCTATATGTAAACCAGTGTTCAAAATAAACTTATTTAATAATTATTAAATGATAGCTGTTTATTTTCCGAAAAACCTATGAAAGTGAAGAAAGGACCTAAAACGTGAAGTTGACCTCAAAACCAAATAAATCAATTATGTTACAAAAGTTATTAAATTATTTAATAAAATAAAGATCGTAACCAAAATCGATCCGCGCTACTTAAATAATTATTTATAATTGACGTCACATCCGTTATGCAATCACTCTCATAATGTCTCACAGCTGCTGCCTCATTTAATTCGAGCGCATGCAACAAATGCTGGTACCTCTAGGTGTGCTTGTTATGCTTTTACTTCAAGTAACGAGCTACTTGGCGAGAGTATTGTCAAATATTTGTATGCATCGAATGAATGGGATGGAATAACGATACATCTTTGATCGTTTTACAAATAGCACAAGCGGCCGCGGATGGATGGGAAAGCGCCATTCAAGATTGCAAGCAGACGCAGCGCTTTGATGGCTCCAGCCAAAAATAGTGCCCCGTCTTGTTTGCACGCCTCAATTTATCTCCGCGCCTCGATAACGGTTTATAAATAACGAGTTCTATTTTGTTCGTGCACTTATCACACCAGGATGGCGTTTTCAATTAAGTGTAGATTATCCGAACTGATCGAGTGAAAGGGAACTATTTCTAGCTTGCTGGCTTGTTTTATTTTATTATCGGTGCATTTTGTACGTGTTGTAGCTAATATAGTAAGATACTATGTATTACGGTATTGTCGTTTATTTCACACAAAAAATGCAAGAGAATATCTTTAAGGCTGCTTGTTACCACTAGAGGTGCTTTCGTTTAACCGCACCGTGGCGTGTTGTACTGCTCCAAGTTATGCGGTCGTGCACCGGTT
This sequence comes from Lordithon lunulatus, assembly GCA_963942505.1. Classification (NCBI taxonomy): domain Eukaryota; kingdom Metazoa; phylum Arthropoda; class Insecta; order Coleoptera; family Staphylinidae; genus Lordithon; species Lordithon lunulatus. The sequence continues at coordinate 11,749,828 of OZ012668.1, read as the reverse complement.
TTAAGGGACGAGATAGAATTGCGCACATTGGGAGCGACAAATAAAACAGCAGACAATACGCCCGGAGCAGCAAATAGTGAGAAACGAAAACAGTTCATGATTTAAAAAAAACTTACTTTGGGCAATTGTAAACAGTGTGTACGACTACACACTGTTTACTTGTTTGTCCCCAAGTAATTTAAAAAAAATAATCATATTATTCATTCCAGTTTCATAATTCAATTAAGAAAACTTTTGTATTAAGAATAAATAGGAATGTTTGAAAAATGAGTAATACTGTCTCTCTAACTTGTATTATTGCCTTTTCTGTTTTTTGTTTTTGAATTTAAATTATATGGTATCGTGTTCAGTACACCTTTCCTGAACCCATTTGTATATTTTCTATTTACAGTCGCAGTCTATTCTCAGACTTTGAATCTATTATAATAATAATAATGTTTTAACATAATGCCGCCCACAGCCTAAGGGCGGCGTACTCATGTTAAAACATTATTATTAGTATTATTATTATTATAGAGGCAATTGCTCTGCGGCTCATCAAGAACCTATTGTGTTTTATACAACATCCATGATATGCTAAATGGATTATTTTATTTAGAAAACTCTCCCTCAAAGTTATCTAGAACCACCGGTTTATAATAATTGTTGGTAACATAGTTCACCAAACATTTGCCTACACACTGTTTACAATCATTATTCATTCCAGTTTCATAATTTAATTAAGAAAACGTTTGTATTAAGAATAAATGAAAATGTTGTATACAGTATGAATAATACGGTTAAAAATTTGATTTTTAGTACCTAGGCCCTTTTTTAGGCTTTAGCTTTCCTATATAATACATCATTATTATTATTGCTAGGTGAAATTCCCGTCATTCGACGTTGTATGATGAATGAAATTTCAACTGAAACAATACTTTTCCTCTGAAAATATTTCCAAACATGATATTGTGCAGTTGCCAAAACACCAGTTTCATTCAGAAATGCTCATTGTACAAGATAATGAATAAATTATTTTTTTATGTAAAACCCCAAACCCTCCATAAAAAGATTGCCATTCATTTAAATCACTTGGGGATTTGAAACCGTGAGTCCCACTTTTGCCATGACAGCACAAAACTGACAGAGTGGTCGGCCTCAAAACATTGTCTTTATTATTATATTATAAGGATTATATTTTCATAAATACTATATTATATATAAGTAACACTCGCATACACATACACTAACACACGGCAGAAGGACCCGAAGGGCGATAGCCATGAAAACCCGATAGACTTAATTATTGCGATAATATTGAAATTTGTTGTATTTGCACATAATTGTTAATTTTTGCAAATTTAAATAGACCGTAAATAATTTTATTAACATTACATTTTATAAATTAGAAAGCCTGTACACTGGCATTTACACATTTGCATATAATTAATTTTTGGTTTGGTATTAAATTTATGACTCACTGAATACTGGTTTGTTTCATCGCTGCACAGTGTATAATAGTATAATCTAAAGCCTGCATTAGCACGCACGATCACGTTTGTGGCAAACGTATGGCTAACATTGATATAACAGTTTATCCATCAGATTGACATTTTTGCGGTATTAGCAATAACCGCATAATAAATATTATCTAGGTCATTTGGTATACTATCTAATCATTAGGAGGAAGTAGCCGGTTCTGGACCTCCCCATTGAGCAAAACAACAGATTAAAAATTGGGTATATTTGCTCAGAATGATGATCACCTTAAAAGAACTTACGGGTCATCTTGTTCAAGAACATTCTGCTTTCCCCTTCTCTGTTCAACAATGATAGTCAGCAGAATAACGTAGAAAATGGGGTAGTTTGGTCCTTACATATTTTTACTCACATTTTATACAGCTTGATATATGTTTGAGTAATAGGATAAAGTGTAAGTAAGAATATTAATCAAATATTTCCCAGAGTCATTTACTGACATTAATTGTTGATAACATAGAAATAATTTCATAGCAAATCTTTGGTAAACTATGTTACCAACAATTATTATAAACAGGTGGTTCTAGATAACTTTGAGGGAGACTTTTCTAAAAGAGATAATCCATCTAGCATATCATGGATGTTGTATGAAACACAATAGATAGATCCTTGATGAGCGGTATAGCAATTGCCTCTATAATAATAATAATGTTTTAACATAAGTACGCCGCCCTTAGGCTGTGGGCGGCATACTTATGTTAAAACATTATTATTATAATAGATTCAAAGTCTGAGAATAGACTGCGACTGTAAATAGAAAATATACAAATGGGTCCAGGAAAGGTGTACTGAACACGTTACCATATAATTTCAATTCAAAAACTAACACAAAAGACAATAACACAAGTTAGAGAGACAAATAACTTTACATATGCATTAAATATAAAAACTATAAATATAAGAAATTTGTGTGGCACGTGCAATTAGTATAATGACCACAACTTCCGCATAGTAGTTACAATTAGCATCACAATCACAAACTTTGCGTATATTAAATCAAAATTATCTACACATATGTGCAAATTCCCGACTATACGTTGTAAACGCTAAAAAATGCACATAGCAATCATGGTATTACTAAAAGCATTTAATTGTTTCGGGGAGGGTTGAACGCCCGATCCCGCCTGGCCTGTACAAGTGCTATTCAAAAATACTTGAACGGAAGGCACTCGTAGGCTTTCGGTGTATCACCCCCACATTATTTAGATTGCCAACCACCCCCCACGTCTGGCCGAGAGCTGATGAGAATGATGCGGAGCATATTTATAAACGGCGGCTCCATAACGGCCGGCATATTTTCGGGGGGCTTAATCTAATTGCCTGAAGGGCAACAGCTATGTAATTTGGAATTATTAGTGAGAGTATAGTTTATTTTTAGTATGAGTTATATGAGAGAAATTTATATATATATTTTTAAACATCTATAGGATGTCCCTAAAGTATTTTTTTTTTTAATTTTAAATTGCCAAAATGTGCAAGGACGTCATCGACATTTTTTTAATTGTTTTCAAAAATTGCTGGGACATTAGTTAAAATTTTTAATTGCAAATTTTAAAGATCAATTCAATTTTTTTGACCATTTTTAAGTGAGCAAGGACGTAATCGACATTTATACAAATGTCTGTGTTCACAATCCGCTGCGGAAGTGAAGAAAGAAAGACTTGATAAAAACGTAAAATCGCATTTATTTTTTATAAATTTTAAATTGCCAATTTTTGATGATAGTGAAATTTTTTTTGAACATTTTTGAATGAGCAAGGACGTCATCGACATTTTTTACAAATGTCTGTGTTCACAATCCGCTGTGGAAGTGAAGAAAGACTTGATAAAAACGTAAAATCGCATTTCCTTTTTTTTTAAATTTTAAATTGCCAATTTTTAATGATAGTGTCAATTTTTTGGACCATTTTTGAATGATAGTGTCAATTTTTTTGACCATTTTTGAATGAGCAAGGACGTCATCGATTTTTTTTTAAAATGTCCTTGTTCACAATCCGCTGTGGAAGTAAAGAAAAGACTTGATAAAAAAAACGTAAAATCGCATTTCGTTTTTTAAAATTTTAAATAGCCAATTTTTAATGATAGTGTCAATTTTTTTCGACCATTTTTAAATGAGCAAGGACGACATCGATATTTTTTACAAATGTCTTTGTTCACAATCCGCTGTGTAAGTAAAGGGAATACTTGATAAACACGTAAAATCGCATTTCCTTTTTTAAATTTTAAATTGCCAATTTTTAATGATAGTGTCAATTTTTTCGACCATTTTTGAATGAGCAAGGAACTCATCGAATTTGTTTACAAATGTCTTTGTTCACAATCCACTGTGGAAGTGAAGAAAAGACTTCATAAAATCGCATTTCCTTTTAGTAAAGTGATTGTAACTCGAGTTATAACTGTCCGAATGTTACCCAAATAGCCACACATGTTCAATTATTTTTTCTAATACTGTATTAAATTATAAACGGATATGTTGCATATTTTTCTCACACACACACTCACAGAAGTGAAGAAAATGCAACTAACATTCACTAAATTGGAGCAAGAGTATGTTTTTTTTAAATAAAAATTAAATGAATGTTATACAAATAGACAAAATACGCCGTAAAAGTAGTAAAAGATCAATCAATACAATTCTATAATTGGTTCAATAAAAATAATATAACCCTAATGTAATATTAGGAAAAAATTGATTGATAGCTATTTAATATACCTATTTTACAACAATATTGACTTTCTATGTTTAAAATGTTTGTACTTTATGCTGTGATAAATTATTTACGCGCGTCAATACGAATATGGGCTACTCTACTATTATGGAGCCCATAAAAATATTTATACAGCACATGAAAGCAAGCAGAAATTATTACGTGTTATATTTATCACGGGGGAAATATATTATTGCATGTTCGAAATTTGAATTTCACGAGCATAGCAACAAACGCGCCATCGATCGCGCTACCTATCCATGACAACCGCTTACGTTCACAATCATTAATGGGAAACAAATTCCAAACAACAGCAAAGCCGGAATTACAATTATAGTAATTGGGGCTGGTATTAATAATTCGTTAGCGTAAAAGAAAAAAAAACACAATATATAATCCTAGCAGAAAAGTTTGCTAATGAGTTTTATTATAATGTTTCATTATAGTTGCGAAAATGGATTTACAGATTATGATTCTTAAATTCATGTTTAGAAAAGTATACTACTTCGTTCTTCGAACTTATGGTAAAGTTTAAGGGAAGTTGGTGAATATGGTCTATAACTCGAGTTGTAGCTATCGAATATTGCTACAAATTGACATTTATAATAGAGACATGTTTACTACAAATAAAACGATTTTTTTGATTTGCAAATGGCGTCACAAACGGGTGTTTTTACGGCATCGTTTTCTTAAGAAACCAGGGTTTAAATCAGACTGGCACTAGTAGGTATAAGTAACGCAACGATATAATGCGGATCATTTTAACCGATGGAGGCCTGCTGTAATATATTCCTTATACAAATATTCTTCATGTCACTGTTAGTAAAGATTGCTTATTACAATTCACTGAGCTGCATCTCACAACATATAATTCCCCTGAGTGACGGTCTAGCTCAATTCAACCAGTTTCCAAGCTACATCCATTTATGAATAAAAATAAGACTACATCGCCGATACCATCGTTATAATTATTTGTATGCTCTATTATTAGCATTAGAAAGCCCATTCACGGTTTAACACAGTGCTGCGAAAGAATAATATCACATCTAGTATCGGTAACTGTACGCCGGATGGTGTTATTACCGTTTATTTATAGTGAGATCGGTCTCGGTAATTACTCTTCGATAGAAAATAAACATCTTCGCGGCGTTACATTTATGTGCGATTAATGATATTTATTACGTGCAGCACGTAATTTGTTAGCGTGTAAATAAAGCGAGTTGTCTCTACCAGGAAATCTAAAGTAAATACCATGTGAATACAAATTTCTGGATGAGATGATGCTAAGATTAAATTGTTGCGTTACTTATACCTAGTAGTGTCAGTTTGATTTAAGCCCTGGTGTCTTAAGAGAATCATAAAAACACCTGTTTGTGACGTCATTTGCAAATCAGAAAAATCGTTTAATTATAATATGTAATTTCATAATTATTTGTTACTAAACATGTTTCCATTACAAATGTCAATTTGTAGCAATATTCGACAGCTATAACTCGAGTTGTAACAGTTTTACTGTAAAAAGTCTATAAATAAATTAAGTAGGAGTTTAAAAATTGGTCAAAAATTCAGTTTTATACATAACGTTTCGAGATTGTAATTGTTTATTAGTACATATGTTGCAATTACAAATGTCAATTTGTAGCAAAAGTCAATAGCTATAACTCGAGTTATAGATGTTTTACTGAAAAAAGTCTATGAATAAATTAAGTTGGAGTTTAAAACTTCGTCAAAAATTCAGTTTTATACATAACGTTTCGAGATTGTAATTCTTTATTAGTAAACATGTTTCTATTACACATGACAATTTGTAGCAGTATTCGATAACTACAACTCGAGTTATAGCTGATTTACTGAAAAAAGTCTATGAATAAATTAAGTTGGAGTTTAAAAATTCGTCAAAAATTCAGTTTTATACATAACTTTTCGAGATTGTAATTGTTTATTAGTAAACATATTTGTATTACAAATGCCAATTTGTAGCAAAATTCGATAGCTACAACTCGACTTATAGATGTTTTACTGAAAAAAATCTATGAATAAATTAAGTTAGAGTTTAAAAATTCGTCAATAATCCAGTTTTATACATATCGTTTCGAGATTGTAATTGTTTATTAGTAAACATGTTTCTATTACAAATGCCAATTTGTAGCAACATTCGATAGCTACAAATCGACTTATAGATGTTTTACTGAAAAAAATCTATGAATAAATTAAGTTGGAGTTTAAAAATTCGCCAAAAATTCAGTTTTATACATACCATTTTGCAATTGTAATTATTTATTAGTAAACATGTTTCTATTACAAATGTCAATTTGGAGCAATATTTGACAGCTGCAACTCGAGTTATAGCTGTTTTACTGTAAAAAGTCTATAAATAAATTAACTTGGAGTTTAAATATTCGCCAAAAATTCAGTTTTATACATACCATTTTGCAATTGTAATTATTTATTAGTAAACATGTTTCTATTACAAATGTCAATTTGGAGCAATATTCAATAGCCATAACTCGAGTTATAGCAATTTTACTGTCAAAATGTCTATTAATAAATTAAGTTGGAGTTTAAAAATTCGTCAAAAATTCAGTTTTATACATAACTTTTCGAGATTGTAATTGTTTATTAGTAAACATGTTTCTATTACAAATGTCAATTTGTAACAATATTCGATAGCTACAACTCAATTTATACCTGTTTTACTGAAAAAAGTTTATAAATACATTGAGTTGGAGTTTAAAAATTCGTCAAAAATTCAGTTCTATACATAACGTTTCGAGATTGCAATTGTTTATTAGTAAACATGTATCTATTACAAATGTCAATTTGTAGCAATATTCGATAGCTTCAACTCGATTTATAGCTGTTTTTACTGAAAATAGTCTATGAATAAATTAAGCTTAAGTTTAAAAATTTGTCAAAAATTCAGTTTTATACATAACGTTTCGAGATTGTAATTGTTTATTACAAATGTCAATTTGTAGCAATATTCGATATCTACAACTCGAGTTATAGCTGTTTTACTGAAAAAAATCTATAAACAAATTAAGTCGGAGTTTGAAAATTCGTCAAAAATTCAGTTTTATAAAAAAACATTTTTAATTTATATACGTTAATTAGTAAACATGTTTCTATTACAAATGTCAATTTGTACGAATATTATATAGCTGCAACTCGAGTTATAGCTGTTTTACTGAACAATACAACTAGAGTTATAGCTGTTTTCCTGAAAAAAGTCTATAAATAAACTAATTTGGAGACCCTTTGTTCATTGTACTTCGCAATTATTTTTGTGACGTCAAAAGCGGCCGCTATTCCTAGGTTTTGTTGAAAAATCTAATCTATACTTTTTTATATAATTACAAAACAACATGTGAGAAAATAAGACCTGTGTGCCTTAATTAATAATCAAAAACCTGCCTTATACAGCTCTGTATAACCCTATTTGGCCATACCACAACACCACTATACCTAGGTATTATTGAAAAACCTAGTACATACTTGTCTGTATAATTACAAAACAATATGTGAGAAAATAAGGCATGTGTGCCTTAATTAATTATGAAAACCTGCCTCATACAGATCTGTACAAATTAATTTGTGTATTATTGAAAAACCTAATACATACTTTTTTGTATAATTCAATATTTTTATTAACGACGATCATAACTGACTTTATTTTTAAAATTCATGTCAGCTCAAAAATTTCTATAATTGTAGATTCACTATTTAATGCTTTTTTAATACATTCCAAAATTTCTTAGTTATCAATGGTAATTTCAATGCCCGACACTGTAAGCGCCATTCTTTCGGCCTCTTTTAGGTTTCTGCAACCTAAGTGTTTTATAACGTTTTATTTGATCCTAAAACTCCAAAAACTTACATTGACCCAGGTCAGTGGTCGAGTGGTTAGAGGCGTCTCGTCTGAGCATTTAATTCGAATTTTCGCGAATCACCGGGGGAAATATCTCACGCCTAATAGCTCTATAAAGATAAGTTTTTTATACATTGATGTTTGTTATATGACATTACAAATTATAGGTCATGGTATGCTACAGTCTGCCATGTCTAAAGTAGTATCTATGACAATAATTGTTTGTTTCCCTAATAGAAACTAAATTTAAAAACTTGTAAAATCGAACAATTAACACGCCGATGTAATTCAGTGGTTAGCAAACGTCTCGGGTAGTCGGTACCATTTGTCGTTGGGTTACAATTAAGTCCTAAAAATCACATACACATACAGTAACACATGGCAGAAGGACCGGAAGGCCGATAGCCAGTTACAGAATTGTAACAAATACAGGAACTCGTACAATTAACCTGACAATCGGCGATAAGACAAAAGTTGAAGAAAATACACATGAATTGGTATCTTAATGTTGGTAGTAGGTAGTTTGTTCCATATATTATTTTCTTGGTTTTCTTTTTCATATATATTGTACCTGATTTAAGCAATAAAAAGCAGTTTTGCCGAGATTGTTTTAACCGTACTAGTGTTTTTAAATGTGCCTTAACACAATTCGTTGCTAATGAGTTATTGTTACTATAACAATATATGATAAAATAAAATAAATATTAACTATCGATATTTGAAACAATTTTCCATCTTGAGCAACGAAAATACTTATTATAAAAACGTCTTATAAACTACGACAGTAATGATATTTCCGGCAGGTATGAATATTCAATTCCCATTTCAATTTCGCTGTTACCGAGAATTTGCCCGTCCTCCTCCAGCAGGAGATTCAATTTATAGCATCCTATTTCTAAAAATGGCTGCCGTTTAAGAGATTGGGACGTTATTAGAAGTACCTTTGCGGACAATGGGCTGATAGCAGTGTGAATATGTTGAAACCGATGAAATATAGTCTGTTAACTAAGGGACGTGTTCGATTCGCACCGTCGTTTCCTAAACTTACAATGGACGAAACCTACCATCAGTCTTCCTGTGATTTCAATAGTTTGGTCGACTTAAATAGAGTAAAATCTTGTCTAATGTTAAATATGTTTTATATAAAGGTAGTAGAAATGATAAATGACATCTTGTGTTATATTTTTAAAGCAAAAATAATGCTAATAGCTGCTAAATCGTGATTTTAAGTTCAACTAGAATCATTCTATAAGGCCTTTGGGTTTTGACGCGGAGTCTTTAGAATCGCGGTGTGTAATGTAATAATAGCTTATTTATTCGCTCATAAAGTATAAAAAGTAAATTCTAAATTAAAAATGTAACAAATTGAGTACATAAGACAATTGAAATCATAAAATATTTGCACAGTGAATTTAATTAATTGCAAGTTTATAAAACCTCTTATATAAGGTTTAAATCATTGCGATTTTAAGCTCAGAGAGAATAAGATGGACCTCTATTCGCAATGTCCTTAGGATCTTAGTGTGTATTGTATCAAAATTGAGCACAAACGACAATTAGAAATTTAAAATATATCATTCAGAAACATTTAGTGCCCTCTGAATATAATTAAGTTCAACTTTATAAAATAACTAATACAGTATTTAAATCTTTGTGATTTTATCGACAGTGATAATAATTGTTTGCAATATCACAACAATTAGGAGTTCCAAAGAAAGAATATGTTATCGAAATTGAATGGCTGTGGCGTCCACTATGTGGTCACTCATTTTCAAGGAAGAAGATGAGTAAGTTTTTTTAATTCTATTTGAAACAGTCAAACTAATCATTCGGACGAACCATTATTTTCCCCCTAAGATTACAGACTAATCCTTCGTTACTAATATATAAGCCCAACGACGTCCTTTAGATTATCGTTTCTCACACTTTTTGGTTCGCAATCCTTTTGCACTTACAAATTTCAAAGGACCCCCTGAAGAATGGATATGTGTAGAAAAACATCCTGAATGATCTGTAATTATAGACAAATATTTTTCAAGAACACGAAAAACATATTCTCAAATTTAAAAATCCATGGCTTAAAGGGTTAAGCCGTGAAATTCGATTTCATATTTGCCAGTACAATATTTTAGCGGATAATAATATACTATAAGTTTCTGAATTCAACACAACACAAACGAGAAACGGAATCTTAAAATATATCATTTAGAAACATTTACGGCCCAGCTCTACTGATTTAAATTATTTCCAAGTTATATAATAAAATATATAACATTTAATTCGTTGTGATTTTAAGCACTGAGAATAATATTATAGGGCCTTCGGCCCTTCGCGTAATATCAACAGAACCTCTGTGTGCGATGTATCAAAATAGAACACAAAAGATAATTAAAAACTTAATATATATCATATAGATACATTCACGCCCCAACTCCGCTGAATTCAATTAATTCTAAGTTTATAAAATCACTCATACAGCATTTCCGACATACAAGTCCACAACAACAAGGATGCCTTCCGCTGCAGTACATCACGTTGCTCCTGCCCGGAGAACTTGTAAGCCCGTCGGCTGTACAGCATTTCTATAATTTAAAAGCGGCCGAAAGAAAAGTGCCTTCTGCACGCGCCGTGTATAATTTGAAAACCGGGACGACGGGCGAACAGTGTTAGGGCGCCCATAGTTTTCTTCACGAAGTAGGTTACATTACGCCGGGCTGATGCACGAGGTCATTAGCTATGGATTTCATATTGTCTGCATCAAAATGATGTGTATACCTGCATTTGCAGCACTATAAACGCTTTTAAAAGTTGATATTAAACGCGAGCGCTCCGCTGTAATTTGAAATATATTACAGCCATTTTATTGTCCGTACGGCAGGAGTTTATAACTACAAGTTTGAACGTAAAAGGCGGATGCAGGGAAATCACGACGATGTCTGTTATTAAGTTGTCGTTGTCTGCATGACGTATTCTATGTCACAGTTTACTTGTACTCTCTTTTATGTGCATGAAGTAAAGTTTACAATTACTAGTTTAGACTGTAACGTGGGTTATACTAGTTATTTCAGAGGAAGTAATAGTTGACACCCCAAAAGCGATTGGAAAAACAATGGGAAACTACTGCCTATAATTACTTACGGCCGGTTTCCCCAACAAAGCTTATTTTAGTTATTTTAGCTCGTATTATTTATATCTAATTAGTTAAGATTCGTTAGAGAAACCGGCCATTAGTACGTTATAATTAAACAGAGTAAGAATATTTGTTGAGACTCTTTATTATTTTAATTCTTAATTATATCTCACAATATTTTAACAATTGGTAGCAAAGGAGATATGTTAACATATGTTATCTTATGCCATTTATTCACTACTAGCACTAACATGCAAATATTCACTTACTTGAGCTGTGAAATTTCATTTTAAATTGCTAGTGTGTTTTAGCAGTCAATAATGTATTCATTATTAACCTAGGATAACAATTAACTGTCACTTTCTCGAAATTTATTAGAAGAAGTTTCATGATCTCTCAACGGGTATTTCTATATTTAAACTGTTTTCTTTTATCACTGTGTGCTGCTCCAATGGCTTATTGCTTCTTGTTCTATTTGTCGTGCAAGCCGCTCCCGATGCACACAATTCTACCTAGTCCCTTACAACCGGTGCACGACTGCAAGATTTGAAACTGTACAGCACGCCACGTGGTGACTAGTAATGTTAAACGAAAGCACCTCTAGTAATTAATAAAAAAAACATCGTGCTAATGTGACACCATTAACATTTGATTAGCCCAACATGTAAAATCCTTACAGGTGATATATATCGGAATGTGTGTTTGCTATTTAGTGAATGCAGATGGAATATTTGGAGCATTGCGGGCATATTCATTTACAACGGTGCGCGAAATGCGTCACGATACCTTACAAATGTTCGGTGTTTCTAGAGTTTGCAATATCGCAGGAAAACAGAGAGGGCGAGCTTCATTGTTGTCCCGGAACGTTTCGCGAAACTCGATATTCGAATCCGGGCGCGGCGTAATTGAATCAAACGAATTAATATGTCACAGGAATTCTGTAAAGTAATAACAGCTCCCGCTAATATAGGAATAAATGAGTTGCTGGTTGGTTTTACGCGTAGTTGTTCTCGTTGCAATATAAATTGCGGTGTTTGTTGTGTAATTAGCAGCAGTAAAATAATGTGCACTATTATTGTCTGTTTGATAAAGTAGCAGGAAACATTTGTATCTCCATTAGGGATTTTTTGTTGGTTCGAGTTGTTAAGCGCCATGTAGATAAATTATGATATAATAATTTTTATGGACTTTTTAGTAAAAAAATATCAGTTGCGAGAGAAATTTATGTTGCAGCTTTATAAAGTATGACAATCGCGCGGGAAAAGTATCCTACGTAAATCCGCCTTGATTAGATTGTGCTGGAAATCGACAGAGAGAAATTCCCATGTTTACCTATAGCCATTTTTGGATTTAAAAAAATAACTACAAATATACAATTAACCCTCTAGGAGGAAAGTTAAACGCCATCTGGCGGAACCAATTAGCAATGCACACCCATATGGTAATAACCGTCAACATACTCATGTCATCATGAATTCATCCTCACTAGCTGAGCTACACTAATGAGATTTAATAAGATCGAAATCTAGATATGTAGATTGCTAAGTGGTGGGTTCACACTTATTTATATAAAAATAACTTTTTACTTTGTTTTTTTATCACACTTACACTTTGCAACTAGTTTCGGCTAAGCTCTAGCCATTTTCGAGCTCCTCCGATGAGCTGGAAAATGGCTAGAACTTAGCCGAAACTAGTTGCAAAGTGTAACCGAAGTGCGATAAAAAACAAAGTAAAAAATCGTTTTATTTATCCTTTAAAATGAATTATCACAAAGTAGACGCCTTAACAATCCAATATTTAAAAATAACTACGTTTACGATTTTTTTTATAAAATACTATAGGGATGCAGACAACACAATACTAATCGCCGATGACTTAGAAGACCTCCAACAACTCGTCAGCAAGTTAGACGATAATATTGCAGAAACGAATTTATGGTAAACATCATAAATTTATCCCGACCTGAATATAGTACTTATTATATAATAATATATAGGGTGTTTCATTTCGAAGTATAGAACTTTGAATTTAAATAAAACTCTCTCTAAAAATAATTTTAATGGCCACGAATTTAACTGTTTTTGAAAGATAATGTTCTGCCATTAATGTTTAAATATGATTTTGGATATGAGGTCACCGCGGCTGGCGCGAAGATGGCGTAATCTGGAAGTGCAATTTGCGATCACTATTTTCAGCATTTTTGGTCGTGTTTCGGCAATAACGCATCGAATGTTGGCATCCTTTTCTTTTGTTCAATATTATGCACATACTGTAATAAATGCTGTAAAAATATTAAACTGGAAAGGGACTAATAAAAAAATATTGTATGTATTCTACAGAAATACCGGTATTTGCTCCGGAATTGCAATCCGTATAAGTGATACACTGTATATGAAACATTTTTTACTCTCAACTCGTAAGGTCTTAAATAGCATTCAGATTGAGATATTATTATGTGAATTAATATTTATATATAAAACATGTATTAAAACAATAAATTGTGGTATACAATTTACTCTTCACGTAAGAAAAAAATATACCAAATAATAGTCTATTAATCTGCGTATGTAAAATAGTATAAGTAGTATTAATATTCGTGCCATTTATAAAATCCATAATAAAAAATATTTATGGGCCCCATTAAACTTTAAACTTATCTTTTCGTATGTATAAAAGTCACAGTACAGTGTGATATCATGAAATTACATTCCGATAGTAATAATTATATGTATGTCAAGGCTTATAGAACATTGATTATTCCTTAATTACACCCTATTATGTATACCTGTACATGATAGATTATCGAAGATACCGTTACCCAAAAAAATATTGCGTGCTAAAATGCCATTAGCCTGAAATAACGGCGATTATATAATTTTTTTTTCATGGCACACTTCTAATACATCTATTTTTTCTTCTAAATGGTAGATTATTAAATATACATTACCTAGAACAGAAGATTGTTTGTAATTAGCATATGAAACGGTACGGTCATTCATTTTAAAGAGTTATTAATGTTATAACTTGTTATAACGGTGATTTCAAGTAGATGATATAGAACGATTAAAGTTAAACAGTGATATATTATTTTGAATGAATATTATATAGACCCTGACGACAAGTTTACAAATAAAAAAAATCATTGCTAGGTTAACCCACCTCTACCACCACTGCCCTCGAATTACATAACATCCTGTATAGTAGCTGGCGCCCCGATGCATCTCTTAGTTTAGCCCCATATAGGAAGATTTCTAAAATAAATATGTATTACCAAACGTAATATTGAGCACCCTGCTGCTTCTTCGTTTGCTTCTTCTAACTATGCAGTTCTAACTTCTAAGATAATAATAGACATAACTAGCCTACTATCTGGTTGTAACTACATGCACTGACAGCACAAAGGCCATAAATGACAGGTCGGTCGGCTTCAAAACATTGATCTCATTTTTATATTATAAGAATAATGCTAAACTTTAGTTTAAAGCGGTTTCCATTTATCGTTAGGGAGCTATTCTAACACGAGAAGAACAGCCCGGAACAGCTCCCCGTTGATTAAACGAAAGTGGCTTAAATCACAACTTATGTTTTATTCCTACTTGTAAATGCGGGTTGGATGACACTGCTGTCTGCGCTTAGAAATTCGGAATTCATATGAATTAGTGTAAATCGTATGGAAAAATTAATTTAATACATCTTTCAGACAAGCTAAATCGAATAAAATAACTGGAAAATCGAATATTTGTTCAGTTTCAAGATACTGAGACAAACGAATGGTTTTTATCGCTTTTAAAGAGGGACTGGCATAAAACGCTATTTCGCAATTTTACCGCCTCGCAACCTTTTCATGCACATATATAATAGAAGACCCTTATGAATACAAAATCGCGTTTCACTTGAATACTCATCCAGAAAAGATCAAGCGAAGTGTTAATTTCTCTCTATTTGCGAGGTGTGAGCTTTAAAACGTGAATCAAACCGGCAAACCAATCATAATTTACGGGTGAGTCTTAGAAATAATAATACACCCAAAAATAGTATAAAGAAATCGATTAGTGTTTAATGATAAGGAGCTTGACAAAATATACATACGCCAAATATAAATCATTTGGCATAAGTATATTTTATCATCCATATTCTTGTATTGGCTGATTTCTTTTTCAGTTTCAGTTTATTAGTGCGGATAAATCACAGAAGTTACACAAGTCATAAAATATTGTACATAGAGATAAAATAAAATTGAACATAGTATGCGACAAATACATGAAACAATCATAATTAAAATAAACATCATATATACAAATAAGAGGTTTCACAATGGGCCCATTTTGAGGCTTCAGTGTCTGTAGCTATTCTACCCTCCAGCCAACTATCCAGAACTATAAATAAGATACGATTTATGCGAAAACAATAATAATTTTAAATCATATCTTTTACCTGTATATCTGTATCTATATTCTATAGTATCCATCACTAATAGTGAAACATTTGAACATAAATTTAATATGATTATATATTTTTTGACTTTTTATATAACATTGGATTTTTATTTATTTTTTGGTCGCCTACAGACTTCATTACGAAAGAGAAACATATTACTCGTCGTGCAAAAAAATATATTAAAAAAATTAATTTCGTAAACCACTTCAAATATATATTAAATAAATTAATACTTTTAACAAAATTAAAACTAAACTTTTTGAATGTTTATTCTTGAATTCTTGAAATAAAACGCGCGCTCTCTATTTAAAAAGATTAGTTATTGTTCAAGGAGAAAGACGTTGACAAAATAGTGTTGAGTCGAGATTATTATCAAAATATACTTTCCGGAAATCAGTTATGTTATTATCCCCCCTTCACTAGAACACTATAATAAGCTCAGTTTCCAGAGAAAGTGATATATGATATTCATATTTGTACCGAGTATCATACCATATATAACCAAAACCATTTTATGATAAGTTATATGTAGAATTAGGACACTTATTAACTTAAGCGATAGAAAATGAGTTCGTAACGGATTAAATAAATAACACTGAGAGCTGTATATAATGTTAATGACCACAGGCGAATAGGCCATTTTAAGTGTTTCAACGCCCACCTAATTGTGCACCATATGCCCCAGTAACCTCCCGGAATAATTGGTTTTTAAACAAAAGGAAGTGCATGTCTGTTATCAGTTTAGATAACATTTAGAACGTTTGTTTTCGACAAATATTTGATGAGAGTATCGTTGTTTAACGATTGATATGCCGAAATGTTTGGTTTAATATAAAAAATGTTAATTAATTTTAAACGAAAATATGTATCTGGAAGTCATTTATAGTCATAGATTGATACAACTGTCGCTGCTGAAGAAACAGGGTTTGAGTTTTTCTTCTGAATAAGCGATATATTGACGTGCTCGTTTAGCTGCGAATCCTGGAATTATTAATTACAGCACTGTTAGTGAACATTAATTGTTGAGTGGAAAAGTCATATGGGACGACTTCCTCTAGAACTCTCTTGAATATCTAATTCTTGTAACATGTATACGTTACAATACAAAATATATACAAAACAGATTTTATTTAAACCACGATTTTGAAGTTATATGGGTTTTCCACTCAAGTCCACACGATTCACATGTGTTTGCAATGTGTACAGTTGACTAATTAGAGCTGTTTTCGTTTATCACTATTTGCTGCTCCGGACTGTCTCTTGTTCTATTTGTCGCTCCCGATGCGCACAATGCTACCTCGTCCTTTACAACCAGTACACAACCGCAAAACTTGGAGCGTTACAGCCACGAGGCGGTTAAACGAAAGCACCTTTAGTCTTCTATTTGAAATAAGCTTATAGCAGGGGTCGGCAATCTGCATCTCTTTTATACATGTATGCAGCTTTTCAAAAATATTATTGATGTATATATTATGTATATTAAAAAAATATATATGATTACCAAATTAAAAAAATGTATATGATTACCAAGTTAAAAAAATGTGAGGGATCCATTTGGCTCTTCCTTAAAAGATTGCCCACCCTTGGGCTATACCATCGCCACCTGATGGTATAAAATTACCCACCCTTGGCCTATAAAATTACGTGATAGTACATATATAAGTGTGAACCCACCTCTTAGCAATCTGCATATCTAGATAGATCTCTGATCTCGTCAGTGTAGCTCAGCTAGTGAGGATGAATTCACACAATATCTCGAGTGGTTATATACAAAAACAGTACAACTTCCCTCTACGAGGGTAAGTTGTACTGTACCTGATAGTATTTTGGTTCTTGAATTGGAATATGTATGTTTTTATAATACAAAAATAATGTATGTTCTTTAGTTACAGATCTCGAACGTAAATTCATAAACATATATAACTTTAATAAAATTAGTGACTTAAAACTATCACACACACTGAAAATAAAATAAAAACAATTAAATATAGATAACAATCAAAATAAAAACAATAAAATTCTGATAACAATAAAAATAAAAACAACAAAGTTTAGATAACAATAAAAATAAAAACAATAAAATTCAGATAACAATAAAAATAATAACAAAATAAAATAAAACAAGCAAAATATAAAATAATATAAGTTATCCTAGCAATCTTATCTTGTGATAAGCCTAGGGATGCGATTACTGATGGTGTTCGATGTGATGCGATAAAACTTAGCCTTAATCACCATTACCACTCAGCCAACAATGAATGAGATGAGAATTTTTGAAGTCCTGTTTATTGAAAAATTTCTAAAAAAAATTAGTTTTATTGAATTGAGTTTATCGTTTCGATAACTCAATTTAATATATCTAAATTTTTTTAGAAATTTTTCAACTACGAACGCCGAACGTCAGACATTGCACCCCAGTTCCAACTATTTTTTTCCTAATTGTCAAATTGTAATTATATTCTTCTTCTTCTTTAGGTGCCCTCTCCTTACAGAAGGTTGGCGACCATCATGTGGTACTGTTCTTTATTTTGCGCGCACCGAATTAGTGTAGCTACCTCGCGAGTGTTAATTGCCTGAGGTTACGCGTCCATGAAAACTTTTTTCGTACAATTCCTCGCTTTCCCTCCATCTTGCCTTCAATGATAAGTTGCATGAGATTGTACTTATCGTTTCGGAAGATATGACCGAAATACGCGGCTTTTCGTTGTTTCACTATGGTCAGCACTTCGCGTGATTTACCGGCCCGCCGGAGTACTTCTTCGTTGGTGACACGGTCCACCCATAGTATCTTCAACATTCTGCGGTACATCCACATCTCGAACGCCTCTAGTTGGTTCATCGAGGATATTTTCCGAGTCCATCTTTCTACGCGGTGGAGTAGCACTGACAATACGTAGCACTGAAAATACGTAGCACTTTACGACACGCCATCGTGTGTCAAATCTAAGACCACGATTGCCCAATAGTTTGTTGATCTTCTGAAATTTCAATTCTGATTTTGATCTCATTAATCGGGTCCCATTTATTGTTTAACCAGCAACCAAGATATTTGACACCTACTCAATCACTTAAGGTGATTACAGCATTATTAACCTTGCTGATAACCATTGTCCCTGCTTTCAGAATATTCATACTGAGTCCAAACTCTTTGGTTTCTTGGTTTATTCTGTCCATGAGAAACTGGAGGTCTTCTAGACTATCAGCGAGAACCATGGTATCATCTGCGTACTGAATATTGTTGAGTCGTTTGCCACTGATCTTGATTCCTATGTCGACTTCATCCAGGGCATTTTGGAATATTTCTTCAGAGTACAGGTTGAAGAGAGTTGGTCACAAAATGTATCCTTGCATCACTTCTTTTTAATTTTAATTTCCTCCATAACTATGTCTCCGACCTTGATCTGAGCTGTTTGGTTCCAGTACAGTTTCTTGATGATGTTGATGTATTTGCTGTCCAGGCCGATGCATTTAAGTTGGCTGATTTGGATGTCGTGTCTTACGTTATCAAATGCTTTTTCGTAGTCTATAAAGCATACAAAGCAATTTTTCTGTTGGTCAAGGCATTTCTGTACGAATACTTGTACCGAAAACAAAGCATCCCTTGTCCCTAAGTCGCTACGAAATCCAAATTGTGTTTCCCCAATATTAGCTTCTATTTTTCTCCATAATCGAGTGTGCAAAATTTTTAGGAAAACTTGCAGTGCATGACTCATGAGACTAATCAACCTGTAATCACTGTATCGTTTCGCGTTAGGTTTCTTGGGAAGGCTGATAAAAGTGGATCTTAGCCAATCCGCAGGTATATTACCTGTGTTGTATATGTGGTTGAACAACTTCAACAGGATGTCGTTTTTATCGATGTCAATTAGTTTGAGCAGTTCTGCATTGATTTGATCTGGACCAACTGCTTTGCCAGGTCTTGCTTGGCTTAAAGCCTTTCTCACTTCCTCTTTGAGTATTTCTGGACCTTCCATAATTCCACTTGTTCTTTACTTTCAATTATAAGTTTGTTGTCATTGTTAGCCAGTTTCGCGATAATTCATTTTCGGTTAGTGTTCGTTACTTCTCTCACTCTTTTATGTAGATTATAACTGTCATGCTTGATTTCAAGTTCTTCTATTTCTTGGCACTTTGTATTTATCCATGTTTCCTTTGCTTCTTTTAATTCTTCGTCTAATTGTTCGGTGAATGTTTTTATAGACTGCTGCATCATTTGTGTTCTTCATTCTTCCATTAAATCGAGAAATTCGCGAGTCATCCACTCCTGTTTCGTTTTATTTTTTGAAGGCCATTGCCGTATTCATGACTGTTTTCTTTAGGTTGTTCCACGTTTCCTCTGAATATCTAATTCAGGTGATAATATCATACTCTCTATATTGTTGTTTAGAATATCTGAGAAATTGTTTCTAATATCGGGATTCTTAAGGTTATCGATATTGATTATTTGGCTTTGTTGTCTTTTTCGTTGTATTTTCAGCCGGAGTCGGACTTCCGCAACAACAGGATTGTGATCAGAGTTGATATCAGCACCCGGATATGTTTTCTCACTCTTGACGCAGTTTCGGAAGAGTTTGTTGATCATGATTAATAATCAATTTGATTTCTGGATATCGCGTTTCCTTGTCCCTTGTCTATTGGTGATCGCCAGGTATATAGATGCCGTGATGGTAGCTGGAACCATGTGTTTATGATGATCACATCCCTGTAATATAAAAACGAAGACAACGAAGTCCATCGACCTGTCATTTATAATTTTACTGCTGTCAGTGCATGCGAAAAATATTAGTATTGCTGACAGTTTTCGTCAAATGGGGACAACAAAGCGATAGTAGGATAGTTGTGTCTATTTTTATCTTTGAAGTTGCAACTGCATTGTTAGAAGAAGAAAAATAAGCATAAGTGCATAATATTACGTTTGGTAATATTTTGAGAGGAAAAGTTTACACACGGGTTCAGATGAGTTGGCGACATAGTTGATTCATTATACGGACAACGGGAATTTCACCTAGTAATAATAATAATGCTATTAAACATAAAGTAATTATATATAAAATAAATTTATTTGAAAAATTCTATTTAATTAAATGCTTGTGTTGTCAGCTCTTTTTCATTACTGTCACCAATCTACTGACCTGGACAACCTGATGCGAAGGAGTTGTTGGTTTTATTGCTGGTGGTGGTATTTTTAATTTAGTTTTCCTTGTCTCAGGATTAAGTATTCTTCCAATTTTTAAATATTTTTAAATTAGTGTCGTTTTATTATACAAAATGATATAGACGCAAACAGTTGAATATTTATTAAAATTTCTTTGTTTCTGTAATTAATACTATTGTTTATTGGGGGACTTTCGTAGATGTTTTTTTTGTGGTTATGCCAAATAAAGGTCTTTTTTAGTTGAGATGAAACTAATGAAGAAGAAAATACATTTTACTATTTGTATATACTATACTAAAGTGGTGGGGACATTTAATTAGAATGGACAAAAATAATCAAACAAAACAGGTATGGGAAGCAAGAACGGGAAATAAAAGAAGAAGAGGTAGACCAAGAAAAGAATGGGACAACAGAAAAGAGTGAAAGTACAAATGTATAACAACAATAATTGTAAAGTATACGTTGAGTAATGTAAATATAATAGCCTACACCGAAAGGTAAAAGGCAAATAGATAATATATACTAAACAACGTATACGAAATTTATTCACTAAAATTCTGGGACAAATATAGAGACATAGAGCAAGAAGACATACAAGAAAAAATATAATTAGAAAGGTGTTTAGAATTCAAAAAATGTTGGCAACGTTTGGGCGGCCAGACTGCGTTTTTATTTTATTTCATGCACCTTTGTGGTCTGGCTCCAATATGATTATGTAAGCACCGCCCACCACTTGCAAGCTTAATTATTCACCCACGCAATTGATTTTATTTTCCCCATCTAATAGGCGTTTATTTACGGCCCTTTCGCCCATTAAACCGATGCGTCGCGAGTAATTTTATGAATTTATAAATGCATACAAACTCGGCCGGGTCAAACGTAGATACGCTCGGTTATCGACCCTCCCAAGTTTTAATAGACTGCAAATGGGCCAGACACAGTTATAAATGAGCGACTTGTGCAAGTCGTCTAATCTCGTGGTGCGCTATTGGCTTGTGCGTTTTACAACAAAACAAAAATATTTATCGGATTACGAATGATTGCCGGCGTGAAATATAATTAGCACGGCGGAGTTTCTTAGCAAATGCTCTCCTGCTAGCTGTCAACCCGTTTCAAGTGTAATTGACATTTCTAGGTTTATCATAAAATTATTTGTAGAAAGTTCATTATCGGATTCGTGTCACTGTTGAAACCGTCATGACCTATGTCAATGCTATAGTTGGCATAAATTATAAAATATAAATTTAAAGGGCGCAATCACTTATTTATGCTTATCTTATGAGTTTAGGGCGAAAAGTATACAACAAAATCGCATACAAGTTTATCAGATTAATAAACACGCTTTATTGTTGGCTCTAAAACATATTTTATAAGACATATATAAGTGTGAACCCACCATTGATGTGGTGCTGCCAGATGGCGTTCTAGGGGGTTAGTTGTACTATATTTTATAAGATTTTTTTGATCTTCATTTAATAATTATATGGTATGATCAAAAAATCTTATAAAATAAGTTTCAGGGCCAAGAACAAAGTGTTTTTCTAAACTTGCAAATTCTAGAGAACAGCTTTCGATAGTTCATATATTCAGTAAAATTCTGTGACAGATATAGAGACCTAGAGCAACAAGACCGTCTGAGGCAATTAGCTAATTGAACGCAATTTCGACTGTAGAATTAACAGCAATTAGTTTTTTTTTTAAATAAGTAGTGTTATTAATTAATGTAGCGTGCGGCCTATTTTACGCTACAAATCAATTAGTTTCTCAAATAATACAACTGAAAGTAGGTAAATGGAATTATCCGAGTTTTATTTACTCTAATTAGGTATTAAAAAACACGTTTATTAAAGATTTATCTTGTAATATACTTGTAATTTGATTGACAGAAACAGCGAATGAAATTCAGTGATTTTAAAATTATTCTGCATATTTGTATTTTATTTATACAATCCAACTGCCGTATGTCTATCATTTGTATACCAATTGCAGCATTTTTAGCAATTGGTATACAAATGATAGACATACGGTAGTTGGATTGTATAAATAAAATACAAATATATAAAGCCCTCATTATTGAAACAAGTGTTAACAAGTGGGTCACAATTCTCTGCAGCCCATACAAACGATGAGTGTAATTTTATTGTGGCCGTATCGTTTTAGACAGCCTTCCTTATAGTATCACGCATGAAACAACTATCGTTTAAAAGGTTTTCTGCCCCACATAAGCCAAATGATCGATATCATCCACTTTCTCGTATTGGTTCGTTTGTTTATTCTGATTTTCCCGTAAATGTAAACTTGAATTCAGTTTTTTACAATACATTCAAATATTCATTATTAGTTTATATATCTAATAATCTTTATTGGCATAAAACTACTCTTTTCTGTCGGACCGCGGTCTCCAAACTCAATTTTTGAGAAAATAACTAGGGCCGCATTATATACTGGGCAAAAAAATTTACGGCTTCATACTAAAAAAATATATTTTGTATTGGATATATTGGATATTTGTGTGCTCTTTAAAGATCGTTTTAGACAAGACAATTTCTAGCTCAAAAGTTGTTTAAGAAATGAATTCATATATCCTCCTCCCATACGATTTGTCCTTGACAAATAGACGCCGTTATATTTTTCCATTCGATCTACCATTCAATTTAATATTTCAAATAATTTGCTGTATGATACGAGACAATTTAGATTGTCTCGCATTTTGACTAACTTTTGAATCAAGAAATTGTCTTATCTAAAACGACCTTTAAAGGGCACACAAATATTCAATATATCCAATTTCTGCTTATGTATCGAACTGGAGTCACACCAAGAAAAGTTTTTCAAGTATTTTCATATGTCGCAGGATGTTTCGAGGAATTGCATGATTTGATAAAATGGAGGTTTGAAACGTGCACAACAAACTGGAGAAAACCAATATGAAGATAAAAAGTATGAAAGCGTCTACACTAGTGATTGGGAAAAAAAAAGATGTTTTTCTGGACATACCCATTTTTCACAGGGTCATTTGGGCCGCGGACCAAAAAGTACTGGTCTACACTATTCACCATACAATTTTCTATCATAACTTTCATATAAATGCCCCTTGTTGCAGTGCCTATTTCCACAATAAATTGCTGGCGTACACACTTCCACACATACAATGCATAAAAACGTACAATTAAAATAGAAAACGCATGAAATGGGAATTTACCTTGTTAGTACAGCACTTATAAAATAAAACCCAGATGCATTCATTAAAAATAATAAAACGCATTAAAAAAATTATCGCAATTATGCCTCTATTGCACAAACGGTGGTTAATAAATAAAGAGATTTACATAAAAAATATGAATGCACACGTTTCTAAATCTGAAACAGGTTTAGAGAATTGTCCTTATAATTAGGAGGTCAAATGAAGTAAATTGCATATAATTGTGTTCCTAATTAAATTGCCATGGCCATCCTTAATAATGTTATTAATTAATGTGATGTGCGGCTCATTTAACGCCACAAATCAATTTGTTTCACGAATAATACAACATGAAAGTAGGTTTATGAAGTTATGGAGTTTTAGACCTAATTAGGTATTCAAAATAAACCCAATGTTTATATTTATATAAGCGCGAGTTTATCTGTTAGCAATCTACAGATCTAGATTTCCATCTTATTAGATCTTATCAGTTCAGTTCAACTATTGGAGGTGTATTCACAAAATCCCATGTGGCTAATATACAAAGTAATGTAAGTTAAGTAAGTTTAATGCCATCTGGCGGCCACCACATTAATTAACAATGCACAGCCATATGGTAACAACCTTCAATATACTTACGCCATCAGAATACCTGAGTGCTTCGAATAACATCCAACAAGAAAGTCAATTAAAGGTATATACGCGTGAATTCACTTTTTAAGTAATCAACAAATCTATCATCATTTCGTAATCCTGATGGCATGAATCTGTTAGAGGTTATTACCATGCGGGTGCGCATTGTAAATTGATGTGGTGGCCGCCAGATGGCGTTAAACTTTCTCTATAGAGAGAAAGTTGCATTACCTAATAATATTTTATTTAAAACAACACAATTTCTTAAAATTTAATTAAAAATTAGATTACAAAATATAAAAATACAATATAATATGCTACATGCAACAAACAATCTAGAAAATACATTCTACAATATATATTATCTAGTTGCCTTTTACCTTTCAGTGTAGGCTATTACATTTACATTACTTAACAATTATTATAGTTGTTTATACATTTGTAAATTCTTTCCACTCTTTTCTGTTCTTCGCCAGTTCTCTTGCTTGTATAACTGTCTTTCTTGATTATTATTTGCTCTATTCTGTTGTCCCACTCTTTTCTTGGTCTACCTGTTCTTCTATTATTTCCAGTTCTTGCTTCCCATACCTGTATTGTTTGATTCTTTTTGTCCATCCTAATTAAATGTCCCCACAAGTTTAGTTGTTTCTTTTCTATAAACTGTTCTATAGCTTCAATTCCCAATTCTTCTCTGATGTCATTATTTCGTATTCTGTCTCTTCTCGTAACTTGTTTTACTCGTCTGAGATATTTAATTTCCATTGCCTGTATTCTACTTTTGTTCCTCTTCGTTAGTTTGCACGTCTCGCTCCTATATGTCAGTATATGTCTATATATGCTTTTGTATATATTTATTTTGGTCCTTCTGCTTATCTCTTTTTTGTTAATCAGTATATTGCTCAATACGTGGTATGTTTTAACTAAGTTCTTTATTCTGTTATTAAGTTCGCCTTCCGTTTTTCCATCTTCTGTCAGTGCTATTCCTAGGTATTTGAATTGTTCTACTTGCTATATTTTGTATTGAACTATCTTTATATTTATTTGTTCTTTACTTTTTCCTATCACCATCACTTTTGTTTAGTTATAATTCATTTTCATGTTTTCTAGATGTCTGTTCCATACACTAAAGTTGTGCTGCAGATTAGCTTCATTTTCTGCTAATACTACGACATCATCAGCGAATGCTCCTTCCGATATTTTTACAACTTACATGTTATAGTACCCTATATTTGCTTTCTTGATTTCTGGTTTCATGCTCTTCATTATTTCATATCATGTATATGATAAATAACGTAGGACTGAGTCCGCTTCCTTGTCTGAGTCCAGTGGTTGTCTTAAATGTTCTTGATGTTTGTCCCTTGTGTATTGTTGCATGGGTGTTGTTGTTATATATGTTTTGCATTTCTTTCTACACCTCTCTCTTCCAGGATTTTCCATAATTTGTTTCTTGACATCATGTCGAACGCCTTTTCTAGGTTTATGAATCCTATATATGTGTTTTTATTATTTGTAGTTCTTTTTTCTGTGATTTATTCTATTGTGAAGATGTTGTCCTGTGTGGATCTTCCTTTCCTAAAACCGCATTGCGATTCTTCTAGTGTCTGGTCTATTCTTGCTATTATATTCTTGTTTATTGTCTTTTCTAATATTTTCATCCATATACTTATTAGTGTTATGCCTCTATAATTTGAGCATTTCGTCTTATCCCCTTTCTTGTGTATCGGTACGATTAGTGCTGTTTGCCCGTCTTTTGGTATGGTATTTGTGCTCCATATGGTGTTCAGTAGCTTCCATAGTTTTTCTTTACCTACTGGGCCCAGGTGCTTGATCATTTCCGTTGTAATCTGGTCTTGTTCTGGTGCTTTTCCTATTTTTAATTCCCTTATTATTTCTGTCCTTGTTCCTTGATACTCTCTGTATCTGCTTCTGTGTTGTTCTTGTCTCTAATTCTTGTCTTTTGTTCTTTGTCGTTATTTGAGGTTAGTAATTATTCAAAATATTCTTTCTATTATTTCTTCGTTTTCCTTCAGCATTCTTCTTTGTTTGTCTTGTATGTATCTCATTTCTTTTTCCTTTTTCTTTCCTGCAATCTTTTATGGTTTTATAAAGTAGCTTTTGGTTTTCCCTTGCGTTTTTCCCATATTCTCTCCGAACTTTTCCCATTCCCTGGTTTTTGCTATTCTAACATCGTTTTTTTACTATATTTCTCTTGTCTCTGTATTTTTTGTAGTTTTCGCTATTTTTATCGTTTGCGTATCTTTGCTATGCTTTTTTCTTTTCTTTTGTTTTCTCTCGTATGTCCTCCGACCACCAGGCTGTCTGTTGTTTCTTGTTTGTGCTTTTCTTCGTACCACATGTCTCAAGCATATTTTTCTTTAAGTTATTCCACATTTCCTCTAGTTTTTCTCTATCGTTGGTCACTTCAATCTTCATCTCCATTTTTTCCATATATTGTTTTGCTGTTTTTTCTCTCTCTAAGTTTGTATGATCTTATCTTGTTGTAGTTTATTGCTATATTTGGTCGCTGGATCCTTCTGTCACTGTCTTGGTAGTCTTCCTTAATTGTCGTCACAACTAGATAGTGATCACTTCCAATTTCGTAGTTTCTCTTTACCCTTGTATCTATTATTTTACACCTATTTCCTTTTTCTGTTAAAACGTAATCTATTATAGATTTTTCGTTCCTGTTTACCCTTGTGTATTTGTGTATGTCCTTGTGTTTGAATAGTGTGTTCGTTATTACTGGGATGTTCATTCTACAGTAATCTAGCATTTTCTTCCCATTTTGGTTTAGTACGTCTTCGCCATATCTTCGTCTCGTCAATTTTTTACTTCCTTCTACACTATACAATATCTTAATCTCAATATCTCTATAACGAAAAACAATGGCTTTTCTATAAGGCGTTTAATTTACACTCGCAAATTATTTAACACCCTGAATATTCTAATTTGTTAATTATAATATAACACCGATGGTAAATCGCCCATAACATTTCACTCCTCATACAACTAATGATTATTAATTCTACCAATTATCAAAACTTGCAACATTCAATCCCACAGGGAAATTACACTAAACGCGTATCGGTCAACCAAGCAAAGTCCAACATGCCGCTTCAAATTTTTCTCCAATCCCACCTCGTTCGCGCTTGATTAAAGCAGTGGCGCTGACTGGTCAATTAACCCGCCCGCTTAATTAAGCGTTTGTTCCCGCATCAATGTCATAATTGAGTTTTACAACGATCTGAATAAATAAAACCCGTCGCCGGCGCGTCCGTTGCCGAATTCTACATTTTTAATTAGAAAGTTTGTGTATTTCAAGCAGCGAGACGACGACTCGTGAAATGTTCTCCGCGCAGCACTATTTTTGGACACCGTAAAATAATTAATTGCTAGCTGCTAACACAGCTGGGGGTGGGATTGGACTAAAACAACAGGGCTTTCCTAGATGTGGAGTGTACTTTTAATTAAACGTTTCGAATTTATTTAGCCGGCTCGAGGCGGAAGAAGTTTCGAGGTTGGGATTTGCATTCAGCCTATCTATTGAATATTAATTTTCAGTTCGATATTTTTTATTTGATCATACATACCTTGGATTATTTATTTAATACTATTCAGATCGTATTTTCGTACTTATCAAATGTTCGTTGAATGATCCAAGATATTCACGAACAAATCAGGCATTATTAGCTGGTGTTCCATCACCAGAACTATCACCATTAGATTATTATTTGTGGGGCAACCTAAAGATTATGGGTTATGCAGATCCCCTTCAAAATCTACAGAAACTAAAAAATAAAACTTGTATGTGCCCAAATATATCTGCGGAACAGATAAGAACAACGAATCACAAAAACGAGAAGAAGCAAGTGTTGCTCAAAACGTGCCAATGTGCAACAGTTTATATAATACTTGTGTTGTACTCGTCTTGTATTTTGTAATTTTATTAAACCTGTTAAACGGTTTTCTCCGATTTCCATGGCTATCGCTACTTTTACTATAAAACAGTCATTGTGATTCTCTCCAATATTTTAAACGCAATTTCCTTAAAAATTTATACATCCTTATAAAAAAATTATACGATCGTAAAGAGAATTTACCGAATAATATGGAAAACTGTAAAAATGTATATGTCATTTGAGAAACGAAAGTTGTATACACTTCCGGACAAACCGGAAATGAATATTATTTTTTAAATATGCCACAAAACAGTTTATGGTATACTGAATTAAAAAACATTTAACTGTTTTTTTCCTCAGTCGTGAAATAAATAAGTTACAGAGTGTTCCCTCTTATTTGGATCACATTGTATATATTTTTTTATTGAAATATCTATATCAACTATAGATTAAATATATATTCTAATTACATGACAAAAAAAAACTATATAAAAATATTCTGTTGTAATCGGTGTGTTCTTCCTACAAGCTCCCGGACTGCTTGTCCAGCGGTTTGGTTTTGAAAGATTTATTTTGTGTCCTCGGTTTTCTTTGTTTTTAGTTTATCGTTCTTTTATTTGGTTGCTTTCATGTGTTCTTTGCATTCCTTTTTTTAATCTATTAATGTAGATGTGTAATAAATATTAAAAGTTAAAAATAATAATTTAATGTAAAAGGACCAATATGCTGTTATGTTTTATAGCTAAATTTTTGCGATTTAAACGACAAATCTATTACATATATTGTTATTCTCACTGATTAGTCTCAAATCCATCTCTTCCCTTATCATCGGCTTATTACCGGTTTGTTTTATGGCATATGGTAAATCTCAATAATATTTTTGTTACCTTTTCGAAAAAACAATCGGTAAACAATTGCGAGGTCGCTGATAAGTAATAATAACGCAATATTTTTAATTATTTGTTTGTGCAACACAATCCTTTGCGCGTTTAAAATAATTCGTTTTCAACACACTTGCGCTAATTAGAGTTATTGTGAAGTGTTGGTGTTTTTGATATGCATTCAAGCACTCACTTGAATGCATATCAAAATTAATTAATTACCGCTTGTTAACATGGTATTTTGAGTATCAATTGCGTTATGCATTGGGGACATTAAATAATATTCTAAAGGATAAATAAAACGATTTTTTACTTTGTTTTTATCACACTTCAGTTACACAAACTAGTTTCGGCTTATAGCTCTAGCCATTTTCGAGCTCCTCCGATGACTCAGGTTCGAATCTGATTTAACGGTGAAATAAAAACATCAAGAATTATTTGATGTTTTTTTATTCAATATTTAGGCTATTCATGTTTTGAATTAATAGCAATCTCATAAGTAAGGGCTAGGTTTTTTTAACTTATTTATCTATTATCCGTCATGCAATAATCATTTCATTCTCTTTCGTCAAACGACGGAAATTTCACCTAGTTTAAAAATAATAATGTTTCATACGATCATCATATCTGTTTTTTTGGCCTCTGTAAATTATTATTAATATTAAATTGAAAACGTGTTTAATCGTATAATTTCATACATTCACAAAGTTACATTCTCGTCATTACTCCATAAAACAAATACAAACTGTAAGTAACAACAGTTTGATGTTGATGAAATAGCGCAGCTAGATTGCAGACTTTCTCCAAACACATCCCTCTTATACCAATAAAACGTATTTGTTCATGTACAATAATATTTTGTGTCGTGCAATAAATAAATGTTTACTGCACATTCACAGTTACTTGCTCAATACATGACCGCGCGGAAGAGATACAATAAAAATAAAAAACAATAACGGTTAACATTCGTTCGCTCGACTGGCACGAATTGGTAGCAATCAGATACGCCGATATTAATATTTCGTGTAGTGGCTAGTTTTGATTGTGGCTACATGCTCAAACTGGCCATCCCAGTTAATCTACTTGCTTGGTTGATTGTAATAGGAATAATATTTGATTTGCTCGAGTCATTACGTTCGGCGGTGCCATCGCTCATGATTTCAACTATCTGTGACTACACTGACTATCTTCAGTCAATTATTTGTGTTTGCGCCCGGTAATATGTAAAGGTCAAAGATTAGTTCGGAGAAATGTTGCTAATTAGAGGAAGTTATTATAATAAAGGCATTGTAATGGTAAAAGTACTGTTTATATAAAAATATAACGGTTATTATGTAATAAATTAAACAATGAGCATTAAGAAATTATATTAGATTGGTTGTACGAATATATGATTTTGATATATACTCAGGGCCGGTTCTAGATAGTCGGCAGCCCGCGTGCAAACTTAATTTGACCGCGGTAAATTATAATTACCATTATATAGGATATTAGGGTAGGGGCATATGTAAAGAAATTCATAAATCGTTTATAAACGCTAAAAATACTGAGAAGGATCTTTTATAACCGAGATTTTATATTTAGAACTCTCTCGATAGTTCATGCCCGGGCTGAATTTGGTCACCCCTAACTCTAGCCACCCGCGTGCGGCGTACACCCTGCACGCCCGCTGTGACCGCCCCTTTAAACTTCTATTTTATGCTATACCATATTTCAAAAATATGTTACATTTTCCTATATATTTTATATATAAACTATTATTATATTCATATTAAATATAAGATTACTTGATAAACACTAATGAAAACAAGTCGGCCGCAACACATTTTTAAGATAAAAAGTAGATGTTATGAACATTCCATTCTCTAGATTTTTCGAATAACCTAATTTCGATTTTTTTCTTCACATACATTGACAAACGCGCATACATTTACAAAATAATTCTATTTTGACTATATTAGTCATGAAATGTAAAGAAAAGTCAAAATTAGCTACTCTATTTCTACGAAGTAGATGTTACGAACATATAAGTTGGCCACCCCTGTTCTATACCATTCCATTCTCTAGATTTTTCGAATAACCTAATTTCGATTTTTTTCTTCACATACATTTACAAACGAACACACATACATTTACAAAACATCTATTTCGACTATATTAGTCATGAAATGTAAAGAAAAGTCAAAATTACCTATTCGATTTTATCGCGATATACTTTAAACAGCAGTGCTGTAAAGTAAAAATATATGTGATCCTACCCTTAATACATGTTCTTACAGTAACAAAAGATTACCAAAGTGTTGTTTTACATATACAGCTTTGTGGTTATAATATAACGAAGCCATATGACGTTGTAATGAACTGAAGCCCTTGCAATTATTGGAAGGGTTCTGAGTGTCAAGGAAAATATTACACAGACGGTTGATAAATATATATTTGAGCGATATATTTAATACACTTTAGTCATTAATACTGTAAGAAACATATGATATACATTTAAAATACAATTGTTTTTATTTACATTGGATTTTTAAGGAATCTACTTTGTTATAGTTCAGTTTTAAGGATAAATAAAATGATTTTTACTTTTTGATCACTTTAGTTACATTTTGGAACTAGTTTCGACTTAGCTTTAGTTATTTTCGATTGGAGGACATCGAAAATGACTAGAGCTTAACCGAAAGTGCAAAACTGTAACTAACCTGTGATAAATACAAAGTAAAAATCGTGTATCCTTTGTTACATTTTTAAATCTAATGCAGCATTTTTGTTAGATTCAGATTGCTGGCCAACTTGACATAACGGAAATAAAAGTATAATATCCAATAACCCCCATGCGATTGTTGTAGAGCTTTAATAGCACTACAACTTTACCATTTGACCCATTTTTGTAAGGTGGCAAATAGAAAAGTTACAGAGCGATGAAAAATTCAAAGGGGTTTTCCAGGGTAACTATGACCCTAGGGTCAAAAACCAATCAATGAAAAGTAGACATATTTTTTTAATAAGATGTTAATTGATCCTTTACATTTTCTGACATTGTAGTAACCCGACTTTGCACAGTCATCCTTTTAAACTGAATTGTCTCAACATTTTCGACTTACTCTGAGCAGTTATCTCAAGGCAATCTTCAGCGAAATCTTGAAAAAATAAAGAATGATTGGTGAGGGGGGGCCGCTAAGAAACTAACGGCGTGCAGCAGTTTGTTCATCCCTGATCTACAGACTATAATGTTCATCCATCAATCCCTTTACTGCATGACCTATATTTTATGTTACTAGTAAATTATAAATAAATATTTGCTATTAGATGTATTTTATTACGGTGGTATTTTATTAAGCGAAATTAATTTTATACCTACATAATTTCACTTGATGAAATATATTCGCTCAGTTAGAAGGATAAAACATTTTTAATATCTAGCTAGTACATAATAAATAGTAATATAAAAACCGTTGTAAAAGACCGGAACTGGGGACAATACATGGATTGTATAACATGACAATGCACCTGCAGAATATACCTTCAACCTTGTTCTGGTGTTACTTCAGACGACTTCAATTACGTTTTCGTAATATGTGTGAAGTGTGAACGTATGTGAATACTGGGGTTAGTCTGTATCTGTTTATTTAAGTGCCTTTCGTTTTTCACTCTGGGCTGGTACGGGTTTATTGATTCTTGTTCTATTTGCCGCTTCCGATGCGCATAATTCTACCTAGGCCCTTACACCCGGCAGCGCACGACCGCGATACTGCACACCACGGGGCGACTAGTAATGTCAAACATGCTAAACGAAAGCGCCTATATATTTTCAAATTATTTTCACATACATATATCAATCTGGCAAATTCTTTTAATTCCTGTTATGTAGGTCATTCCGCCTGTCTTCATCTCTCCTCATAATTCATATTTTATCGTACGGCTTCATTTCTTTTCGTTCAGTTTTCCCCCGATGGAAATTAATTACCGAAACTTTCCACGAGACGTTTCTGCAAGTCATCAAAGCAGCACTGTACGTATTCATGGATAAATGTTATGTAATAAATGCAGCCGAAGTTTTAATTACATAAGCGACATCGGGTAGAGCGTTCTATATTCAACTAGGCTATTGGAATACAATTACTCCCCCACAGCGAGCGCGTATTGACAAACCGAAATTAATTTCATTATATAGCCCTATGTACGTACATAGTAATGTGAATAATAAATGAATTTTGTTTAATGGTGCTCACTAAGAAAAATAATGGCTCTTTGTTTATGATATGTTAAGTACTATGTGAGTTATTTATAGTACGCATGTATCAGCTCTATAAGTAAACTAGTTTCTTAAGTATGTTTATATTTTCTAGAACGAACGGAATTTATACTACAAAAATAAACACAATTTAGAAATTGTTGTGATAAAAATATGTGCATTGTTCGACACTATTTACTATTAGGTAAAATTCTCATCATTCGATGGGGTATCATAAATCAAATGCCAAAGGATGGAATACTTATTGCACGACGGATAATGAATAAGTATATTAATTTTTAATATGTAAAAAACCAAACTCTTACTACTTACACTTAATATTCCAATTAAATATTGAATAAAAACATAAAAAATACCACCCTCGATGGGATTGCACTGTGAGCCCAAAAGTTATAATTTACAGGTTGGTCGGCTTCTAAACATTTTTATATCATAGCAGCGGTGGCCAACTTTTGTGTACATTAGATATACTTTTTATCTTAAACATGTGTCGTGATTGACTTGTTGTCATTAGTGCTCTATTTATCAACCGATTACACTACGGTTTCTAAGTAAAAACATCTCGAGCGATCGACGAAAATTGGCTTCTATTATTAATATTCTGAATTTCACATTCATAGATATAATCTGGAAAATTCACTTACTTCAGGACCTTGATCAACGGAAGTAACCTATCTAGTTGTTTCTTTTTACTATGTTTAATACTTTTTGTATTATATATAACTTAATTTAATTTTGCCAAGAAGTTTAGATATATATATATATATATATATATATATATATATATATATATTTATATATTAATATTTATATTAGTTCATATTGTAATTTATATTTCAAATAAACTATCTCAAATAGTAACAAATATTCTAGCAATTGAAATAAAATGTGTATTAATGACAGATAAATCTGCCATATATATCTACAATCGTCACTAACTAATAGACAGTAGTTGTTAAAATGATTCAGTTTTAATTTGTGCCATTAGCGCATGCAATCAAAGAAATCTACAGTTGTGCGAACAGCCACGCTTAATTGGAGTGATTATTCATTAGCCATAATTACAAGAAAACAACATGCTAATAATCTCTGCTGCGGATTCAATGCAAATCCCACTCACGCAAATCCCTCTAGTGCAATTGCCCGACGTAACACAGCCGCCCCCCACTTATGGAAATAACAAACTCATCCATATCGGAGGAAAAGCCTTGCTTATTACACTCAAAATCGCAATTACAATAATTGTCATGTTCTAATTATGCACAAAGGCTAGTATCCTGATGAATGGGCTGCTCGTGGGTGTCCAATTTATAAAGCGAGGCTGAAGAAATGAGCCGTAGGGAAATTTAATACATTCGCGGCGCGGTGGCGGCGCTAACAATGTTTTCTCGGAGACTGTGGTTTATTTATATAGATGGGCTTTAACTGGGACGTGGGCTGGCCTTTGTTTAAACATCTCGACCTATAAACGACGTCTGTATGTGAGTATGAGAGCGTAGATGCGGCTTTTACGGTCTATTATTGAAGACGGAAAAGCTTCGTCTTAGACAGGACACTGCAAATCCATCAATTTTTAATGAGGTCGTGTGGTTGATAGTCCGCCTAAAGTGCATAAATGGGGCATTATGTTGGTTGGGAGATCAATTATCATGATGTTGCATTTTGTGTGATTAGCAATATTTATAATTGAGATGTATCCTACCCCTTACGGTAGAAGGCATATTATTAATAATAATAATTGAGATGTATTAATTAATTCAATTTTTGTTTTCTTTTGTCTTTCTGTAATGGAATGGCTAATGGTGGGTTATTATATTATATTGCTATAAGGATACTAATAGATGTATAATTTTTGTTTATTTTTAAGGTTATTACATACTGTGTAGAGAATTGTTAATGCCAATAAAGGTTTATTATATATAATAATAATTGAGATGTATTAATTAAACTGTTTTTTTTCGTAAAGACATACTTCGGCTGATTAGCCCTTTCAAGTAAAGTACATGATATAAGTATAGGTAACAGGGCCGGGTCTAGCAGGCGTGCAAGGTGTGCAACGCACGCGGGCGGCCAGTTAGGGTGGTCAAATTCAACTCGCCTTGGTTATAAAATATCCTTCTCATTATTTTCACAGATTAGCGTTTATATATGATTTATTAATTTTTTCACATATGTCCCTACCCTAATATCCTATATAATGGTAATTATAAATTTTTAAGTACAGCATATGGGCGGGCAGATTATGTTTGCAGGCGGGGGCCTACTACCTAGGAACTTCCCTTATAGATAACATATAAGTATAGATAATATCACATTAAATTACTAGACTTATTACAATACGACTGATTTTACATTTCGCCCACTAGATACATATGAGAACTGTTAATAGTATTTGATTTAACGATATCTGTATCTTATTTCCTTCTGCAGAACGTTTGCATAACTCTCGTGGAATCGTTCCGTATATCATCGTAAGATTCCCATCTTTTTGCACGTGTAGTGTTGAATGGTCGAAATAGTTCTACCTCGGCGATATAAAGAGCCGCCTGCCATTAAACTCGTTGGCGAGAGTCGATAAGTTATGGGCTCTGACGGTAATACGCGCGCAGGTACTTATTATTGCGCTCGTAAAGGCAACGGTGAACTTTTATCAGCCGCATATAAGTACGGCGTTTTTTTCGGGTCGTAAACAGCTGCCGATAGCTCAATAGTTTTATAATCGATCCATTAATGATGTGTTGTTTGTTTCAGATCGGACGGCACAGAGTCGCCAATACTCGAGGAGAGGGAGGGCACGAATTCAGACAAACCTAAGCAGCATATTAAATATGGTGAACTAGTCATTTTAGGGTGAGTTATTTTTTATTATTGAATTATTAATACTATATATTATATAACCAACAATACCGTCCTTATTATAAATGTATTATAATAATAATAATTACCCAACTCAGTGACCTAGCTGTTCGAGAGAGAGCGTTGGGGAACAAAGGTTGAAACCCCATCATGGATGAATTTTCGTTAATCCACAGTTTCACAGTTTTATAGAGGTTTTCTGTGAAGTTAAAATAAATACCGCGTGATTGA
Organism: Lordithon lunulatus; assembly: GCA_963942505.1. Taxonomy (NCBI): domain Eukaryota; kingdom Metazoa; phylum Arthropoda; class Insecta; order Coleoptera; family Staphylinidae; genus Lordithon; species Lordithon lunulatus. The sequence goes on along the minus strand of OZ012668.1, from coordinate 11,713,076 downwards.
ACTCTTCTGAGTTTCTCTGATTCTCTGATGGTAGTTTTTTAATACTATAATACAAAACCAACATTTGCCAATAAAATTATTCTATATCTATGCTAGATTTGCAGTAAAACGTTATATATTTGGATTTATGTTATCTATATAAAAAAATAGGAGTTTGGAGCCACCATTTTTTATACTTGTATAACAAAGCTCGGACTACGCTCCAATTTTCACTTCAATCATCACTATAGAAGCAAGAAACGTTTGAAAAAGTTTGAATTTTCTAAATAAGCTCGGTTTGTATTTGTGGGGAAATACTTCATCGTTATTCTTCTTTTACTTATATTTTTGGTGAAATCTTGTAGCGTCCGATGTATGCCCTTTGCATGTAATGTATCAATATATTGAAAGTATCTATCTATTCATAGTTTGACACATTGTTTAAGTATAAAGCGTGAATTACACTGTACTAGATTCGTCAAGAAACTTGCTAAATTTTCATACAAGTTTTGTACTTCTAATCAAAGTACGCGACATCTTTCGTGTGCGAAGTTCAAAGAATTGATTAAAATTCACACGCAAACAACAAATATCATTAAATGATTGATGACTCTGTTTTCAATTTAATAATGCTACATACTTATCTACGAATTAGATCACAGATGACATCTATAAGGAAATAAAACAGCTCGTAAAGTGTTTATGCTATAATTTATGGCTCACATATGTCGATTGTAATCATTTCCGGGGCCGGTTGAAAAAGTAGCCGTTACAAAGAAGTAAGGTATCTGGTAGCAGGATTAGAATGTAAAGATACAATTGCATTTCAAATTGTTATTTGATCCGTTATTTCGGGTTTCCTTTCTAACAGGTGTCAGCGAGGTGATTTGTAATACACACCTTTTACAGATAAATTGCACCTTCTTGCAGGTAATGTAGTAATAAAGTCCCGCATATTGTAATATTTATGGAAGCGTAGGCGAAACATAATCAGAGGTGGGCAGTTATGATTACAAAAGTTATGAATTAATCTAATGCATTATAATTAATAGTGATGGATAATACATTACTTTGACGGAAAGAGTAATTGTAATGCAAATGCAATTAAATCTTAAGTTGTGTGCTTTTAAAGTACCCGGAGAAACTAAATTATTTTAATCTTTAATTAATTTAAACGAGACCTTTACTTACTTTTTTACATGGTGTCATGAACAGGAAAGAGAACAGGTGTGCCGCCAAATTTTTTGAGAATAGAATGTGTACCGTGATGAATAATAGGTGGAGAATGACTGCTTTAAGCAAACTAGATAATGTCATAGTTTCCTATATCGTTTTATATATAAAAATTGATATATTAAACTGTATAACTATTTCTAACTAAAATTAACATTGTGTATTACGGTGTTATTATTGTTAAGTGAATTTGTTATTATTCCGCCGCTATATCATTTTCTACATGTGTGTATGACACTATGTAGTTTGTGTCTGCATCGAAAACGATATAAAGGCCGTTTTAGACAAGACAATTTCTTAGCTCAAAAGTTGTTCAAGCAATGAATTTATATATCTTCCTCCCATACAATTTGTCCTTGATAAATATAACGCGTTATATTTTTCCATTCGATGTACCATCCAATTCAATATTTCAAATAATTTGCTGTTTGATATGAGACAATTTAGATTGTCTCGCATTTTGACTAACTTTTGAGTCAAGAAATTGTCTTGTCCAAAACGACCTTAACAAACTTAATAATGTCATACGGACTTTAGTTACACTTCGCAACTAGTTTCGTCTACGTTCTAGCCGCTCCGATTCAAATTATAGATTTATTTTTACCCTTGAATTGTATTATTAAAATTTTGAAATATTTATTTTCATTTTCATAATTATATTTTAGATATGTTCATATCGCAATATGAGATGACAAGTGTGGTGACTTCCAAAATGAATGTTCAGGTTTTGATTTTTGGTTTGATGATTCTTATGTGTATTTTAACGCTCGTTTAATATTTTTTTGGGTTTTAGAATAAACCAAATTATTAATTAAAAACAAACAACAACAGATGTTTTTGGAAGTTACGACATTTGTCTTCTCAGTGTGCGATATGTTCTACAATGTAACTTGTGAAAATATGCAATTACATTTATGTTCTTCAGAAAATATAAAAATCAGTATTGCCAAGAGTATGTGCTCATCCCTGTAATATACGAAGAATTAAAACTTATTTTTATTCCGTATTATTTCGTTTATTTTGTATCGTTCTAATTTATTTATCTGCAGAAGCTATAAATACATCCTGTAACGTCCTGTTTTTTGGATAATTAATTAAGTAGATTTTATAGTTGCCGATTATTTATTCCATTATCGAGCGGCAATGAATAATTTCCGAAGAACACCAACCGAAATGAAAACAATTTATTTCAATTACTCGGAGATGCACACTTAATTTATTTTATGATTTACTAATTTGCGCAGGCAGATGTAAACATAGCATGGCTCATATAGGACACTTAAAGCGTGAAGAACTTGTTTAGACGTTTATTCCATTGTTGTATGCTTATAGAAACTACTGTATATGTTGCGACGTAATTGTTTCTAAATCTTGAATATAATATATATATATATATATATATATATATATATATATATATATATATATATATATATATATATATATCAATTGAGTATGTAAATGTCATGCACTGTTGCAAAGTAATAATTAAATGAGTTGTGAGTGGAAATAATGTGTAATTTATTTCATATATTATTACTTGTTCCTTATTTTATAATCATCATCATTCAGGAAAAACTATAGGGAAAATGTAATATAGTCAGTGCAAACCACAATCAAAAAGAAGTGGAGGACACACGTTAAGAAACGGAAATACAGTTAAAACCAGGGCAGCACTAGAATATAATATAAGAGGAAAGAAAGAGAGAGTAACCAATAAATTTAAGGCAAAAACAAATTCACAAAGAACATATAAAATTATATAAATGATGGCAAGACCCAATACAATCCTAAAGGTCGTTTTAGACAAGACATTTCTTAGCTCCAAAGTTGTTCAAGAAATGAATTCATATATCCTCCTCCCATACAATTTGTCCTTGACAAATAGAACGCGTTATATTTTTCCATTCGATCTACCATCCAATTCAATATTTAAAATAATTTGCTGTATGATACAAGATAATTTAGAATGTCTCGCATCTTGACTAACTTTTGAGTCCAGAAATTGTCTTGTCTAAAACGACCACAGGGCCAAATGCGATATAGCCCTGAGGCGCAAGCATCTTGGAACTGCTATTTATATTATTTATATATTATATTTAACTTTATACGCTCCCGTTACCCACCCGTGTGTTTTCTTATGAAGAGGGGCACATTATTTTTAGTAGCCCACGGGCGCCGAATATGATGGACGGCCCTGGTAAGACCTCAAAAGAGAAACACAAGACATACCGAAATAGAATAAAATAGTGAAGAAATAAACAAATAAGAAATATATCCAAAAAATATCAAGAACCACCAAAATGTGCTCCAACGGGAGCTATACAGACAAATATTAATCATTCATCATTCCTTAGCTCTACAGCCATATGTGGGTTTTGGCTGACTACAATTTACCTCCACTCTGTACCGTCCATCATCAGCTGAAAATTGTATTCTTTACATCTTTACCTAGCGCACCTATACCTTGATTTTCATATGTATGTTATTGATTAATACTACATGTGATTTTCCTGTATTAAACTGTATGATTGTTGGGAATAAATTATTATTATTATTACGTTGTCATGTAATTTTTATCTAATGAATCTCATACGACGTATGCTATACGTATTAGTAGTCGTTTGAGGTTCATAATAATAATTATAATTAGATAATGTATAAATGTGGTTTTAAGTGTATGTAAATATCATGCACCATTGCAAAGTAATCAATAATTAAATAGGTTGTGAGTTTGTTTTAGAGACTTTGAGTTTAGAAAAATATTTGTTGAGGATTAGTAATTGTAAATCGCTTGTTGGGAAGAAAAGCGACACAACTCAAAAAACCTGTTTTTAGGATATTGCACCATATATTGTATAATTGTATGCCCTTTTGGTTTGAAAAATATCATATGTCTAGTTCAGGTGAACGACACCTGAGTGCACATAATCGTTTTTCCATTGGAGTTAGTTGTCTTCGCAGTTCTCAAGAAGATTGACACATCTGCCGCTCCTGCGAAAACAGGTATTTGGAGTTCTTTCGTTTTTCTTCCGAAAAAGTGATATGAAAAGTTGTTTTTCAAGTGCATTAATAGGTAGCTACAATCCAATATAAATTAAAACTGTGTCTATACTACTTACAAATACAATAAAACAATAATTTGTTGATATTTATCTAGAAAATGTGTTTTTACCGAATACATGCGACGTAGCGACGACCAGTTCCAACAAAACAGGTATAATAACCGATGTTTTTGTTTGCTTGTATAAATGTAGAACATTGATTAATAAGGGAGTCATAAAAAGTATCGATAACACAAAAACAAAGTTTTAGAAGTTTCTTCCGGCCACTCCTGTTATTGTGATTTGGTGCTACATGATTTACGCACTTATTGATATGGCCAATTGAATGTTTTGCACCTCCATAAAAACTGTTATTTTCTATTATTATAAACAATAATATTTTATGGTCTAGATTTTATTTAAATATTGCCGAATGTCGCATATATGCATTAAGGTCATGTTAGACCAGACAATTTCTTGACTAACGCGTTCTATTTGTCAAGGACAAATTGTATGGGATGAGGATATATGAATTTCAGTTTTTGAGCTAAGAAATTGTCTTGTCTAAAACGACCTTTACATAAGAGTACCAACAATTGGATAACCCGAATAATAATTAAAATAAAAAAATTAAATCATTAATTGTTTGTGACGTATATTCCTAAATATATATATATATATATATATATATATATATATATAAATATATATATATATATATATAAATATATATATATATATATATATATATATATAAATATATATATATATATATATATATATATATATATATATATATATATATATATATATTTAGGAATATAAGTCACAAATAGTGAGTGACTTTTAATTATTGTTCGGGTTATCCAATTGTTGGTACTCTTATGTAATTTATGTAATGCATATATGCGACATTTGGCTCAAACCGGCAATATTTCAATAAAATCTAGGCCATTAAGAAAGTTATTATAACTAAGACCATTGTCTTAGGCAAACAAATAAATTACTTCCGAACATGGTTACGAATTAATGCCGGCCGAAGATGGAGTTTCTTGAGGGAACAGCCAACAGACCTGGTATTATATAATTAAACGCGTATCAACACGACGAGACTTTAATTAATAAGTTGTGATGTAATATAATTTAGTAGCATCTAAATATTTATAATATATTAAAATGCATGCGCACAACCTTAATTTTATATAAGCGTCGTATAAATATTTACATTAAAATACGTGTAGTAGAGACGCGATTTTTAGATATTAATGTATGCTGTGAGTGAACTTATTGGGAAAGAATAAAAATGTTGAAAATAATAGAAATGTTAAAATAATAGAAATGTTGAAAATAATAGAAATGCTGAAAATAATAGAAATGTTTCAAATAATAGAAATGTTAAAAAGAATGGAAACTTAAAAAAGAGTTTTATACGTATGTTGTATAAAGCAGATTACTTTTGAACTATAAAACTATCAATTTCTTATGTGTGATTACTCCAACGTCAGTTTTCACAACTTGAATATTTAAGTATATATTGTTTTTGTAGGGTCTAATAATACTGCCCGATTCCCAGATAGCTCCTTACATGCAACATCTTCTTCGGTTAGCCCTTAATCCTTGTTTTGCGGGAATCAGCCTCTGCATTACTTTATTATTTCCTATAGATCTTTGTTTACTGTTGCTTTCTCCACTATTTTCCTCCATACTTTCCGGTTCTGTACTTTTTCTTTCCAGATTTTTATACTTAGCCTTTTAGGATTTGTTCTATATTATTTGTTCTTGGTCTTTTTTCCTTGGTTTCCATTCCATCATTCCTCTTATTGTTTTTTTTTTGTCTTTCCTCATTACAAGTCTAAACCATTGTATTCTTCGCGATTTTATTTAGTTTAGTATGTCTCTTCCTTTATATTATTTATTCAAGTACATTATTTAAGTAGCGATCGCTCTCATGTGTCATCTGAGGAGCTTGAAAAGGCTACAGCTTAGCTGAAACTGATTGTAAAGTGTAAGTGTTAGTCCCGTATTCACCGACATTCCATAAATCTATAAGGCACCTTACACGGTCAATAATATTGTCAGTCCTAGTACTGTCAGTATTTGCTTTAATCCTCCTTTTATATTTATCAAGTAATCAATTATCCGGATAAACATCAGTAATCTCTTCATCCCATGATTACTATACCTTACACGATAAATAATACTGGCAATATTTTAGAATAATGAACCTTTTAAACATGTTTAAGTACAGTAATACTGACATTATTCTGAATTATTGATAGTAATATTGATCGTGTAAGGTGCCTTTATCAATAGCTATTAAACCCATAAGTATTCGTTGTTATAGCAACAATAAATACATTATCTAGAGAGTGTAGTTACTTTAGATTCTCTCTATTGCAAACACTGAAGAATTAAACAAAAGGTGTCATCAAAGCTCCAATTGCAAGCACTATTCTAAATGTTTGAAATTTGTTTTGGCATATTCTGTCACAATGACGTTGTCAATTTATCCATTCAATAGCTTATGGGTTCTATAAAATGTATGGGATAAAGTATCAATCTTTTTATTTATGTTTTAGAATAGTATTAAAAAATAACTACACATACTTACTTTTCAACTTATTATTAGTTACTCTGCCTCAATGAACAATATAACAGAAAATATCCTTTGTAATTGATTTCTTATTTCGTATTTTATTACTTGTTCCTTATTTTATGCCAGCATTAAACCACCTTATTTCTCTAAAGTTAGTTTAGTACATATTTAGTGAAATGGCATTTGTTCTGGATAGTTCTGGATAGTGAGAAATGGCATTTAAGATAAATCTAGATTTAAAATTAGAATGTGTATATGTATATGACCCGTATTTAACTAAAAGGTCACACATTTTGCTCTGTATCTCTATAACTAAAGGTGTTTTAGTTTAACATTACTAGTCGCTCCGTGGCGTGCTGTATCGCTCCAAATATTGCGGTCGTGCACCGGGACGATTTAGAATTAGAATTGTGCGCACCGGTTTGCACTAGAACAAGCGACAATAAGCCAGGAGTGGCACACAGTGATAAATAAAAACAGTTTAAACAATATAGAATGTTGCGGTTTTTACATTCACTTCAGCTCGGTGGTGTCTATGCGGTGAGTAACAGAAGTTGAGAAAAAACTCCAGTTCCTTGTGCTATATTCGTTGCTTTGATCGTTATCCAGTCCAGTATATCCAAATGTTCTGGTTTTCTAACCGATCTATTTTTCCGGGGTAAGGTGGTTAGTTGGCCCTACCCCCTTCTCGGATTGCCATTTCTCCCGTTCTCGATTGGCCTGTCCTCCCTACGGGTTGGCCATCATGTTTGTGACAGGTTACCAGGGTTAACCAGACGTGGAGATGAGAATCAGAATTGGGTATAAGAGCCTCTTATCAGTTTGCATGAGATTGCCGGATAGCCATCAGGCAATCTCATGCAAACTGATGTCCTGACGTCTATTTTGCCCTGATCTCGATAATTATTTTTGAAAACGACCAATGTTGCACTGTATCTCGATAACTAAACGTTAGCGGTTTGTTGCATTAACTTCAGCTCCGTGGTTTCTAACTAGAATGGATACCACTAATGAACACAGAAATACTATAACAAAATGGAGGAACAGACATAGTAAAAGAAATTAAAGCGCGGAGAATATACAATAGTTTGTAAATGTACAGAGGAAAGACAGAAAAGCAACAATAAAAGAATGATATAATGGAAGCCAACGGAAAACAGAAGGAGAGGAAGACCAAGGACAGGATGGACAGATAATGTAGAACAAGACCTAAAAAACAGTAATAAATTGGAGAGAAAAAGTACATAACAGAAAAGAATGGAGAAAGATTGTAGAAAAGGTTAAAACACACAAAGGACAATGAAAGAAAGAACGAAGGATAACAGAGGCTGATCCCCGCAAAACACAGGGAGTTCGGGAAAACGAACGGCAGAAGCCCCCCGGGGCTGTGGAGCCAACTGATGATGATTATTTGCCCTAATATATCTCTCTAATGATAAATTCTGTATTTCATTATTTATAATTGACAAATATATATATATATATATATATATATATTTCGTTTTTTTAAAGTATTAAATAATACAAATACATATTATTGACAAATAATAATACTACTTCAGTTTAATAACACCCACGGACTACACATGTAAAGACGAATATTAAAATACTTAGCATACGTGTTGTCCCCAAAACGTTGCCGGATATTACGTCTTGGGAACGGATGTTGGAAAAATACATACATACATACATACATACAGAGAAACGTGTTTACGAATCTGATTTTATTGTTACATTTAAGTGATAATATCGCCCGTCTCGTCGGAAGAAAATCAATATCCGGACTGTACTGTATATTTTATAAAACAGAAAGAATTTACATGCTGCGTGATTTATGATGCTGTATCAAGGTGTATTATCTATTATTTTTGGTACGTATTTTACGGAATAATAAAAGTATTGTGTAATATACGTTCAGTTTGTTTACAAAATAATGATAATACATTGTAAAGCATATCGGTGCCTGCGACAGGTGTCCCGGGCAGTTTGTTTGGATTTATATTGCACGTGAATGAACTTTATATATAATTTCATGTAAAGTTTAACTGTATGGGATAATGCACAAATGCACTTTTAAGTGTATGTAAATGTCATGCACTGTTGCAACGTAATCAATAATTAAATGGGTTGTGAGTGTTTGCTTAAATCTTCTTTTGGAGAGAGGCTTTGAGCTTAAGGCAGTGTTGGAGGAGTTGATGTATATATAATTAATAATGTGTATGTACAATATAACCAACACAAAAAATAAATCTAATTTAACGTATTTTAAAAAAACTCCATTTAGGTTGTTTTCCAAATAGTATGGTGATAGCGAAAAAAAAAAAACAGGAACGCTACTTTTGTTTTTTTTTCACGTTTAATTACTTTTCTAGTCGCAATAATCTATTATTGAAAAATATCTCTGTGTATGAACCAAAATTGCATCCAGACCGAATTATTTGGAAATTGGGTTTGTTATCACTTTATGATGAACCTGCTGAAATTTGAGCTAAAAATGACAAAATAATTAGATTATTTTAAATCTAAACAAGAGTATTAGGCATGAACCGTGCGCTTCCTGAATTGACCGCATGTAAAATGTAGTCATTATTAATTAATAAATTTATTGGTGAAGGTCGTTTTAGACAAGACAATTTCTGGAATAAAAGATTATTCAAGAAATGAATTAATATATTAACCAAGAAATTGTCTTGTCTACTTGATGAATCCTTATGAAACGAAAATAGCTTATAGTCTAAAGGTCGTTTTAAGGTCGTTTTAGACAAGACAATTTCTTAGCTCAAAAGTTGTTCAAGAAATGAATTAATATATCCTCCTCCCATACAATTTGTCCTTGACAAATAGAAGGCGTTATATTTTTTCTTTCGTTCTACCATCCAATTCAATATTTCAAATAATTTGCTGTATGATACGAGACAATTTAGATTGTCTAGCATCTTGACTAACTTTTGAGTCAAGAAATTGTCTTGTCTAAAACGACCTTTAGACAAGACAATTTCTTGATCAAAAGTTAGTCAAGATGTGAGACAATCTAAATTGTCTCGTATCATACAATAAATTATTTTAAATATTCAATTGGATGGTAGATTGAATGACAAAATATAACGCGTTCTATTTGTCAAGGACAAATTGTATTGTAGGAGGATATATGAATTCATTTCTTGAACAACTTTTGAGTTAAGAAATTGTCTTGTTTAAACCGACCTTTAGAGTGGGTCCGCGTTCATGCAGTTCCGCATAAAATTTGTTTTAGAAGAATAGAACGTATTTAATTTTCCATTCATTCTACAAACCAATTCAATATTTCAAACAATTTGCTGTATGATACCAGACAATTTAGATGGACTCATATCTTGACTAATTTTTGATTCAGGAAATTGTCTTGTCTAAAACGAGCTTTAGTCGTGTGGTTTCCACACCAGATTTATTCTACAAACAAAAATTGTTATAACTAACCGCACACCTCTACGAATTTGCATAGCCTTCATCAATGTGTACGTCGGCTGTTTGCTGCCAATATAGATTTGATATGATCCATATGTTTTTATCGTCCATGCCGGTCTTCTGCGATATTTTTTTATTAATTTGTCGTGTTTTATCTTGTCACTGCATAGGTGTATTGCAGTGTATGTCTCTACATTTGTGAATTAAAACATACAGCGCAAATAGTGTTTCTTTTGTACTGAGGGCATTTCGAAAATATTCTGGTATGGATTATTTTGAG